>BNCP01000058.1:0-600000 GCA_019650235.1 Volvox reticuliferus
GTTACGGGGCGTTCTGCCTGAGGCTGTGGTGATGGCACTCGCTCGAGTCCTGGGGTCTCTTCGACTGCAGGAGCCGCAAGAGGGGAAGCGTGTGGCGGGGCCGAGGTAGCTACCGCTACCCCTCCGGGCTCTTGAGCCGAAGGGGTCTTCTTGGGGCTTGGTGGTTGTTCAGCCACCCCTTGCTCCTTGTCGGCTTGGCCGACAGATAGCCCAGCTAGGCGTTGTGCCTCTTGCGATAGCGCCTCCTCCCACTGGGCTGCTCGCCTTGTGTAGCTGCGTCCGTGAGACGCAGTTAACTTGGCGAGGAATCTACAGCCCACGGTGGGATGGTTAGCGTTGGGGCCGTGCAGATAACAACCTGGCTGGCAGCGATAATGTGCTACCGGAAATTCGCTTTGCCGGATGGAAACAAGCTGTTGATCACCACGTAAATGGTTAATCAACCAGCAATCAGAGGATGTATGATCCGCGTTCCAGCCGTGTAGAACGCAACCGTAGATGGTCTCGCGGTGCCTCCTCGGCGTTGATGGTCCTGCGCCTGAAGAAGGACGGAGCGATCTTGTCTCGTGGGCGCCCGGAGAACTGTGCGACCTTGGCCGTCGCGGGGGTGACGGGGAACTTTGGTCCCGTCGCCTCGACTCGCGACGGTGTGGCGGGCTTCGGGAGCGTTCCTCTCGCCGCCCACGCTCCGATCGGCGTCGCGACTCCTGTGCTTCGGACACTAAAGGTCCGAAGGGCAGGGCAGTGGCCGAGGTTAAAAGACGTCTTGAACCTGAGAGTTGGTTCCGCTAAAAGGTGTTGAACTCACAGTGTATGTGGGCCAAGATTGGCCGATTGATGAATACGCCTCGTTATTTATAGGTGAAGGTAGTGAGCTATGGAAGCTCAAATACGCGTGTTAAGCAAAGGTTGTAGTGAGCTGCGGAAGCTCAGCTACATGTATGGACGCGAAGCGCTCGACGGTCCAAGGCTCCAGCTGAGTTTCCGATAAGGGAAGTTCGCGTGCAAGACAATTAGTCTTCAATTCTGACTTAACGAACGCACTTACTGCTGGTCCCAGCGTGCAGTCGTCAGTTGGCTGGGGATAACGCTTCGCCACTCGACTCTCCTCAGCGCGAAGGTGTTGGACTCCACAAAAGGAAGGGATGTCCTCTTATCCACCTACCGGGTGGTGGATAGGGCCTTGTTGCATTGCCCAGGGCACACAGAAGTCGATCGTCGGTTCAACGCACGATGACTGCTTCGGAACGGGAGACGGACTTGGTGACGTGGCTTACTTATCGGTTACAGTATGATATGGATTTCTTGATGGTGTTTTACACTGACAAAGAATTGCTTTGACCGGTCCGTGCGGCCTCTATACTGTACGATAGCGACCATGGTCGCGGTGGTCACTTCCGTACATGCATGGTACGTATTAAAGTTTGAAAGGTTGTGATTAATTTTGACGGCCACATTCAGGAAGTTCCATATTACGAAATTTCGCTGCCTGATCACAAGGCTGTGGCCAATTTTTCCGTCTTGACTGCCGTCACTTGAGCCGCGATAACAACTGCGACTTGGATGCGTTAGTTTGCACATTACTATTTGAAACAACTATCACATTATGTCAAGTGAAGAAATCTTAGCTAGCTTGTGTGACAGTATAGAAATTGTGAAGTCGGCTCAATTGAACGTCAAGTACTTGAGCTGGAAGTATGCGTGCTGCATTGCTGTTCATCCCAAGGGGGAACGATTACAGTACAAAGGCTTGGTGGCTGCGGCGCCTGTGTCCTCAATGGCCGTGGACATCTGGGACATCACGTACACGACGGAGGTTAGTGTGAGCATTGTAATATCATTGAATTCATGATCATCCGTTAAATTTGCATGGCAGGAGATTGGTGCAAAACATGCTTGGGAAAGCTTGCAGTAAGGGTTCTTGGTGCAGAAGCTGGTGTAATGTAGGGACGGCCCATATTACCATAGGGTTGTTAGGTTTGGGGTTTTGATGTTCTATATTCAGTCCGTACTAAGTAAGTACATAACGGTTTATTGCTGACACCATCTTCCCTGTGGGCCCAGGGTGCTGAGCCATTTTGCCTTTCACAGGCACTTGGAACTGTGGTGAAGAAGACATACTTCAAGGACTACCTCATTCAGGGGGCAAAGGAGCACGTGCACCGAACATTTGGCTCCACCTACAACAACATGGACTTGGACACGAAGATAAGCATGGTGAACGCCGAAGCGGCCAAGGCACCCAAGCCGCAGGATGGCCAGATTGGTCACACTTACAACGCCAAGTATTTCTGGCCCCAACGACCATGGGTGGATGAGCTGAAGGTAAGGCATCACACAGGTGTGCAATGCCAGCTAAGACAGCTGCCACCTTGTCAGGATGACATTGCTGTATGTTTTATTACTTAGCAAAGTGGTTTGCCAATGCACCAGGGCTGTTCATGGGGGTCTGATGCTTCTGGTCATTTTACAATTTCCTGGGTATCCGTGGATCAGCCATGACATCCGGGATGAAGAATACCATTAGGCAGATAGAGACTGCCGTTGCTTACATGATTGACTAATATTATGCTGGTCACAAGTACTTATGTGTGGTGTTCTTTAGCCAAACATGCATGCAAGCCTGCACACATGCACCTTCTGCACCATGGTCTATGCCAGCAGCATCAGCAGATTTACTTAATACTAGAAATGTCTATCATCTCAACTGCCCCATATATTGTTAGCCTACCCCATCGTATGGTTGCAGACCCCCACCTATTCATGAGGGGGGTTCAGAAACTGCTCCACCTTTCCGTACACATTGATGGGGGGTTTAATCCCCTTCTGGTGCCATACGTAAAATAATCATTCATGAACATCCATCAGTCAACCTTTCAATAATGATTATAATTCAGACATTACAAGTTACAGTGCACATGCCACTCATATTCCATGCTTTCAGAGGCTCATGAAGGAGAAGGAGAAAATAGTGAAGCTTAGTAAGCTACAACACCTGCTGGCCATTGGCCGTCAGCAACAGGCGGCAGCTGAAGCACTGGCATTCCTCTCTGCTGGAGCACGAAATGTCTCCGCAGTTCCCACTCAGCAACCACATACTGCACACTTACTGGCAGCTGTGCCCATAAATGCTGCTGATGTTGCTACTGTTGCTGGTGAGATTATGGCAGAGGCTGCTCTGTCACTTGAGCAGCTGGGACGTGGGTTGCCAGCAACACATCTGCCAGCAGTCCTCACATATGCTCCTGAAACAGCGGAGATAACTCACCTGCTGCCAGCCATCGGGGACTTGGGAACAGAAGTGGTGCCGGCTACAGAGGTAACAGTATTGCAGGGCCCAGTGCCGGAGACAGACCTCACGCAGCCACCAGAGGATGTTGAGGATGGGGGGATGGAGGGAACAGCCACGGGCACCACGGCAGGTTTGCAGAATATGGTGGCAGATCTCCCACAGTTGCCAGACATACAGGAGCAGGGTGGGGATGTGACAGCTCTACAGCAGTCGGCGCTACCGATCACTGACACTGATCTCACTCAGCCACCAGCCATGGGGGACCTGGGAACAGAAGTGGTGCCGGCTACAGAGGTAACAGTATCGCAGGGCCCAGTGCAGGAGACAGACCTCACGCAGCCACCAGAGGATGTTGAGGATGGGGGAATGGAGGGAACAGCCACGGGCACCACGGCAGGTTTGCAGAATATGGCGGCATATCTCCCACAGTTGCCAGACATACAGGAGCAGGGTGGGGATGTGACAGCTCTACAGCAGTCGGCGCTACCGATCACCGACACTGATCTCACTACCGAGGCAACAGTATTGCAGGGCCTAGCGCCGGAGACAGACCTCACGCAGCCACCAGAGGATGTTGAGGATGGGGGGATGGAGGGAACAGCCACGGGCACCACGGCAGGTTTGCAGAATATGGCGGCAGATCTCCCACAGTTGCCAGACATACAAGAGCAGGGTGGGGATGTGACAGCTCTACAGCAGTCGGCGCTACCGATCACCGACACTGATCTCACTCAGCCACCAGCCATGGGGGACCTGGGAACAGAAGTGGTGCCGGCTACAGAGGTAACAGCATCGCAGGGCCCAGTGCCGGAGACAGACCTCACGCAGCCACCAGAGGATGTTGAGGAAGGGGGGATGGAGGGAACAGCCACGGGCACCACGGCAGGTTTGCAGAATATGGCGGCAGATCTCCCACAGTTGCCAGACATACAGGAGCAGGGTGGGGATGTGACAGCTGTACAGCAGTCGGCGCTACCGATCACTGACACTGATCTCACTCAGCCACCAGCCATGGGGGACCTGGGAACAGAAGTGGTGCCAGCTACCGAGGCAACATTATTGCAGGGCCTAGCGCCGGAGACAGACCTCACGCAGCCACCAGAGGATGTTGAGGATGGGGGGATGGAGGGAACAGCCACGGGCACCACGGCAGGTTTGCAGAATATGGCGGCAGATCTCCCACAGTTGCCAGACATACAGGAGCAGGGTGGGGATGTGACAGCTCTACAGCAGTCGGCGCTACCGATCACCGACACTGATCTCACTACCGAGGCAACAGTATTGCAGGGCCTAGCGCCGGAGACAGACCTCACGCAGCCACCAGAGGATGTTGAGGATGGGGGGATGGAGGGAACAGCCACGGGCACCACGGCAGGTTTGCAGAATATGGCGGCAGATCTCCCACAGTTGCCAGACATACAAGAGCAGGGTGGGGATGTGACAGCTCTACAGCAGTCGGCGCTACCGATCACCGACACTGATCTCACTCAGCCACCAGCCATGGGGGACCTGGGAACAGAAGTGGTGCCGGCTACAGAGGTAACAGCATCGCAGGGCCCAGTGCCGGAGACAGACCTCACGCAGCCACCAGAGGATGTTGAGGAAGGGGGGATGGAGGGAACAGCCACGGGCACCACGGCAGGTTTGCAGAATATGGCGGCAGATCTCCCACAGTTGCCAGACATACAGGAGCAGGGTGGGGATGTGACAGCTGTACAGCAGTCGGCGCTACCGATCACTGACACTGATCTCACTCAGCCACCAGCCATGGGGGACCTGGGAACAGAAGTGGTGCCAGCTACCGAGGCAACATTATTGCAGGGCCTAGCGCCGGAGACAGACCTCACGCAGCCACCAGAGGATGTTGAGGATGGGGGGATGGAGGGAACAGCCACGGGCACCACGGCAGGTTTGCAGAATATGGCGGCAGATCTCCCACAGTTGCCAGACATACAGGAGCAGGGTGGGGATGTGACAGCTCTACAGCAGTCGGCGCTACCGATCACCGACACTGATCTCACTACCGAGGCAACAGTATTGCAGGGCCTAGCGCCGGAGACAGACCTCACGCAGCCACCAGAGGATGTTGAGGATGGGGGGATGGAGGGAACAGCCACGGGCACCACGGCAGGTTTGCAGAATATGGCGGCAGATCTCCCACAGTTGCCAGACATACAAGAGCAGGGTGGGGATGTGACAGCTCTACAGCAGTCGGCGCTACCGATCACCGACACTGATCTCACTCAGCCACCAGCCATGGGGGACCTGGGAACAGAAGTGGTGCCGGCTACAGAGGTAACAGCATCGCAGGGCCCAGTGCCGGAGACAGACCTCACGCAGCCACCAGAGGATGTTGAGGAAGGGGGGATGGAGGGAACAGCCACGGGCACCACGGCAGGTTTGCAGAATATGGCGGCAGATCTCCCACAGTTGCCAGACATACAGGAGCAGGGTGGGGATGTGACAGCTGTACAGCAGTCGGCGCTACCGATCACTGACACTGATCTCACTCAGCCACCAGCCATGGGGGACCTGGGAACAGAAGTGGTGCCAGCTACCGAGGCAACATTATTGCAGGGCCTAGCGCCGGAGACAGACCTCACGCAGCCACCAGAGGATGTTGAGGATGGGGGGATGGAGGGAACAGCTACGGGCACCACGGCAGGTTTGCAGAATATGGCGGCAGATCTCCCACAGTTGCCAGACATACAGGAGCTGGGTGGGCATGTGACAGCTGTACAGCAGTCGGCGCTACCGATCACTGACACTGATCTCACTCAGCCACCAGACATGGGAGACTTGGGAACAGAAGTGGTGCCAGCTACAGAGGTAACGGTATTGCAGGACCCGGCGACTGAGGCAGACCTCACACAGCCACCGGAGGAGCAAGGGTCACAACTTGGGGACGGGGGTGAAGAGGTCACTGAGGTGGAGAAGGGTGGCCAGGTAAGTTGGTTTGTGAGTCATGTGAAACAGGCAGGTTAACTAAATTTATACGGGTGCAGTGTACAGGTTTAATGGTCATTGGCCTTACTTTATAACAAGTGACATATGTATAGTTTTCAACTCCATCCGGCTTGAATACAAATGTGTTCATGGGACAGCAAGTTGGCCATTTCAGCTGTATGGATATGTTGGATTTGTTGTATGTCGTACAATCTTCACCACCCAATATGCAATATTGTCTATCATAAATGTCTTGCTCCTGACCATATGGCATCACATCCTTTTCCCTTGCCTGCTCACCTGAACTGTCTCATAGGAGGCGGCAAGTGGCTCAGGTGTCGGTGCGAGCTACCAGACGGCATCCACATTCATGGTCGGTGTCTCTGCAGGCGACTCAGGTGGCCCGACCATGGGTGAAAGTCAAGCCTCAGGATCCCGAGGTGCTGGATCCCCGGTTAACCAAGGCAGGCGCACATTACAGCTCCGAGAACGGGTGATGACCCGGGCAGTTGCCCGGGCAGTGCAGGAGGGGAATGACAGCAGCTATGGCCCAAAGAGGAAGGTAGGTCATCGTTAGTTCAGCACCTTGACAGTTCGCAATACAACCCACTCCATGCACAGCAGGCTGCTCAAGCGGCGGGCTCAAATGCTGGCAAGAAGATCAAGAAGCACACGGCACCATGTGCTAACACTACAGAGGCTGATGGCACGTGCAGGGTGGAGGATGACGGTGACAAAGATGATGTGGGTGCCGGTATTGTGGTGGGTCGTCCTTTTATATCCTGCTGTACCCATTACAGTTACTGGACTGTACTGGTACGTAATTAAGTATACTTGTTTAAAGTACTTGTGTGCATGGCCCATATATGCACTGAAATAGATGAATCAAACAATAAGAGATTGTACAATTTATTGAGAAAAATATGTGCATGCATAACCGGCAATACAGATACACACACAGCATATAACTGTGTGTACCTTGTGTGTGTGCCCCCCAATGCAGTACAAGACAATTGAGAGCAGTGTGTACCGTGTTGACTCACTTGCTGATGTACCACGAGCTTTGGCACAGCACGGGATTGCCATCATAACTTTGCACAGCCTCAAGGACACTGTGGGCCCAACACAGCTGCGGACGGCTCTCCGCTTTGCACACAAGCACGCCGGTGCCATCTTCCAGGACATCCCACGGGACGAGAATGGCAACTTCATCCCAGAGCGTGACATCAGTGGAAGAGAGACAGATGTCCTGATGTCTGATTTTGGGACCGGGCAACGGAGGCAGATCATCCTTGATGGCAAGCATGATGAAATCCTGGCCAACTTCCGTGGTAAACCTTTTTCCTGCCAATGGTTTCATCGATAACCTCATACTGTTACTTATTGCAGCATTTACTTCATGCAGTATTTGAAATGGTGGTAATATACCTTAACTTATTACATACTTATGCTGTGCGGCAATGCCTCTGCTATACTGCTGCATTTTATTTACTTATCTGTACTATCCCGACCATTTACCTCTATCTAAAGGTGCGGTTGAGACGGAGCTGGACATCCTGCGCACAAAAATAATGGCAGGCCTGACCTCGTACATCAATCCACCTGCCATGCTCATCAATACGCAGTCTGCACGTCAGAAGCCTGTTAGCCGCCAATGCTGGCACACGGACCTCAGTGAGGGCCAGACCGGCTTCGTGGCGATTGCAGCCGTACAAAATTTTTCACTACTTGTCTTCCCGGGCAGCCACATAGAGGTGCAGGAGTGCTGGCGGCTGCAGGGCATGCTAAAAAAGGGCGTCATTAGTGAGGCCTCTTTCAAGGCATGCCTCGGTAGCCATTCCTTCAAGGCCGTGCGGATGAACCTCGAGCTTGGCGATATCCTCTTCATGTCCGGCCATACCATCCATGCAGGAGACCGGGGCAGTGATAAGCACCCTGCCCTGCGCATGCATTGGTATGTGACCGATGAAGAAAAAAAAAATGAAACGTCACAGATTGTCCTTTATGGCGATGACTTTGCCAACAGGTTTCAGTAATGTGCATGCCTGTAGTTGGTTGTGTACACAGGCACACATGCAGTTATGAGGGAGGGGGTTGCAGCCAGCAACTATGGTAGTATGCAGAGCAGGTAAAGATGAGATATGAGGATGCATGTCAGGATGAGGGGCTGTGGCCAGGGCCACATACATTGCATGTATTTTTGCTACTTTCATTTCATCCTGAACCTCTTGGCATATACCCTACTCAATCTCATGGGCCAGCAGTACCTTACATGCAGCAGGGTTGCTTGCCTGTCATGTGACATAGCATGATACGGATCTTTTGTATGGGCTACCTGTATATGGAGATATTTGGGTTGATTTGCTCATTTGTTGGTCTATGGTCATGAGGATGCCTTGAGCCATAGTATGGTTGAGGGCCATACTTCACTGCAGTGTTCTTTGTGCATATGGCTTGGCTTGTCATTTTCCTTTTTAATGCCTTGACTGATATTGCGGTATCATGATTGATGGTGTATGTAACAGACATGTTGACCTAATAACACAGCAGGTAGAACAGTTGCATTGGGGTGTTACACTGTTTGCGACTCGCCCTACAAAGACGAGCACCAAGGGGCCTGACCAGACCGAGCCACAGCGCACGGGAGGGGCACGTGGTGTTGTATCTCGCTAGTCCCTGGGGTTGACCAGGACGGGTCAAGGTTTGACCGCCACCGGTCAACTGTCCCAACGATCTTCGTTGGGATCCCCAACGACTAGCGGATGGTGTGCGCGGCGTGGCACGACAGGACGGTCGTGACGCGGCGCTGCATTTCGCTGTACTCATGGCTGAGTATAGCGGGGGCCATTCCACTCGGCGGTGGATTGGTCGTGACTCCGGTCACTGGTAGTGGTTGCGGGTCGCGAGTCAGGACGAGTGGCAATACTTGTCTTGACTGGCGGAGCCGCAAGGGCTTCGGTCAGAATCGAAGCCAGGCTAACGGTTGGTAAACGGAGTCATGAACCATGGCGGCTAGCGAGGCGGGCCCGTGGACAAGACGCCCGCAGGTCCTACCCTCCCTTGAGTACGATCAAGTGCCGCTCTGGGCTTATTAACTCGCTGATAAACCAACCGGTAGTTCTTACTACCACCTATCTTGAGTTTCTAACTAATTTCCCTATCCTATATAACTATTTCCGTTTATCTATCGCTTCCGCATAACCATAATACAACAATTTGGTAGCGAGACGGCCTTCCAGCCTCTCGCCCTAGTATCTTCTGCTGCTACCTAAAGTATAACGATTGGAGAATGGACTTCCCGTCTATGGCGGATTTGCGGCTCGCTTTGGACTTGGGTGTGTAATCATCTTAGTGCGAAAGCCTGTCTGCCGGAGATCCTGCCTGTATCTCGCCGCTTTTTAGCTGATTTTATTGTTAGATGCAACTTGCATTGATTGCAACTTACTCGCTGCAAAACTAGCTGGCTTCCCTTTGTTCGTAGCTTCGCCGCCAGAGGCATCGGAAGCCCACTACTGTCCCTTTTGCGGACAATCCGTCCCTGGTACGTAACTTTTCATATTTTCTCATTTAAAGGAATTTGCTATGGAGATAGTGGCAGATTCTGCGGTGTGCGCGACTTTGGTAAGGTCGCCCTCCAATGGCTCCGTCGAGTAGGCGCTACGGCGAACTAGGCTTAAGCAGGCGCTCTCGAAGGATATACTGGGCCCATCTAATGAATCTGAGGCCCCTTACCATTCAGGCGAGGCTAACCAGTTCAGTCTGCTGTTGGTCCTCCTCGTCACCCTATCCAAGGGGCGCTCACTGTAATTGTAGCCCTGCGACGCTCCCCTATCACCACCCGCTGTGATTGTCCCTGAAACCGTCCGTACTCCTATGCCAGGTCCTTTCTGGCCTGCGGTCTCAACCCCTGTGCCTGCTCAGATTGGCACCACTCCTGCGGCTGGTCAAACCTGGGAGCCGCAGTAGTCCCTGCAGGAACTGCTGTGGTATCTCCGGCCCTGGTGGTGCCCCCTCCGTGGGATGCTGGCACATCTACGGGGACTGGGCCGTTGACTACAACCCCAGCGGTGAACCACGAAGAGGTATGTGTGAGCCCTGTTTAGGCGGGCTTACAGCCCCGCTGAGGTTTCCCAGGTCCTAGAAGCTCACTCCAGCCCTCCCCAGAGGGCCTCCCATTAGCCAGAGGCTTACCAGAAGTTAGCCACTAGGGGCTAACAGAGTGCTTCAGTGAGGCTAGCTCCAATAGGAGCTGGTTTGGGACGACCCTGATGGTCGTCGAGAGCTTCTGGGCCCAGCTGTCTGCCCCGGGTTGTGCTGTACATTAGGATCTGAGTGGTGATCCCTTTAGGAATTTCATGGTGCCGTTGCACCATGTGCTTGTGCCAGAGACTTGGCAGACCGCCTCTCGAAACGCACCTCCTCAGCCCCACCGGCACCTGTTGCTGCAGTGGCCACCTCTTCCCCTGCCCCTGCTGCACCGGGCGGGCGCCCCCGGACCAAGTGGTCCAGAGGTGGTCGCCCTGGAAAACGCCGGGCCTTGTCAGAGAACCGTGAGCACCAGGGGATGAAGGCCTGTTTCGGCTGTGGGTCGCTGGACCATCTGTTCCGGGACTGCCCCAAATACCCACGAGACACCAACGAGCTGAAGGCGTCCGGGGGGATTGCTAAGAAGAAAAATCCCAAGGGGGCTAAGCGCCGGAATTCCAGGCGTGGCAAGGGCAAGGAGAACAAGGGCCTGTAGCAAAGTGTCCGAAGCGCGTTGCGGGCCCGTCTTTTGGAAGTGTGAAGATGGCGCCAGACGTTTCTTTGAATGCCGTGCTCTTGCTGTTCAGCTGGCTGGGCTCATGGGGTAGGAATGCCTGGTTCGTGGAGGCTTTTCTTTGCTGCACGAACAGACTGCGCTGGCCTTGAGACCGAGTGTAACCCGCTTTTGCGCCCATGAGCTCCCATCTGCCTGCGATTGATCCTAGTGGTCATGGTTTTGCTGCTCCCGTCCTCTTTGAGTGATGTTCAGCAGCAGCTTGCTCATTGCCATGCTTGCAATAGTGTTGGCTACCACAGCTGCTGCAACTCTCTCTTCCCCTCTGTTGGTCAAGAACTTATGGACGTGGCGGCATGCACCATGGGTACTGCCACGCCAGGGTGGGGAATCACCTGTGTTGGCTTTGGGTTGGAATGTTTGATGCTGAGCAACATGTTGCTTGCGCATAAGGTGCCGCTGTTTCCCCCAGTTTACCCTGGGTGGGAAGTAGGGCCCTCCCCTGTGTTTGTTTGGCCGATGTGGCAATCTGCCATCACGATGAACCGGTGCTAATTGGCTATAAGGCAGCCATGTGCGCCCACGGAGAAGTGCTCATGCCTTTTGCTTGTACGTCCCAAGCTTGCTTTGAACTCTGCGGTTGCCCAGCCTAGTGCTACCATCCCCGAGGTTGAAGCTATGCTTAGGGAGTACCAGGACGTTTTCAGAGCGTCCCAGGGACACCCCGGATGTGTCCAGTTTAATCCCGCTAATGCCTGGGGCGACCCCTATGTTGCGCCCCATGTACCGCTCTGCTCCTCTGAAATTGGATGAGGTGAAGCGGCAGGTCACTGACCTGTTAAGTTCAAGGGATGTCCCGGCCAAACACATCCCCTTCTCTGTGCCCATCTTACTTGGGGTCAAGAAGGGATATGTGCTTTAGAGGGGGGTGAACGGTGAATCAACTGTTACCCACTTCCACGCGTGGGTGACCTGTTGGACAAGTTGCACGGTTCTGCACACTTCGTCCAATTGATCCCCAACCGGGCTATAACCAGATGTGGGCTACTGAGCCCGATGCCCTGAAGTCTGCCTTTCGTATCCCAGTGGGGCACTACGATTATGCAGTGTTGAGCTTCGGTCTGGTGATTGCACCCGTTATGTTCCAGGCTGTAATGAACCGTATCTTCGGTCTGTATATAGATCGGTTCATGGTTTGTTACCTGGACGAAGCCCTGGTCTATTCGAGGACGTGGGAGGCAACACCTCTGTCTCGTTTAGACATTCCCCGACGAGATCAGCCAAACGCTTAGTTACCAAAGCGTCACTGGCTGCCGCCCCAGGTCGAATAGTTGGACCTCTTTGTCATAAAGATCGGTATCCGCAGGGACGGTACGCGACTGGCCAGCTATTGACCAATTTGCAAGAGCTCTGCAAGTTCTTGGGGTGTACGAACTGCTTCCACTAGTTTTTCAGCTGCTACTCCATCCTAGCAGCTCTTCTTTCCTCTTTAATGCGGAAGGGTGCGTTCTCGTCAGTGGAGTCCTGAACCCCGGAGTGCCAAAAGGCTTGTGAAGCCATGATGAGGGCCACAAGTGAGGATATCGTGTTGCGGTCTCTGGACAACAGCCTGCCAATGAGCATCGAGGTCGCGCCCGATGCGTCCCTGGAGGGGACAGGGGCTGTACTTCTGCAAAAGGGGAAACCAGTAGTGTTCCTGAGCAGCAAGTTTTCGGTCGCAGACTGCAAGAACACGATAGGGGAACAGGAGCTCCTGGCAGTCGTGCATGCATAACGTGAGTGGCGCTGCTGTGTGGAGAGGCATGCCTTTGGGATTAAGACAGACCATAATCCCTCACGTTTTTGCAAGGTGTATCCACTGTGAGTCACTGCCAGGCTCAGTGGATGGAGTACCTGGCTTGATTCAATTACACCTGGGAGTATGGCGCAGGAAGGCCTAACGTGGCAGATGCCCTAAGCCGCCATTCCTCTCTGCACACTGCAATGCTTGAGCTGCCTCTGAGATCTATTATGACACGCCGCTCAGCTGCTGCTCATCAGGCCGCGACCCAACGGGAATCAGTGCACGCACAGGCTGCCCTTCAGCCTGCTGCGCCGCTGCCGTCGGCTGTCAGTCAGCCGGCGGTGGGACAGCTAATGGGTGAGCCCTGCCAGGACCCGGCTCTCAACAAGGACACTGACGATCAGGAGGCTTCTACCGACCGAAAAGGGCCCAAGGCTGCTGCAGCTCCCATCAGGACGGAATGGGGCTGTGGGGCTCGTGGTACCTCCGGTGCGGGCAAGTGGAGGAGGTCGCTTGGAGCTGACATGAGCCCGGGTCTGGTGGGAGGCAAGAAGCCCCGACCAGCTGTTGCGCATTCCCCCTGGCTGCCCTTTAGCCATTTGCAGGGCGCCTGCACCCGTTGAGATGACCAGTATTGATGAGGATCTACTGGTTCAGGTTTGCGCTGCCACAGACGCCTGGTACACGGACCAGTTGAACACCGGTGCTCCTCGCTTCAGCTCTGGTGTGTGGTTACACTGCACTGGCACCCACCATCAGATCATGGTGCGCAAAGGCAATGCCATCCGTTGGGACCTGACTGTGAAGTATCACAGTGGTCTTTGGCGGGACACCTGGGTGATATGCGTCTCTTGGAGCAGCTACGTCGGAACTTCTGGTGGCCATGAATGGTTAAGGACGTGGAGAATTCCGTCCTGCGCTGCAGTGAGTGCCAACAGAACGAGTCTGTGTCCGGTAAGGGCCCTAGGCTGATGCAGCCTTTGCCTACTCCGTGGCGCCTTGGGAATCTGTTTCCCTAGGCTTTTGTTCAGGCACTTCACGAGTCTGAGGGGGGATATGCTGTGGTTCCCGTCATGGTCAACTGCCTGACTAAGATGAAGCACCATGCACCATCCACCCCCTCCTGCACTGCTGAGCGCTCGGCCCAGTTGTTCTTTGATAACGTCGTCTGCCAGTTTGGTGTCCCCAAGAGTGTGATCTTGGATCACAGGCCCCAGCTTGGAGCCAAGCTCTGGGAGTACTGGGCGACACGTTTTGGTTGCGGGTTAGCCAATGGACGGCTTACCACCCGAACACAGACGGACAAGCTGAGCGTATTTGTGGAACCCTTGGAGAGGTGTTACGGAACTTTGTAGGCCGTAAACCTAAGGGTTGGGATACTTTGTCAGCAGCAGAGGCTGCGCTGAACAAAGCCGTGAATCGGTCCACGGGTCAAAGCCTCTTGTTTCTTTGCTATGGCTGACACCCCGCACCTCCCGTGCGGTGCGAGCTGGACATTCCGGTCCCGATGGCTAAGCGGTTCGCTAAGCTGTCTGTATCCCGTATAACAGAGGCAAGGGCGTCATGGGACGCGGCTCAACAACGTGCTGCGGACTAGAAGGACGTGTCATGCACCCATGGCTAGCTGGTCATGCTGAGTACCAGGAACCTACGGAACCTCTTGGAGGGTCCCCGTGAGTTGTGGCCATGATGGGTGGGTCCGTATCGCGTTGCATGCATGGTGGGTTCAATGCCACCTGAAGTGCATGTTCACCCCACGTTCCACATGTGGCTAGTACAGCCGTACGGTGGAAGTGATGCAGGTGAAGCTGGTGGAAGGACGTGCCTGCAGATCCTGAGATGTGGTCTACCGAGGAGCAGACGTCCTGTTTTGGAGAACGTGCCTGCAGACCCTGAGATGTGGTCTACTATGAAGCAGCCGTTTTGCTCGGCCGAGTGTACCCTGGATAATCGTGTGAGGCGAGTCCGCTCGGGCCGAAGGTTCCACAACGTGCTCGAGTACCTGGCGGAGTGGGCTGGCTACTCGTAGGAGTACGACAGTTGGAAGCTGGAGCACAACTACATCCCAGATCTCGCGTCGGTGCTCGCCAAGGCACGCGACCGCGTTAAGCCCGCAGCGGAGACGCTGCGGCCAGAGGGGGGATAGTTGTTGTATCTCGCTAGTCCCTGGGGTTGACCAGGACGGGTCAAGGTTTGACCGCCACCGGTCAACTGTCCCAACGATCTTCGTTGGGATCCCCAACGACTAGCGGATGGTGTGCGCGGCGTGGCACGACAGGACGGTCGTGACGCGGCGCTGCATTTCGCTGTACTCATGGCTGAGTATAGCGGGGGCCATTCCACTCGGCGGTGGATTGGTCGTGACTCCGGTCACTGGTAGTGGTTGCGGGTCGCGAGTCAGGACGAGTGGCAATACTTGTCTTGACTGGCGGAGCCGCAAGGGCTTCGGTCAGAATCGAAGCCAGGCTAACGGTTGGTAAACGGAGTCATGAACCGTGGCGGCTAGCGAGGCGGGCCCGTGGACAAGACTCCCGCAGGTCCTACCCTCCCTTGAGTACGATCAAGTGCCGCTCTGGGCTTATTAACTCGCTGATAAACCAACCGGTAGTTCTTACTACCACCTATCTTGAGTTTCTAACTAATTTCCCTATCCTATATAACTATTTCCGTTTATCTATCGCTTCCGCATAACCATAATACAACACGTGGCTTTGTATGTCTGTCCTATTCTGCCACGTGGTCCCCCTCTCACTCGGACCAGCTACAGCAAAGGAAGACTAGTCTGGCCACTAACAGAGCACTGAGGAGCAGCACGAAAACAAGGAGGGAACAGGGGGCGACTAACTGCACAAAGAAGGGGACTACTCTCCTCCAACACAAAACTGACCTAGCAAGAGCCTGACAAAGACACACAGAAGTCCTCAGAGGAGAGACGCCAACAGGAGAGCACACTCAAACACAGCCAAGAAGGAAGAACCCAGCTAAAGACAGAGGGGGGGATGACGAGCCAAATAGGTGCCCCCCTAGAAAGCCTCCCGGCCCCACCCACAGCTGGCCCCTCAATCTCCTGCACTGCACAAGAGGGAAAGACCCTTCTCACTGCTCCCCCAAACCCTTAGAACCCGGTGCCTGGACACAGGCAGTTTGCAGTCTGTTACAGGATTTAAGTCCCATCCAAGATAGATTCATTAACAACACCAAACAGCCTAAAAAATGCCAAAACACCATCAGACAGTCATATATAGTAATCAACAACCTGAATTCTTGTTCTACTTTGTCAACATTGTTGTTGACAGCCAGATGGACCTGCACCTGGTGTATGTAACAGAGACGTAGACCTAATAACACAGCAGATAGAGCAGTTACAGGCTGTTACAGGATTCAAGTCCCAACCAATATTCATTAACACCACCAAACAGCCTAAAACACGCCATAACACCATCAGACAGTCATTTATAGCAATCAACAACGTGAATTCCTGTTCTACTTTGTCAACATTGTTGTTGACAGCCAGGTGGACCTGCACCTAGCCCAAACACCATCAGACAGCTCCCGATTTGTTAGAGACCTCTGTTACACTAACATTTTCTAACAGGCAAGCCAGTTAGGCGCTGTTATCCCCCCTATAAGTTGGTAGGGCTAAGAATTCGTCTTAGCTTTTCCCTGCCAACTATGGGCCGGGCTAATTAAGCCTGACAAGCAGGGCTTTGGGCCGGGAAAAAATAGTTTTTGGAAAGCGCACATTGTCAATGATTCCAAACACTGCCTAACAGGGTCTGTTTGGCTTAATTAGGCTGTGTCTGATTTAATCAGTCTGGGACCTAGAAGCCCCTAATGTTATTAGTGTTACAGTTTGCGTGAAGAACAGCAAATAATGATTAGCTTTAACATGAATCCTGTGATCCCGTTCATCGTTTGTGTGATTACATGTAATATTTTTAATACCATTTGCGGCGGACAAGAATGTCAAGCACACTTGACTTCAAGTAGTACTGATGCACGCAACCATTAGCATTTTTTGTTATATCCATCAAGGATTTCACATGTACTTGTGTTTTTATTAGCCATGATATAATCACGGAGTGTGACATTGGTCGACTTTAAAAGAACTTTAAAGTAAGTTCTGATTAAGTTGTCCCTCCCATTAAAATGGAGTTAAAGAACTAAGCGATTTGCTGCATATTCCAGTTAGCAGCATTGACATACATCAGTCCATTTAACATGTACAATGTAAATGTATGTTACCACCAATCGTCTTCATTGTTATTTGTGATATATACTGACCCAAAGGCTATGAAGCAGCAGCTCTTTGGCTTTTTACAAGGCATGACATGTTAACATTGTTGGGCATAGCTATGTAATAGATAACTATAATTTTCTTCTTCTGAGGTCATATGTAAGTAAGTGTTAAAGGATGCACTGCAGGAACATGTAAAATGCTTGTAATGAGCAGTCACACACCAAGGCCACATGTTTTCTTCATCAAAATAGCAGCAATAGTTACAAATTGTGTAAGATGATTCATCATAAGGTATTAAAGACTATCATGACAGGCAATTAATTTGAATGACAGTTGCGGGCGGGGCCCCAGAAATTTAAATGACAACTCCCTCGCGCCAGCTAGCCAACTGTAGAATCCAGACCAAGCAGTCTGGATCCTACAGTTGCGGGGCCCCAGAAGTTTAAATGACAACTCCCTCGCGCCAGCTAGCCAACTGTAGGATCCAGACCAAGCAGTCTGGATCCTACAGTTGTGGGGCCCCAGAAATTTAAATGACAACTCCCTCGCGCCAGCTAGCCAACTGTAGAATCCAGACCAAGCAGTCTGGATCCTACAGTTGCGGGGCCCCAGAAGTTTAAATGACAACTCCCTCGCGCCAGCTAGCCAACTGTAGGATCCAGACCAAGCAGTCTGGATCTTACAGTTGTGGCCCCAAAAATCGTTGAAAATTCAAGTCCCTCACGTCAGCTATCCAACTGTAGGATCCAGACCAAGCAGTCTGGATCTTACAGTTGTGGCCCCAAAAATCGTTGACATTTCAAGTCCCTCGCGTCAGCTAGCCAACCATAGGATCCAGACCAAGCAGCCTGGATCTTACAGTTGCGGCCCCAAAAATCGTTGAAAATTCAAGTCCCTCACGTCAGCTAGCCAACCGTAGGATCCAGACCAAGCAGCCTGGATTCTACTACACGGATACCGAAACGAAAACATTATGTAGCATCAGTTGCTGAAGTTTAGGATAGTTATGCTTACCCCAAGATGACAATAATTCCAGGCACGCTGTATCAACAAAGATCTGGAATGGCTATTATGTGTTCACACACTTAAATTTTCAATTGGTACGTATTAATGTGGACTTCCTATTTACTTGTGTACACTTTATTAGAAAGCAAATATGCACATTTATGGATATCTGGACCAGGACACATGTAGTGCACGTTTGGCACCGCCAATAATCAATCCATGATGAGACATGTATCCATGAAATATGTTTGCTATATATAATTCAATGAGATGTTGACACCCATGCCATTCTGCATGAAGGGAAGGTACCACAGGCTTTCATATACCCCACCTTTTGAGCGGCCAATAATATGAGGTCTACATCGCAATTCCCAGACATTCTGACCTCTGATGTTGTAGATGGGAATATAGATGTGCACATTGTAAATGGAGGTTCTATAGTACATCATTATCATTCACCAGCCTGTTGCTAATCCCAAGACTACACAGCTACCTATGAAATAGCCTCATCTGCATTTGCCAAATACATCCTGCTGCCAAAAAGAAGGCCCATTACCCCTCAATCAAGCCCGTCATTGCAAACTTGCATTCCTTTAAACAGTGTAAAGGCACTTCTCCACTGCTTCTCTGAACAACCCTCAAAGCTTGCCCAAGGTTTCACATGTTTACCATCAAATTTGGGCAGGCGGCAAAAAACAGGCAGGTTGTTGACCTGCTGCTTCGTCAGCAGCATATCTAGCTTAACTGGACCACTAGGCCAATCTTCTTGGCCCTGGGGTCGTGATGGCCCTGGGGTCGTCAGCAACTTCGTCGGTGTCTCTTGAGCATTTGAACTGCGGGTGATGAAAGTACAAATTACCATGAATTAATGGACTCTAAATTGAGAGTAAGAGCTATGGGCAGCAGCAAGTACGTCTTGGCCTTGTAATCAATAGTATATTATTACATACATACAAGTATACTCTAGCTGGTCTTAGTGAGAGGGGGAGCACGTGGCAGGACAGACAGACAAAGCCACGTGCGTGCCCCTCCCCTGTGCTGTGGCTCGGTCCGGTCAGGCCCCTTGGTGCTCGCCCTTGTAGGGTGAGTCGCCCACAGTGTAACACCCCAAAAGTATACTATCAGTCCTAGCAACTCGCATCAATGTAATACTGGTGCAATATATAGCGCGCACATGATGCTAGATAGGGTGCGAACAATGGCTGGGTTGCTAAGCATCATAATTCTGTGGGCACATTTACAAATTCTTTCTATGTGAAATAGGTATGTTTCATGCAAAAATATTATCATAGCTCATTATGTGGACTGTTATGGCAGGCAATGATGAGAAAACAATCCAACTCACGCAATGTCGGCTGAACTGCCTGGAGAAAAGCTTTCCTCATCCATGACATCATTAATGGTAGCAGAAATGGACCATCTTTTCGCTCATAAGTCGAAGGCCTCACCTGAATATGTAGCAGAGGCGCGAAGGCGCGCGCATCATTCCATCTCGCATCTCGCTTTTGATTTCGATGGTGCCAACTGGTGCCATAACGGGTACATTGTAATCGCACATAATAATCGCTCATGTGCCGTGGGACCATGTGAGCAGCGCAGTAGCTTTCCAGGCCGCGAGCCAAAGTCGAAGCCTAAAGCCTTCACTTCTTTATTGACCATATGCCATTTGCCAGATTAAATCATGTTTATATTCAGAAACTAACAAAGGAAAATTAGAGTTGATGCGCAGCATAAATGGCGGCCCTGCATCAGAGATTGCCGCCGTATCCTTGGGGCCTTACTTCTGGCAGTTTTGTCTGCTTCATTTTTTAACCAGCTGAAAGGGAATGGCTCGTACAGCAAGGCATATTATTATTAGTTAGACAAGAAGACTACCCTCAACGTGATGTTCGTCTGAGGGGTCCGATCAGGTCCGTATGAATTGGTGATGAATTGGTGATGAGAACAAGTCTGCGTGAACAATAACAATGCGACTATTTATTAACGACTTCCTAGAGGAATATCCATGAAGTTGAAACTAGCACCATATATGCCACCCGAAGGTAGTCCTTAACTTGCCAGTCAAGCTCTTGGAGTTTGGCTGGGGACATGCAGTACCCATATTCTTTTGCTGGGGGGTTGGGAGTCGATGGTGAGGATGTTGCAGTGGTCACTGGGGCGGGACAGAGGAAGGCCAGTGGTTCTGTAAAGACCGTGGAGTACTGCTAAAGGATGGATTGAATGGCCGAGGGAATGGAGGGGGCCATTGGTTGTTGGGAGGGTGTGGGGCTTTGGGGCCGATTTCAGGGTCGTCAAGGGGGCGGAGGATCCCAAGGTAGACAGGGGCGCTGATTGCCATTACACTTTTCAGGCTGGACTGCGGCATGACACCACTCTTTCCCTCCCTTCTGTACCTTTTTTCCCTGGAGCCATTTGTCAGTTGGTATTATGTAATCATTATATTGACACCAAAAGCATTATAGCATTACAGTAGCATATTAAAGCATGAAAGGCAAAACCATCAGTTTCCATACTCATTGTACGAAAGCGACCATGGTCGCTTTCGTACATCAAAACATTCGAGTGTTGCAAAGGGGTTCTGGCCCGTCATGGCCCATCAAACCCTTTTCCCAATTTTAAGCCCGTCATGGCCCATCAAACCCTAAGTCGATGAGGCCCAACCCGATCCACCCATCCATCGGCCTTAAGCACCTTTTCCGTCTGATGCACTTTCCTGCCTGAATTAGCCTGCTGCCCCCGTGCGGCAGCCACGTCATGGTGGGCCCCCTGGTGGGTTCTACAAGGGTCTTTGGGTGTCCTACAAAGGTCCTTTGGGGGTGCGAGCTCCCCCTGGTTGGTCCTACAAGGGTCCTTTGGGGGTGTGAGCTCCTGATGAAGTGCAGTTTATGAAACAGAGTATGGCCACATCAGCTACTGCAAAAGATAGCAAAAGTGCACAAGCAAAACTGTTCCTAAATCAACCACTAGGATTCCAATCTCCCATTGGGACACCACTCGTTATTAAGCGGGCTTAATTGGGCGGAAAGGATGCGACCATTTCCACACCCATCCACCTCACTCCATTGGGACACCTCTCGTTATTGATCGGGCTTAATTGGAGGAGAGAAGATGGGCGCAAGAAACAATCGTAAAAAGGACACTAAATTGATGCAAGAGACGTAGGAAGTGAAGGATGCATGCTAAACAACGCCTAAACAATGCATCACATAGCTTTCAATCCCCCCCTTTGGTGTACCAATAGATTGTTTTGCATAATTGTTTTGGCCCCAAAAAGGTGTAAAACAAGCAGTGCACAAGCAAAACTGTTCCTAAATCAACCACTAGGATTCCAATCTCCCATTGGGACACCACTCGTTATTAAGCGGGCTTAATTGGGCGGAAAGGATGCGACCATTTCCACACCTATCCACCTCACTCCATTGGGACACCTCTCGTTATT
The DNA here is from genome assembly GCA_019650235.1 of Volvox reticuliferus. Classification (NCBI taxonomy): domain Eukaryota; kingdom Viridiplantae; phylum Chlorophyta; class Chlorophyceae; order Chlamydomonadales; family Volvocaceae; genus Volvox; species Volvox reticuliferus. Next base: position 21,465 of record BNCP01000058.1, read on the forward strand.
GATCGGGCTTAATTGGAGGAGAGAAGATGGGCGCAAGAAACAATCGTAAAAAGGACACTAAATTGATGCAAGAGACGTAGGAAGTGAAGGATGCATGCTAAACAACGCCTAAACAATGCATCACATAGCTTACAATCCCCCCCTTTGGTGTACCAATAGATTGTTTTGCATAATTGTTTTGGCCCCAAAAAGGTGTAGAACAAGCAGTGCACAAGCAAAACTGTTCCTAAATCAACCACTAGGATTCCAATCTCCCATTGGGACACCACTCGTTATTAAGCGGGCTTAATTGGGCGGAAAGGATGCGACCATTTCCACACCCATCCACCTCACTCCATTGGGACACCTCTCGTTATTGATCGGGCTTAATTGGAGGAGAGAAGATGGGCGCAAGAAACAATCGTAAAAAGGACACTAAATTGATGCAAGAGACATAGGAAGTGAAGGAAAGGAGACAAAGGAGACAAAGGAAAGGAAGTAGACGCATTCAAGCAGACAATGGATACAAAGCAGACATAGGGGACAAAGGATACAAGTCTTAACAATGCATCAAATTGCTTTCAATCTCACCCCCTTGGAGTACCAATCGCTCGTTTTGCACAATTGTCACCCCACCTCTGTCACCCCACTTTCGTTGCCCCATGTTCGTTACCCCCCCTCCGTCGTCCTGGCTCCATCACCCCATCTCTGCCGCCCTGCCTTTGTTTGCCCCCCTCCGTCGCCTAGCCTCCGGCCCCCCTTTGCCTCCGTCGCCCTGCTGTGCCTCCATCACCCTGCCCCGCCGCCATCACCCCGCCTCCGTTGCCTCGCCTCCATCTCCATCCCCGCTGCGTCCGTCGCCAGCCCTGCTTGCTCTGTGGCCTGCCCCGCTGCCTCCGTCGACTGCCCTGCTGCCTCCATCACCAGCGCCAGGGTGACCGCAGTGCAGCACGTGGGTGATAGAGTGTGACAGCAGCGTATATTAGCAGCAGCACAGCACACAGCGGCACGGCATTGCAGCTGCACCCTGTGGTGGATGTACACCCTGGCCGGCCCCCTGATTCCCCTCCCAGCTATACCAGCATCTAGCATCAGACAAATTATAGTGTGGGTGTTGCACCTGCAGGCACGTATGTAGGAAGGGACAAGCAGCACACCGCGCAGTCCTCAAGAGTCTTCACAACATGCGAACTAGTGTTAGGCCATTGCTTAAGGTGCAGCTCAGCCTCGTCTTCAACCCAGATGGCAGCAGCATATCTTGCAAGGGAAAAAACAAACACAGAAGTGTTAAGCTTGGGATGTAACAGGTTTCCAGATGTACAGAGAAAACAAACACACAAAGAGACAATTGCACACAAACATCACGATCCAATCGGTGTTGGGCACCACTCTCGATTGAATGGCACCTACTTGACCAGAATGGACAAGGACCATTTCCACACCCATCCCTCCATTCCGTTGAGAGACCACTCTCGATTAAGCGGCCCCTGACTAGGAGAGATAAGGGATTGGCACACCAGACAAGGCTGGTGTCGTGGGATATCGCCAAGGGCCGTAATAACAGCCCCAAGCTACCTTCCCACGGGGAGTCCCATGCACACACATACACACACACATATGCATAGGCACACAAACAAACAGGCGCACCAGATTTAACACTAATATATCATTCTTACCTGGGGCTGACCGCCTTCCGGTCTGCCAGGATTAAGCAATAGCCCAGCATAAGGAAATCTCTCTTGGACTTGAACCTCAGGATCCGGCTGCCAATCTTCTCATCATGAGCAGGTGCACGGTCATCCTTGGACACATCATTCACACATCAATCATCACACACGCCTCAATCATCATGTGTGCAAGCATCAATCATCGTGCATGTATCAATCGTTGTGCATATGCACATGTAAATTGGCGTACACGTGCATTCTGGCATGTTGTCATGTGCGGTGCGCGTGCTTGGCCCATGCGGCGGGGCCATTTGTCAGTTGGGGTCGACTGGGGTCGACTGGTTGTGACTGGTTGCGACTGGGTGCGACTTGGGTCAACTGGGGTCGACTGGGGTCGATGGGGGCAACGGGGAGAACTGGGGGTGATGGGGGCGACTGGGGGCAAGGGGGCGACGGGGTTGCCTGGGCTAGTAGCAACCACCCTGTGAAGTGCACTTTAAATTAAATATATAATAATGACAGCATTATTTATTATGCCCAGCCACTTATGGGATAGCAAAGGCTGTGTTGTCCCCAGCTACCCTGCTTGCTAGTCCAGATGGGCTTGGCATCAGAGCCCTCAGCTCCACACCTGGGGCGTCCAGCACAGAGGCGATGAACCACCCACATCTTGAACGCTCGTTCCAGGACCAACTGGGCTGACTGGGGATGACGGCGGAAAGTGGGGGCCACGGGGGGCAACTGCGCTTCCGGCTGACGGCGGCGGCATCGTCACCACTGATACCGTCGGCGGCGCCGCCAGGGATTTGTAGATGGCCATGGCCTGGGTGACCATTGCGGTCGGCTCCGAGGTGTTGGCGGGGAGGACTAGGGTGGTGGTTTCCTTGGCGAGCTGGCGGAAGGCCTAGAGGATGGGGCGGGGTACGGTGGGAAATAAAAACGCGAGGATGGGAGATGGCGGAGGATGCAAAGGGGGTAGTGGATACGAGGGAGAAAAAAAGATTAGGAATAGAAGGGGTTGACTAGGAGAAAGTGGCCTTTGCCCACACGCTTTGTGGTCGTACGTGAAGTGCTGCAAGGAAAGAAGCACCATCAAACATGGGGGCCTATGTATGTGAAGACAACAGCCCCAGTTCCGTCAAGGACATCAGCAGCCCCGCAACCGGACTGAGTGAGGAGCAGCTGGGAAACGTTTCTGAGCGGGCCCCTGTGGGTGAATGGATCAGCAATTTCCTTGGCCACATTGAGTAACATAATCCACATGTATCCCAAACCCCAAGCCCTCCAATCCACACCTCAAGGTACTTCTCTGCTACTCGCAGCGCTGCCACGTCCGCACCGCCGCATCATGTGAGTGCCTCCGAAACTACATCCAGGCTGCGTGCGGTGGCGCTGGCGGTGGCGAATAGCGCCTCCGCCTCACCCTGGGCCATGTTAATTGCTTGCTGTCGGGCAGCCTCAGAAGGATAACCTGGAGTGAAAGAAAGTTGAGCGGAGGAGAGGATAAGAGGAAACAGGAAACAACGGAGCAAACTCTGGAGGAGCCTCACCGAAGCCATCCAGTCATTATGTATTGCGCAGGTCAGTCTTGGCTTGCGGACAAACTCCATCACGCCGTATTTGCCGTACAATCAAACCGATCCCATGTCACGCCCATAAATCGTTGACACCCAGAACCGCAACACTCCACACCCACCTGCTGCTTCTCAGCCTCCACGACATTGATATTGCTTTGTCGTACAAAAAAAATTGTCAAGCAAACGTACTGCCGTGCGTTATTATCGTACTCACCTGCAGCCCCATGGCCTGTACGATGCCCCCTGGCGGCATGATATCCTTGATCTCGTACCTGGACGGAACGGCAAAACAGCAGGAACGTTACGGCACACCGTTAGCTGAGTCTGCTAGCTTACTAACGGCTTAAAAATGATATGCTAACTACCAATTGCCTGACTTATCTGACTTACCTCAGGCATTGCAGCCCCCATACTTTTGCGGCTTCATTAATGGACCGTACGATATTGTGGTTGAGCGCCTGAGGCGTTACAATTAAGGGGAATGGAGGCAGAATAAATGAAGGAATAGACGCAGGCAATGGGGCCAGGGCGACGCCAAAGGGAATGGAGGGTGAGGAGGCAGGGTGAAGAGGGAGGGCACGGGGGTAACGCAAATTGGGGTCAAATATTATGGTGGTGATCAAAGCCTGCAAGTTCGTAAGGCCCAGACATGCCGCTCACATGTAACCATCGAACAATGATCTTTTGCGCGGGTGTACGGCTTGACCTATGTCTGCCGTACCTCACGTTCCTCAAACGTTTTGTCCAGCATGATCTTGCCCAGCTCACTAGGTGGGAGGAGAGGGGCGCCCCAGGGAAAATGCAGAAATCGGACTGACGGACGGACAGACAGACAGACAGGCTATCAAATAAGTCCAACCATGGTCCAACAATTTTAAATCCAGATATGCGAACCTATGGAACATTTTCCCCTACCCACCTGCGCATTGTGATCTACGCCAGCTGCCCGACCGCATACAGCGCATTGTCCACTCTGTATCTGGCTTTAAATGCATCCACCACCTGTCAGGGTGGAAGAAGACGGGAAAAAGACGAAGACCAGGACGAGGACAAAGCATAGAGAAGGAGAAAATTGAATTTAAATCTAATGTTAAAAGTTAAGTTAGAAGCTCGCAAGCCCCAAATGAGGAACCACATCCGTTAGAACCATTTGGTTAGAACCAATCACCGTCTGATACCGGAATCCCTCACCCAGGCCGGCCGTCCGCAGGGTTGCGAAGGTACATATGGCAATTCATGCGATGCCCTACCTTGACGTACAAGACGCCGCCCATGGTGATGGTGACGTTGTCTTTTGTGATAGCGGTTTGCTGACTGATGGGTATTGCGAGTTCCTTCAGAGAGTGGACGTACGCCACCCGATCAACCTGTAACATGACGAGGCAATTTGAATAGCTTTAGATGTTTGGAGAAATTTAGAGAAAACTTTGGAAAGTTTGAAGAATTTGGAGGGAGTTAATAGTTTTAACGAAATTTGGGCGATTTAGGGCACAGGAATGTGCAGAGTCGTAGGGATTTAACGGCTTCAGCAATAACTAGTTGCGAAACTTGGGAGTTCTGGGAATGGTTGGGAGCCTGGAGGATACGAGACGGGTGTACAGGTAGTAGAGACGACAGGAGAGACGAAACTGAGTGTCATGATGGGGATTGGGAATGCAACGGGCCTAATTCCTGGAGATTGCGAGGGGGCTTGTGTGCTGAGGGGGCCAATACTTTCCGAATATTATCTGGGGACTTTAAAAAGGAGAAGGGCTGCTTAAAAACTAAATTTTGGATTTTTAGAACGTACCAGGGGAATTAGGAAGTGCAGTCCCGAGCCCAGCGTCCCTTGGTATCGCCCGAATCTTTCAATTATGTACACGGTCTTCTCGGGCACAATACTGCGAGGCAGAAGAAACCGAGGGGCATTTTTGTCCAGCCAATGTCAGCATCCAGCGTCTGCTATCTACAGACGTGCGAAGACTTACGACATGTACAACCTTTGTCCCTGCATGCACCCACACCCACACCCATGCGCGCGCACACGATCACGCCCACCCACACGCGCGCACGCCCACACACGCGCGCGCATGCCCACCCACACGCGCGCACACCCACACACACGCGATCACGCCCACACACACACACACGCACACCCACACGCGCGCGCACACACACGCGCACACCCATACCCACACACGCGCGCACACACACACGCACGCGCACGCCCACACCCACACGCGTACACACACCCGCACTCACCCGCACATACACGCACACACATGCGCACACACCTCCTGAAGCCACCAATGACATATCAGCACCAGCAGCTAAACCTGCAATAAGGACAGCATAAAAACAGATGTATTCGTGACAAACCAAAGATATGCAGGCAAAACATCTACTAACACTATCCATGGACAACAAGGACATAATGCATGTACACCCGTCACCCCTCCAACCCCGCCTCCGTCGCCCCTCCATCTCACTGCGGCCCTGCACCCGCCCCCACAACTTACCCTCGCTTATATCGTTCTAGGTTCCTCGCCAATGTTGAAGCATTCGTACACGTAGCCAGTGGCGCCACAGCTAAGAACCTGTGGCAGCGGACAAGGCACACACCCGGGCAGCAGACGTCAGGTGCATGACAGACACGGCAAAAGAAACACAAACCAAGCAGAATAGGAAAGGGTGCTTGCACAGATGTCGGGGGCAGCATAAACATGCGGGAAACACACGAAACACACATGTGAAGAAGTCACGATGGCGTCTGGACACCACAACGGCGGCATGGCGCCACGGTGGCAAAGCAAGACAACCGCGTAGAAAGAACAGCTTCCCTGTGTCACCGCCTCCCCCGCGTCCGGTGCCCCTCCCCCCTGGCTTCGTCATCCATTCCCCTGCCTCCTTCAATCTTTCCGCCGCCTCCGTCACCCCTCCCCCCCGCCTCCGTCACCCCTCCCCACGCCCCCGTCGCCCCTCCTTCCGCCCCCGCCTATATTGTTACTTCCCCCCCGCCTCCGTCACCCCTCCATCCCACTGCGGCCCTGCATACCCCTCCACCCGCCCTCCCAATTCCTATCCCATCCATACCCGCATCTAGCGCCAATCAACATTAGAATGTGGACCATGCACCTGCAGGCACGTAGGAGAAGGCAAAGAACACACAGCAAAGTCATTAGAGTATTTACAACATGCGAAATAGTGTCATCACCTATGACTTGCAGTACCAGACTTACCCCCGCACACACACTTCTGGCACAGCACGGCGGCAGCACAGCGTGGCGGTGGTGCTGTGTGGCGGAGGCGCAGCATGGCGGTGATGCAGCGTGAAGGCGGCACAGCATGGAGGGAGCACAGTATGGCGTCGGTGCAGCATGGCGGCAGTGCAGTGGTGCAGCATCACCGTGCGGCAGCAATGCAACGTGGCGACAGCACAATGAGGCGGCATTGAAGCAGCATGAGGGCATCACCGTGCATTGCGGTAGCGATGCAGAGCGGCAGTGAACCAGTACGGAAGCCGCGCAGCACAGCAGCGGTGCAGCAGAGTAGCAATGCAGCGCGCCAGCGGTGCGGCGCGGTGCGGAAGTCGCACAGCGCGGCTTCAGTGCTGCGCGGCCACCGCGCTCCACGGCTGCCGCGCTGCGCGACTTCCGCTCCGCACCGCTGCCGCGCTGCACGGCTGCCGCGCTGTGCGGCTAAAAATTTTATCCCCCGAAAATCGCCCCCATCGTGACTTTCGCCGCCATTTTTTACCCTGTCTTTGCGCCCTCCCCACTCAAAAAATGCTTCTATTACTTACCGCTGTATTTCCATATATATTGCTGCATCTCGCCACACTCGTTGAGCAGCGCCGCCTCGTCCAGATGCATGGCGGCTTGTCTAACAGCGTCCTGTAGACATGAACCGCTGATCGCTATAGGAAAAGGCAACAGTATCTATAGGATTTCGTCCATTAAAGATCTGCAACTAATCGTGTGGTAGTGGGACGAGATGTCGAGGAAACATAGTAGCCCTATTCAAACAACTAGAATGATTTAAGTAGGTTAGGATGTATAGACACCTATTAGTTATTATTATTTATTAATTTTGTAAAACAATGTTAAAGGCCTTAGGAGTAAACAGAACATGACACCGTGCAGTACAGGCCATCATCCAACCCCATTCTCCACGTCCTTACCTCCACCAGCACCACCACACTATCAATCACTGTTTGGGAAGGTAAGCACGACTGCAAAGGGTGGGATGGGTGGCGGGTATGGTGGTGATGGCAGCATGGAGGGGCGGCAACGGGGGTTGCACCCTCACTTACCTACCTGCCCCCGTCGCCGTCCCTCCCTGCCGCCGTCGCTGCCCCCTCCGTTCCCCATCCACATCCACCCCACCGTTGGGGAACCCCACTTAGCTGTGCGAAATGAATCCCAATGTCCACGTTTTCTGCTGTACAGAAACCCATGTGGTCTGAATCGGAAACATTGATTGCCCACCCATGTCGTCCCCACAGAGCAGCCACCACCAGCACCACCAGTGGCAGCGGTCGCTGATGAGAGGTCAGCATTGCCGCCGTAGAAATTCATTGCACTGTTTTTACTACTCAGTTGCTGCAAGCCGAGGAGGCGGTAGCTGGCAGTCGCAAGGATGGATGGCGACCTGTGGGTCCGTGCACCCACCAGCGGATGTGGCATCATCGCAGGGGCTTCAAGGGTTGAAGCCATTGCGGTGTAAGCGTCCTTCCCTGGCTGATGTGTGTTGGTCTTGAGGACACTGTGCGTGCTCTTAATGGTGGCTGGGGGGCCCTACCATGCACACGCGCCCAGGGGACATTCGTACCGCGCAGGGAGCTCGGGGTTGAGCTTAGCCCAGCAGGCGCCATGCTGAGGGGGCCAGTGCTGCCCGGGCGCCGGCCCGTGGTTGAAATACCAGCTATAAATTTGTTTTATTTCACTTATATTTCATGTTTCGTCTGTGGTAGAATTGATGCCATATTACAGAGAGTTGTAGTGGTGCTGGGATCGATTCGCATGGGACGCGTCTTTTAATATGCACTCCGCCTTCACATTACTTCAACAGGAGTGGTCAGATCCAGCTTAGATAGATAGTCTAGAATCGAAGTTATAACTCAAACGTAGGGCCAGCAATCAGCAGTACGATGACTGTGAATACAATTGAATGCTACAACTGTAGAATCCAGACCAGGCAGTCTGGATTCGGTAGTTCCAATTCAAACGTAGTAACAGAAAGCAACTGTAAGATCCAGACCAGCAAGTCTGGATTCTACAGTTAGCAAGTCGTTGACTGTCACACATCAGGCAGTTGTGCATTACGTAAGAAATATAACAGGCTCGCATAATTTTTTTCCAAAAGTAAAGATGCAACAATGCAGTTCCAAATATGTCAAGCATTTCATTTTCGGTATGCTGTTAACTTCTGTAAAGCTAGCTAAAGAATGTAAAGCAATGATCGCGAGCATGGGAAAAGCTGACATAGTGCCCATTGACGGTATTGTAGCACATACTAAACCCTGTGATTTTATACTCGATCATATGAACATGTTTGTGAGCGATCCCGACGGGGACATGGATGTATGTAGTCGGCTTAGGAAACTATAGATACTCCTTAACCAGATAAATGACTCATCTGAACATCACATCGTCGCAGAGGAAGAATAAGATTAGACATACGTCAGATGCCTCCAAGACGAGAGTGGTCGCAGGTTCGTTCCCGACTAGGGTCAGGTCTTTTTAGGGCGGAAGAAGATTGCATATTTCTCTGGACTGAGTGGCCATGATGACGTTATGATGACGTTATAATATCGCCGAACAATACGGGCAAAAATTGCGTCGCAATCTGTAATGTCTCATCATTAATCTTAGCCAAAAATTACAGGTGTAACCATGCATAACAAAGTCAGGCAACATTTACAATCAAATGCTCCCATCGTAATTAAACCAGACAGCACCAGACACCGTGTAACACAAAACCACAGAATGAGCTCATCCTAATTAAGTGTAACAGTCGCCGATAAAGTGGTAATATTGTAACACCTCTAACGTCTCTAACTTTTGGGCTGTCAGGCTTAATTAGCCCGGCCCATAGTTGGCAGGGTTTAGCTTCAAAACCAGAAATTCGATTTCCGGCAAGTTCACAGGTTTAACAGCCAAGTCGCTAGGACAGATGCTGAGAAACTTCGGTTTTCTTACAGAAAACTCACCATTGCAATCAGACAACAGCAACGGCTGGGTGCGCAGGGCCGTCCCAAGAATGTTGTCATTGCAAAAGTGATTTGCGTTGCGAGGTTAGTCAATACGTCTGCGCACAATAATCAAATCCGTTAAGTTAGTACTTAACAGCAAAATTTGATTATTGCAGAATTTGTGACTAGAACCCTGACAGCGCCACGGATAAGCTTGCATGTCATACATACATTGCAAATGCTGGCATAAAAACGCAAAAAGCAAATATGTAGCAAGCGGAATTCGCTAAGCGAAATCGCTACTCGCGACAGCGACCCATTGTGAAGGTCGGTACCAGAACGAGATGGCATTTCGTAGCCCGCAATAATTACTTAAATTGTCTTTAAGTAATACGCATACCGGACTTCTCGAAAATCACGGCAAGGAACGTTTGCGACGTATGGCAGCAGTCATGGACTTTGGCGGCGCCCAAGAAAGCTCCCACGGAAATTCTGAAAATGATAAGGATAATTACGCCTTACCAGAATCAGAAGCTTCCACACGAAAAGGCGTTAACAGTCCTAAGGCGAGGATCACTGTGGCCATTGTGGTTGTGCGGCGAAAGCAAGCGGCTTCCAGGACGAACGGTCTCGATACCAGTTGTTATATTACACAACTATTAATACAATTTAATATTGTTGACGGTGTGAGAACTCACAAACGTGGTAGTGAGAACTACCGATTGATAGAGCGGAAGACCTTTATCTGCACTGCGAGATCCCGTACGGCAGATCAGACTATCATCGAGATAGTTATATTCGAGGTCTTAGTAAAAGGTTCGACTTTTACTTATCAACCGATAGATAGTTCATACAGTGGGATGGTCGACATCCCGAACTACCAGTGATGCATGTCACCAAGCTTCCCGTGAAGCCCCGCTACCAGTGTAGGACTTAGGTCAGCGGACCTTTTAAGGATGTTGTATACGACAGAGGGTGTTCCCGACGAGCAGACACTTAGCAGGATCACGATCACCCCCACGGACCAGTTGCAAGTACATGCGAATGTCACGCAGATATGCACGAGTTGTGTCAGCAATGCTACGCTCAGCATTCTTCTGTTTCATGTCATGCGGGATGTCTAATTTCGGGACAGGAATCGACAGCTTCATCACCTCTCCATCGTCGTCGAATCGACCTTGATGAGGTGGTGCAGCAGACAGACCCCTACCAAACAAAGTGCGGTATAAGTTTTGAGTAAGTTTATGTACGTTTAGGATAAGTCAATCTTAGCCGTGTAAGTCTGCTTAACTGGACTTATCCCTAAGTTTCTTACTTAGCTTGACTTATACCTGATTTTGGAGTTAAACAAGTTTAGGCAAACTTTTGATGACTTATTTAAACTTACAAACTTATACAAGTGCGGCACAATTAGCTCTAAGTCAGATAGGCTCAAGGGGCCAGCAGCAAGCAAGCAGCAGCATGCATGCAAACATCTTCTTTGTCTAAAGTACTAACTCTATCTCTGACAGTCAGGGAACATGTACCAGGGTCCAAACGCCTACTACAGTAGGCCTGGAATGAAGAGATATAAAGTTATGATCTTCATTCAGGACAAGGAGTAAATTTATGTAATTCAGTTACTCCAGTACTTGCCGTACTTGCCTCGCGGCAAGTACTGCAAATACTGCAAACCTGGCAAATGAACGAAAGATGCTTCAAGGAAATGCTTAATAATTTATTTCGTAACATTCCAATATTATTAACCTGTTTTATTATTATATAGCTTTTAAGAAGTGGTTCAGTGATCTTCTCCCAACAACTAAACTTTGTTAGAAGAGCTGCGATCTGTATTTATTATGACCTTTTCCTTTATTTGAAATGAGTTTAATGCTCTGTTAAATTTAATGAGAACAAAGGAAAGGGTGCTAGCTCTGACCGACCTGCGAGTTGGTCAAAGCATCTTCTCAGCAGCTTGTTACCTCTTCAGATGGCTGGAAAGCTGCGAAGGGACTTTGGAGTTTATGATGGTAATGAGGAAGACATATGACCGCAGGCAAGATTTTCAAAGCTTGCTTCTGACTCATAATGCTGTCGCCGCCATCCACCATACTCTCAGCTCACAATGCCTGATTGTGATAACGATAAAGACAGCGCCCCTATTTTCATAATTATTCTCAGCAGCGCAGGAAATGTTATACTGAGACCTTGGCATAGGTACATACACAAGAATGCTGCACATTGGTGTTCTAGTATGGCTTCGTTCTTAGATAGGTACTGCCATTTTAATTTACCTGTCTAATAATCCCAATGACCGAAGAACACAAGTTTGCTCATTTTCGTGGACTGCAGTAAATGGTAGCAGCTATCATACCAGCCACAGTCTGCATGCGCACCCTCTCTCCCTGCTGCCCTCCCTCCTTGCCTGTCTCCTTGTCCTTTTCTTTCTTTGTCCCTTCTTATCCCTCGTTGTCCCTTCTTATCCCTCCCTGCCCCTCCCTCCCTGCCCCTCCCTCCCCACCCCTCCCTCCCTGCCCCTCCACATACTGACATTTGCCTTTAATTTTGTAATGTATAGAATACCTAAAAGCAGCACTTTATTAGTGCTAATCCAGAAGCAAAATCGGAAATCTAGCCATAATATTTGGGTACGCTACAGTAAATCTGGCTGTAAGTTTCAGTAAATCAGGGTATAAGTTTTGCTAAGTTTTTAATAAGTTCCAGCTAAATTTATGCTTATATAATCCTATTTAAGTTCAACTTATGTAAGTTTGGTTTAGCTATGTTAAGCCAAGCTAAGTTTCATGGCAAATTGGCCAAAACTTATACTTTTAGACTTATGTAAGTAGCCATAAGCTGGAATTACGCAAATATAACTCCACTTAGACAGACTTACAGGCACTTAGACCAAAATTACCCAGAATTAAACCAGTGCTTTCCTGGCTCACCATAGAGATAAGTCTGGCTAAGTTTCCTTAAGCACAAAACTTATACCGCACTTTGTTTGGTAGGGAGACCCCTCTGCTCCTCACGTCCAACGGGGCCTGCTTTGGCTGCCGTGACAGGAACAGTTGGATGAATAGGGGTTCGTGGGTCAAGTAGTACATGGGGATCTCGGACACCATCAACAACATGCGTGTATGGGCCCCTCCGAGATGTCTCAGGCACGACGGGTGTGTCAGCACGTCCGTCCCCCACTACTAGCCCTACGTCACCGCTACCAGATGCCATGGTAAATCGGCAACTGACTGGTCACAACCTGTGTGCTAAAGGCACTCTACACACAGGTATCAGTCGAGCACAAATCAGACGGTTTCAATCCTACCGACGGATAGTGCTCCCTGCAGATACAGCAAGTATCCATCCAAGAAGTCTCGAACTTCAAGCATACGTGCAACAAGCAACCGCAACTGATCCGGACCCAGGTCCGAACCAGCTGACGCTGTAGCAAGCGAGAGACTATTCAATTCACCTGCAGCTCAGAAGCACGAACTTCGAACAGGCAAAACGAACAGCAAGGCAAGAGCAGCAATGCAATTACAGACCGGAAGCAGCAGCCGCCAAAACAGCTCGGCTAGGTCTTCCGCGAACGTATCCAAAAGACTACGATTGCCTTCATCAGCTCCAGCCATGTAAGTGACCTACTTACACAAAGATCAGGGTGAGACAGCAGGCTGTGAACGAACCTTACGTCTCGCTACCAAACTTATTGTACCCCTCCTGCCTTTAGAGCAAGTTTCTGCACGCGTTGGCATTAAGTGCTAATGTAGTAGTTTACACTCTAGCACAATATAGATGTGCAGATACACGCCATCAACATCTCGAGAGGCCTTTGCAGCACTCAACTACTACAAATGGTAGCGAGCGGAACCGTCAGATTCAAATCCTGAGGTCGCTGGTTCGATACCTTCGGACAGCAATGTCTCGAATCTGATGTGATCCAGGTTCCCAACGGAAATGTTGGAGAGTAGTTGATGGCTATAAAGTCTGATGTTAGAAAAACCCGTGAGAGCTAGGGCGCATGATTAGAGTGGCATGTCGCGACGTGGGATTGAGTAAAAACCTTCCCATGGCCAGGGTAGGTGATGGTTAACATCGGTTGATGGGGCCTTAGCGCCCGGGACGTGCCCTCCAGAGGGGGGGTAGTGTAGTAGTCGTACACTCTAGCACAATATAGATGTGCAGATACACGCCATCAACATCTCGAGAGGCCTTTGCAGCTCTCAACTACTACAGCTAAGGCACAAGCACAGCAAGCCAAGCGTACCGTTGATGAGAGTCAGGGACAGCGGAAGTCTTCAGAGGCCAGGGGTTACAACGTACGATCCAGAATGCAGAGTAACAGATGAAGGCTATCACAGTCGAAGATGGTCCTTCATCATCTAGCTGCTCCTAGCAATACTCAGGCTTAGCTCGGGCCAGATAGAGTGCCTCCAGGCGCAGAACATTAGTATCCAAGATAGTCCGTTTATAGGAGATCGAAGGCAAGTGGTATTCGATACAAACAAGGCCGTCATCGCACGTCTTATACTCACGACATCGGTCTGCGGTACACATCACACAGATCCCTGATCCGCATGTGTGACATGTTCGTGGTTGTGGCACAGACAACATCTTATCGTACTTAAGCCCTCACAGTATTAAAGCAGTGCATTTGTGGCAATTGGCATTGTTCGTTATGCTGCCTAACCGCCATGTGAGTCGATGCAGATATCACTCACGCACTCAGTCGCGTTCCGCACACGCACGTGTAGTGAATATTGCATGATAAATCAGTATGTGTTAATGCACGCTCTTAGATAATTATTCTAGTGCGCGAGCTCAGACTTGCTCCAGTCGCATGACTAAAGCTTCCGCGCGGCGTCGCGTGCTCTGGGCCGCATTCTCACACTTGTGAGTCGCACCGCCGAACCATTTGTGCAATAATGAACGTGATATTAGTGCTTATTATATTATGCCAATAGAATGCTAAAACCTTCATGTGCTCGCGTTGCTCGCACAATGTTGGTTGTCGCATTGCCGGTCACATTGCCAGAACGCATGCATAAGACCGATCTATTGATGCATAAATATAAAGCTCAATGCTAATATGACAATGCACTAAATTGCGGGTTGCCAGGCGCCTTACCGGGTCACATGGTCCGGTGCATGGGCGTGAGGTGAACCGTGATACAACAGTCACCACCACCGCCAGTGCTACCACAGCTGCCACTGCCACCACCTTTTTCACTGCTGTCCCACCCCATCGCTGTGGCTGCTACCATGAAATCCTTCCCTTCACAGCTGCTGCCGTACCCATAGCCGCAGCTGCCACCAGCATTACCATCACCACATTATCATCATCATATCATGCACCATTTCTTCCTTTGGCAAATAACATACTTGCATCAGGTGGCATATTTGGGGGCTTGTGAGGAGGTTTTGTGAGGTAACCGGGGGCTTTTTATTTGGCAGGTTGGGGTACAAATGGGCCTGGGTATTGGAACTCACGAGTATATGTATAGTGGTCAATGTGATATTGGTTGCTTTTGTTATGGTAGTGGTGGTGGTGGTCTCAATCTACTCATTTGCCGTCAGCATCTGCTGCTTTGATTCCAGTGAAGCCATGCACAGCAGCTTCCTACACTGCCCCCACAATCTCTCTCTTCTGTGTGGGCCAAGAAACGATGAGAAGAGTTTGTCTCCTGTCAAGCAGACATTGAAGCTAGCGGTGGCCAGGATGCCAACGAAGATTATCTAGGGAGTGTTTGGGCAGTGTTTCCGTTCAATGTTTAAAAGGAAAGAGGTTTGCTGTCCTTTTGGAATTAAAATATTTCGCAGGCACCTGATGATCCTGTGGTGGTTTTAAGGGTTTTTACAGGTTGCCGAATGCATCTGCATTGGCTAATGAATCGCTGTTATGCTTGGGTGTGGCCCCTTTCTAGAAATGATCTCAAATGTTTGCATGTAGAGATATGTGCATGTACAAAGATCTGGCGTGCATAGATGTTATTTGCAGCACATGTTTATTTGATGAACAAGATCTATGCATTGCGCAGTGTGTATGTGCTTGATTCGTGTGATGGTATGAACTGAAAGGGCAAGCAGTCATGCTATTACTATTATGTGCAAATGTAACATACGAACTTGCTTCTTAAATGGAGGACTGCAAATCATGCACCAACTGCATTATTAGCAAACATTAACAGCACTAAAAGGTTCCAGACGCAATGCGTATGGATGTGCGTACATCACAAAATTGTTTGCGTTATAGCTCGCAATTCAGAATCGCGCTTCCTTCGCAGTGCTAAAACCATGCGAGTGACTGTACCAACAAGTGCGATTTCAAGCGAAGTGGCATGCGAATTTAATTAGCTATTGCATTTTACGTTATTCGCATTTATGCACGAAACAGCTTGCGAAAGCTATACTTTTAAATTGCGTTTTAACGTTCGCTCGCGATCTTACCTTAAACTTCGCAATATCCCCGTGCGATTACATGCTATTTTGGTGAACGCACAAAACTTTTTACATGCGAAAGCCATGCAAATCTTGTAACGCGCGCGTTAAGTGTTATTCGCATGCATTACGAAGTGCGTTGCGACGCGAATGCATTCGCACGCCCAGCCAAACTTTCGCGACGGGTCTATTTTGGGCGCACTTGCGAACGGCATTCACGCGGTGTCCTTGCGAAGGCACTTGCTATTGCAAGTGATAGCGCGCGTTAGGCTTTGCGTTACCTTGCGTTAGCCTCGCGTTAACTTTCTGTAACGCGAGGTTAACGCGAGGTAACACGATTATCTGTTGTCATAGTGTACAGGGGCGGCTGAATGTACGATGATGAATGTACGATAATTAACTAAGCAAACGAAAAGCAACGAAAAATAAAAGCAACGAAAAATAAACTAATAAACTAAATAAACTACAAGCAACTAAAAATGAGTAGGCTAGCTAATAAAAGCGGTAGCAATAAAAGCCCTGATGGTTGCAATTGCAGGCCCAATATAAATATGCATGTTCGGGGCTAGGGTTTTCAGGCTTGAAGTATCTTGACACCTGCAGGGCCACCTGTCTACATATATATCCTGACATATCTGTATACCTAGTCTCTACATGTCACATGCCCACACCTACCAACCAGTGCAGCATGTGCTTGAAACTCTTTGAATCCCTTCACGACAGCTGCTAAGCTGCATTTGGATGCTGCGCACAGATTTAAATAGCATGGTGGTTACATGGAGGCCAAAAGGGTACCAGAGTATATGCCATAATAGGCTTTGGATTATTTGCCCAGTCGATCCTCATACACAGACAAACATTTGCACACGATACCATGTACATTCTTGCACAGACACGGTAATTTAAGATCATAATATGTACTTTCCGAATCATTCCAGATATCAGATGCTCAGGAACATCGCCAATCCTGCTAACACCCAGTTGTCTTGCTCTTCCGGACCACTGACAGGCAGCTGCACCCGTGCAAGTAACTTTGTACGCTCACTCGTCATGTACAGGGGCGCCTCCATGTAACTGCTGTACGCATACGGCGCGTCCTTAGGCAGCCACACCATGCACATGGGGGGCACGGCGCGAAATGCAGGTGCCTCAGCCGATACAGTGCTCAGACGGTTACCATCAAATGTAGCCCCTTGCATGATCATACCGCCCAGCAGCACCACTGGAGCCATGCCTGCAGCTGAGCGCAGCCGTGCAGCATCCCAGCTAGTCACCGGCTTAAGCGTGTCCATAGAACAGCCCAGAGCACGGGCTGACTGCTGTCGAAGAGCATTTAGGAAGGTACCTGGATGGAACACAGAGCTCAACTCCAGCGGGCCTGCACCACAGCTTCCATCCAGCAGCCCTCCACCGCCAGGCTGCTGGATGCGCTGCCAATGGCCCTCAATAGCCAGCGCCTTAGCCACGACGGCACGACAATAGTCCATGGGCGCTTCAGGGCCTTCCCATGCAGCATCCCATGAACCAGGTACAGTGTCTGACAACAGAGCAGTGCCGCTACTCTGCACACCCGATGACAGCGTGTCGATGCCCTTGAGCACCCGTGCAATGGCGCCCAACGTACGATCAATTAAGGCCACTAGGCTAGCACCCTTGAAGCGTTCCAGAGCCACAAAATTCTCCACAGGCGAACCCCCAGAGTCTGCCGTGCCACGCGCGCGGATGTCCTTCATAGCCGCTTTAAGCGTGCCTGCACCAGCCATAAGCTGATCCCACAGCCGCAGCAGCGGCCCTAGCTGCATCTGCCACTGTGTGCGGTTGAATCCGCCCGTCGCGTCCGCATGCAGGCTCATGGCCTTAAGCTGCGAGATAACGCGGCTGGAGTTGACTTGCTGTGCAGTGCGGTCGATATTGTCAGGCATGCAGAAGAACCCGGGTGTGTCGACATCAGGCAGTGCCGAGATAATGGACACATAGTCAGCACGGTGGTTGGTTGTTGGTACCACCACCTTGCTTCCTGGTAGGGGTCGCACCTTGCCGCCTGCAGCACCAACGACGTCGGGGCTGAAGAGGCGACGCAGAAAGGTGAGCAGGACCTGCTGATCAAATGGATTGTCCAGACGACCACCGTAAATAGCGTCATCCAGCAGCCCCAGCAGCATCGGCCATTGCGGTGCACTGCCAGACCGGGTGGCTTGTGTAATCACGTCCATTCCCGAACGCAGGTCGGAAAATGAGAACTCATAGAATTTTGTCCATCCCTGCATGTGGACATGATCCGAAGGTATTTGGGGTTCTGTGGTAGTTAACCTTAGGGCCAAACCCTACAGGGCCAACATAAGAACCCCGGTGGAGATAACTGACATGCATCACAGAAGCTCCCATTGTTTTGTAAACGTGGTACTTCACCCATCCAGTCACCTGAGGAATGTACGTGCGCCGCTCCTGCACCACCGCGTGGAACCAGGCTAGCACAAAGAGGAGCTGGGCGCGGATGGGTGGCCCAGACGACAGGTATTCGGCAGACCACGCCTCATATGTACGTTGGAGGTTCTTCTTCATTCCTGGAGGAGCCTCGAATGTAATCTGCAAAGCTCATCAACAACCAAAGCACAAGCATGTAATCGTACTATTGCGTGACTTTTCGTCCTCTTACGGTCTAGGATAGTGCCTAGCCCTGTATTGTTGACATGGATTCAGGCATCATCATAAAACGGAAGGTTTCTGGAGCACGCACCTTGAGACTCATTTCCAGCAAAGTTGATGGGAACTTGGGGTGTGGCTCCGAGGTTAAGAACAGCCTGAAGTTCTCATGCTTCTGCAGCATGAGCAGCTCCTTTTCCAGGGAAGGGAGCCAGGACACCGCCAGATGGACATTCTTAAGCACCAGCCAGTCACCCGACTTAGCGCAGTCACGAAGCAGAGTAACAGCCTTCTCCGCCTGACCTTGGCCCATGGCCACTTCATGGTACCTGTGCATAACGGGGCATGGTAATGGATAGCTATATTGCTGGCATCGGGTGGACCCTTGTAGAACCTGATGACACAGTGTACTTCCTGGGACACATACCAGCACAGTGCAGGTTGATCCACCGTGGGAGCAGGAGCAGGATGCCCATGCCCTGTGCACATTTGTACCCTCAACGCACGAGACCAGATGGTCTCCCAGAACATCTGGGAGTATAAGTCATCCAGTGGACCTCCTTAAACCCCTTACCCTGCTTCCGCGTAGAAAGCCATATAATACGGGCTACCTATAATACGGGCTACCCTAACTTACCTTTCCTTGCCCATCGTCATCGCTGCGTGCTCTGAGAGCTCCTGTGACGGGTCTGCGCCTGGTGTTGTGATGAACAGCACTGGTTCATCGCACCGGCTTTCCATCTCAATAAGTGTCTTCAATGAAAAGGGTGGCGGCGAAACTGACTTGATGTTGAGCGTGCCACAAATGAAGGATGACATGGCTGATTGCAGTCTGTCGGGACGGAACGCCTTGACCAGTAACAGCTGTTGAAACGGGTTAACGCGGCCACCAGCAATCTTGCTTGGCAAGGCATCGGTGGCGCCGCTTGCCCACTGCGCCCATAGACCTGGATCGGACAGCTCAGCAGCAGCCACCAGCTGCGGGAACGCTGCCGCCAGCGCCGAGAATGCAGCAGCTTGCTCTTCACGGACCCAAGATGGCTTGGGTGGCGGAGCGCCTGAATCGGGCACTGGCTTGCCAAGGAAAAATGCCCACTGTGCCTCAGGAAACAGCGATGGCTGAAAGTGGCGAGCCATGTGCATACCGAAGGTGAGCCGGTCGGCGTTAAACAGCGAGCGGCTTACATATGCAAAGACCAGCTCCAGCAGTGATTCTGCCAATAGTGCAATACGAGCAGTGACATCGCCTCCGGGTGGCGTGTCACGCTGAAGGGCTTTGCGGAACAGGCCAAGAAACATAGACAAGCTGAAGGTGTACATCTGGTTGAGCGCCTGCATGCAGAGTGCAGCATGCAGTCAGCGACATGAACCCGTAAACCAAGATAGAAGAAGAACTAAGTAGGCTGTGTGCACCAGAACATAGGTTTAAAAGGTTGTAGGTTTTAACCGTTTCTAACTCATGCAGATGTGCGGCATTCCCTCAACATCGTAAGTCCGCACTGTCCAAGGCTGCACAGTTTCGAAGGCATATAAACCGTGTGCGCGGGACAGGGGGGTTTTACTTCACGCCTGGCCACTCCCTGGCAGTCCCAGTATTTCAGGGAACCCTAAGTGGAATCTTCCACATCAACGCCGGCGTCAACTCTGCTCCTGGATAGCTCACAGGTCACTATAACCAGGTCACGGTCCACCTTTGTGGGGGCACATCCACCCTCAACCAATGGAAGAATGTTCTTCACTGATTAGTCCTGGAATTTCCAGGGACACAATGTCCTGCCATACGAAACGTGTCTAATCATAACCTAATGGGGATTGCATCGGACCTAACAGGTGCATGTGCATCTATTGGACCTTTCCTTCTCCAATCGAAATTACCCTTGTATCAAACAATACAGCTAATGCAGCCTCTCTGCTGTGGCATAGCGCCACCCTGTTACGATTTGCCATTTTCTTCGTTACGTCGCCCTATAACCCATCCTTGGACGCTCACCTGCAGATCGGCCAGTAAGAAGTACATGACCGAGCCTCGTGCAGCTATAGGGCGGTATACTTCACGCTGCTGATCCAAGCTCGACTGCAGGGACTTCGACTCGGTCAGCGCCTTTTCCACTGTTGCCGAGCGCGTCTTGGTCTCATTGAGCTTATCCAACAGGTCTTTATTTTCGAGAATGTTACCAGTGCTAGTGGCCAACGTCTGCAGCAAGTTTCGCTCCAAGTCTGCCAGCGCTACCTAATTGTTACAGGAATGAGTGCGGAGCAGAGACTCAACAAGTGAAGGACCCGTGTAGGTGAAGCTGAATCCAGTGATTTTGCAGGCACACGTAAACTTCAGTACGCAGTATGCCCCCCCTGCCATGCCCCTGTCCTTGCCCATCTGTTCTCGCTACCTTGCATTCATCCTCCTGGCGGAGCAATGTACTCTTTTGTTCCTCCAACTCGGGCCGTTCCTTCTGAAGAGTCAAGCCAAGTAGCTGGCCCTCCAGGCCTGACCGCGTCACGGTGAAGTTGGTCACCGCGAGCAGGGATCGCGCGTCAGGCGGTAGGTAAGGGTCGGGATTGCGCGTCACCAAAAATAGGCGGAAGGTGTCGTTGTAGTCAGCGGCTTTGTCACCAACCTGCGGACGCCACGGTGAGCACTCATAACAAAGAAATCCAACGAAACCCACAGCCGTAACTTCAGTACAGGCTGACCACGGCGCTGCTGACAATGGCAGAAAGTTACGCTCGGTTTACAATTTTAGTTATCCTTGGTCACTCCGTATATATCCTTATCCTTATATGTATGTGTATATAGTTATCCGTATATATCCTTGGTCACTCCGCAATTCAGAAAGGGCCGTAATGCCTGTAGTCCAGACGACATGAGCACCATCTCGTGTCTGCCATCAGTACATCGGTGCAATGCATGCCGGTCGGCACTGAGGTTAATTTCTTTACACGTCAGCGCCAGCCCACCTGTACCACGAATCGCGGCCCTTGGCGGTCCAGATCCCTTCGCAGCAGCGGGTAAAGGATGGGCTCCACCTTGTCCACCTCAGCCACTAATAGGGTCTTCCCGAAGCGAACTGCAAGCTCCAAAGTGGTAGTGAAGCGCTGATCCGCCATCGTGGTCACCTATGTGGCCCCCCGGGTCAGATCAGGGGGCCCATCGGACGACATAATCAACGCGGGATACATACTACGAAAGACCAGGATGATAAATAACGGAACCTTCACCCAAGGGATAATTATTATGAGGATTTAACTAAAAACACATGTGACCCACATAGCATGCAATAGATGTTAGTACTGTCCCGGATGGATTTTCATGAGGACGACACGCAACCTTCAGGCTTTGCGGACTTACATCAATATTGGCGCCTATGACGCGCAGATGCGCCTTGAGCCACTCTGATGCCTGCGTGGATGGATCGATGATGAGTGGCGAGCGCGAAGTGGAGTTCAGGATGACAACCGCATTCTGAGACGAGAGCGCGTCTGCGGGCAGGCCCTCTGCCTTCCACTTGAGCATCTCTGACTCCGAGCTCAGAAAGCGGCACACGTCGAATTCACCGACATTCAAGTACGTGGTCCAATCCTGCGTGGTCCCGATATAGGCAACAAAACACAATGAGCACTGTCACCACTTGGCAGCAAATAATGTATGGGAGCCGGCCATCGGCAAACTATGCGATGACATGCTTCCCAGCGCCAATGGCGACTACGCTGGCACTCGATAACACAAGAGCGTCTTTGTAAATGTGCCTAAAGCGCTTCTTGCATACACATACACATACGCTAACACCGTAAACGTAGGTGCTATTAGCGAATATAAAAGGATGTGTGCAGGGGTAGTGCTGCCAATCGCACTTGCCCAGTGCCATCGCTCGATCTTGCCTGACCTTCAGGACACGACACCGGTGCTCCTCTGGGTGCGGAGGGAGGTACGTGATGAATGCAGCCGCAAGGAGCGCCGATAGCGGCAGCTCCTTGAGCTGCTCACCCAACGTCCCAACCTAATATGCGCAGGCGGGCGGCATGGGCGCACTGTCAATACACAATATAATTAACCAAGCACATCAGAACAATAAGCGCGTACCACAGCATTCCATACGTTTTAGGTCATCTCAACAAACATTGTGCCCGAAGGCTCGTGCATGTTAACCTTGAAGCCGTTACATAATCCAGCAGACCTCACCTGCGTCTCCCAGCGAACTTTCTCGCCGCGCAAGCCATCCAGGAGTTGTCGGGCGGATAGCAGCGTTGCCTCCGCTTTTTCCACGCTCATTTTAAGACTCTCCGCCTCGCTAGTCTTCTTGCTGAAGTCATCCTTTAGCTGAGATACCTGGTCATACAGAACGGATGGGAAGATACATTGTAAAATACGGAAAAGCACATGGTAATCCCAGCATGGGCAACGCAAGCAAACTTCCATCCCAACTATTTCTCATGTTTAGCTCGTGTCTCACCGCTTTGTCTAGCTGCTCTAGTTCCTCCTCATATTGCTTGATCAGGCGCTGGCTTTCCTCCAGGCTCGCCTGCAGTCGATATAGCTCCGCCTCAAGTGGCGACACACGCTGCAACACCTTGCTGAACTCCAGATTCGCCCTAACCCACTGCGCCATGGGTGCCGCCGCCACGCTAACCCGGCGGATCACGGCATCCTCAAAGGAATTGCCCTTGGCGGCCAGCAACTTTTCCGCCTGCATGAAACAGTCGGTGATAGCGCCGCTCGTGAACTTGAAGTGCATTCAAGGGAACTGTGAGAATGGACATCACACTGGTAGACGTCCGGAAAAGCAGTGGTACTAAAAAATGTAACGGTCTGTTTTGCTTTCGCGCATAAGTCCAGAATTCGATTTTGCATAAGCCTCCAGCATCAGGCCCAATACTCCGACGAGTTGGGGAGTGGAAGGAATAACCCGCTTAAACTTAAAACGTTTATAGAGGCGCCTGTACAGATCTGGGATGCAAGGGGATCTCTGGACTTGGCCAGGCAACCCCATCCTTTGGAATGAAACATAGGAACATCATATAGACACATGCCGTTCAAGTGCTATGTTCTATCTGCCATGCTGGATGATGTTGGTGTGGGCGAAGCTGACATGGTTTAGTGATTAGCCTAGGGGGCAGAACCTCTACAATGAAAATGTACGTCAGCCAGTAAATGCAATATACCGTTCGAATAGCATCAACTACAACCTTGTCGACCTGCAAACAGCCCGTAGTGCGAGGTGATAAGAGTCCCGCCCCTTCCACTTCATGTCTCACTCGGGCGCGAATTTCTGGCGTGATCTTATGCGCGTCGTAGTTAATGATGTCGTCCTTGACACTGGACTTCCCCAGGAAGGTCTTCATGTTGTTCCAGGATGTGTCTTGCTGCCCCAAGATCATCAGTACACCTTCGAGAACGTCACGAATAGCGTCTGGCGGCATCTTCAGCGACCGAATTTCCGAAATGTTGTCCTTCTTTATGTTGCCCACCGCTTTGCGGGCTGCGTCAATTAACGGCTGGACTTCCGACAGCTCCTCCTCCACCTGTTGGGGTACCAAAGCCAGCGCGATCAGTGGCTAAGCGCATCTGGAATGACATTATGTGCAGAGGGCCAGCAATTATTATAAACACCGAACATGATGTGATCTATCCTGAAGTAAAACAATTTCAAACAGTCTTGGCTAGGTCCTCATTAGTGACATTGCCTGAATCAGCAACCTGCTAACATACTATGTAATCAATTGATGTAACACCCATACATGCCTTGATTCGCCGCTGTTTCATCTCCACCTCTTCTACAGCAGTTCGCTTCTTCAGCACTTCCACCTCCTTGCGCCGGTCGGCCGCCTGTAATTGACGCCCAGTGTCACTGGAAGTTCGTATTGTTGAAGCGCTAGAGCAGAAGACGGTTTGAGCTCGCAAACACTCTTCCAGCACATCATCATGGAGACAGATAGCAAAATCCAGGGCCATTGGAATGAGGAGTGACATAAAGCAGGCATAGCACGGATGGCTGTGCTCTGCTACTTGCGCACCTTAAGCATCGAGTTTTGGATGTGCACCAATGCCTCATCGGCCTCAGCCTGCTTGGCCTTCAGCACCAGACGCTGCTTCTCCGCTTCCACGCTCAATGTGTCCACCGTTATCGCCGCCTCTGCTAGCTTACTGAGCCCCCCCTTTAAGAAATTTTGCTGCTCAAGGACCTGCAGAAAGGCAGAAGCCATCATTACACGGAACAGTAGAGCGTAGCACCCTGCATCACCCACTGGGATCCTTCAATGGGTACCATGAGGGGCAAACAAGCAAAAGTCCTTCCCCTAAACTTTCCCTCCACACGTGACAACATGAAAGACAGCAGGCAGGCAATGTGCACCTGTGTCCGCTTGTGGGTGTATATTTGACCGTACAAAGAAGCCATGGCCAAGTACTCGCGGGTCGTGGGGCTACCGCTGCTCATCTGGAACAGAAGACAAAAGCAAAGGCAGGGAACAAAAAGCAGGGAACGGCACGGGGAAGCTTTATCGGGTTAGCACCTTAAATAAGAAAATTGTGATGGCATACAATGCCAGGAACTAATGCATTTTGAGTATTTCAGTGATGTATTTGTTAATAATATGGGGACTGGCCTGGGCTGCCTGGCCTGATAGTGCGCTGCACATCAGCCTCATGAGAAGCAGGGGTTGTAGTAGTCGTACACACTCTAGCACAATATAGATGTGCAGATACACTCCATCAACATCTCGAGAGGCCTTTGCGGCTCTCAACTACTACAGGGGTACTCAACACAACTTCAGAGCTGTGTTGACCACCTGGCTCACAGTTTGTGCAAGTAGCAGGCCTTTAGAAACATAAATAATGACTTAGGTTGATAACAAAAATATTCCTGCGAGGAAACAATCATGCTAAGAAAATGCTTTAATGTTTCAATGCCCAGCTGATGATGTGACACCAACTGGTAATGGCTTGCAAATGATTGTCAGGAGACACCCTTTCAATAAATTAGGATAACATGCTATACTGATAGGATGACAATCATACATATGCATAAAATATATTAGCTGATAGCAAGCTGATGCTTGAGGTGACCAAAAATCTTGACTACATACAGACCACCACAAATATCTAAGAGAAAAATCAGCGGAATAACTTAGGGGAAATACCTAGACAAGAAATTAATAATAACAAATATTACAGCTGCTCCCGCTTGACTTACAACATTGAATTTTTAAGCTTCTGATGCAACAATATACTATTCTGCCTTTACTTGTCTCAACGATAACCTACTTTGGACCCCAGTACACCAAGACGGTGGAAGTGCGGGGAACTGGGGCAAGAGGCCCCAGCCCCCGCACACCCACCGTACACTTCTGGGTGTTAACAGCATTGAACGGTAGTCAAATGCATATTTAAAAGCATGATTACTATTAAGGATATTATCTACAATTACTAGATTAGCTATTTACAGCAGTAATAATAAAAGCAAAAACACTTTAAACAGCAAGTAGTATAAAAGCACACAAACATGGAATAATGCGTTTTATTTTTTGTGAACCAGTCAGTGCATTGTCAGCTACAGCAAAACTTCCCCCAGGGGCCTTACATGACTAGCACTCCTTACAATAGGATACAATGTGTAACACCCCTTAATGTTTGATACAATTGCAAACTTCCTGAGGGCCTTATAGAACTCTGTAATGGGGGACTTCGCACTCCAGCATCACGCGCTATTGCACCAGTGTTACATTGGTGTAGTAGTCGTACACTCTAGCACAATATAGATGTGCAGATACACGCCAACAACATCTCGAGAGGCCTTTGCGGCTCTCAACTACTACAATGGTAGCGAGACGGAACATCAGATTCAAGGCCTGAGGTCGCCAGTTCGATACCTTCGGACATCGACGTCTCGAATCTGACGTGATTCAGGTTCCCAACGGAAAGTTGGATTAGTGATTGAAAGCTTATAAGACTTGATGTTAGAAAACCCGTGAGTGCTAGGGCGCATGTTTGGCAGTTGCATGTCGCGACGTGAGATTGAGTAAACCTTCCCATGGCCAGGGTAGGCAATGGTTAACATCGGTTGATGGGGCCTTAGCGCCTGAGACGTGCCCTCCAGAGGGGGGGGAGTGTAGTAGTCGTACACTCTAGCACAATATAGATGTGCAGATACACGCCATCAACATCTCGAGAGGCCTTTGCAGCTCTCAACTACTACAGGTGCGAATTGCTAGGATCTGACCTAAGATCCCCGGGTCGAACCCGGACTAGCGCACACTGGTTGAGCATTTCGCGACAGGATGCGCATGAATCCCGTCAGCCTTAAGGTGGATGCCCGGGTTAACGCTGTGTCAGGGTTTCGACCCGCCGCAATTAGCAAACAGAAGCTGTGGTAGTGCCGGGAAAACAAAGGAACCCCTTCCGTCGGGTGCAAGGCGCAAGCTGCCCTACGGGGTGCCAGGGGCGCCCGAGGACGTTCGCTGCAAGGCGGGGAGGATTGTATCGGGGGACTTCGCACCCCAGCATCACGCGCTATTGCACCAGTGAAACCCTAAAACCCTAAACCCGTACAGTACAAGTATAACATGAAGATACAGCAATAACAACTAGGATAAACCACCAAAAGATATTTAATGCGATTTTAAAATAAACTATTACTAAACCAGCTAATTAGAGCGGTAGCAATTAAGGTGGTAGCAGTTAAAGTGGTAGCAATCATGACAGCATTGTTGACTAGCATGCCACGGTAATCTAGACCAACAGCAAAATTTTCAATTTGAATTTGCAAATGTCCTCAACGGATCCTCCACCGATGGGTGGATTCCGGGGCGACCCCCCGCTAGGTGTTACACATGGCCCTGCCTTCCTGCCTGTGTCCGGAAACGTTTCCCAAAATGGCGGCTTCACACCGGTTGCAATAGAGAGTAGTTATCAACTCCTTTACTCGGTGGTGCCGCTAGGCGACCCAGGAAAAGTCGCAGGGTAAACATCGGACAACGAGCTGCTGTCCATTTGAAACCTAGTTCACCCCAACCATGGTGACTTTATATATGGCGGTTTATGCCGTGTAGATAAATAGCTGGCAGAACGCCAGCTTGTAAGTTTCCCGATGAGTACAACAACCACCTTCTACCCATGTGGCCAGATACAATTCTAACCCATTAAGTATGGTGACCGCTCTAAACCGCCATGATTTGACATCAAGGAAAACCAACGAATGAGCAGGAATACATTGTATCAGGAAGACCTGTGCAATACTTCAAGAGAACACACGAAAATGTGTTCCTACAAAAGCATGAGCTAAATTGAAACGAATGGGAGTAGTCATTGGGAAATCCCTAGTAAACCCATACATCCCTTGCCAAAAACCTACATGGATATGAACCATGTGATCAATCAGCTTGTCCGCCCCCAGCTTGCTCAGCTCGCGACTCCCAGACACAAGCTCCTGCAGGCGGGTGCCTGTCAGGCAGGCGAAATGGGAAAGCCATAATTGGTAGACAATACAAAACGATAGTGTCAAGTAATTTGGACGAAGTATTATATCCCGTGTAGCATCGAAATTGCAACCAGCACGTTTTAGCTCGGAAAGGGGGGGGATCTCACCTGCTATTTGCCGCAGTCCCTTAGTGCTCCATCCCTCGATCCATTGCACGCTACAGCGCGTGAAGAGAGCGGGATTGGCCTCGCAGCGTGCACGGAATTGGTCATTACTGGGGTCCATTGACACGGCGATGTGCAAATTGCGTCCAACACGGTAGGAAAAAAAGGCATATGAGTTCGGTGACCCGGTGTACAGTGGGTCCTCATCTCGGGCCTTGTCCAGTGGGGCCAGCTCCTTCAGGTGCAGCGATTGAGCAAGGGATGTACGTGGCTGAGGTGATCATAGGGAATAACCTTGGGGAAAAACTAACAGCTCGCATGATTCCGGCAACTGCTTGAAGCCAACAACAAGAGAAGCTATCTCATACGCTTTTTGCGGTCAGCAAGGGGCATCATGTTATGTGGTTCTTTCGGGAGAGTTGAGCCATTTCTTCTTTGCATATGCCTGGCTCACGTTGATGTACGGCTACTATTGAACTATTGCTAATACCACCATGCACAGGATTATTACCGATGTTTCAGGCGCACCTTCGCGAGCTCTTCAGGCGTGAACAGGCCCGGCACCTCGCCGCCAGACAGCAGACTGTTGACCAGTTCAAGAAAAGAGGCTGACACAAGCTGGTGGTCCTCCAAGAACAGCAACACGGGCCGAGCCTCCACACCCGCACGGCGTAGCACCTCTTTCAAGTCGTTACGGAACGACTTGAGGTCGTAGGATCTGGCCAGGGACACAGAAGCTTGTCGTAAAGCGCCTATGATAGTGCACATCTGTCCGTAATGTGATAATCCACATGCGAACAGAGGAAAAGGCCGAGCATGGAATGGACGCAGAAGCCTATAACTGCCGCACGCTGACAGGGCAATCATAAGGATTGTGAATTTGAGCTTCATTTAAGCTTCAGATTTTGTTGGCACGCTTCACTTACTTCGTCATCTTGGGCGTGTAGAAATCCATGTTATGCATATATGCCAGCAACAGCATGAGTGAGCGGCGCCCCACGCCCGAGTTGCCACAAAGCAACAGAGAACCTCCAGGCTGACTGAGCACTCGGTCAAATCGTGCCACCCGCTCAAGGACCTCAGGAAACAGCAGAAGGTTAAGTTCCTTATGCTCACGCTCGTAGCCCTGGCGGGGTGGATGCAGAGAATTCAGGCAGCGCCGTTAGGACGGGGAAAGGAGCTTGGGGAAGTACTAGGAAAAGGTCTGTGGCCGCACGAGATGGAAATCAAGAATGCGTAATAAAACACGAAGGCTGGTAATTGCGCAAACCGTATGCAATTCATGCACGGCGAGCCCAACCCGGTTAATTTGACTTAATATGCCATATTGGGATGGAATGCAAAAAAACAATGAGTCAATGCAACACCTTGAGCTTCTCCGCAACCAGCTCCGCAAAGGTGTCCTGCTCCCAGCGCAGCATCTTAATTTTGTTCAAGTCGCCACTGATGCGCTCCTCTGCGGAGGCGCCCAGCGTGCTGGCGTACCAGAGCGTACCGTCAGGCTTGTAATTCAGCATAGACTGTAACGTGCCCGTCAGTATGGACATGAACTGATCCTGGTGATCGCCCACAAGCCGGTCGCGGAATACACGGGCTCCCTCATGCATAATGGCCTGCAAGCACAGATGGGTGTACTGATATAATCATTAGGCTAAAACGAACACTGCATTACAGAAAGACGCCGAGCTGTACCGGCAAAAACTCAAGATTGCTCCTGTCGGTGGCAGGAGATGAAGAGTGATGTGACGCCCGCTCGCCGGCTGTCGGAAGAATTAGTGTGGTGGAATGCATTGAACCCTATCCAACCATGCTGCGCTGAAGGTCTTCTTTTCCGAAGCAAACGCGCAATTCAACCAACACGTACCGCGAACATGTGCACACCATATACAATAATCAGGAACAAGGAAAATATCGGATCCCGAAAACCATTTATACCGATTGCACTCTTCATGCCAGCAAGCATATTGATGCACACCACAATACGACTTAAATAGCTATTTGCCCGTGTTGCATAGAGGACGACCTGCAGGAGAGTGAGGCCTCCTTCCAGGCTGTAACGCTGCAAGCCGGTCATCCAGTCGGTCAGGTCACGTGCGTTGAACTCGTAATGCGGGTAGTCGTTGGGTGTGAAGCGCTCGCGCACCGCACTGAACACATCCAACATGGCCTTGGACAAGGGGGCGGGCGCTAGTCCGCTTGCAGTTTTGAAAGTAGACATCACCTACGGACGGTAGCATCGTGTAAAACCATAAGCAGTTCATAGAAGGCAAGGATGCAAGCCACCTGCCTCCTAGAGATGGTATATTTCTTGCGTTGACACACGATCTCAGGCGTCCCAGCTCATACAGCCCGCGCATACCTGCTGGGCCATATTGGTGTAGATGGTACTGAGATTCTCACGGTCAGGATAGCTTATCGTCATGATGCGTACTAGCGCCGTGAAACGTGTTGACAGTGCATGGCGGCCCACAGAGCCAGGCGGCGTCATGCTGCCAGCGATTTGCACACGTTCTACCCGGATGAAGTCAAGATTCTCGTCATAATATCCCTGGTGGGTGATTAGCTGCTGCAGGAAGGAAATGAGCTGGCATGTGTTATATTTGTCGGGTCGTGGAAGGTTCAGATCCTTGAGGTACAGGACAACCCGCGTATTGTCAGGTGGCCGCAGTGCCTTCCCATTCGTGGTTGTCACTGGCTTGCCGCAGACCTGCACCAACTTCTGAATCACGTTGTTGGCACTGGTCTGGGCACTGCAGTTTACAACTGCCACCTACAGGACCATGACCATTACCGGAGACAATACTCGGTTGAACAGTAGAAAGGTAAGAAGTTAACTCTATAAATTGTTTCCTTATAATGGGGAGCATTGTAACAAAGCATGAATCCGAAATCACCAACAAATTCGATCGAAATGAACGGCTTCCCCGTTTCAGTATACTTAAAAAATCGGAACAAGCTGATAAAACGTACCTGTACGCCAATGATGCGTTTAAAACAGTACTCGAGCAACGTCCCCTTGCCGCAACCCTCGGGACCCACTACTAAGAATGGGTCACGAGATTTTAGCCATGGGCCCAGCACCAGCAGGTTCTGAACCACCTCGGCTGCGACGCAACAGAGACGGGTGGTGTGGACAGCGGAATGTGGCAAGGAGCGAGCTGAAAGTATGGAAAACATTAAACAAGCGACATTTGGATTAGCTCCTATTATTTTCCTCCTAAGCTAATGGCCCTTTGCCCAGCGCTTGTAACCAACCATCACAGGCATGGCACATGGGAACCTGCTTCGCGCCCCGCGTGGTTCGTTGGAGAAAGTCTTACGTGTGATCACCAGCCCGTCGGTGTCATCCATGGCATGCTCACGTAACTCGTCTCCAAGCACAGCAAGCGGGTCAGCGCCAACACCCACGTCCATAATACCACCTTCTCCAGACATCCTGGGGTACGAGGAAACCCGAGAGATTGCGGAATGGTGTTAACACCCCAACCTTCGTGGAAACTTATAGCAAATGTTTGCGCAGAAGTACCGTGTCATACCGCCACAAGCGTCCCTAAACTTAACAACTCCCATCAGAGAAGTTTTACCGTGCCATGTCGGTGTAGAACTGAGCGCGGACATCCCCGTTCATGTTCGATCCCAAGCCTCGGCACAGACCCGCCAGGAACTCCGTTTTACTAGCTGGCCCCAGCTTGAGATGGCTAAGCGCGCTATCGAGGATGCCGCCCTTAGTAGTCTCCACGGCTCGAGGGTGCGAAAGGGCCCATTGGAAAGCCTGTTTGCGAGCAACAATTGCATGTAAGGGCTATTCATCTGCCTGGCGGATCCTACACCACGGAATAGACCTGTGTGCTGGTCATTATCGATGGCTCAAGGCTCCAGCAAGAGCCCAGGGTTGAGCTTTGAAACGGTTTGATATGAATGAAATGGAAACGTACTGCAGTTGCGACTTAACTGTCTAGCTAAAGAGTCACCTGATGCAAGAAAGGAGCTGTCAAGTCGTAACCGAACGATAGGAATCGAATGTAAAACATAAAAAGGCATAAACATCTGGAGGCCACAGCACTGCTAAGGGGAAGTGCTCACCTGTATTTTGAAGGGCACCATTGGGAGCACGAGCAGGCATTTAGGGAAGGGGCAGAGAGTGCAATGGTCAATTATGACAGAAGAGATATGGAACAAGAACAGAGCGATGTTCAACTCAAACAGATACATCACGAGCTGCAGTTGCGGAAAACCACGCGAGTGCAAGGCACAAAACAGGGTGGGCTCTCCCTTTAATCCACTGCCCCTCGCCTTATACATGTTTGGCACATGCTCTCGGCCACGGAGAATCTTAGAGAAAACAAGGAGTTTGCATTGCAAAATGTTGCACGAGTATGGATGTTTGCGGTCTAGTCACCTTGTCAAAGAAATCAGTGAACCATGACGTCATCTGCGGCATTGACTCGCCTCCACCGGCATGCAGCTTGAGCCAGCGCTGAATCATGCGGTCGATTTCCATGGCTTCGTCGCTCATGAAAAGCATGCCTGTTATTAAGCCCAAACAGGTTACCATTTATGCAGCAGAACACGACAGCTGTGATCCTCCATCTTTGTCCATCACCTTTGGTCGAGCGAAGATCAAACTAAGGAATAATCCTCTCCAGTCTAGCATTTGTGGAATGAAACGCCGTCAGTTACCAGGGACATCATACACCACCATGGTCGGTGAGGCATATATATGAAATATATGAAATAAAATAGAGATGATCAACCCGCCGCATGGCTCCAGTTTACGAAATTGGAACACAATTAGTTTGGCAATTTGCATATAATTGTGTATTGCTTGTTTCCCGTGCAAATACTGTGTTCTGCACGGATGCGGAAATCCAAAACGACCGGATTTGCGCATAGGTTTCCGCTATGACTACATGTACAGAAAAGCAGCTTAATGGATCCCCAACCGCACGCACCGCAGCGGGACACAGTGGCTGGCGAGGCGAACTCAAGTGAATGGCATTCAAATATAAAGTTGACATTGTTAGCAAATTGAATGCGCTCGCCGTTGGGCATCGTCAAAAGCCGGTTGTCATCAAGCACTGAGTTCAGAGACTCGATCCACTCAGGATCTACATCGCCATCGCAGATGATCCAGCTGCGCTGTTCTAGCGGCTCTTTAACAACCTGCAAGATGCAAAATATAATTTCTCGTGGCTATGCCGATCTGGTCACAAGGTAACACAAATTAGCAAAGGCGTGTTCACGAAGTTACGAATTTCCGCTACCTTCCGCCAATTACAGCAACTGAGCGAACAACTAAAGTCCGTTTTGCGTGGCGAGGGGTCCTTCCTTTCCTGTGCGAAATGTATCTTTTAAATTAAACCCCCTTCGACGTCCGGATTTGCCACATTTCAAACTGACGAAAACCATCTAGCCGAGTGCATCACCCTGCTACCATACTTGTCAACGCCCCCCGACGTTCGGTCTCACCTTGCGAGCAGCAGCCGTGAGCACACCATCGCTCCATTCACGCGTGTCCATATTCATGGAACCTAGCAGCTGCTGCCGCGGCATCGCTTTGGGGTTCATCTTATACACGATGGGCTTACGACCCAGCCGCTCGTATGCCTTTTCTAAAAGCTCCCATAGTGTGCTCTTCCCGCTCCCTGATGGACCCACAATGATGACGCCAATCCGCTGCTCGCAAGCCAAGTGCAACTGCGAGGGGGATGGACAACGATTAAGAGCATCAACTCAACACATAAACAGGTTGATGGCTTGCACAAAAGCAGCGTGGGCGATGTGTAGTAAACTGGCATGTTTGACACTCATGCCATGTTTGACACAGGAGGGTCGACCCAAAGGCCATCCATGTGGATGTAGAGGTCCGGAGCACCCCAAATCACTCTGGATTTAACCATGAAATCGCTCCGATGAGGCTAGAGCCATGCGTAGCAATTTCAAGACCTTAGCCAACCCGGCGATCGTTCTGGCAACTGAAGCCACTCCCGTAAAGGTTGATTGGGGCTAGGGGTTAGTGACGAGAAGGGCGAATAGCAAACCCAGACCCACGGAGACGCCCTCTCACGAAGAGGCCCACGGAGTTCATGTAGGACTCATTGGAGTCATTGGAGTGATAGGAGTTGCTTTAACCTCTACAAGGTTCCTGGGGTCGCTGGAGTTACCGGTATCACAAGGGTGGCCGAACTTACTAAGGGTTGCTATGATTAATGCAGGCCGCCCCCTGAGTTATGTAATGTAACAACTAGATTCTCTGCAAATTAATTATGAACATGAAAATTTTAGTAAGGAATGGGATTAAATACTGGATAATATAATCTGGGACGTGGCGTTTGTTTAAAAATGAAGTATCTATGGAAAACGGGTCCGCAGCCGCTGCACGGCGCCATATGCAAGCTGCTGGTAGGCTGAAGTCCCTTGTCTACGTCTCTAATATTCCTGGGGTAATGCCCTACGTGAAGTTGTCGAGGCTAATGTGCACGGCGGCCACATCTTAACACGATTGTGTCCCTGGCCGCAACTTGACGTGTTGTGGGCAGCAAACCCGTCGTCGATTGTGGATAAGAACACCTTGCCTGAAGCATGCGGTCAATCTGCTGCTGCGTAAGCTCCATTTTGCATGAAGCGGCCGCTTCTGCCAGCGCCTTCTCAAGCGCGTCGTTGCGGGCGTCGGTGAGTTTCGCCCCTGGGAACAAGTCAGCAATGAGCGCTCTGCATAGCCGAGGACAGGACGGGCACAGGACGAAAGCGTACAGGTGACAAGCCCATCTGGAACACCAACCTATACTATATCAGATGGCGAAGACGCATCTGACCGAGCCATTAAATGTCCAAACGGAAAGACACGGCTGAAGTCCTCCGGCAGACCGTTCAACCGTCCAACATTCCCGTGAAAATGACCATCCAGCAGCTAGACAACAAACCTAAAATGCCCAGCTCGGCGAGCCATCCACCAACTACGCAACAGACTTAAAACCATCTGTTCGATTAGACCGCACACACTCACTTGAAGCGTGAATTGTCATCAAATGTCAATGTTGGCAACTTGGTTGCGGCTACAGAACGAATTATAATTTCCGCCTCTATCGCGGCGTCCACGGACTGCCCAGCCTTCCGTGCATCGCGCAACTCCCGGCCCGCGATGCCCAGAACTGTTTTTAACGCACTGCATGTAAGGCACGTAACACAGGGTATCCTAATATACGGGAACATGCACTTGGTAAATTCAGATGCAGTTAGAATTACAGTTGCAGTTGGTAAATGCAGGTGCAGGTGCAGTTGACAGTCCTTCGACACTAGCAATGTCACTTACCGCAACCCCCAGTCGTAGTGCTGTTGAGGGGATAATAGCTCACGGCTCAGGCTAAATAAGGATACAAGTTTGCGTGCAAGGTCCTTGGCATGGTTGAAGCCCTCCGACAGGAGCAGCACTTCTGCGATAAGCTCATTGTTGGGCACAGTCATCGCGATGGACCTGTGCATTCAAGGGTGCATGTGGCGGTCACATTCCAGTTTGCGTAGTGCGCTCCTAGCAGCACTAGGAGCTTTCACACCGGGTCCTTAATGCAAATCGTGGGCAACGAGGAAGAAGCTTCATGAGCCGGTTGCGGACGGCTTTGATGCTATCCTGTGACGTGTTGGTGCAACAGTACTGAAATGATGGGCTTTGGCTTGACGGCCGGGTTCGACGTGTGCTTGATCAGACAACAGTATTATCCGGTTTGCTCAGAACGAACCCCCTTCACCTAAAATTGCATGTAATGTACCCTGACGCGAACGAACACTCAGCGCACATAAAATTTTGGTACTTGGCGCTCCCCGCCTGCGCTAAGCAACCATAAAAAATTATACCACATGTACACAGGGAGCCCCTGTACCTGCCTATATTTCCCTTCCATTCAGTATTTACCTGAAGAGCTGCTTTAGGTTATCGGGGAGCTTGGATCGGCCGCCATAACCCTTTCCTGCAGGGTTGAGCGTAACAAAGATGCCAGCGTTCTTGTCCACCTCCACGGACTTGTCCATGAATGACATCGTCTTGGCACCTTCCTTGAGCGCAAGCTGTGGAGGAGAGACGCGTTGCTTGATGTAGCACCGAGGGTACAGGCATTCGGCATGTATGCTGCCACACCAAACAGTCACAATGTGAATTCGTCTTCCCATGAGCCATAGCGTTTCCGTTAGTCAGGCGCTACTGGCTGGATAGGTTCATTTTAATTTAGTACAATATCGATTTAATCCAATTCCTAGCTTCACAGGTATTGTAGGTCAGCTATGATACCGATCTCTGTCCCATTCCGCCATTCACATTTAGCTTACTTATGGCGACAGCTTGGGGTCATGCGGTTGGCGTCACCGACGCACGCAAGCTACCAGCAACTAACCTGGCAAATGAGCTCACGCTATTTTGCTTACGCTGTCGAGTCGCACTGACCTGAATAGTCTGGATCTGTTGGCTAACGGCCGATAGCACTTCCTCGTCAAGCCGGTTAAACTCATCGAAGCAGCCCCAGGCACCGCATTTAACCAAGCCGACGAAGATACGGCCCATCGACTTGAAATCAAACTCCTCGTCACAGTTGAACACTAGGACCTGACGAGCCAACGCCTGACCCAGGGCCTTCACGGACTCAGTCTTACCAGTGCCGGCAGGGCCATACGGGTTGCCACCGTAACCGAGGGCCATACCCTACATGGCACGAAAAGCCAGATCTCAGAGGAATCTTCGCATGAGCATTATCCCCACCAAAGGGTAGGTTTGTGATATATAAGAACCACCACGCAGACTACGCATATCATTACGGCATGACATACTACGGTTGCACACAGGCAAAGCATCAGTTCCGGGTACCTTACAGGCAACTGCCCTGGAGGATTTGCGCCAGGCGCACCTGTGTCAGGGTCAGGTAGCACTTATCCGTCAGCGGGGTGTACACCAGCTTAGCCGCGTTGCCTTGGTACTCCCATGTGTAATCAAATGCCGCCTCTGCCATAGCGACCTGGCAGCAGGAAAAGTCTAGGTATTATCGGGATGCAAACTGAGGAGAAGGAAGACCAACATTATGCAATGCTCCGAGACGCGCCAATATAAAGTAATATAAATATAAGTAAGCAATAGGCCTAACTGCCCCGCAAAAGCCTTAACCTGCCACCCAATAGCGTTTTTTTCCACCCACCTTAACAGAGCCCTCTGCGCGGTGGTAGTAACGTAGCTGCCGCGTCCAACCCCATTCTGTGGTGCCTGTGACTTTATCCTTGGCCAGGTACTCCGCGACATCGCAATAGTGGATGAAATCCAGCACCTGTAACTCGTCAGCGTATAAGTAATAAGGAACCCACACCAATAACAGACACACGGCCCCCTGTTGCGCACAAGTGACATTCTACACACAATCGACATCATCGTACGTCGCTAGAGAGACTTACCAGCGCTTGCTTCTTTAACTGCAGGAGGTGGTGGCCTGTGAAGTCGGAGCTTGTGAGCTTTTGTAGCTGCGCTCGCATATCTGCCACAAGCTTCGCGAGACCAGATGGGCCTGTCTTCAGCGCCATCTCGGCCCTGCAGCCACACAACTCAAGCTTGACTGCATGTTGATGGCTTCCTCACGCACGCAAACTGTGTGCCGGAAAGGATAAAAAGCATCCCGAAAGGCGGCTGTGTGACCAGCGGCGACTTACTTTTCGGTGAAAGCAATAGCCTCCTTCAGCTGCAAGCCCTGGCTTGCCGCCACACGGAACTCATCGTTCATGCGGCCAGCACACAAAACCTCGTTCTGCTGCTGCAGTGTGTTCTTCATCGAGCGTGTCAGGTCGCCTAGCCACGTCTCTATCTGTTCAGTGATGCGCACCGTAGGTGCAAGCTCCACCACCTCACCCTCCATGCTCTGCATCGCCTGAATAGTGCTCTGGTCCTGGCTGAACTTGACCTGTTAGGCCGTCGTAGTTGAAAAGCACATCATGGCGTGAGGAGGGCGAGGAGCAGCAATTCGCTTTGGGGCTCAAGGTGCGCAAGGTGAACAACAATTAGGCAGCAGGATGAACGCGTTTCAGATGGAAGTGGTGCTGGATACTGGCGACAACCCTGGGATACCGCAACCACAGGAACGCAACGGACCAACAGCGAGCGCACATGCACGAGCAAAGTAATCGCAAACACTTTGGACAATCTGTCCATATTCAACACATATATTCAAGAGACAAAAATGATACCCGCCAAACAGCAACCCCCACCACAATTTGTCATATCGGGTTCATAGATGAAAGCGCTGCAAATTAGTCAGAACGCTTCCCATAGCAGCGCCCATGTGCCCCGGGATCCTAACGCTACCCGCATTTGTGTTCCATGGTCCACCTTTTGGATGCCGGCGAAGAGCTTTTTAAGGTGGGACTGAATGACAGCGGGGTTGCGCGCCTGGCCTAGGATCTCTAGAAGGTCGTCATCACCCAAGAAGTAAAACCGCGGGAACTGCGAACGCTTCTCCTCCAGGAAGTCTGCAAGTGCGCGCTGGCACACGTCCAACTGCTGTGCCATTTGCGGCAGCTTGTCGCGGATGCCGGGTATGTCGGCGAACGTGACCACCTGCAGCAAGATTTCCAATGGCACCGGCTCGCTTCCGTGAGATATGCTTCTTTAACTCTTATTTAATTATTATCAACACCAGCTGATGCCATGCCGCACACACTCAGTTTTGATAACAACTTAACGATCCATGCGAACACCCTCCGTAACGGCCCTCCTCAAGTCTAACCGGAAAGCATAGTCTCGGCCCCAAGGTTTGTCACTGAATCTCACCTTCTTGGTCGACTCAAGGCTGGTCATGGTCCTACGGAACTCTTCGTCCACATTACGGAAGCGCTGCTGTTGGGATGGCAGCGCACCCCGCCCGAAAATGGGCTCCAGGTACACCCACTTGCGCTGTATCTGGTTAAGCAATGCCAGGCCCTCCTGTAAAAATGACAGCTTGTTCTCCCAGCTTGACACCTGCAGAATGCTCATCGACGGTGTCGTGCATTGATACAGATCAAAGAAAGACCCTCGTGATTCACATAAGCCAAAGCCAAAGCTAAAACAGGATGCACATTAGCGACATCCCGAGGAAAACCGGGCCATTCGGAGGATAGTAAGAGGGTTCGAAGCAATGGTCCGCCTGTAACGCGACAATACCCACCTCGTCCTTGAACATATTGTAGTAGCTGCTCTGCTTAAGCGACGCGACCAAGGACTGGTTATCTCCCACCTCTGTCATTGCGTCACGCCATTCTTTTATCAGTGGCGTGCGGCGCTGGCGGCCGGCAACCTGAGTGCAAAAAGTTGCGGCAATTAGTGTTACCTAATCCCATGTACGATAGCACATGAAACTCATATCCAGGAGCTTAGAAAGTCTTAAAACTGTCTCCTCGACAAGAGGTTGACAGATCAGGTCGCCGCCGTCCTTTGTCCTTGGTGTTCCCGCAATCAAATGCTATTGGCGACTCACACTTTGCGAGCTTTCCGTGAAGGTGAACTCTCGCGCCATGCCCCAAGATTTCAGCTCCGATAGCGCCTTGCGGATAACGGCCTCACCCTGCGCCTGCGCGTCCAAAGCCTTAATAGCATCTGCGTGCTTCACAACCTGCGGCACATTAACGAAAACGTTTTCATCAGGTATCCATATACATTTCACTTGACAACTTCGTCCACTAAGGCAATGTTGCCACCTGAAGAACCTAACGTATTCCGGTTTCACAGCAAATGAAACAGCAAATCCTTCGAAAGTGCCCCCACCAAGTCTGCCTTCTCCAAGAAGTGGGTCAACGTGACAGTCTCCTTGCTGACAGCTGCAGGCCCCGTGGTCTTCATGCCCAGCATGCCAAACAGCTGGTTCCAGTGGGTATCCTCCCAGCCGGCGCCACGCAAGCAGGATTTAAGGTGAGGTAGGCATAACGTGTAGTTGTCGATTTCGTTCAGCAAAATAATGGCGATGGGGTCCTCTCCACCCTTGCCAGCTGTGGACTTAGTCCATTTTGCCAAGAAGTCCTCAATTTTCCACA
This sequence comes from Volvox reticuliferus, assembly GCA_019650235.1. NCBI lineage: Eukaryota > Viridiplantae > Chlorophyta > Chlorophyceae > Chlamydomonadales > Volvocaceae > Volvox > Volvox reticuliferus. The sequence goes on from BNCP01000058.1 coordinate 61,524, forward strand.
CCTGCTCATGCGGCATGAGCATGCCGTCAAGCTAAGCAAGTGGAACATCGGGGCAACATCTGTGCACAGGTCACCGAGTAACAAGAACTGCAATGCAACTGGTTAACCACGCACCCCAACGTCACGCCGTGCACGGCCAGATATCTTCACGCTAACTTCGCCTAACACGGGCATGCCATACCATGCCACCACGCTATGCAGTACCGAAACCAACTGCATGGAGTAGAGTTCCCGAGCTGCATGGAATCTCACTGCATCTTACCTGATCACGCATGGATAACCAGTCACGGTTTGCCATCTCGTCACGCTCGCGTAAGAAGTCAGCATAACGGTCCCAGTTTGCCTTGGTGGACAGCACATCTGCCTCCATATCGTTCATCAAATCAAAGTCGGGTACATCTATCTTAAATGCCTCGGCCTGCGACCACCGGCAGCATGCTCGATTCAGATATTCTGAAAAAGGTTGTAAACACGCCACTATTTTGATGCTCCTATTGCGTATGGGACGCAGTAAGCGTGTGGGCCCTTGGCAAGCTGCTTTCCTATTAGTCTAGGCATTTCACGGGACTTTGAGCGGACCTACTACTGGCGCAATGAAAGATGAAAGTGGCTTTCGCCTTACGATATGGAACTTACGACATGATTATCATTACAATGACCGTGCGATTATGGATTGCACATAGTTCATCCCTCCCACCTCTTTGTGGAGCTTGGCGCTTTCTTCGCGTAGCTCCTGGATAGCATTGGCGTACTCCTGAATCTTGGCTAGGACCACCGCTGGGTTGCCGCTTGGCCCACCCTTGGGCTTCAATTCGTGCCAGCGGCTGTTCATTCCGGCCACTTTGCTCTTGAATTCATCCAACTGGCGGGTAATCTGTGTGAATACACGTACGTGGAAACCGCAAAACACTTCAATCGTCCGGCCATGGAACACATTCGGCATCCCATAACCGTTCACAGTCCGCTGACTCCCTCAGTTGCCACCCGCACTTCAATGCAAGGGAAACCTCATGACTTGTGTCCAAGTCTGCGTACTGCATACCTGCACTCCAAGCTGGCTCTTCTGCTCCTCCAAATGTGCATCAAACTGCTGAAGCTGAGTGGTAAAGGTGTCCCAACTGTTGTTGACGTCGGTAAGTTCCACAACGGCAAATGCTGCATCTCGGCCGCCACCCGCCATCTGCCGCAGCAATTTGTTCTTCTCGTCGATGCGTCGGCGGGCAGCCTGAACTTCGGCAAGTTTGGCGGTGAGGGCTTTGGCCTCCTGGCCGGCCATTCCGATATCTTCCACTGTGTTCGCCTGACGTTGGAATAATTCTCGACCATTTTTCATGAAATCTTCAATCTGATCCTTCTCTGCCACCGTCTAAAAGCGTATCACAGGCGGGCAAGTAGGGATTGAGTCTAGTACAGTCCTTGAAGAAAAAACAAATAAGGTGTGCAGCTGTGGCAAAATTAAGACCTCGCACGCAGCGGCACACGGCACTACGCCCAGGACCCTTCCGCTGGCTTAGCCGGAATATAACAACAACCAATAACGGATGCGTTGCAGATTCATCAGTCAATGGAAATGAGGAGATCCGAAACTACGACTACTATGTTGCTATAAGTTAAGCTCGGGACGCAGGTGACACAGTCTAAGCCATTTAATTAACAGGCGGTTTCCGCATATGCGCTTGTCCCCCAACTTTGTCTAAGCATTGCACGGCCTGCAGGGCCTGTGCCATCCCCAAAGCCGACCAAAACCTTCTTGCAGCCAAAATCAGCGGGAACGTAATGGGCTGGTTAAATTACCTTCCGGCGCAGGCTGGACACCAGCGTCTCCTGAAGCTTTCTCATGTGCTCGTCTATAGTGCTCTTAACGGGTGCCAGCGATACTTTGTAACATTCGATGCGCACCTGCAGAAGGACAATCAAAGAATACCATTCACAAAGCGCAAGTGCGTTGCCATGCCTAGGTCAGTAGTATAATTCATCATACGGGCTCCTAAGCCAGTGAGAATGTGCTATGCAGATCTGAAGGCAGCTACGCCCACCAACCTCATTCGGTAGCTTTTCTGCATCCCTGCTGGCCGCCTTGAGCATTCGGAAGTTAAGCTCCCAGTCTGAGACCTCTGTTAAGTTTGCATCCGCGAAGTCGTCCAAGTCGAATGTACCCAATACCATCCAGTCCTGCGAGGTTGAAAAAGCCGGGTTGTTGAGTTATAAAACGTTACTGGACAACAGCAGTGCAATTGAGCACCCTGACTAGCACAATACTCAGCGGGATTTGTCTGGCGAAATTATTATTGCGGAACTCCTGTATATCAGCGCAGAAATGCGACCCACCCGTGGGGTCCGAATTTCGAAAAATTAAATTCTCGAGGGCCTGCGAAAAATATAAACCCCGCCCCCTGCCCCTTGGGATGCACCAATACGGCTATGAAGTCCCATTTTTAATGTCCCCTAGCTCAGAAGGATTGATACACGTGAAGACGTGAATAAAGTGCAAATAGAATCTCGGTGTGCTGATGAACTAGGCAGGAAAAGTACAAATGACTTTCACATGGCGTGCACGGCTGTGCGGTAACCGTCAGCGGTGAGCAGCAGCCACCAGTACCTGTGAGCCTGATTCCACCGCTGCAATCCAAAACGTAAGTTCCCCCTAATACGGCAGCAGAACTTGCGAAGTTAAGACAACGAGCTCAAAAGCTGGCTCGCTGCCCAGAATGATCCTAAGTACAAGCACCAGATACCTTCGATGAGGTTTGTACCCTCAAGGCCTGCACCACGAAAATGCTCGGGGAAGCGCACTGCATGCCCAGCAGTTGGGGAGGTTCTTTGCCACACATCACGTTTCCTCCTTAAGGAGCAAGAATTACGCACACATCTGCCATAATTTAACTAGCGAATCTCACTTCACTGGGTAGGAAACCATCCAAAAGGCGCCGACAGATAGGGCAGAAGCCCTGGAGAAATTTATCAGGATGTCGTTGCGCTTTTGCATATCCCACGCCAAATTTTCCTGCAAAGACGGTTTCCCCATACCCATTTCAGCTTCACAGCAACAAAGCGCAAAACACACGCTTCAAGCACCCAAACACCCTGGCTAAAGTTATTTAAGCAATGAAGACATCCTGTCTGCATGTACTACGGAGCATGGGATCCGAAAATTTTTGACTTTTTAGGAAAACGCCCGTAAAAATGTTGGGGCTGCTCTGGGGATCCCCGAGAAATTTTTCCAGTTTGAAGCACAGCTTTCCAGGGGCAGAAAAAATATGTCCCGTGAAGATGATAGCTTTATTCCGGGTGTACCCGGAGAAATTTCGCAGAAAGCAAGGTTGAGTTCCGGGGATTACTGGCTCCATAACCATTATGATTCAATGTGCGTATGATTTATAGATTGATTTTTAGGAAAGCAGAATATCCCTGTAAAAACCAATTTACTTTAAACGGCTCCATAGCTACAAAAGAAATTTCCCTTCATCGACATTTTTCCTTAAACATGCAATGCCGAAGGTAAAGCCATGCATAGCCAGCTAAGGTCGTGTTCACATGTAGTCCAATTCGGTGTGATTCAACCTAATTGGACTTCGAATTGGGGTGAATTGGGTGCGAATTGGAATCACGGTCAGGGGACCCCTCTTGGGGTGTGATTCACTGTAATTGGCTTTTTTCAAAAAAATTATTTCACAAACCGTTTTCATAGTTGACGTACATTTTTATGCAAAGTTTTATTTATGTACTTAATTCGCGAAAAGCCCGTATAGTATATTTTGGCAGTCATTTGTGGTCATGAATGCACAGGGCTAGCGATAATTTCTCTCATAACAATCAAAGATATATAGTACTTTTCCTAAACAACGCAACTTTGGCCTGAGTGATCATGCACCGCAGTCATGGCACAACAATTTGGCGCGGTGGTTCCTCAAACGGGGGCTAGAAGCCCAGATCGCAACATCATAGCGATAATAATGAGCCAGCATTGATAGAATTGCCAGCTTACGGTCGGAGAGGCGGTCGAGCCGGTGAAGTCGGTCGTGGCCGTACGGGCAATCGGGCTGGTCGCGGCCCTCCTGCTTGCCTGTAACTTGGCCCTAACGTGGACATATTGTTGCACTCAATAGATTTTATCAACATATTTCGTGCACATATGTTATCCTACAAAGATTACTTTCAGTTGCGTAATTCACGCTTCTGTCCGCTGAACCCCATGTGAATATGATCGGCAAAGTCACCTTGTATCAGACTTGCAATTGGAGTTCGAATATCGGACTTCATGTGAACACACCCTAAGCAGCATGTGGGGACTTAGCTACGAACATGTCTAACTTCTTCAAACCAATAAATATAAGCTGCAAGCAATCAAAATATTTTGCTTGTTTGCAGTCAGCATTAAACAAATTTATGGAGTGGCCTTCATTTATATAAACATTTCCAATCCACTTACAGATCCTATCAGGACCACGAAGCCTATACCTGACAGAACTGGAATTGTTTGTGTGTGTGGTATGCGCGGCTTTATTCAGTGCAAGAGGAGGAGGGTGAGGGAGAAGAAGGGAGAAGGCGATTATATGAAACCTTGTGCTGATGCATCTGTGCTGACGGACCAAGGACTAATAATTAAGGTTGGCTGACGGTTGGCCTTGGAGAGGGAGGAGGAGAAGGAAGCAGAAGAAGAGAAGTAGAGCTAGGGAAGCTGTGTGATTTCCATACTAATGAGCAGGGTGAAATTGCTGAACATTGGATGGCCCCAAAACACCAACTGCCAGAAAGACAACTAAATTTACGAATAATAGTAATAATTTTTTTTTGTGATCTATGAAATTTGTTGTCCCAGAAAGAACGTTTACGATTCAATAGACACGCGTTCTCTGCCCCGAGAAACTTTTTCACATGTTCCGGGGGTCCCCGGAACGTTTTAGGGCCTAGCTAGGTAAAGGGAATCACGCGTTCTCTGCCCCGGGAATTTTTGGGCTCCGGGGAGCCCCGGAACAACAGCGACCCCCTTGAAGAACCCTGCTACGAAGATAAGCAATGCGAGAGAATGCGAGAGAATGCTGGACTCCGTAATGATCAGGCACACTTTGTTCCTATAAACGACGGGTGTTCTTGCGCAAATGTGGAGAATGACCACATGGCCAGGATCTTGGGCTATAACTGGAACTTGCTCCACAGGTGGATGGTGAACCATAGCCACAATAATTTTGACGCCATAACTGGTCCTTTCCCATGAAATGATTACGGACATCACGCCTTTTTGTGGCCACACTTGGACAGATGCTGATGTTTGGGCCCTGAAATGGTGATGCTCACGGCAAGAGACCAACAACAAACTCAACAACATATCCAGCCCTAACGTTGCTTACCGTACAAGTTCTGATAACTAGTATGCCCCATTCCCGGTAACACTTTCCAAAACGGCAGGCGTAACACTCAACCCTTAGCTAATTATAGAACGACACCTTTGTGACTGGTAATCTTTGGCGCTGGGCAAAGCAGCCCGAAAGGAAGCAACTCACCTGGTACTTTTTGAGTTCTTCCGCCAGTTGTGCGAAAAGGGCTTCCGCAGCAGCGTAGACTCGCGCAATGCCGGCCGGGTTCGCGTCCACAATTGGGCGAAAAAACCCCGGCTTCTCAGAAAGGTCGCTTACGCCCTGCGACAACCGGTTGAACTTGCTTGCTAGATACCGCCAGCAATATTGGCTGGAGTCCGTGCGAAAGAGTTCGTAATGGTCAGCAGCAGCTTTAGCAAAAACAGGTAAGAGCAAAATCAGCAGAGTGTCATTATTTTAAATCGACAGCAACGGTGCCTGAATGATTCGGCTGTCAATTTCTTTTTGGCCTTACCCCCAGGTCGTCGCCATACAGTACAAAGGAGAAGGGCCCCTAGCTCCGTTATGCCGAGGTACCCACCTTCATGCGAAGCGGCAAGCCTAAGAAAGTATTAAGCAGGTCCTTCACATGCCGGATGCGCAGCTCCTCCAGTGGTGGATCGTACTGCAGGCGGTGCTGGCGGAAAACCATTTTGATCTCCACTTCGGGCAACGTCTTGTTGATCATCTCCAGTCCCGAAAGGTACTGCACCTCAAGTGCCTTATATAGCTGGAAGTCCCAATGCTGACGCCACACCTAAGAAATAAGGCAACGAGATGGCAACGAGCAGTTCCTGTGAAGCGACAAACCTAGTTAATGACATAACGCCTTTTAGCCACGACGGCATGCTGCGGTGCAGGAGTGCTCTCGCAGGCTTCTTGTACGCTAAATGAATGGGTCAACCGGCAATCATTTCTACCTGCTGGGAATCTCGTGTATGACCCTCCGACTCGAGGCGCGCAAAGACGTCGCGCATCTCCTTGACGCCCACAGCCCACTTGTCCTTGTACCGAACCAGGTCCGTACCCGCCAAGTTCACCACCTTGTGTTTTCAGAAAAACATGCGTTCCGTCACAGCCCAAGCGAGGTGTTAGAAGTTCAGAGGGAAGCAGACATGGTAGTTATGGCGCAAAGCAGGAATAAAACTCGGCGTTACCTGGGCACCTTGTGGAGACCCGTTGCCACACGGTGCCATCGGACAACAAAGACAACAAAACCTATCATGTACTATTCTCATGCGGTTCCGCGAAAACAGATCCTTTCTTGCCTATCTCGCCTATCCCAGCATCGCCTACCCAAAGCCCCGAAAGTATTTAATATGAGGCCCAACAATTCTTCTGCATTTTCCAAAGTTCTCGTCTGTACGGCGACTGGAAAAGGTACCACGACGCATTTCCACCCAGTGGGCATCAAGCAAGCGGCAAACAGCCAACGTATGCTTACATACCTTTTCAGTCAACACTGCATGCCACTTGCGGAGAGTGCGGTTTTTCTCCGCAAGCCGGTCAGCGACTTCATTCAGTCGGCGCACGTAACCGTCCAGAGCGGCAGCGTTGCGCCAGGTGATTTCCTTTCCCTGTTCCAGCAAATCGCAAAACGCATGAATGCATTTCGTTAACAGCATGATACCCTCAACCCGTCGTCAGACCTTCGCCATACCCAGGGAGCATACCCAGGGACGCACAACAACGCACCCACAATTTGCCAAGGAGCCGCACCTGCGCATCTTTCGGGTTCATAAGGACCTTCTCGAAGTCCAAAGCATCCTTCAGCATCATAGGCTTCTGGCAAGGCACCATCTCCGTGGCGATATTGTTGTAAAAATTGGCGCGTTGCTTTAACACCATGCCATACCTACGGTAGAACACGATTTCCACGCACACCCAGACATGATGACGCATTCTTACCATTATAATGCCGCTTAAATCAAGTCATCGTTTACTCTTAAATGCGAACAACAGCTTACCGGACATCTGGCAAATTCGGAGTTCGGGGTCCCTACAATGAAAGGCGCACCTATAAAACTTGTTTGCAACTTCCACCTCATTGAGAATATCCTTTCGGATGCCGTAGCCCAGGCTCTGCAGCTGTCGAACCTCCCGCAGCAGCACAACAAGCTGGTCGTTGAAATGGGTTTTCACGTGGCTATTCTGGCTGTCGAACGTCATTAACTTGTTGTTTTTCCATGTCGCCATGTCGCCCAGCTCCTCCGACATCCAATCCTAGGAGAACCGCAGACAAAAAAGCAGCGCAGTTGCCCCATGCGCGTTGTGTAACTACAGCGCATAGCCATTACATTTCTGTGACACCATAACGCGGATAACCAAAATTTTGCAAAATGATTGTACATCGGCTGGTTTACGACGACAAAATAACAACAGAGAAAGACCCGCCCGTGCTTGCCACGTACCTCCCATGCCGTGTACTGATCCTTGCGGAAGGCTTCCACCTCCTTAGAAAGCTCCGAGATCACGCCAAGAGTATTTCGCAGCGCCAAATCACCGCCACTCTCGTCTCCAACAACAACACCGCGGAGCATATGTCGCAATACATCGCTCATCTGTATCCGCACACACACGCAAGAGTCGCAATTTGCCGCAATTACGAGAGCGCATTGGTTCTATTACGCAAAGCTAAGATGAATTGACTCGTGCCAATTATGTGTTGCCATTACCCCGTTATGCTCTTACTGATAAATTGAACAATTACATGGTTGGGGTTTCTGTCAAAAGGGACATATTATCTTTAGTGGCTTTGTCGATTTGAAGGAAAACCCGCGAGGCCGACTTGCGCGAAATATTTCCCGTCGGGCAAAAGTTGTTCTTCGTTCGCATTGCAGGATACAAGCTTGGGGGCATTCACATATATCGTCAAATATTGCAATGACCGGGAATTATGGGCTTGGGGGCCCGCGGGCTTGTGCAGCGTGGGGATGGGCGTCGGTAGGAGAGCGGAACCCCAAGCACGATTACTTTGCTGCCATCTTGCCTGCCAATTGAAACAAAAATCGACGGCTGTCAAACGCAGGTAAATAAATTTATTAGGGCGGTCAATCCGGGCATAAGAGCTGCATGCACGTTAGCGGCTACACTCCTGATGGCGCACCTTGCTGAGCTTTTGTGATGTTTGCAAGCACCACATGATGCGTTCCACAATTGACGCAGTCACACGGCCCACGGCAGCAACCATGGAGCCGCCCTTGGCCGCATCACGATGGCCATCGAATCCCGCCTATGCAATGGAAAGTAAATGAACGGGGCAAATGAACCCGTTTGGTACGTCAATTTTAAGCGCGGTTCGAAGAGACACGCAGCTCCCCAAGCAATGCCTTCAGTTTCTTTTCCGAACCAAAAATGTGCTTGGGTCTCGCAACCAGTAACCATGGAACAGGAACTAGCTCCTTGGGACCATAGTGGGCATTATGATATGGACTGGGCCAAAGGCCAAGCAGATTTTAGAAGAGGAGCATTATATTGCCTTGGGGATGGATATGCATGATAGAACGACGCCCAAACAGGCAGTTGATCTACCAACGCATACATGTTAAGATAACTATTGCGCCTTTATTGCCATGCCATATCAATATTGAGGTTGGAGCCGGGGGTATCAGCAGCACAATGGAGGCTAAATGCATGCCTTCCACAATTTAGTGCTGGGGTCGGACAACACGCCCGGTTGGGGTGGAGATGGGTCTGGCGAGGTCATGCATGTGCAATGCACAGTAGTGAAGATACCTGAAAATGAAACAATTATCTGGGCCCGCCGCCGCCCTCAGGCCGGAACCGCCGGAGCTATCGCATAAAAATATGCCAACTGCTGAGAACCGTGTCAGGAAAAGAAGCAGCGGAACAGTAGGTACCAAGCGAAAAAGGACAAGCCGAAAGCACGGGGACCGAATACCTACGGACATCTACATCATGGGATCTGCGACCACATCACACCCCAAGAAAGCGAAAAATTGCGATGATGGGCTTTGAAACTTTGCAAATCTGGTTGCTGTTTTACGGGCAGGGAGAGAAGCGTGAAGCAATCACACCTTCAGTCCAGAATTAATGCTAACATCACCGGAAGTCTATATCTGCAGAAAGCAGTAGGTCACACATCGAGTTTCCATAGCTGCGCCATCACCCCAGCACACCTGCACGCTTTCCAGGTGGCGATCAACTTGTTTAGCCAGGTGTTCCTTCTCGGCCTGCACATTAACGCACGATGCCAATAGTGCAGTTTCATGATGCGTACATAACGATGGTCCAACTCAGTGGCAATTGGAGCGGCTGCTCAGAATCCATGGTACCGTCGCACATTCCTTCTTGACAATCCATTTGAAGGTTACAGATACTCGTGAACGTTGGCGACCTATCATGGGTAGAAATCCTATCCGCACACATCTTCCAGCACCAAGATATCGTACCTGTAGAGCCGTGGCAATCGTACGACGCCCCATAAGGCTGCTGTAACGCTTAACCTCAGCAAATACTTGTTGCGGCTGAATCAGCGAGCTACTTGTTGGATACTTGTCTCCGCCTCGGCCGAGGCCAATCGCACTCGTGAGGCTCGGGATAATAACTGATCCTGGAGGCCAAATGCGGTTCATAGATCACCAGGTTGGCTAGCGTGACGGGACGAAGAGAATCAACTGCTACCTCGCATACTTGGATACAAATGTCTACATAACATGAACAGCCGAAGAGAGTGCAAGGGACTGCAGCAGGACTGGACTCTGTGCAGGGACCGATCCCTTCTTATGGCAAGCTGCAGCAACCATGCCGCCGCCCCATGCATTCGACAGTTACTTTTACCAATACTGGCGTAACGGACGCCGACATCAGGACGCGACAGAAAAGGTTATTAACTAAACAGAATAACTAAGGTAGCAAAGCGTGACCCTAAAACTTGTTCTGTGCTCGCCTGCCCCAAAGCCCTTAACCATTAACGAAGTTGCTATGCACTAACCGTTGGGCAGCCCAGGGCCCCGAGCACAGCACGTACCGAAGAGTTCCTTAAGCTTCTGGCTAATGCGTTGCTCAATCGGGCTCATGCGTCGCTCAAACTCCTCAAGTGCCGCCTTCCAGACGTGGGCATTGTATTCGCTCACCTGGAATCGTATAATGTGAAGAAAGTGATCACATGACAACCAAAGTGAACCTAAAAAGGTAAATGAGCGGATTATTAGGCATTGTGGAACGGGAGCCCGTTGTTAAATCATCAGAATACCAAACGCCTTTTGTACTTACTTACAGCAGTTCTCAATATCTCCCCCCCCCGTATGTAGTATCTCACCTGCAAAGCCTCCAGACCATAGAAAGGCATAAACACCTGTTGCACGCCAAGGGCAACCGCCTCCTCACGGCCCAACAATTTGGCAAGCTCATCCACCATCTCGCGCATGTTGCACACCTGAAAGATGGGTACCGTTCATGACCGTACTGATGGGTACATTACGTAAATGGTAATCCACATGCCACAGGCAAGGGCTCCGAATACTAAAGGTTTGCGCCTCAATAAGTAATCCTTCGGCAAACAAATACACTCCCAAGTAAAGTTAGGAAGATGTTGATTACTTATGTTCAATTATGATTGCACATACTCTCTTTGCAATACCTACCTCCTCAATACGTTCTTGGAACGCGCGCACATAAGGGTCCGTAAAGCCCAGGCCCTCCCATTCATGGCCGCCCGTTTCCATGCCTAGCCGCCAGTCCTCCACCAGCCCGCTGCTCTCTTGGGACCAGCGTGTCATGAGGCTGCTGGCTCCAACCAGCATTGCACGAACCTCGCCAAAAGGTCCGTTCCAGAGCTCAATCCCACCCTTGCCGCTGCGCTCTGCCAACCGCATGACACGGCGATGTACATAAGCCGCATATGCGGCGCCCACAACGTGCATGAAGTTCTCAGTACGCTTCTGACCCATCGCCCAGCCACCGACTGGTAACCTTACTGGCCACGTTGTACGAAGGGCCGTGACAGTCAGGTCCACAAGCTCCTTCGCAGTTTCCCAGGTTACCTCTTCTCCGGCTCGATCGTTTTTGGGGGAATCACTGGCCAACAGCTCAAAATGTTGGCGGAGTGGCTCGAGTGCTGCTGAAACCTACGAGAATAGTGAAACAGGCAACAACTTGGATGTTCCAGGACCAATTAGTACATATGCCGTTGCCAACCTTTGTATACAATAACAATGCACTCCCAGCACCATTGAACCCAGAAAACCGTTCTCACTTGCAGTGCTGCATTTTTTATAGGACCAGCGTTAGGACTGTTCGTAAGCGCCGCCCAGAAGTTAATTTCGTCGAGCGGCGTAACGATTTCCGCAATTGGAGCTTGGTTTGGGTCCATTACCTCCTGTGCGCTTGCCTAAATACACGGACAAGACAAGGCACAAGCCTGTCAGGTTTGCAGCAGTCCAAGGAGACACTGACACTTGCGTTGCGTAGGCATCCAAGTTCATATCCCCCTCGGCCTGGCAACAGTTGCAACGACTGCACGCTATGTCCTGCCACGCGCCTTACCGGTATACCCTTTTGGACGGCAGTACCCAGTCCGGATTCGACTTGTGTCAGCAGCTCACGCAACCGCTTATCGATCACGGCAAAGCTTTCAGATGATTGGGAGTTAATCAAGGGGTTGTATACGTTCTTGAGGGTATGGTACAGGCCGCTGAGTGGCGATCGAGCAACAGTGGCAACTGCCACGCCGGCAGGAAGGTCTTCAACCCGCAAAGGTCCATGGCGCAGTTTCGTAACAACCACCTGCGATGCGTGCAGACAAGCCGGCGTTTAGTGCAGCCTTGAACATGCGGCAATAGTTTTGGCTGTCCGTCACCTTACCGAAAATTCGCAACCATCCGGGAACTCAGCCGAGTTTGATAGCTTAAGTTGGAGCTGACCTGTGCCTAGACCAGACACGCCAGCCTGCAAAATTGCACCTCAACATGTGGCATGTCAGCCGCGCGACTCAATAGAAAGAAAGGTATTAACGATACCACACACTTCATTGACCACATCTGAGCTGTCCTGATTGCACCCCTCAGCGCCCACCTGTAAGGTGCTCTGGGGCGAATCGAGGAAGGCTGCAATAGCTCCACCATCATCTTGCCCCAGATAGGCCGCGTACTGTTCCTAAAATGTGGCAAAGGAGCAAGGTTTACGAGTTCAATTAAACGACCAGAAATGTACATTAACGCAGCGCCATACAAACCTGCTGTCCTGGTGGCGCGATGGCACAAGCAACAGTTGTCACTACAAAGGTCTTACGAGCGTCCATCTAGAATTACCACAAAGCTAATAGATTAAGTTGAATAACTCTTTCCAAACAGCAGTGGGAAGGTTACATATCTGGCGCCATGTCTTTCCGAAAGAAGGCTGGACTTTCGTCCAATACTGGCTCCGTCCCGAAAATAAAAGCTCAATCCAATTAAAAGTTGTTATAGTTATCGCGGATTGAAGTTTAGCATAGAAGCCGTATGATGTAAGAATTAGAATGTTACTTTAGCTCAGAATCTACTGCTGCTGCCAATGATGATGATATTGATGCTGATGATCGTTAGGATGGGTGCAAACTTCATGGCAAACTGACCGTTGGTTGCTTGTTCACGGGGACAATAGGGCCCTATGAGCATTACCCGCCCACCGCGTTAAAATTGCCTGGGAACAGTCCAAGATTCTGTGTAGTCATGGTACTGGAATGGTGCAGGCTGCGTGGACTCGAGATTCGGAGAAGACAGAGTGCGATTATTGGTAAGCAGCTTGGGCACTTCTTATCGCCATTAATCATTGTCATAAGTGTAGGTTCCCAGAATGAAATGGCGGATTCTTAAACAATAGTATGGTCATTCGTACGTGTTCTCGAGTACATGCTAATTATTACCAACCAACGACATTAACGCTTACCAGGCTAATATAGCCCAGCTGCCACGCGATTAGCACTTACCAGCCTCACAGGAATTACCATAGCAGCTGGAAATTAACATCAGGAAATACAACACACCCGATACATAACAATGCCGGAAACCCAGATATAACCGCGATACTTCAAGTTGCAATAATGGAATGGGTTGGTAACCAGATACGATGCGATGACCGGGGTTAGGTATTAGTTTTAACTGCAGTCTGTGACTCAAGGTGACTCGTGTATGAACCAGGATAAAACCCATAATCCTTACACGCCCCCTCGGGACGTACCGCGAGATTTGACAGCCTCAGAAATCCAAAGAAAACGGCAAGCGCAACGTCCCCTCAAGTACAAGCTTCTGCACCCGAAAGGACACCCAATAAAACTTCTTTAAGCCTCCAACTGATGCTCGAAAATTCCTTAGCTCACGAGACTCCCAGGGTGCGACAGCACCACTTGAACTTGATCTCCCCTCGGGCCTTTGTCAGGATATCTGCCACCATCCGATCTGTTCGGCAGAAGCTCAGCTTAACGAATCTCCCCACATACCACTCTCTTGCAGACTAGGTGATTGTGCACATCAATGTGCTTTGCGCTGATTGCGTTCTTCCCCAAGCTTGGCACCGCCTGGGAGTCCAAGTTGATCTTGATGGTGATGATCCCTCATCCAGGTCCAGGTCGCTGGCCAGTTTCCGCAACCATAGTGCCTCCCTGACCACCACTGCTGTATCACCACTGCTGATACTCAGCCTCCACTGAGGAAGCCGCCATGGTCTGTTGTAGCCATGGTCTGCTGCTCCAGCTGATCACCGCTCCATTAAGTAGAAATGTGTAGCCAGGTGGCTCTGCAGAGCGAGGTAGACCTCTATCTCATGGGATCTTCAGCACAATCTGAATCACTGAAGTTCTCCATCTTGTTCGTTGTTGGTTCTTGTTGGTTCTGCCGAAATGTCCCCCCCAGCTCACATGTCCCCATGCCCCTTCATTGGGGGTGCCCCTTCATTGGTGCTGGCATAAACCTCACCAGAAAGCTCAGCGCCGGGGAGATATTTGGCCGAGTGCTAGTTGCTGTTGTATCATGACGCACCTCACAGGGCCCACGTGTTGTATGTAGATGGAGGAGTGATATGATAATCCGGTGGATATGCCGCATCCAGAGAAAATATGGAGTAAATGAGGAATTCAATGCATAATAATAAATGTCAGCCTTGCATAGATAGGAAGTTTCTTGTCCTCAGCTGTGGGGACACTAGCTAAGGTGGCCCCAGCAGCAATGCCGGCGGCAGCTAAGCTAATGAAACCTGAGAATGAACCGACCACACTGCTAACCAAACCTACCTAGCTGACCCGCACCGTAAACTGTCCTGCTGATTAGCCCGGTATTCCTGCTTGACCCACACCGTAAACTGTCGTGCTGATTGGCCTGGTATTCCTGCTTGACCCGCTACGACTCCCTACCAAAACCCCATTGGATCAGTGGTCACTGAGGTCGATCCAGGCTGATCCAGGCTTGGTGGACAGCAAACGTGAGAAAGGGCCGTTACAACAAGGCAAAACACTAAGGTGGCCCCAGCAGCAATGCCGCCGCCGGCGACCCCACTGCTAGCCAAACCTACCCAGAGTCGCCACCCAAATCCCCAATTCCCCAATCAAGTTCAAGTCCAAGTATCCAATGCAGTAGCTGGTTATGAGTTGTCTACAGCAAAGGTAAGTCGAAAGATGTCAGACGCTGACACATATCCCAGGGGACTACAGGTCGCACATGCAGGCCAGGAAGCTCTATTATATACGCCATGGAGACTTAAGGTTTCCTACAGATATTCGACCTCTGATTTCGGATCAGCAACTGCAAATAGGCATTTGCCGACCCCTAGCTAGTCAGGCTACACATGTTTGTGCTCAACGACTAGTCCTTCCTAATGCCCACCCATAACTGCCAAATCGAGTATTTTGATTTCCGCCTGTGTTAGATGGGTAATTCAGGCTAGGGTAAGTACAACTGCTAAAGGAAAGCACATCCGTATGTACCCATGGATCCACATTAGTTATTAATCCTGCTGCCTATGCATGGTTTATTCAGGCAAGGCCTAAAAGGCCATTTTAGGAAAGTAAATACTTCTACATCAATCAGTCTGCATGGATGTCGCAATATAACCAAGTTTATGGAGTCTGAACGTGCGCGAAGCGGCGCGAACGTGATGCACTACGTAAACTTTGAGTATAGTGCGTTACAGTGCGTATGTTAACGCACTGAACGCAATCTATACGCACGGCCGTAGCGTTAGCTTAACGCTTGCGTTCAGTTTGCGTTAGGAATGCGTACAGCTCGCGTTAGAACATACGCAAGCCCACAATTTTCGAGCATCACAAAACGTAACAAAAATTGCAGGGAACTTTATACTCATTACAAGTATTGTTTTACTTACACGAACTTGAAAACGACTCACTATAACAGACGTTCTGTCGAGTTTTCTATCTGTTTGCGTTAGGCTCGCGTTAGCCCAACGCAAACCCTTACGCACAAAACGCAGCCTTACGCACACATACGCGAGCTAACGCAGCCTAATGCGAGACTAACGCAAGAATCTGTTGTCATAGTGTATGCTTGGTGCGCGATTCTAGAGCTGTTATTTCGTCCTAAGATCGTCGCGGACCTCTAACCGAAATAACTGTTTCCGTCAATTAGGAACTTCTATTAGGGAATGCTACTTAGCGCATTTCTATATTCGTTCAATTTAGATGTTTCCGCTATATAGCTTATTAAATCGTCTGGTTTAAATAAGCTATGCTACAACAGGGGGCCAGCTACTGGGCAAGCAGTTACTGGGACTAAGGCTTCTATAATATAGGGCGTCCCAATCACCATTGACTGCACTGACACCATCGCAGACTAAGTCTGGCTGGACAGTTCGCCCACCTATTCATTTTGCGGGTTTCTTTCGTGCCCTAGTCACTGCCAGTGAGGTTTTCTGGACCCACTTTCACGCATTCTGGAGCCACGCATTGGCATGTATGGAGGCGTGTATGGGTAGGCTGTTAGCCAAATAAAGCGGAACATATGTAATGCTGAAGCTGTTACACTCCTTCTTAAACGTTAGATTACTATCTGTTGTTGAATCCAAGTCGTACAATCGACTCTCGGGGACTCTTTTCGTACTTTGCGGTACTTGCTCAGTGTTCTCGCTCGTTAAGACGGCTCACACTATTCCCATTTATCTGGGCTTCTCAGTCCCATCAGGAATGGGATATTTTATGAGATAGCGCTTGCACCGGCCTGATTTAGCCTAGTACATTTGTAACAAAATGGCTCTATGTTCCGTGAGCAAAAACAAACGCTGATTTTGTGAAAGATGAGTACCATCCATGCCATGTCCTGCAGGTGCCTATGATGAAACGCGTGCTGCTTTCGCCACTGTAGGTATGGGACAGAGCTCAACTATGCTTCAAATAAAGAATGTCAATGCACGACCAGCTAGGCCTTGCTCGGATTATCCATAGCGTCCGCCCAAGATGCGCGTTGTATGTGGGTAGGACATGGCCTTGCTTTGCTGTACGTTTCTTTTACTGTTTTCCTTCGATTGAATTCTTTCCTCAATCTGTTATTGCAATTATCACCATTTCTTTTTGCTGCTTGTCCTCGCGGTCCTATGAGCCTCCTGGCTTATCAGGGCCTTAGGAGCTATGGATTTGTCACAATCATCATAATAATCATCGTGTTTTTGAACACGTCACGGATTAGCTTGCGGATCAGCAAGGATAAGGGCGGATCAATCTTTCCCTAATCCTCATAATCCCCATAATATTTTCCTTCCGTGCATGGTACACCGAAAATTAATAGACTGCAATTGGAACTTTTGGTAAGCTCGGCTTACTTTGTTGCGCCCACGATACGTGGGACCCCACGTATCGTACAGTCCCACGTACAGCCCGATTTTGACCGGGAAACCGTTTGCTGCTCTTCATCACTTTATGTGCCCGATACACTTTACAAAAACTTTACTTGTTTCATGAGGCCCTTTATGTGTTAATAAAAAAACGATGTCCAGTAGTAAAATAGTTGCATCGCCCATCCTGAGTGCTCTTTCGTTAACGCGCATTTATCTGCTTTTGCTCGTATAGGTAAAAAAATTACTGCCAAGCGTTAGGCAGTTTTTGACTTAAGTTCCAGCTTTAAGTCTCAGTCGCAGCGTCCGCTGTTCAAGGTCATAAAGTTTTCCTGGTCACGAAATGGAAATTGATCCTGAACAGTTTCGCAAGAGTGCGGGATCTTCTTCGCGTCATCACCATAAGCATAAGCCCAAAAAAGACAAACATAAACATAAAGACAAGAACAAGCGGCGGGAGGCATTTGAACGCAACACGGAGGTTGGTTCGGACGTTGAAAGCGGGGAAATCCTTGGCGACGGTGCCGAGGGGCCTTGTCCCGAGCCAAAGGCCCAGAGAGCATTGACGCAGCCCGATCATTTACAAGGCGACATAAGGTATACTGACGTATCTACAGTTCACAGGGCTGCCGGCGAGTCGCCAGAGGCGGCGGATGACAACGGCACCGCGCACCGGTGAGGCGATCGGGGATTTTGGTGATGATGTCATGCCGGACGGACGAGGGAGCTGTTAGCGGTGCAAGAATTCGTGCGCCTTTGCCCTCACTGTCTCTTCAGCCCCCATCCCGTAACACGTTCCTTGTCCGCCACGTGTGGCACGCAGGAGGCGGTCAGAACCGCCTAAAGCCGGCAGCAACCCTGTGGTGGACACACAAGGACAGAAACCTTACGAGAACGAACTGTCATATTCCTGTCCCGATCAATATCCGGGGGTTCGCAAGCGCGAACGTGTAGAAGCGGGTCATGAGGCAAGCCCGGGTGACACAGCAGCAGTGAACAGCCAGGTAGGTTGGGGTGATGGGAGAGCTCTTGCGCGTGAGGAAGGACTTTCGGTTAAAAGCCCACGTGTAGGCTTTGTTTGCCCGGTTTGGGTGTTGTACTTCTCACGTTAAGACATAGTGCCGCGTGCCATGAACATAACAGGATGTGGCCCCGTGGAGCCGGAAGGAGGCTCGCCGGGAACCCGAGCCTGATGAGGCACGTGACAACGAGTGCGGCAGAGCTCCCTCCAGTCGGGTAGAAAAAGAGAGGGTACGAGAGAAAGAGCAGAACAAGCACCGAGAGCGGGCGCGGGAACGAGAGGGAGAAAGGGAGCACAGGCGTCAGGATGCTCATGATCGGGACGATGAACGGCAGCGGGAGAGAGAGAGAGAGAGGGAGCGCACCCGGTGAGTGCCTACGATTGCCTTGTTTACGGCGTCAGGGGCTCGGGTTTTCCTGTGGCCCCCATCGGCAGTCTACGAGTTCATGGCGGCCAGTGTACGAGGTCGCAGTGGGTAGGACTAAGGGGAGAGATCTGGTGGTCGAAGGGCGGTAAAGCCATAACTTGCCGCTTTTGATTATAGCTTCTAGTTTTGGGCGAAGGCTATTTGTGATGGTAACGGTAGCGTGGAATAAGCCTGAAGGTGCTGCGTACTCGTGCCATTCCTTTATCGCCCAACAAAACAAACTCGTTTTCAAAACTTTTCCCTTGCGGGTCGTGCTGGGTCATATGCATGCTTGGTTACCACGCAGGGAGGAGCCGGCCAGCGGGAGCCGGGACGAGCGAAGGGACGGCAGGGATCGGAAGGAGCGCAGTGACAGGGAGCGGCACCGAGAGAGGGACCGCGACCGCGTTAGGGAGAAGGAGAGAGAAAAGGAGCGCGAGGAGCGGGCTGGCCTGGCGCGGGAGCGCTCCCACCGGCGAGACGGCTCCGACATCCTCCCCGCACGGAAGGCGAGTCGAGAGCGATCCAGGTGCGTGTGCCGCAATGGAGGAGAAGGGTCCTTGAGGAGGTGCGGGTCGTAACGGGACTGGAGTGGGCGGCAGGGACCAGGACAGCGACAAGTAATCTGTTATCGAATTATGGATCGCTGGTCTGCGTGCAGCCTGGAAGCCGGACATGCGTTTGCTCATAGATATATTCCCCCCTCTATTGCCAGAGCTACCGCTGCGTTTGATTGCTGTTATTGTTTGCTGCGTGATGATGGCGATGGTGATGTCCGTTGTTGGGGCTTTAATCCGCCAGCTCCTCCTATTCCGGTCGCTGCTGTGCTGTGCTGTGCAGGTAGATGCACCCGCAGCAGCGTCTGTGCCCCCCTGTGTTTCTGCGGATGCCGCGGTTGATGGCTCGCTGCGTCTGCCGCCTCTGTCAATCTTACCGCCACCACCAGTCGCGTTCCTTGCGTGCACGTCAGGTATACTCAGCCGCATGCACGGATGGGGGCCATCGCTGAAAAGCGGAGTCATCCCCCCTAAACCCTAAACGGCCAGCGTTGGCCCACGAAACCATATAGGCCCCCAGAACGCGCCTTGGCCGCCATGCACTGTCGCAAAAAAATGCTTTCCGTACGGCAATGAAGGCTCCGTACTTGAGTGGTGCGTGTGCGTCATCATGTACGGTTTTTTAAATTGGTTTCGTAACGGTGGCAGTTGGCCACCTCTTTGGCCCCTCATAACCAGCATCCGCATCTGAGCGGCCCTATCGTCATGTTTTGACTCAATGGTTGAAGCTGTTTTAGTCCCTCAAGCTATTTGGGTCTCCATTGGATCACCTCCGATATGTTACAGGTCGCCGAGGCCCCGGCAACGTGAGGGCGCCCGGGCCCGCAGCCCGAGCCGCAGCCCGGTGGGACGAGGTGGGGACCGCAAGGCCGGGGAAGATCGTCGGGAACGGGAGCGCGACAGGAGAGGCGGCACGCGAGAGCGGGGTGGGACCTCCGGCCGGGATGGGGACCTGCGCCGTACTGAGCGGGACGACAGCGAGACAGCAAGGGACGCGGCCAAAGCCGCATACGGAGGGCGGTCTTCACCGCAGGCCAAGTCGCCCGAGGTGCGGTGGCTGTGTGCGGCACCGCGACAATACATTTCACGACATGCGTCGCCATTCCATCTTTCCATCTGTCCTATGAGGTGGAAAGTGGAGGGAAGGAGGCCCCAGGAAAACTTGTCCTTAGAATACAGCGTCATGTGTGTTAGATGAGGTGTTCCATGATTTGCTGAGATGACAAACCAGCTCCAGGACGTCTTTTCGCTATCGTGTCCCTTGCGGTTAATGCAGAAGGGCTTCTGGTTATTGCAATCCACCATCCCTGTGTCCGTCGTCATCGTTGTTGTCCAACGTCCTAGGCCGTGTTTAGCAAATGAACCTACGGGGGGCGTCTCGGCGCCCATGAGGCACTTGGCGACCAGACCAGACCTACCTGCCCACCTGCACGCTGGCGTGCGCCCGGTCCGCAGGCGATGGTGACTCTAGAGGACGAGGAGGAAGAAGAGGCGCGCATCGAGAGGGAGCGAGAAGAGCGGAGACGCCGGCAGCAGGCCATTCTGCAACGGCATGCGCAGCAGCAAGCGCTGACAGGTGTGCGGCTGTGGATTGGGCGAGTGGGCTGCGATGCAATGCGTGCATGTTTGGGTTTGCCAGTACATCCTAGGCAGGCATGCATCTAGGCGGAACAGGCAACTGGCTTGTAAAGAGCAGGGGGGACGGAAGGGCGTATGGTGGTTATTGAGGCTGATATGAGCAGCCAGTGTTAGATCCTCAACTCAAACCAATACTTGAGCGCTCTCTTCCCTCGTTCCCAGCGCCTTCCCGGATAACGGTGAAGGTTCTTTAAACCACCGCCATCTCGAACCGCATAAAATCAGTTATCAGTGGATGTAAGAAAACCCATCATTTAAGCATAATATGGCCCCTCCCATGTCGTCCTTGTGACTTAGTTCTTGATTGTATTCGTTTTGTTTTGCATTCATGACCATATCCCCTCCCTTTCCGCCCAACCCCTCCTATCCGCTATTTTGTCCCCACCTCGCCCAGAAACCGTCGTCGCACCCACTGCAACGGCACTGGCAGCGATTGCGTCAGGCGGCCTCGACTCAGCGGCTGCAGCGAGTGGTCCGGGTGGTCAGCTGCCTGTTCTCCGCTCCCCTAGCGTGATGAGAACCACCCTGGAGCCGCCAGAGCCCCTCCGCCACGTGCCGAGTGCGTCAGTCCTCACTCGCAGTGCCCCGGGCACTCCAGGGGGAATGGCAGCGGCGGAGGGCGATGGCGAGGCGAGTGGTGGCTGTGACGGCGAGGGGGACCGCACTCCCGAGGGTGAGCGGATTAGTTCCAGTGACTCTAGCGGCGGCCTGGACGCCGGCGGCCCTGTGCTGGACATCTTTGGTCAGCTGGCCGTCGTTGATGACGCCGACAGCGGGGTAGCGGCTGTGGCAGCTGAAGGGGTCACTGCGGAGGATGCGGAGCTGGAGCGACACCGAAAGGCAGCGGCCCTCATGCAGCAGCTGCATCCGGGTAAGGAGCCGGGGGCGAGCACGGATCTAGCGAGAGTGGTGGGTCGTCGCGGGGCTGGCGGAGGGACCCACGGAGCCACCCGGCGGTCGCTGGGAGTCACCGGAGCTCCCGCGGGGCCGGTGGACGCTCTGGCGGCTGAGATGCATGACGTCGACATGGTGGATGCTGGCGGCGGTGGTGTTGCCGGTGGTGATGACGATGACATGTTTGCGGAGCTTGAGGAGGAGGACGCAGGACAGGGTGTTGCTGCTGCACGCGCAGCGCCAGCTGGCGGAGCTGCCCAGCTGCATGACTCGTACGATGACCCCGAGGGCTACTATAACTTCCAGGTCAGTTGCTGCTCCTCACATTGAGGAGTGGGGCTGGGGTGGAAATGAAGTCGGAGCAGATGAAACCGAGGCACGGGGACTCCCATCTGCCTCGATCTCCGTGTCTCACTCCGTGTCTCACCCACTCCGATCTCACCGTGTGCTCCCTCCTGCTTTGTCCGTGCGAGGAGGGAGGGAGGAAAGGCCCTGTGGAGCTGCATTATCAATAGCTCTCGCATTATTGTTATGGCTTAGTCGTCGCCGTCGCCTTCACCATCGCCTGCTCCTGTTTGAGAGCTGCTTATCGTTACCTGAGCGGCGGTACATAATTGTGTGCGGCTGCGTTTGTATATATGTAAGTGCATGTGTGCATTCCGGCTGCTGTACAGATTGGTGAGGTTCTTGACAACCGCTACGAGGTGACGGAGTTCAAGGGCAAGGGTGTGTTCAGCACGGTCATGCGCGCCCGCGACCACGGCGTGGGGCGAGGGGCTGCTGCCGGGGGGCCTGCCCCGCCCTCGGGCGCCCCCGAGGTGGCCATCAAGGTGATCCGCGCCAATGAGACCATGTACAAGGCGGCCCAGACGGAGCAGGCCATCCTCCGGAAGCTCTGCAGCTCCGACCCGGACAATCGGAAGCACTGCATTCGGCTGCTGAGGGCGTTCGAGTTCAGAAAACATATGTGTCTGGTGTTCGAACCTATGGTGAGAAATTGGATGTCTGTATGTATGGGGGCGGTGGGGGATGGGAGGGGAGAAGCAGGTGAGTGGGTCGCGAAGTGTTTCCCCCTGCCAGGGGGGTGTGCGGGTGTGCGGAGGGGGGTAACGAACGTCCGTCAACCAGGGGTGCGGGTCGGGGGTGACAGCTTTCTGCGACTTGTCTGTGTCTCTCCCTGCCTTATCCCTCGTACTCCCCCAGTGCACCTGTAGACGTCGCGTGACGGTGCAAGCACCACGTAGGGCCTTCGGTGAACGTCATAAGTGGTCCGGGCGCCAGAGGTGCCGTGACGTGTCTCCAAACGTACACATACACATACATCATATATGCACGTACGTGTACGTACGTGCGTACATCCTTAAATGTGCAGGATATGAACCTCCGCGACCTCACAAAGAAGTACGGCCGGAACAAGGGCCTCAACGTGACGGCGGTGGGTATGTACACGGCTCAGTTGCTGGTGGCGCTGCGGCACCTGCGGAAGAACGGAGTGCTGCACGCCGACATCAAGCCTGACAACATACTGGTGAACGCGCGGCGAACAAAGGTGTGGGGGAAAGAGGCGGAGAGACAAGGAGGCGACGGAGAAGGGCTGGAAGGGGTGGAGGGCTGACGCGGGTCTTACCGCAAGGGCTTCTCGAATGGACAGATCAGACACCATAGCCTTCTGATGTCCCACCCACCGATCCTCTCCATGAGCTGTTTGGCCTGGTTCACCGTCATTCTGACGTCTGCAGCCTCGCGGTCGCCGGTTTCAGTGCGTTAGGGAATTCGAAAGTGAGGGCCCCGCCGCCCCCCTCCATGCATATATATGCGCATGGGGCCGATGCTGCAACTTAACATCGCTCCCGGGATTCCATCACACTGCATTCCGATACTCAAGTTAAGTACGGAGAACGGCAACCGAGTTGCGAGAGAAAAAAGTTAGCTTTTCAGAATTCCTTTGCGTTGGATACAAACGCCAAGTTGGGTTCGAACACGGTGACCAGACCCAATTGATTGTCCGTAGGCAATAATTCGAAGAGCTGTCCAGAGTAGTCCGCATCATGCCGCTGTTTGCCCCCGGAGCTGATTGCTGTCGGCTGGTGCCGCCTTCTTTATACCTGGCTACTTAGGGTCTCACGCGGCTGTGTGACAAACGACATGACATGAGATGTGATGTACAGCCAGGAAGCCCAACCGCATAACCGTGCCTCGCGCGCGCGTGCCTAGCGCAAAGTCCCAGAAGCTACCGGCAAGCGCACGTTCCGACCTGCTCCATCAAAAGCGGAACAGAAAACGGGTTGCTGAGAGGATGCGAGATATTTAGCGCACAGTACGAGGAACGTGCACTTGAGTACAGCAATCTTCTTCCTGACTCCTCTCCCCTCCGTGCGGTACTTCTCCATTGCTGTGGTCGTCACCCGTCAGGTTAAGCTGTGCGACTTCGGCAGTGCCATGCTGGCGGGCGAGAATGACCTCACGCCGTACCTTGTCTCCCGCTTCTATCGGGCCCCGGAAGTGATCCTCGGCATGAAGTACGGTGAGTAGCTGGGGAGCGGTGGTGGGG
The DNA here is from genome assembly GCA_019650235.1 of Volvox reticuliferus. Taxonomy (NCBI): domain Eukaryota; kingdom Viridiplantae; phylum Chlorophyta; class Chlorophyceae; order Chlamydomonadales; family Volvocaceae; genus Volvox; species Volvox reticuliferus. The sequence continues at coordinate 85,717 of BNCP01000058.1, forward strand.
GAACTTGAGCTGCAGTTGTCGGACCGAAGCTGTTGCTGCGTTGTATGTCTGGATGCATCTCTCCCGCGAGGGCCTTACACGTCTTCATCATCGCAACCCAGAGGGGGTCGCGCGAATCGTTCTTCGACCTTTCCTCGGTCGCATGTGCGTTCCTCCCTTTCTCGCATCAGCCTATTGGCCGTCCCCCGACCCCTGTTTCGACTTCTTGAGGATATCGTTGACGCCGCTGTTGCATGTGTGCCTATGTATGTGCGTGTGTGTTCGCGGGTGACGCAGACTACGCTATGGACATGTGGAGTGTGGGCTGTGTTGTGTACGAGCTGTTCACCGGAAACATCCTCTTCCCCGGCCGGACCAACAACGAGATGGTCAAGTTGATGATGGACGTCAAGGGCCCTTTTACGAAGAAGATGCTGCGCCGCTGCCTGTTTGCGGACAAGCACTTCGACATGGACGAGACCAGCACGCCCTTCATATACATGGAGGAGGACGCGCTCACGAAGAAGCCGGTGGGTAATAGTGGGTGCGATGTCGAGGCGGGGTCGGGATGAGGGGAATAGCGAAGGAGTGAACCGAACCGAAAAGAGTGATACCGGAAGGGACGTAAATTGTACGAGGGCGATGGGGGGAGGGGCAAAGGGTGGGGCTCTCCTTGTTGGGAGGAGAGGGGATTACTCGGGACGTGCATGCGACGTAGGTATATTTGATTAGTGGCGGTATTGCATATTCGTCTGTGTGCGGTACTAAGGAAAACGGCGCACTTTCGTGCTGCGTTGAGTAACGAATCTTCATCTGACTTCATTTTGCCGCAGGTGCGCCGCATGATCACAGTTCAGGCCGCCAAGAACAACTTCTCTCAGCTGCTGGCCCCTGCGCTGCGCAGCGCCAAGCCTGAGGACAAGCCGCAGGTAGCTTTGGGGCCGCACGCGGGGTAGGGGCGGGGGACCCACACGCGCAAGCCGGTTTCGGTAACTTGTGTGGTTGCTCTCTCTTAACACCCGGACGTGTTTATGTGTTTCCCTTTGTGCTCCGGTTCGTGTGGTCCCTCTTGTTTGGCCCACCCCTCGGACACACCTCCCTCAAAACGCCACATGCACACAGATTCAGCTGTTGGTGGACTTGCTGGAGAAGATGATGATGCTTGAGCCAGACAAGCGCATCGACACGGACATGGCGATGCGGCATCCCTTCGTGCGATCCTTCCTACCTAAGAAGCACGAGCACGGACACGCACATGGGCATCTGCCGCGGTCGGGCCAGCGGGAGGGCTCTGTGCCGCTGTAGAGGTGATGGGCGGGAGGTACGTGGAGCGACCTGAAGCTGCCAGTCTGCATGGCGGCGCTGTGCGGCTCCACCTGCCCCGGACTGACACATGACCCTAACCTGCCACCCACTCATGCCGTGATTAGATATCTCACGCACCGGGTGAGTCATGCGCAGGTCTGGATGATCTCAAGATGATGCAAATATGATGATCCGTTGCTGCTGCTGGAAGTGATACGAACTGAAGCTGTACAATAATCCCCCCCCAGCGGCCTGCGTAATGGCATTCGTTGCATCACGGTGATAATGGGAGGAGCGGTGGTCTCGTAAGTGCTCTCCTCTTATGCTCTTATTAGCGGACAAGTTCTGAAAATACCGGACGAGGTGGACCACCTCTAGTTTTAATTAAAATATCCATTGACCCGGGGACCCACAGTGGCCGGATAATACCCGGAAATAACGTGCCAAAGCAACGCCGTCTGCTATATTAGCTCTTTCTGGCTTGGACGTGTTGGGCCTTCTTAGAGGCAGGTGGCTTGGCTGGCGGAGGGGGCGGTAGGGTGCGCCGCAAATGGTTGGTGATGGCGGCAATTGGGTCTTCCTTGTACAGTTTGTGATGAAGGACTTGCTGCAGCCGCTTCGACTCTTCTTTCCTGTGCGCAGCAACGGGGTGGAGAGGGAGGAGCCGGGAATGGGCATCCCACATGCACCTGGCGGCGGAACTCGTTTGGATTCCAAATCCCCAAAAGATGAACGATTGCGATGTTGTTGTTGAGGCTTCCCTTGGAGGAGTGAAAGAGTTGCAAAAGTGTAGGCGCTTGCGGAGACTTTTTAAGTACGTGCCCGCTAAGAAACTCCTAGGAACTCTTTGATCCGCACTCACAGGACGTATTGGCGCTCCTTGGCGCTTTTCACGGCGGTGCCGCGCTGCTTGCGTTTAACGGTGCCATTCGCACGTTCCGATGCCCGTTTTGCCTCCTCCTCCAGCACTTCACCTAAGCTGCTTAGGTCCGGGAGAGATTTCTTGCGTTTTGACTTCTATAGCAGTTGGTCAAGGGGACGGGTGAGAAAAAATGAGTTGCACTTCAAGGTGCAATAAGCACCTGGACAATCCAGCAAGCGACGCGTCACTCGCCTTGCTTACTCCGCGAGACAATTTGTTCACAGCGAGCTTGCTTGCCGTGTCGGAGACCTCTGCGATTAACAAGCTATAAGTGTCGATGGTGCAAGCGACCGAGATTGACGCACCTATCAATTGACTTTCTTGTCGTGAAAACGGTTACGTAACCGTCAAGCAAACCTGGCTGAAACCTACTGGTGAGGAAGTTTACTTTCCGAGCCAACTTCTTCTGAACATGTAGGGGCGGCGCAGGTCCCTCCTTTTCTGGCTGTGGCAGCGCGGGCGCCTGTGTCACGCCGATGATAGATGTCAGGCCAACGCACTAACGCACTTGTTCACAAATGGCATGAAACTAGAAATTTTACCTGGCCACTCACAGCAGCCTTGTATCGTTTGCCTCCTCCAACCTTCTTCTTGACCTGAAAAGCGCCGCCGAGACATTAAAGTTGATACACTCGTCCCGTACAACGATGGGGTTGTCGTCCTCACCATGTTACAATATTACTCCACCAACTTATGGGTTTGAAGAGTACCAGCCGGCCTAACAGCCCCTGTCCTGTGAAAACGCAACTCGTTCGAGCCGCAGGACTAATCACTATGAAAATTTTGGGTCTTAATGTCGATCTTTGCCACAAATAATCCTTTCAGTGGGTGCAAGTTACGAAAGGTCGTAGTAAGACGTCGGCAAAATTTCGGTTTGTATGCGTTAGGTAACGCGCTCCGAGACTCGCCGATACTTAAACCATACTGCCATCTCTAGTAAAGCTGATAATTATAGTTGTATCTTTAATCCGATTAGTTGATGTCCCTGGTCTTGTGCAATACATGCAGACGTCCCATCGGGTCAGTCGCCTTACATTTACTGGTCTAGCGCGCCGGCTGAGCGTTGTTGCTTTAGCTCCTAACGCGAGAAATGTAGGAAGTGCCAGTTATGGCTGCATGAGGGCTCGTCCAGCTCGAAGCCGCCACCGACCTCAGCCACCATCCTCAAAAAGGTGTATAGTATGCAAAACTGCACCTGCTCAGGAACCCGGAAGCTTAGAAGATGAGCCTTCGTGGAGATATCTTAGCGATGAGGAGGTGTGTGATCGAAGGGCCCTCCAGTCTCTTGGGCTGGGGACGCCCCGCCTCGTCACGTTCGGTTACCTTGCTCTTCCGCCGGCAGTCGTTGTTAATTTACCCAAGTTGCGGTGCTGGCGCGCGCAATTCAGAATGGTGGGGACGGTCTTCATTTAACAGCGGTACCCAGGGGGCCCTCTCCCTTTCCTTCCCCCTCCCTAGTGCCACACACAAAAATGGACCGACCCATAAGCATTCATGATCATGGATGCCCCAGCCGTCATATCCTCCAACCCCATTCGACCATATTCGTTCATTCTTAACTCTGTTTGGTTTTTCGGGTTTGCTTGCATGCCGGTCCTTACTCCCTGTTTCCCAACCCTCTCCCCCAAAACACGAACACACACACACACACACACACACACACACACATCAGGTGGATCAGCTGGTGTCCGACGCGGCCGGCTTCGTGTGTGTTTTGGACGAGCTCCGGCCGCTGGACCCCGCCTCCTTCAACCCCTTCTACGAGGTGTGGACCCGCATCGCCCGGATACCCCCCGAGGAGCGGTACAGGTGCGCGGCGCGGTGGAGTGATGTAGTTCCAACTGTCAACGAGAATGCCGCTGTTGCTACTTCTACTACTACTAGTGGTGGTGGTGGGGTGTTAATGAGACGGGGTGCGATCTAACCAGGCTGCTGGTATTAGGCTGCTATTCTCCCCCACCTCCATCTCCACCTCCGCCCTGCTCCCGCCCACGCAGGCTGCTGGAGGAGCTGGAGCCAGGTTCGTTCCGCTCCCTGTGGCGGGCCAGCATGGCGAGGTACGTCCTGGACGAGGCGCGCAGTTTGGAGCTCTTCGCGGACACCACCGTGTGGGACGACTTTCCCCGCCAACCCGGAGAGGTGGGGCCCGGGGGCGAGTGGCCGGGAGGGGCATGAGGATAACAGCAGGGAACCGGGGGACTTCAGGAGAAGGGTTCATGAAGGGGGCAGCAAAGGCCGAACCGGTTTTGCCGAGGGGAGCCGTTGGGTGGGCCTTATGAGGGCGCGATGAGGCGCCATTGCGGACGAGATGTTCCAGGCGGTTTGTAGCTCTCTTCTCTCCCGGCTTATCCGGGGCCTTGAGGTGGAGGTGGGGAGTAGGAGGGTAAGAGGTGGGGGTGTTTGGGGGCGAGAAGCTGCTCAGAGCTCATCACCCCGCAGTGGTGGCTGGATGCCCGGTGCTGGCTCCCAGCCCTCCAGGCGCCCTCATCGTCATTCGCCAATCACTGGCTCCTCTTCCTCCATTTCGCATGTCGCCCTTTTTCGTCGTCAAGGTGCATCTCTCCTCCCCGGCCTCGTCTCAGGTGTTTGTGTACGAGGGCCGATGTGAGAGCTATCAGTTCCGCGGCAGGGAAGGAGTCACGTTAGAGCGGGTAATAAGCAGCAGCCGGGGGGAGAGGCTGGTTCCTGGTTTCGGAGCCGAGGCGTCCTCCGTGCCCTCCACCCCCTGGCTGCGGCCCGCCGTGGGGGCTCCGGAGCTGCAAACCAGTCGCTTCAAACAGCTCTTCTTTGTGCCGCTTCCGCCGCCCGCCGGTCCAGAGGGCGAGGGCGGCGGCACAAGTGGCGGAGGTAGCACGGGAAGGTCAATGCTGGGAGATGTCGTACCTCCCCAAATCTACAGCCGGATGGTGCTACCGCTGGCAGGTGTGTTTGTGTGTGTGCATGAAGGTGGAGTAATGGCGGAAGACGGAGAGGGCACAGCTGGATTATGTGACGGGTGCCGATGGTTTGCTTCGCAGGTGGTGACCCCAGCGGTAGCGCAGAGGGGGGAAGCCGGAGACGGATATGGGTCAGACGCCCTGCTCCCGGTGTGTGATTCCCGGGTGTGTAGCTCTGCCCACCTCCTGGATGAACCCGAGGAACGGAAATCCCGTTCATCGGGTGCCGTACAGGCCCGGGCCCCGTCCCACTTCCATCCGATTTTCCCGGCGTCTCTGTACCCTCCTCTCCCCCCCTCCCCCTCTCGCCCTCTCCCTCTTGACACACATCGACTTTCGGCAGGCCCCATTTCCCACCCACCCAGTCACTCTGTCGGTCTATCTGTCCCCTCCTCAGGTCCCCTTGACAGGTGGTGGGACCCGCTGTACGCCCGTCTGCGTGTCCAGCTCGCCCTAACCCCACTCAGCCGTGACGCCGGTGCGGACTTGCAGCTGCTGTACCCCGAGGATCCGGATGCAGGAGCCTATGACGGGGAGGGGGAGATTGAGGGGGAGGGGCCGGGGAGGGAGCGATTAGGGGGAAGTTACCCGGGAGATGTTGGTGCAAGCTCCAATGACCGCTCAGCTGGCCAGGGGGGCCAGTCCGAGGACAAAGCCACACCTCCCCGATGGAGCAGTGGCTGGGCCCTCTGCGGCCCGGATTGTTTACCTGGCCCCGGAGGGGAGCCGGGGGCAGGCTGGTTCCGCTGGCCAGATCCGGATGCCGTCACGTACGGCAGATCTCCCATGAGTGGGGCCACCCGGGACTACCTGCGGGTGGCTGGGCCAGGTGTGTATGTGGGGTGTGCGTATCGGGAGGGGCCCGAGCCGGGGGAGCTCAGGGAAGAGAACTTTGTGTACTTCGTGGTTGTACGGAGGTACTGCTGACGGGGTGAGGAGGGGCCCGGGGGCACTTCGTCACATTGACGTGAAGGCGGGCTGGTTGGGGGTGGGGAGGGACATTTGGAAGCCCTCCGCGGGTATCCCCCCTTTGGAGTGTACCTGTTAACGGGGGGTTCTGTGTTTGCCGGTTCACGAGGTCGCCGCCGTACCATCCGGGGGGTGGGTGGGATTGTGGAGGTGTGCGGGTTTGGAGATATTTGCCTTCGGGGGTGGGAGGGTGTGTTTGTACGGTGTGGTGCGATTTGAGATCTTGGCAGGCGGCATTGCGGATTATGTTGGAGGGATGCAGACGTCGTACATCATGCAGACTGTATACTTGTGTATATATCGCCTAGAAGGGCGGCTGACTGCGAATGAGGCCAAAGCTCACTCACTCCCACGTGAGAGCCGTCAATAAGGGTTTGGGTTGCGGCTGCTGCTCCAGGGAAGGGAGTGGGGCCTGATGCTGATGCTGGTACTGCTGCCGCATCGGAATGGTGGTCAATGGTGTAGTCATAATGCTGATGGGGGTAGGTTGGGGGCAGGGTCAGGTTGCAGGGACCCCCACCAGTACATCACTTGCTGGCTGGTGTGTAATGTTGGCGAGTTGGGTGCGTCCTTGATTGCGTACGTTGTGCGCCTGCTTCTCTATCCCATCGCTTTGTTGATTTTTATCGCCCTCGGTGGCTGGCTGGGGCTGTATAATAGTAGTATGCGCGCAAATACGTGCAGAAAGCAAATTGTTGTGTCATTGTTGTGACACACAACAAAACGTAACAGCTTGCACGGCCCACATACGAGCTCGCAATTCCAGTCGCCTGCATGCAATCCCAAAATAGGCAATATGTCGTCCTACAGGACGGTCCGTTTTTCCCACTTGTGAGTCATCCCATTTATTATCTCTAAAACACAACTGAGCTATTATTGCGTACAATATTAGAAAGATAACCTACTTGCCATTATTTTAATAAAATACTTGTAGGTAGGTAACTCCGTTCAACAAAGATGGGCCAATTCAGCGCCCTCTTTACAGCGGCCTCATTTGTGGACCCGACGGGCATCTGCCAGGCCGTTGCCCTGTTCTCTGGTGCCATCGACTTGATCAAAGCTGTACAGGCTGGCGCGGATCGAAAACGCGAACTTACGGAACTCTTAGCCAGCCTGCAGAGCGCCTATAACTCACTGGGGGACAAGCGCAAGAAGCCTGGCCCTGCCCTTCGAAAGTCAATAAAAGGCGCACAGAAAGCTATTGAGGACAGCGATTGGAACACTGCTGTCGGCCTTCTCAAGGAAGCGAGTGACCTTCTCAGCGGTGTGTCTTCTATACCCGATTCGTGATCTGCCTGCTGCTGCCGAATATCAATTCCATCCGATGTCAATACCGACGATGATTAATGCGTTCCTAATGATCTAGCGACTGGACAGAGGGTGGGCGAATATCAGTTATATGCTTGTGGGCTAGCACATACGGTGGCTGTGTTCAGAAGACGTACGTACTCATGCATGCATGCAGACGCACATACAAGCAAACATGCGTATGAACTTGCTCGGTTGGTCAGGCAGGGCCACGCGCGGTTCGTTGGGTCAGCAGAGAATGAGGTCGATTATTTGGGCGCTATTGGGTACTTGCTGAAGTGTGAGATGTCACATTCGAAGGAACAATGAAGTGTGGAAGAGTGATGATGACGTCACACTGGGGGACAGATGATGGTGGCCCCAAACCCTCTCACGCTGCTGCAGTCGTGGAGTGTCGAAAAGGCCTGCCTCTCGAAGCGCTGAGATAGTGCTCCATATATGCACCTTATTTTATGTTTATGTGTGCCGTACCATGTACGACGTTGCGGCATAATAATGCTGACCACACCACACCGGGTGCTAAATAAACTAAAAGCTTTAGTTGTACGGAAATGGTCGACTGCGATGTCAATGAAATCCTAAATAGTCATATGTTGCAGTCTCCAGGAGTCTTGAATTGCTTGTGAGTGTGAGATATTTAAGTGTAAGCAAAGTTGCCCCCCTCCCCCAAGTTGGTCCCCCCCATGTATATATGTAACTTGTTTAGGAAAGAGGCCTTCGGAAAACATACTTTACTCGTCTGAGCCCGATCAGCTCATCATCACGATCATATCAGCCGTACACACCGGGGCGGATCTAATGATGGCGGTACACACCATGTGTGCAGAACTGATGACTCACCAGGCAGCAGGGATGATGTCCGGGGGATGAGTGCTCCAACACCCAGCAGCCACCTAGCTACCCCGTGTGTGCTTTCCACCGCCCCCTGACAACTCCCCAATATAGATGTAATGCGGCCCCGCTAGCGCCCGTTGGTCTCCGTCCTTAGTCCTGCATTAAAACCAACACGTAGTCAACCCCCTGATGCGCTGATTGAGCGCACGCCGCCCAACCCCACCCTAGCACCAGCACCAGCACCAGAATGCACGTGTGTATGGCGCAAGCTGACGTACGGGGTGCCTGAGGAGGACGTTTACTGCAGGCAGGGTGGGGAGGAATGCATGTAAAGGGGGGACATTATTTGGCCCCCCCCCGGGTGGCATCACGCGCTATTTTCACCTGCTGTGTTACAAAGGATAGAGGCGTGGCTCCTCTGGGGCCCTCCGTGGTTGGGGCCACTGCCGCCAGAAACTACCCCCGGCGGCAGTGCAATAGGGCCCAAGTGCCCGGGCTGCAACCGTACAGCTCACAACTCCTTCTCTGAGCTACTGCTGGTCTGTCCCTTCACGCTGGCTCGGCGGGGAAAGCCTCCTCATGGCGAGTCCGTCCCACATGCACGTCGTCGCGCACCAGGCAGCAGTAGCCGCCACGCACCCTTCATCACGCCTCAGGAACCCCCAGCACGGCAAGGCACACCGTCACAGACAGACGTGGCCAATACCCATCAGCTGACACAAGCTTCTGCTGTCCTTCCGTCCCTTTCTGCGGGGCTTCCAGCCCCCATCCTCATCCTCATTCATCCTCCCCTTCATTCCACCCGCCGGCGGGTCCGCTGATCAACAACGTCCCATATGGCTGCAGACCCCACAGAGGGAGACAGACAGACGCAGAGGCGGACTATTGCTTCCTCCACCCAACCGTTCATGCTCACGGCGCCTGCGGCTGCTCCTCCTCGTTGCCCGGGTGCAGGTGCTGCCTGGCCGCTGCCTCCCTATTGCGGGTGATGGAAGTGAGGGAGGAGTGGGACGGAGGAGGCTCGGGAGGCATCGAGGACGGGAGGAAAAAAGGGGAGCTGCGGCCCCCCTCCCCCAGGCAGCGGAAACACCTTTCATCCCCCATGAGTGGCCCTTCATGGGGTCATTCTCGCCGCCCCCCTCCCTCCCCTCTCCCTTTCTCCCCCTGGCTATCTCTAGCCCCCCCCCCGCACCTTTCGGCTTTAGCGGCCGCTGATGCCGCTCGCGCCGCCTCTCGCGCCGCCTTGGCGTCAATCTTGGCCAGCTGAATGGCGTACGCCGGATCCGAGTACGGATCTTGGAACGCCGCCTCCGCCGCCTCCGCCGCTGCTGCCAGCGCACGAGCCACGTGCAGCAATGCATCCTTGCCGGTACTGCCCGGCCCTGGAGCCGCTACAGGGGCACCTGCAGCCCCCACAGCTGCCGCTGCCGCCAGCTGGCTCGGCACATCCCCTGGAGTTCCTGCCCTCGACCCGGGTGCACTCCCGCTGCCGCTGCCGGTGCCGCTACCGCTGCCGCTACCGGTGCCGCCCGGGGCCTGTCCGAATGACCCACCCGAGCTCTGCACTGAGCCCGCACTGCCGGGTGGTACGGCACTCCCGGTTCGCGCAAGAGCAACCTCCGCCAGCGCCGCCGTCACAACCGGAATCACGTGACGCAAGAGGTAACGACGTACGGCGGCCCCGCGGCTACCTTGCCAACGGTAGCCGTACGACGCCTCGGCGCCCGCCGCCACAGCCTCCGCCTGCGCGGTCATGGTCTCCGCAGCAGCGGCCGCTGCTGGGGGTAATGGCGGAAGCGAGGAACGAGGAGTCCCAGTCTCCGCAGCCTTCGAGTCAGAATCGGTGACGGCGGCGGCAGCGGAGATGGCAGTGCTGCCGGGAAGGGCTGCGTCTGCTCGCTCGCTAGCGGCGCTGCTCATGAACGGTGGCGGCGGCAGGCCGGGCTTCAGTGGGCCCGTTGCCGTTACGAACATCGCCGGCGGGGGTGCCCCGGCCGCTGCCGCCGCGGCCGCCAGACTTGATGGAGCTGACGGCGCCGTTGCTGGTGGCATCGTCGCCGCCACGGCAGCTGGCTCTGTCGTCGCCGCCGCGTCCGATTGTACGGCGGTGGGTCCCGGTTCCGGGAATCCCGCCAGGTTGTGCGGCGGACCCAGCAGGACCTCCACGGAGCGCTCCAGGGGCGGCAGCGGCGGCAGCGGCGGCGGCGGTGACGCTGACGACAACACCTGCGCTGCGGCGGCGCTGACAGAGGATGCAATCGAGGTGGGCCCTGTGTTTCCCGACGTTGCGGCCGCGGCGCCCATCGCAACCAGCGCGGCCTGTGGGGGCGGCTGTACGGCAATGGTGACCATTGGTCCAGGGGGGACCGTGGGATTGGACAGTCGCATGTGAGTGGCACCGGCAGCTCCCAAGCTCAGCGCCATAAGGCCTCCATGTTGAGGCAGCTCGGGACTGGAAGCTGCCGCTGCTGCCACCGCCGGACCTGCGGCGGTCAGCCCCGCGTCCGGAACGTTGCCAGCAGCCACGTCGTCCTCGTCGTCCTCCGGAGACCCGGTACCTGTCGCCGCCGCCGCCGCCGCACGAGCCCGGCGGCGCTTCGCCTTGAGCGAGCCCGCCTCCGCTGCCAGCCGCGCTTTCTCTGCCGCCTGCCGCGCCACCTCCGCCTCCCAAGCCGCCTGCGCCGCCGTCACTCTGGAACGCAGGTCTGCCGAGTCCTCCGCCCGCCAGCCCGCATACGCCGCCGTACGCCGTACAAACCCGGCCTCGCTGTTGTGCCCCAGCGCCGCCGCCAGTGTGAGGTCCCGGGGCGTCACCCCGGCGGCCAACCCACCCTTCCCGCCAGCTGCGCCCGCAGTGGGCGCCGGCTTCTTGGCGCCTGGAGCCTTCTTGTCGTCGGCAAGGGTACTTGGCTCACCTTGGCGTCAAGAGGGGCCGGAGGGGAGGGGCCGGAGGGGGAGGGGCCGGAGGGGGAGGGGCCGGAGGGGGAGGGGAGGGTGGGAGCGGGTACTTCATAAGCCATTCGGATATGCTGCTGCTGCTATTCGTTAATTCGTCACCCCCCTCTCACTCGCATTTTCTAGCTGAAATGTTGTAACACCCCCTCCCTGGAGAGAGCCGCGTCGCTCTCACTTCCTCCCCGGCCACCAGGGTAGGTCAACCTTCTCCCTTCTCCCCTCCCCTTGCCGCCCCTACCGGTGACGCGGGTGACGACTTCGTCGGCAGCGGCAATGACTGCCGCCAGCCGGGCTCTGAGCTCCTCCTCCGCCACGTCCAGTTCGATCACGTGGGTGGGCGCCGTCAGCGGGTTGGGCACCAGCTTCATGGCGGGCGGCACGTCCAGGATGTCCGCACAGCCTCCCACAGTGGCGGTGAGGGCCGCCGCCACGTTGGGGGTGCTCGGGGTGGCCACCAGGCTGGCGGCCCGGTCCCCGCCGCGGTCGCCACGGTGGCTCTTGTGGGACCCCAGCTTGGCCTTCGTGGACGAGGTGACGGAGGGGGCGGAGGGGGATCAGAAGAGGGGACAGGGGTGAAAAGAGGTGGGACGAGACTACACGATCTAGTGCAGGTGATGGAGATGTGTACGTGTGTGTATGAGAGATATTGACCGGTACGGACAGCGGCGGCAGGTAGGGCTTTCAGCTAAAGTTGCCGCCACTACGGAAAACGGAGCGCGAGCCACCTCATAACATTTCAAATCACCCGCACCCGCGCAAGGTAGTACGGCATTACGTATCGAAATGATGTCATATGACGTCAGCAGCACCTGCACCTGCACCTGCCATCACCTTCTTCCACGCCATGTACGAATTAAACGCAATCGGCCCCCCTCCTGCCCCTCTCTTCCCCCAGCCCCATGCGCACTCACATGCGACTGCTCCGCCGCCATAGCCGCCATCGCCGCCTCGTCCACCTGCAGCGTGTAGAAGGCCGCTCGAGCCTGGGCCGCACTGCGGGGGTAGCCGTCCAGCACGAAGCCCCGACAGCGGGCTGCACAGCGCGGGTCCGACAGCGCGGAGGCCAGCAAGGCACCCAGCGTGCGAGCGGAGACCCGGCCCCCGGTTGGCAGCCAGCCGGGGTTCGGTCCCTCCTTCTCCTTCTCCTTCTCCTTGGGGTTAGGGGCGGAGCTCGGACCTGCAGCCACCTCCAACTGAGCCTGACGGAGGAGAGACGCGTCCAGGGAGGGGCTGAGACCCGCGGCCGTCGCGACGGCGGCGTCCGCGGCTGCCGCCAGCAGCAACGGCACGTTGATGTACGTCAGTCCGTACCGGTGCGCGAGGCGTCTGGCCAGATGTGTTTTCCCGCTGAGTGGCGGACCGGTCACCAGCAGCCTCAGGGGGTTGAGGTTGCGGACGTTCCGAAACTCCGTCACCACGTGGGGGAGGTGGGCGGTGAGGCCGCCGGGCCGGGAGAGCGAGAAGGCGGGGGCCGGGGCGGAGGGGGCCGGCGGAGGCAGGGGGGTGGTGACGAGGTTGAGGTCCAGCAGCATGCGGCTCCGCAGCGCTGCGGGGTGCAGGTGCAACTCGGACTCGGGGATGGTCCTGCGACCCGGGGGAGGGGAGAGAGGGGAAGGGGGGGTGAAGAAAGCGGGGGTGTGGTAAGGGGGGGGCAACCGGTACAGAGGGGTGCATGGCGAGGGGGCCGACCCACCGGTGCAGTGCAAGCGGCAAGGCTCTGCGTGCGTGCGGGGTGCGGTACGGGAGAAAGGGGTCCCCTGGGGGCCACCAGCGTGCCGGAAGGAGATCCACCGCGTGGCATATCCCCACTCTTGTACGGCTGCGGGAAATGAATCCCAATCTCAGTTAAGAGAGCCAACCGCGAACCGCCAACCTTTAACAGTTTCAGTTGTTAACATTTCCTTCCCGTACAAGACGCACACACGGACAGACACACACACACAGAGGCCACTCCGTTCGCGCGCCTTTATTCGTACTCACTGAATGGCTCCCTCCTCCGGCCCCACCCCCATCGCCGTCGCAATGGCCGTCATCAGCTCCATCTGCGAGAAGCGACTGCCGTCAGTCACGAGCAGGTAGCTGCTACTGCCGCCGGCATTAGGGGCACCTCCGGCGGCGGAACCTCCGAAACCGAAGCCACTGCCCATCAGCACACTGACGGCGCCGCTCGCCCCCCCGTTGGCAGGCGTACTGCTGGCGGTGCCGCCAGGGACGGCGGCCGCTGTACCTCCCGCTGCAGCCCCCGCCGCAACCGCTGCAGCCCCTGGAGCCTGGGCATCTGCGCCCGTCCCCGCCCCCGCCAGCGCCATTACGTAAGCTGCCAGGTCAGCCACATGCAGAGTGGGTATTATGTTGGTGCCCCTGCCGTACACTAAGAGACGAGGTGGTGCGCTGCCGGGCTCGGTGACGGCGTCCTTGTCTCCGTTGCCGCCGGCAGTAGCAGCGGCAGTAGCAGCGGCAACGGCGGCGGCAAACCCACGGGTCGGTCGGCATTGCCACGTCCAGGCAGCCTACAGTCGTATCCGGGAGGGGCCCCCATCATGATGAGGAAAGGGAAGAGAGTAAAGACGAGAACAGCGAGAACAGAAAGACAGACGGACGGATAGGGGGGTCTGATACCTCGGACCAGTCTCCCCTCCCCCTCTCTCCCAACCCCTGCCCGAGCAACTCCAATGATTGTGTGTGCCAGGCGTCCGTCCGTCCGTCCGTCGGTTCACCCTTCTTCCCTCCTTTCGGCTTTCGTCTTACAAACCTGAGTCTGCAAAATGTACGACAGATGAGCTTCCATTGGTTCTTGAGCTGGATGGAATCTCTGGTCTCTCCGCGTGTGTTCGTACCTTTCACGTAATATCTTTTGTCGTACAATCTTGACCGTGTGGGTTTTTAAGGTTTGCCGAGGAGGTGGGGGGCCTGTTCATCGGCTGCCATGTGTTGCTGCCCCTCCCTCATCGGTGCGTTCACCCCTCGCTTCCCCTCCCCTTTTTCCGGTCCGACCCCTTCCCCTCTCTCTCCCCCGTCCCGACTCACGCCGGCAACATTACCCGGGTGCGGGCGGGTGGGCCAGGGGGGACAACGGCGCCTTAAACGTGGGCACAAAACCCTTACTCCATTACCTTGAACGCGTTGCAGAAGGCCAGGTCATCTTCGCCTCCACCGTACAGCAGCCCCGGACACACCACTGCCGTACGCAACCTGCCGCGGCGCCCCGCACGCAGCACAAGGTGTTCAACTGCCAGGGCCGTCCGGGCGGTGGCCGCCGGGAGCCTTCGGGTGGCAAGGTAGGGGAGGGGAGGGGACGAGAGCGGGAAGGAAGGGGAGTGGGATGGGCAGCGGGGCATTACCGTACCACAGGGAAATACACAGTCGTACAGATGTCGGAAGAACAACACCGCACCGGCGAACAAGTGAGGTGATGTTCAGGTGGGCAATTGTCGCTCCTTCCTTGCGTTGCGTCTGTGTGTGATGTGTGTGTGTGTGTGTGTGTGTGTGTGTGTGTGTGTGTGTGTGCGTGTGTGTGTGGAGGCGTGCACGACTGATGACTACAACGGATCGGTGGGTGGTGCGGTGGAGGCAGGTGGCTCCCTCCTCCGCCCCCCTTCCGAGGCCCCGGTCCCCGCACCTCCCCACCTGCGCGGGACGTCCTCGGGCGCTCTGAAGGTGGGCGCCACAGCGAGGGCGCTGAGCGGCCGATCTTCCCGGCCGCTGTCCGGGACAGGGGCACCGAGCGCGGAGTCCGGGGCCGCCAGCTCGTCACCGTACCCAGATCCCGTACCAGCTCCGGAACCACTGCGCCCTACCGCTCCCGGCCAAGGCGCATCATCCAGCCCCTCACCGCCCATCCCGTCTTCGTCCGCACCCACCCCCTGGCCCTCGGCGCCGCCCCACTCGCCGCTGCTGCCCGTCGCTCCCGCCCCCGTCCCGCTCCCGGCCGCCGCCGCTGCTGCGAACAGCGACTCGGGATTTGGCCGCGTGGCCGCCCAGACCAGCGGGGAGGACACCGCCACGAACAGCACCTCGCGGCCGCCGTACTGGGGGGGATGGGTGATGGTAGGGCGGGTGTGGAAAATAAGGCCCCACACGTGTGTGCGTATGAGTGTGGGTGGCTTGGTGGCTATGTCGCCACCAACACTTATGCCCCATATCACCGGCATCAGCGGGAGGTACGTCAAAAGATACCGACACAGTACGGAACGACAGACAGACGTGTCCCCTCGTAGCCCCCAGGGGAAAGTACATGTGTCGGCCGGGAGGATGTTACAGGGAGGGGGGAAGGAGGGAGGGAGGGAGGGGCGCTCGCTGCTGCCCGCCACCTCCTGCCCCATCGCCCTCCCCACACTCCCCTCCCTTGCCCCTATCTCGCTCAACACAAAAACGTGCTGGTTGCCCTCTAATGCCCTCCGATTGCCCTCTGGCGCCACCACCGCCACCGCCGGCAGCAGCACCCCCCCCCGTGCATTGCCGGCCCCTCCCAGCCCGATAGGAGGATACCAATTGACCGCGGAGGGACCCACCGGCTGCTGGGAGAGCTGCACAACGGCATCCCGCGTCGCGCGTTCGTTGCCCAGCAGGTCGTAGATCACGACATCGGCGGTGAGCAGCAGCTGCTTATGGGCTGCCGCAGCATCGGCGTCAGTCGCCTGCAAGAGCCGAAGCCGATGCCGGAGCCGTGGAGGGGAAGAAAGTTGAGTTTGGGGCCGAAGCAACGTACCGGTACGCGTGTGTGTGTGTGTGTGTTTGTGTGTAAATTGTTCTTTTGTTTGTTGGAGAGGTACACGGGGAAGAGAAGGCAAACGTGGAGTCCGAAAACGAACTCTCCTGTCTCCAATATGTGAATGCGCCCAGTGACCCTCGGGACGCTTCTGGTACGGACAAAAGGAACCGGCATTGACAGTAGCGTGGTCGCTAACGACTTACCTGAATAACAGTTTTCACTGAAGAGGGTATGTTGGCGCCTTCAATGGCGAGACCAGACACTGCATGACCCGCGGCCTGCATTGAAATCACGTTCTTGAGAAGGCTACTCACGACAAATCTTTTCTTGCATTTTACTCCTATACGGTAACTGCAATGACGCCGTGGGATATGACGACGCTGACTGACTCACCGAGAAAGCATTCGCGACCTCCCTCCCTACGAAGCTGTCGCAAGGATAGATGAAAATATTCTTTTTCATGTTTGGTACATTAAGTTAAATGCATGCGGGCATCTTGGTTCCACTAAACATTCTATGCATCTTCACATAAGCCTATTTCATTTCACGTCACCAAGGCGACATGTAGTTAACATTCGCAAACAAGATGATATCTTGCTACCTGCAATGAAACAGGAAGCTGCAAACAAAGAACTATCGCGTACGAGCTGGTACGTCAAGCTACATGCTCTTCCGAACATCCGGGTTGCTTTCGCTATATCCATTGTAATTCTGTTCTCCACAAGTGATGTCTTTGAGTCCAAAGTAGAAGTGAGCATTCAGTTTGTTTTTTAAGTTCAACTCTCCAGAAGACGGGGACGAAGCCTTGTTGCGGCGTAGCAACGATTTATAACCCTTTCAATGTGCTTAATGATTTAACAGGAAATCGCACGTTGCCGGTTGCCAAACGCAGAAGTGTATAATTCGATTGTAAAGCCTGCCGCGCTGAGTATAAGGCTTGTGCTGTGACATGGAAGATCCTAAGCTAACAAAGCAAAAGGATTATGACAATTGCCGACAAGAAGGATACCACAACACGCATGGCATATGCATGGCTCTATTGTTGGCACGGCAAAGGCGGCATGGAGTTAAATGGCTAAGGATGAATACATGAAGCATTGTGGAGACACGAGGTCTGACGACCAATTCTCCATATTACCCAAATGGTGTGGATCTTTGCCGCTATAGGTTGGCAGGTTGGCAGACCTGAGAAGACAAATAAGTTCTTATGGGATGCCTGGAAAACCATCCATCAGACTAACTGGTGGCTTTGAATCTTATAAATCCTTTCCCCCTCGCTGGGCGCAATCCATAAATGCAAATACAGCACATCAGCAGCGTCGGGCACAAGGTGAACTTTCACCAGCATACCGACGGCTCACTGAAATATTTTACTCCGCATATTGCCAAGGGTGTAATCCTCATAGGATGTATGATGCTGAACATGTAATGAAACAGGAAGCAACGGTTTTATAAGGCCCGGCCGTTGTAACCAGGACCTGACTCGATGCATTAGATGTGCAGAATTTTGAGGTCAATGAGCGGACGCTAAATCGCTTTTATGAATGCAGTTTTGAGCGCGCCTTGATAAGGAGTCATTTTCTGTCTTGTGCGGCGCAGTTGCTCTTATGGCATCAACGGTGGCGTTTTGGCGTTTTCCCTCCGTCTTGCTGCAATGGCCATTGAACAGTACCTTTATATTAGTACGAAAATAAACCTTTCAGAATAGCCATGTAACCGCACCTCACCTTACTGCAGCTAGCCAAGCATCATGGCTGAGGACGAATATGCAACCAAGACTAAACAGTTCGGCAACGGAGACG
Organism: Volvox reticuliferus; assembly: GCA_019650235.1. Classification (NCBI taxonomy): domain Eukaryota; kingdom Viridiplantae; phylum Chlorophyta; class Chlorophyceae; order Chlamydomonadales; family Volvocaceae; genus Volvox; species Volvox reticuliferus. Next base: position 103,438 of record BNCP01000058.1, read on the forward strand.
TTTACAATGGAACCTGGTCTCAATCGGGACTTGTAAGTGTTACAGGCTTGGCTCGGGAATGTGACGTTTGTCGGGTCATCAGCTCAGCGGACACATTTCCACCGACCGTCGCATTCAATATCATCCTGCGACGATATGCCAATCCCACTGATGACATCACAAGCATCAAAACCAAATAATAAATCAAACGCTGCTGTGGGTTTTTCTTTTTCCCACTTTTACCGCTTCCCGCTTCTTGGTTTGCTTTCGTCGTCTGCCTGCTCCAACGCTCTGGGCCTTCCTTACCTCGATGGCAGCCTGATGGAGAGGGCAAGTATACATGGCAGGACGGCAGCATGTACGACGGCAGTTGGAAGGTACGGGGTGGGGCGGGGCGGGGGACGTAGACTCGGTCTGTACCGGACTAACCGGCCCGATGTATGTGGCAGGAGGGGCGGTCTGTGAAGGGGTGGGAGGGACGGCCCTACCCAGAAGCTAAGATCCAAACTTTCCACGCCCGTCGCAGGACGGTGTACGGCACGGTATCGGCAAATACACATGGGCCAGTGGCGCCACGTATCATGGTGCGGGGGACCCGGGTTGCGGCGAGGGTAATGTTAAGTGCCATTTTGGGAAGGTGGGCCCCCGGGGGGAAAACGCCCCTCTCACTACGTCCCACGGTGTTTGGAGGTATCTTCACCCCCCTCCAGCCAACCCTTACTGCCCACGTATTCGTTATCCATCCTGATGTACCGCTGCCCGGGCACCCTCCCGGCCCCCCTCCCCCTCCCGGGCCCCCACAGGCGAATGGCGCGATGGCTGCATGAGCGGAGTCGGCACGTGGGAGTCACCTGACGGACTGTCCCGCTATCAGGGCGGCTGGCTGAGGGACAGCAAGCACGGGCTAGGGAGGCAGGTGTACGGCAGCGGGGACGTCTATGAGGGGTAAGTCAGGGGGTTAAAGGGGGGAAAACAAGAGGGGGGGAAGCGCGGGCGTGGGGTTTGCAAAATGTACGGAAAGGTGGCTGCGGAAAGGAGAACCATATCTCTGCCTTCTTTCCTTCCACGAGCCGTTGGGGCAGTTATTTAAACCGTTGTTTTTTCCGTTGCGTTTCCCCAAACACCCGTCCGAACCTTACGTCCGAAAGAGGCATCTGAATGGCCCCTCCTTCCCCCTGTTCCAACCCCCCTCCCCCTCCCCCGTCTGCGCGCACCAAAACACACACAGGTTGTGGAAGCAAGGCGCTCCTGGGGGTCCTGGACGCTACGTGTATTGGGACGGCAATGAGTACGACGGCGAGTGGCGGGGCGGGCGGATGCACGGACAGGGCACCTTCGTCTGGCGCAGCGGAGAGCGGTACGACGGCGAGTGGAAGGTGGGCAGGCGGTTGGGCAGGCGGTTGGTGAAGGGTTCACGAGACTTCTCCTCCCTATTAACCCTGGAGCTATCAACAGCTGATCCCCTTTCGGTCCCCTGGCGTAACCCACCACTTCACCTCTCACCGCATAAGCCCCGCACCGCGATGACTACCGCCAACGACCCTTCACTGCATCGCTCATAGCTCATCCTCCTCCCGCCCCCCGCTCCCCCCCCGTCGCCTTGTTGACGGTCAGGACGGCCGCATGGACGGCGCCGGCGTGTTCTCAGCAGCAGACGGCTCCTTGTACGACGGCCGATGGCGCCGCGGCCGCAAACACGGCCTGGGTATCTTCCGACCCAGCCCGACGTCCCAGCAGCAGCAGCAGCAGCAGCAAGCCGCGGCAGTAGCTGCCAATGGATTCGACACCTCCATCTCCACCTTCTCCTTGCGCCGGGGAGTTGGAATGTCCGTCGCGGCGATGGCGGCGGCAGCAGCCGCTGCTACTGCCGCTGCTACTGCCGCAGTGGACCCATCCCCTGGTGTCGCTCCTGCCGTGGGTAACGGTGCGGGCGGAGGGGGTGTGCGGGGGGCGGTCCTGGGCCGTCTGTCCCGGTCGACGTGTCCGCACCACCAAACACAGACCCACACCGCCGCCATGGTGGCTATGGGGCCCGCGGCTGTCCCCCTTCCCGCCGGGCCGGCCCCGCCCGCTGACGAGGGTTGTGTGGTTTCGGGGCATGTGGCGGCGGGGCAGAGCACTGGCGTGGGGGTTATTGGCGCAGCGGCTCCCATTCCTGCTTCGGGGGCTCCGGGGGCGGGGATGTGGCCGGGGGCGCCGCCACCTGCCCCGGGGCGGTCCGGCCGGTCAGGGTCCGGAGTGGCGAACGAAGGAAATGGTGTCAGAACGGCGGGGGCCGCCGTACCTGCATCGGCGAGCAAGCTGGTGTTCGTACGAGTGTACGACAAAGGTCGTCTTCTTCGAGAAACGGCTCTGAGCGCGGACGAGCTCGATGCGCTGCTGCCCGGCGGCCTGGGTGTGGCAGCGGGGTGGAGCAAAGGAGCCAGGTGAGAGCAAATAAGGGGGTGGAAGCGACTTCGGAGGGTTGGGTCTCGGAGCTGTGTTGCGAACGCGTGGGGTCCCCCCCTCCACCCTGGAGCCGTACACGAAGTCAGGGGCGTGCGAGACATAGGGACACAACAGACAAACCCTCCCTTTCCCACTCCTACCCCCCTCACCCCCCTAACCCCCCCCACCCCATCTCATGCGCTCCTACATTTCCATCCTTCACCTCCTCCCCGACATCGACCCGCCCCGTCTGTAGAGAGGACCGCGGCCCTAATCCCAGGGGGCAGCTGCTCCGTATGCTGCGGGGGGGCGGCCGGGGGGTGGCGGGGGCGCCCGGCTCGTGGCCCCGCCCTTGGAGTGTTGCCGGCGGCGCCATGGGTACGGGCATGGGTCCTCGCCTAGGCGACCCGGTCACCCGGGCCCACCCCGCCTACCCGCTGATGGTGGCGCTGCAGCTGGGCATACGATACAGCGTGGGGAGGATCAGTCATGAGCCGCTGCCGAGAAACACAACTACGGACGAGTACGGCCTCAGGGTACGGCATTCCGTGTACGGTATGTGCATCTAGATAACCGTCAAGCCGCAGCTACGAGGGTCTGTTGCTGTTCGGAAGCGAAGCAAAGCGGAGTCGCAAACGGTGTGCATCGGGTCAACACGGGGAAGACGAAACATCGCCAACAGATTGCAGTACACGGCATGTGTCTGTATCTGTCGGTCTGTCGGTATTCATATTGAAAATGTAATATGTGTGTGTGTGTGCGCGTGCCTTCCCCCTAAACCCCCGCACCTCTACACAGGTGCAGCAGGAGTTCCCCCGGGGCGGCAGTGAGATGACTCCCGTACATCCCGGGGAGGACTTCACCTGGAGCGATTACGCACCCATCACGTTCAGGAGGTGTGGAACGAGGGGGAAGAGGGGGGGAGAGGGGGAGAGGGGGGGGAGGGCGAATACACGGGTCCTGGGTTAAGGGGGAAGGAGCTTGACTTTCGGGCCCTGTGCTCTGCACAAGTGGGAAGGCAATGTCCTCGTACAGCGTCCCCATCGGCAATCCTTTAGTCACAAATTGGATTGCCGTACGTACACAGAGGTGCACAACGCAGGAGCCACGCCACCCCTCTCCACCCCCCGCTCCTCAAAACCCTTCGGCCCGCGATACCCACACGCAGGCTGCGCGAGTCCTTCGGGGTGGACGCCTCCACCTACATGCTGTCGCTCTGCTCCGACCACTCCCTCCGCCACCTCATCAGTCCAGGGAAGAGCGGCTCAGTATTCTTCCTGTCACAGGTGCGTGTACGGTATGTACGGCGGAATATGTCGTACTTAATACTGTATATGTTCTGACGGGAACCTTGACAATATCCTGTACGAAGGGGGGCGAAGGGGGGACCGAAAGAAGACCGAATAGTCGGTGCTGCCGATGAGTCAATCGCCACAGCCGGAGTCCGCCACGGAGCACGTGGGGGGAGGGGGAAACGACGCGCTCTGGTTCTCTCTGGCCCCCTCCTACACACACACACGCACACACCCCACCCGCCCTTCAGGACGAGCGGTTCTTTTTGAAGACCATGTCCCGGGCCGAGATGTCTGTGTTTCTGTCGCTGCTGCCCGCCTACCACCGCCACGTGGAGCGCCACCCGCACACGCTGTTGTGTCGCTTCTTCGGACTGCACGGCGTTACGACGAGCGGGGGCAGGAAGGTGAGGGGTCTGTGTGTGTATGTGTGTTTACATGTGTGTTTGTGTGTTTGTGTGTGTGTGTAGGGAAAGGGGGAAAAGGGTTTGGCAAGGGGGACGGAATCGTCTCTAACTGGCGGTAGCGCCCAACTGAATGTGTGTGTATGTACGGCAAGAAAGTCGCCCTCGCGACCTTGCTGGTCGAGCCGAGCCTTGGTCCCTCCACCCCTTCGGCCCCCCCAGTACCGATTCGTAGTCATGTCCAACATCTTCCGTACACCACTTCAGCTGCACCGCAAGTACGACCTCAAGGGCTCCACACTCGGGCGTACGGCAGGACGGCCGCCGTCAGACGACCCCAGTGTCATATTCAAGGATCTGGATCTGGATCTAAAGCTCCGGTGAGATTTAGGAGGCCTTATGGGACTGACATGACGCTTCCTCCTTACGACATGACGTCATCCCTTTTGAGGGTGTTTCTTTTCCAGCCTGTCCGTCTGTCTGTCTGTTTCCATTCTCAAACCCAATATGATACAAAGTCAGCTCAATGAGCACGTCTGTGTGTTTTGTGAGGTAACGCTACAATTGCTCTTTCTCCCCCCTTTTTCCCCCGGCCCCCTCCCGCACCTCCATGCTCAGTCTGGAGGCCGGGTGGAGGGACCGGCTGCTCTTCCAGCTGAGGGCGGACTGCGGGCTCCTGTCGGGTTCGGGGGTGATGGACTACTCGCTGCTGGTTGGGGTCCACTTCAGAAGCAAAGCCCCCCCAGCAGCACAGCCCCACCCCCAGCAACCCCTCCAGCACCCGGGGGGAGAGGTGGTGGATGCGGAGGGGGCGGGGTTTCCCCATGCCTCCGCCCCCCCTTCAGCGCCGGCTGTGGAGGGCGAACATCGTCAGCAGCAGCTGCAGAATGAGTAAGCAGTCGGAAGGAATGGAGGGGCCCTATGTTGCGTATGTGTTTTGATGTTCCTTAGATGAACGGTGCCACCGCCGATTCGCTCTTCTGGCCGCCCTATGTGTTGAGTCCCTTCTCTCTCTTCCCCCCGCAACCACCCGCAACCACCCGCTACCTACCCGCCTCTCTGGTCCCGCAGAATGGCTCGCATGCACGAGCGGCTGCAGCGGTTGCGGCCCCGGCTCGGTGAGGTGGGCAGCCAGGACCTCAGCGACCTCATCACGGCCCGGATGAGGTGAGCCGCGAGAGGGGGGAAGAGGCGTGGCGGAGGAAATGGAGCTGGAGGATGACGAACGTAGAAACGCTGGTGGTGGTGGGTGCTGACGAAGCAAGGACTAACCGTCAAGGTTGGCTGACTGCTGTTGTCCTCGTCCGAGGCTGCTGCCGACGTGGAGAACCAAAAACAGTAAATTAGGTAGCTGCCGCCAAGGCCGTGAATAAACGTGCAGAAGGAGGGAAGGATTTATAATAGGAAGGAAAAGTACGGCACACTAATGCAGAATGGAAAAAGCGGAAAGAAGTACGACACACACATGCCGGAAGGGGCGTGGATCAAAGAGCGGGCAAGGGGAGGGGCAGCAACGGGAGCCGGAGGGGAGGAGATGCTAAATAGGGAAAGAAGTAATACGTGCGACTGTGTGTTTGCCGTACACCGCATATCTCTCCATTCCCCTCCCCTTCGTTCCACCCTCTCCTCCAGGCTGCTCACTCCCGGCGCCCTCAGTCGTGAAGCCTGGGCGAGCATCTTTCCCTCCTCCCCCCCACCGCTCAGTACGGCTACTCGTACTGATGCCGAGGATAACCCGCACCGAAACGGACACAGTTCCACAGCACCGGGCCGGGGCCGCGGGTCGGCGGGCGTCCCCGCTCCGGAACCTCTCAGTTTGGGCGCAGCGGCGGCGGCGGCGGCGACGGCGTCGACGTCGGCGGCGACGGAGGGCTTTTCCGCGAGTGAGGAGCTCGCGCTGAGCTGTGGTCAAAGCAGGGTACAATTGGGGGTCAATATGGCGGCAACTGCCGTACATCCGGTGAGCGGGATGGCGAGAAAGCGGGGTGATGTATGGAAGGGGGATAAAAGGTGTGTGTCGTGTATTGTCCTGTGGTTTGTTTGGCTCGCATATGCTGTTGCTGTTGCGTTGGAGGTCGTTGCCCGTTGTGAGGGGAACAGAGTGCCGGATCCTGATCAGGATGATGATATGGCGGTGTTGTTACACTTCGATGATAAAATCCTCAACTAACTCCTCCGAAACGCCTCCAGTCGCCTCCACCAACTAACTCCTCCGAAACGCCTCCAGTCGCCTCCACCAACTAACTCCTCCGAAACGCCTCCAGTCGCCTCCACCAACTAACTCCTCCGAAACGCCTCCAGTCGCCTCCACCAACTAACTCCTCCGAAACGCCTCCAGTCGCCTCCACCAACTAACTCCTCCGAAACGCCTCCAGTCGCCTCCACCAACTAACTCGAACCCCATCCCTCCTATCCCTCATTTCTATTGTCTCTCCCGCGCCTCTTCTCTCCTCCCCTCCACCCCTCCACCCCCAACCACATACACACACGCATGCGCCGCACGCGTGGCAAAAGGACGGTCGCGAGGAGCCAGTGGTGCTCTGGTTTGCAATTATCGACATCCTGCAGCCGTACAATACGACGAAGAAGCTAGGTGGGTGTGCTCCAGGCAAAGGCTCGGGGAAGTGATGAGGAGGGTGTATGTAAAACCCAATTGTACGAGGATCCGACGCTTTCGGATCCTTGGATCTCTCTGACGGAAGGGGGCATTGGGGCGATGGGGTGAGTGGGGTGGGCGAAAGGGGGTGACACGAACATGCGTGTGTGTATCTGTCAGGGGGTAACATCGAGAGGGCTATGACACATCACGTAGTCGTACTGGGCCAATTGCACGGCAGGGCAGTTGGGCCTCCAGGTTGGGAGGGCTGAACGGCAAAAGCTGGGATGTACGACGGGGAAGGGGAGACCGCACGGTGAATAACCATCTCGTCAGTCCGTCAGTCGGTCAATCCAACGAGGCAGTCCCTCCCTTCCCTTTCCGTCTATGGCTGTAAACCATATGAATTTCATGTCTGTCTGTCTGTCTGTCTGTCTGTCTGTCCTCATGCTGCTCCGCAGAACACGGCCTCAAGTCGGTCCTCCACGCGGCCCACAGCATCTCCGTGACCCCCCCCAGCACTTACGCCAGCCGCTTCCAGGCATTCATGAAGCAGGTGTTCGAGTGATCGGCAGAGCGGCCGGAAGAGAGGGAGAGAAGGGGAGGGAGAGAGAGGGGGAGAGGGGGAGAGAGGGAGAGAGAGAGAGGGAGAGAGAGAGAGAGAGGGAGAGAGAGGGGGGAGGGAGAGAGAGGGGGGAGGGAGAGAGAGGGAGGAGAGAGGAGAGGAGAGAGAGGGGGGGAGGGAGAGAGAGGGAGAGAGAGGGAGGAGAGAGGGAGAGGGAGAGAGGAGAGAGAGGGAGAGAGAGGAGAGAGAGGGAGAGAGAGGGAGAGAGAGGGAGAGAGAGGGAGAGAGAGGGAGAGAGAGGGAGAGAGAGAGGGAGAGAGAGAGGGAGAGAGAGGGGGAGGGAGAGAGAGGGGGGGAGGGAGAGAGAGGGAGAAGGAGAGAGAGGGAGAGGGCAGCGCTTTGAAGGCGGCACTGAAAGGGTGCTTTCATGCGCACGGTGATGGTTTGAAAAGTCACACTTTGGAGTGCGGTGGCCCTGGAGGGCACTGGGAGCCCCAGGAGCAGGAGCAGGGAATCGTGATACCGGGTACACCTCCTCCTCGTAGCCGGTAGGACTTATCTCTAATCGCCCACAGAGCGGAGCCGCATGCGTGCGGGCAACCAGTTGAGGTCTGAACTGGAAGGATTTCGTTCATCTCCTTATTGAGAGCGGGGGAGAGCGGAGGGGACTCGACTGAATGACGATTGATCGATCTTTATCACCTGGGGCACCTTCGCGGGGGCCCCCAAACACAAACACGGCGCTAGGGCCCCGTCCGCCTCCCTATACTGACAACCCAACAATAAATCCCAACAACCGCCAACCGAATCCAACTTCCAACTCCAACCGAAGGAAAACGTCCTTCTGGATGAACGGACGAACACTGGCTTTGCGGACTTAACCGTGGACCGACCGAACCTCCTTAATTTTACAAATGCACCGTAGCGTGCAGTATCATGAAGGTCCGTACGATGAAAACATCCTCACTGGGGATATGTCCCTTGTCCGTACATCGCCCAATTCAGGGCGTGTACCGCCGACCATCACCAGTAGCCTGATAAAGCACAGCCAGTACTGGCCTCTCATCACGCCTAGATGCCTAAATAAGCACCATGATTAAAAACCATAGCTGCCGTGCTCAGATGGGCAAGAGTTTGTCTCTCCCGTACAAGCGAACGAATTCATAAATGATTGCATCAGGTCCTCCAGCTGCTGCCTTGCCTAAAGATGACTCCTCATACGACCTTCATCCAACCTCCACGGCAATATGTACAACCAATTGTATACTGTCACATCGCCCGTGCCGTACATCAGGATGGTACGTCACCAGCTGCACCGATTGATTTTCGCATTTAGTTGCGATGACGGGGGCGGGCGGGGGGGCGGTTGGCTATCCATCTCGCTGATGGGCGATATCGCCATATTATTGTCGCTGGATTTTAACATACGTACGGAAATACCAGCTAGCTGCTTGTTTAGGCAATATCGTCAATCGCGAACGACATTGGAATTATAAGGACATGCGGATGCACGGGGCGTAATATTCTGACACTTACCGAAAGAGCTACACACCGCCGCGCGAAACAAAAGACTACACACATACACACACGTGTACTATGTGCTGCTGCCTGCGCACAAGTCGTACACGTGGGCAGATGGCTGGAGGTACGTAAGGCCCACTGGACACCCTCCCGTCATGCGTGCGACATGTCCTCGGGCTCCGAGTACAGCGGCGACAGCTGCCCCGTCACTCCCGGGCTGTACGAAAACGAGTACGGCGACTGCGACGGGGGTGGCTGGAGGGATGAGGCGTGGGTGCTGTACGCGCTGTTCATCCCCGCAGCGTCTCCTGTGAAGCTGTGTTGCCGGCTCGCAGGGTGGGACCCGCCGCAAGGATCCGGGTACGCGGACGACCTCGACCACCGGCCGATGCCGGGACCTGATCGACCGATATTACCCAGAGGCGGGGGTGGTGGCGGTGCACCTCCGCCGCCGCCGCCGCCGCCGCCACCGCCGCCGCCGCTATTGGCGGCAACGCTGTCGTGCTCCGCTAATCCATCCCCGCCGTCACTGCCACCATATCTGCTGTCGGCGGCGCCCACCGGAGTTTCCCGGCGGGTGTACGAGTCGCCGCCTCCAGCGTTGCGGCGGGCGTGCAGCACTCGGACGGTGATCATCGCGCTGATGATGCCCACGACCGCCGCAGCGGCGACCACCAGGCTGAGGACCGTGACCTTGCGGCCCCGGCTTGTGCTGAGCCCCTCCTTGCGGCCGGTGGCGGAGGGGACGGTGGCGGAGGAGGTCGGGGAAGAATCCACAGTCTGCGGCATTTGAGGCAAGGCACGTACGTGTACGGCAGTGCTTATATTATATCGATATTATATTTAAAAAGAAATATGCTTTGTTCCCCCGCGTTGAGTGTCTGCCAGGTTAAGGGTGTGCGACTTTTGGAAGGATCATCAAGCAGTGGCCGCTGAACTGGGTTGCGAATTATTCCTTCCCTACATGGGGCTATGGAGGGTTTCAGATGCCGTACATACGTGCTGTGCTGTGCGTCATCAGGACATAAGGCCCGCAGTATTGCGATCGCTACCTGCTGCGTGATGAGGTACTCCGACTTTATGCCGTTCAGAGCGAGTGCGAAGCCCGCGGCGGCCAGCTGGGAGCTGAGCCGGCTCCGCGCGGTGACGTTGCTCCGGAGCCAACGCAGCAGCAGGGCAGTCGGCCGGGAGCTGCTCGGGGTTATCCGCACCGTCGCGACGGCCGCCGCCACCAGCAGGTTTGGCGGCGGTGCGGACTTCTGCTGCAGACCTCGGCGGAGGTGGCTGGGCGCCGACACATCAAATAAGTCGCCCGCGACGGTGGCGTTGGAGGCGCCTGTTGCTGTTGCTGCTGTTGCTGCTGTTGCTGCTGTTGCTGCTGTTGCTGCTGTTGCTGCTGTTGCTGCTGTTGCTGCTGTTGCTGCTGTTGCTGCTGTTGCTGCTGTTGCTGCTGTTGCTGCTGTTGCTGCTGTTGCTGCTGTTGCTGCTGTTGCTGCTGTTGCTGCCGGGGGCCCGGTAGAGGCGGCGCTCGTGATACTCTCAACGGCCACAGCCTTGCCGTTCAGATCGGCCCAGCCCGCAATGGCGGCTTGGAGCTGCCCCTGCCGGCCCCTGACATCGCTCACTGCATTCGTCAGCCACAGAGCCAACTGCACCAGCTCCACCCAGGGCGGTGGGGACGGACTCTGCAGCTTGCCGCCACCGGCCGGTGAGGGGTCGTCGGCGCTGGAGTCCGTCACCGCCTGCCCGGTGATGAGGCTGAAGCCGCAGTCGGCTCCGGTGTACGCGAGGCGGCAGTAGCAGGTGCCATCAAGGCACTCGCCGCCAGTGGGGCTGCAAGCGGACGCAAGGCAGGACTGGGTGGAGCAGAGGTCGTGGGCGGGAGGGCAGGGCCCTATGCGGCCGGCGCTATAGCGGCTGGGCAGCAGCTGCGCGAGGTTGAGGTACTGACCCACGGGACACTCGAACTGCTGCCCAAGTATCTTGACAAACACTTTGGAGCCGTTCGCTGAACAGACGGTGTCGAAGCAGGCGGCATCAGGGTCACCGTCGTGGCCTGAGGGAGTCGGGAGTCGTTGGTTTAGTTGGAGCTTGGTTCTCAAACATGACATCAGAAATGGAGCAGGTGGCTTGAGGATATAGAATAGTGCAAGTGGAATATGCCGTACGTTGAGATTGCGCCCATCGCGCAACCATGAACGCCGAGGACGCCTGGCGCACCTCCATAGGGCCCCTCTTTTCATTCCAACCCACAGAACACACACACACACACACACGGAGGGGTTGCATCCACGAATCCGCACTTCCCCCCCCCCCCCGAGTCACCAAAGTCACCCGCCGGGGGGTGCCACAAAAGACGCAGTATTGGTGACTACTGCCCGATACAGCCACATGGGCCCCGTACGGCAACGCACAGCTGCCCCCTCCTACCCCACCCGTGCTCGGGTAGGTGTAGCGGTTGTATCCGACCAGGGCCTGGAAGCGGTACAGCACGGGGAAGCAGCGGCCGGAGGGGGTACCGAGGCTCCAACCGAACACAGCGGGCATGTCGTTAGGGGCGTCGCTGGCTGGAGGGTGGGAGGAAGGATGGGAGGGGTAAGGGGGGCCGGTGGCGGCTATTCAGTTGGGAGCGAGGCGGCTGTTGACAGTTAAAAGGTCGTTAGTAAGCCGTCTTACAATCCCTGACAAGCAAGAGAGCTCCCCGCCAGCTCGTCCAACCGTAACCCCCCGCGACGCACTGAGACACGTCTCCCGGCCGCTCCTGGACAGCACCAGTCCACATCCGCTTGTGAAGTTGAGCGTACGACATGCCCCCGTGGCCTTGTAGCTCCTGCTGCAAAAAAAGGTACTGGTGGTATCTACGATGGGGTGGGGTTTAGAGGAGGGCGGGGGGTTAATAAGAGGGGCGAGGCAGAGATAGCAGTACGACAGGCTGGCAGGCGATCAATGCAGTGTAGGTGAAAATAGTTCACAAATAGCTTGGCGGGGCGGCCCGGGGAGGAGGACCCTCTTGGACCGAGTGGAGGGGGCCACCGAGTGGACCGACATCTGATTGGACAACACCACACGCTGCCCATCGGCCGCCGACATGTCCCTGTACTGGCAAGTACTGCCCTGTACTGACAAGTACTAACAAGTACTGCTATTCACCTCGGGCCCCATTCCCCACCAGCTGCCGCTTCCACTGTTGACCCCTTCCAGTTGCCACTCACTGCTTCGAGTCGCCATCGGCGTCGCCATCGCCGTCACTGCCGCCGTCGCTGCCGCCGTCACTGCCGCCGTCGCTGCCGCCGTCGCTGGCGCTGGTGCTGGTGCTGACGTGACGGCGTCGCAAAATAGCCTCTGCCCAGGTACTGCCGCCATGTAGGCGGAGCAGGGGGAGCCGGGCAGCTGACAGCCGGCGCCGGCGCCCCAGGACAGCAAGCCAGCGGCGGAGCGGTTGGTGACGTACCAGCCAGTATCATCCAGATACGAGAGCGTGAGGTTGGACAGCGCGGGCGGGGTGCCGTCGGCCGCGAAGGTGGTGGAGGCGACCATCACCTCGCCCTACAGGCGGTTTGAGGGAGTGGGGGGGGGGAGGGGATGTCGACGAGGGGGGGCTAAGGGCTCCTTGATGCGCAACACACGGGGGCGAACGAGACGGGAGTGAAGGTACCGCGATAGGCGGAAGGGTAGCGATCGGGTAATCCGAGAGGGTACCTTCCCTCCGTCCGGGCATACCATCTGCACGGGCATACCATCTGTACGGGTGGACTTCCATCTGGAGGCGAGGGGAAAGAAACAAGGTGGTTGGAGGTACGCCATCGGTCCGCGGACGGATCGAGCGTGGCGGAGCCGCAGCGGCAGCGGCAGCCTCTAACCTCCGCCCACCCCCCCACCATACTCCTCCCACCACACCCCGGGGCCCACCTGGTAGTGTGTGTATTCCCAGTGTGATCCCGCGCTGCCCGCCGAACCCTCCTCCTCGAGCTGAGCCCCCGCTAAGCTCGGACATGCAAAGTGCGCCCGCGCGGCATCGCGCACGTTGGGGCTGACCAGCACCTGCACCTGCTTGCGGTCCACTGTGGATGATTGCATGAGCTCACTCAGCGGCCGTGCAGTGCCGTCCGGGCGGCGTGTCAGGTTGTACATGGAGTCGGTGAACCCCTGGCGCCGGGGGGAAGGAGGCGCATTGATAAGTCGATGAGGGGAGGGGGGCCGCGCACACACACACACATTGTCATAATAAATGTATGACAAATAAACCCACCTTGCTACCACCTTCCCACTACACTGCCGCCATTATTTTGTTGATGATCTATCCACGATGGTCCTTATTAGATACACTTGCTTACCTACCTAACTGCCACCACTCAGGTGAACATATCGCAGCTCCGGGTCTACCTGGCTAAGGCGCCCAAGCCCTCCTCCGACTGCTGCTCAGCCGCGCTTAGCTTTAATAACGCGGTGAGTACATACGTGCGTGTACCGCTGATGTACCGCATTAGATAGCTAACACATTTAACGCCTATCTAGCTAGGTAGGTATCTAGCTACATTTAGTACATGCAATAGTACGCAATGCGCGACGTCTGAAAATTTGCGGCCCAGCCACCGCAAGCAGCTCCTGCCTCTACCTCTTGTGTACATGGCTGGCTGGGTGTTTGATGGGCCCCCGGCGACGCGACCCGTCCGAGTAAGGGGGCATGCGTGGCTTGTGCGATTGCGAAGTCCCGCTGCTGCTGCTCTACATACATGAATACCGACATTGACACCTACCCGCCGGCAATCTATCTGGGGTCTGGGGTCTGCTCCAACTGTACTCTACCGCGGCCGCGCAGTACTGCTCTTGCTCCCCTCCGGTTCTGGACTTAGTCAAATCCTTCACCAACAACGATGTCAACCAATATTATGAAGGTGCGTGTGTATATATGATGAGCGACACACACACACATACACACACACACACACACACACACATGGAGGAAAGAAGACATAAAACAGAAAACACATGTGTTTTAGGGCCCGCTTGATGCCGTACAATCCATCATCATCACCACCACCATCATCATCAACAGCAGCACCGCCATCCGCCTGCAAATTACATTCTCGAAAACGTGTACTAATGACATTAACTTATCGTACTTGCCAATAATATATATATATATATATATATATATTATGTGTGTTCGCACACCAACCCCCACCAGGGTGCAGCAGACGACGTACGCAGCAGGCTGGCAGCCGGGAGCTATAAATAAAATCAAGTAATAAAAATAATAAGTAATGTTATCTTAGGGTTTCATTTTTGGCATCGTGGTTGGATTATTATGTAATAATTATAAAGATCATTCTGGTAAATATATTTTGGCCACTCAGACGTACCTAGTACTTAATTGCGTATTAGGTACGACGGAGTACGACACCGTATGTCCACCATCCACCCTATCCTTATGAAATGTTTGGCTTATGAGAGCATAAGGCTAGAGTTGTTGCAAGCTGGGGACGTTTTGGGAGGGAACATGATCGCTATTATGAGCTTGGGCCCAACCAGCGCAATCTGGCCAGCAGCTTCATGAGGTTGGGCGTGTAAGAAGATCCTGGGCAGGTGAACCGGTATAGTGTAGCTTGACAGTACCTTTTTCTTTTCCTTTTGTTATTTTTCTCTCATTTCCAAATTTTCTACTTTCCTGACGTCCTTTTTTATCTCTTTTATTTTCTTCTTTGTCTTTGGTTTTTGTGCTTTGCGGTCCGTGGGCCTCCTCCTGGCTCGTACCGGGCCTTACGAGTTCTGAGTAACTTGTAAAAATCAATCAATTAAACCCCCACCCACACGTCCACCCACCCACACGTCCATCCATCCACCCGTCCACGCACCAGTGCGTGGATCATTTCGTGTGTAAGAACCGCCGTGAGCTGCTCTTCATCAAGCAGCTCCAGCGCCCGCGGACACACGTTCGCCGCCCCCAGCAGCGGCCGGTTGTCGCCCAGGTCGAGCAGACAGGGCCGCGCCCACGCGGCAGCGCCCAGGTTGCAGTCGCTGTTGTGAACGGCCGTGATGTACAGATACATGTCCGTGTCGTCGCCCTGGTGCGTGTGTGTGTGTGTGTGTGTGTGTGTATCATGGAGATGGATAATACAGGTAGACAGACAGACACACAGATGGGCCATGCCGGGGAAAAGGACGGGCGGCGGGAAGAGTAAAAGGAATAAGGCCCCTAAAGGCAACAATGGGCTCCACCGATGCCGTCATCATCCGGTGGCGCTCACATCACAAATGATCAACCAACACAATATGTACATTATGTACACACACACGTACACACACACGTACACACACACGTACACACACACGTACACACACACGTACACACACACGTACACACACACGTACACACACACGTACACACACACGTACACACACACGTACACACACACGTACACACACACGTACACACACACGTACACACACACGTACACACACACGTACACACACACGTACACACACACGTACACACACACGTACACACACACACAACAGACGTACACACACGTACACACACACGTACAAACACACGTACACACACACGTACACACACACGTACACACACACGTACACACACACGTACACACACACGTACACACACACGTACACACACACGTACACACACACGTACACACACACGTACACACACACGTACACACACACGTACACACACACGTACACACACACGTACACACACACGTACACACACACGTACACACACACGTACACACACACGTACACACACACGTACACACACACACACAAACAGACGTACACACACACGTACACACACACGTACACACACACGTACACACACACGTACACACACACGTACACACACACGTACACACACACGTACACACACACGTACACACACACGTACACACACACGTACACACACACGTACACACACACGTACACACACACGTACACACACACGTACACACACACGTACACACACACGTACACACACACGTACACACACACGTACACACACACGTACACACACACGTACACACACACGTACACACACCACGTACACAAACGACGTACACCACACGTACACACCACACGTACACACACACGTACAAACACACGTACACACACACGTACACACACAAGTACACACACCACGTAACAACACCAGTACACACACACGTACACACACACGTTACCACACCCTACACACACGGTACACACACACGGACACACACACCTACACACACACGTACACACACACGTACACACCACACGTACACACACACGTACACACACACGATACACAACTCACACACCACGTACACACACACCGTACACACACACGTACACACACACGTACACACACACGTACACACACACGTACACACACACGTACACACACACGTACACACACACGTACACACACACGTACACACACACGTACACACACACGTACACACACACGTACACACACACGTACACACACACGTACACACACACGTACACACACACGTACACGTATCCCAGCCCTTGATTACCCGCCCCCCCCGACAGTAAGTTACCTTGCTCCCCGCGAAGCTGGCGCACCCCTTGCCGTATATGGACGCTCCCCCACCCGCGCCTGACAGTGGTCCGGTCGCTGTGCGGATCAGCGCCTGCCGCTGCTCGCTCGTGGTGTACGTGGTGCAGTTCAGGGGGTTGACGATGTGTTCACGCAGGATGCTGGCCAGGCCGCAGTCGCGGTTCCGCGAGCGCCCTGCAATGAAGTCGGGGTAGCAGGTCTGGAAGCTGGGGTCGCAGTAGGGGTCCACCAGCAGGCCGCCGCGCGTTGGCCACTTCACCTGACCGACCGATCCAGGGGCACCGTTGGGTAGACGCGTACGTGAGGGCGACGGGAAGGACGACGTAGAGGGCACGAGCGACGTATACCTGACCTCCCGGCAAGTGCATGGAGCTGTGGTGATGATGACGGCACGGCGGCTCGGATCGGGAGCTCGCTCGTGGCGTATTTAGGGTTTAAAGTTATGTAAACCTGCGTGCCCTTTATATACTACTATTATTGTAGCGTCATTATAATGTTATTTGTTATATGTGGCATTTACTACTATTATAAGTACTTGCAATAATTATATACATAGCTATAATAGTAGTTTGCATTACATTGTATTGCAGCGACGACTAATTTCGTTCTGTGGAAGATGAATAATACGACGTATGTATGTGCTGCTGCTGGGGGGGGAAATAGTGCTCCATGTCATGTCGTCATGTCGTCATGTCCGGCAGCACTCGCAAAATAACATCAATACATCGCCTCTGTCTGTCGCCTCTGTCTGTCGCCTCTGTCGTCCCCCTTTCCCCCTTTCCCCCTACCAGCTAGCAGCTACCAGCAGCAGCTCCTCACGTATGCATGTATGTACGTACCCGGACAAACTTCTGGAGTATTCGGCGGACGGCCTCCACGACTCGTGTTAGCCGCTGCTGCTGCGAGGCGTTCAGGCCGCCCAGCTGCTGGTATGCCACCGACAGCCGGATGGGTGCGGGTGATGCGACTGTGGGAGCGGCTGCCAGCTGCGATCGATGCGGGAGCGGTCGGTAAGGGAGGGAGGGAGGGAGGGAGGGAGGGAGGGAGGGAGGGAGGGAGGGAGGGAGGGAGGGAGGGAGGGAGGGAGGGAGGGAGGGAGGGAGGGAGGGAGGGAGGGAGGGAGGGAGGGAGGGAGGGAGGGAGGGAGGGAGGGAGGGAGGGAGGGAGGGAGGGAGGGAGGGAGGGAGGGAGGGAGGGAGGGAGGGAGGGAGGGAGGGAGGGAGGGAGGGAGGGAGGGAGGGAGGGAGGGAGGGAGGGGAGGGGAGGGGAGCCCTGATGACAATGACATACATGGCGCCCATGCACGCCGCCGCCTGCTCTTTCGTTGGTGGATGCCCGGGCTGGCGCTGCCGGTAGCGATCTATCCGCTCTAAGGGAGCTGCGGTGGTGACATCAGCGGTGTGAGAGAGAACAACCCCGTGCATTGCATGGATCGATGCAAGGCGCAAGCTGCCCTACGAGGTGCCAGGGGCGCCCGACGGACGCATGGCGCGTCGGACGTTTACTGCAGGCAGGGTGGGGAGGAATGCATGCACTGAAGGGGACATTGTTTTGGGCCCCCCCGGCATCACGCGCTATTTAGTATTTGCATCTGTATTTGCTGTTGCTGTGTTGCGCACCTCTTCTTGCAGTTCTGTGCTCGTCACCACCTGCTGCTCCTGCTGCTGCTCCTGCTGCTGCTCCTGCTGTTGAACGCTTCGACCCCGCCGCCGCATCATGTCCAACATCTCATCATCGTCATCCCGCCGGGCCTCGTCGCCGTAATCACTGCTCTGATCTTCCCCCCCCGCGACACCACCACTACCAGTACCACCACCACCATCATCATCATCATCATCATCATCACCATTTCCCCTCCCGGGCAAAGCCGCCTTCTGCTGCTGGCTGTGAACACCTCTGCCTCGCGTCGTCCTCATCGTAGTGGTCGTAGTGGTCGTGACCATTAAATCTCCTTCTTCCAGGTGCAGATCCGAACTCGCTGCACGCACACATACACATATACATATAAGATATTATACTAAACATGAGATAATATTATAATATTTATATAATTGATATTATAATATTATTTCTCAACGATAGAAACAAACTAACCATATAACTTCCAACAAGTATGGGTCCGTCGGCGGACGACATGAACATATACGTATTTATGAACATGGCCATGAGCGACCCCGTATAGATGCAGCTTCAGCAACATCGCCTGCTAACACTTCCGCTTGTTGCAATCGATTGCCGTCGTGTGAGGGGTGGTGTGCGTGTGCGTGTGCGTGTGCGTGTGCGTGTGCGTGTGCGTGTGCGTGTGGGTGGTCATCCCCACCCTGCTGCTGCCGCCAGACGTCCCCGCCGGCGGTGATGACGATGCGCGGCGGCAGGGCTCTTTCCCCGTTGTAGGGGGAACCCGAGCCGCCCTCCATAAGGTGCAGTTGCTGGGCCATGTTGTGCTGTACGGCGAGGTCCTGGATTTGGCGATGTACGACATGATGTCCGCAAGACCATACGGTGATGACCAGCAGTCCCAGAACCAACGCAGCGGACAGCGCCAGAGAGTCTGCAATGCCTGACAGCGGACAGCGGACAGCGGACGGAGGGCGGCGGCGGGTGATCGTGAGTGCGTGGCTGGATGGTGCCGAACCACGACGTGGTGCACGACAAAGCAGACGGATGGAGTCTGATGTTGGCATCTACCTGATGAACGTACCCCCGACCTACGAGCGATATATATATATATATATTTGCGTGTGTGTGTGTGTGTGTGTATTCGCCGTGGGAGTGATGAAATGGACAGATGACATGCATGTACGTACATACACATGCACATGCACATAGCACCGACAGCTGCGCAGCGTCGTCCGTCTGTCCGCCGCTGCTGCTGCTGGCGTATGTACGTATGTACGTAAATACGTATGTACATATGTATGACGGCAGCGAACGACATGCGTACTGCTGCTGAGCAGGGCTAGCCTAGGACCGCGTACGTAGGCTACGTGGGTCTCTCGTCAACTTCTATCTCCTCGTAAAGGAGCGCTTTACTGAACTCCTCGGCTTGAGAAAATTAAAATATGGGAACGAGCGAACATGTACGAATGATTGTGAGCGATCGAGCTGTTGTTAAGAGTATTATATATGTAGTAGAACGTACGTAATATGCATTATAATAGTGAATGCTGAACGATCGAGCGGAGCAAGCAAGGAAGTGGTCTTATTATATGCTATAAATAAATATATTGCATGTATGATGTATTTTCTAGATATGTATGGCGAATGATGAATGTCTTGCATGCATGGCCCCGCCCGGCGGTCGTATCACCTTTCTTGCACCACATCGTTGCCTTAATAAGAGCCATGTATTTAATATGAGTTTATATTATGGATAATATCTATGTTATATTATTGACGTCAAAGTAAGGCCCGGCGGAAGTCGCACAGACGCCAAGGTCGCTCATTGCTCGCTCGGACTATGTATCAATAATGGTGTCGTCGCGATGCCAATGAGCGAGGATCGATCCGCAATCTTCTTCAACATGCATGTAAGTATGCACATATTGTTTTGTGATCATCAGCCATTCTCGTGAATGAATGAAGAATCCCGAAGGATGCATCATCATCAGTTGCACATTGATTTATGATCATTATGTATATCTTATATCTCCATCCATGCATCCGTTGATAAACTGTGCGTGACTTTGTGGATGGATAATCCAAATTATTTCCTGATTATGTATGTAACACTATGATGTTACGTACGACTGGAACGAAGCTGCTGGTCGTACGTGCGTTCGTAAATAAAAATTGGCATTATTCAGAATTGAAGTAAGCTTGCGACTTGCTTGTGTTATAGGCTGATTATTATAATTGCAATTATTGCAATTGCCTGATGATGATAATGAAGGAGTACAGTTATCATGGTATGATAATTATATATTATATTATAATTATAATATGAAGCATACGAATAAAAACAAATAAATATATGGGTTATTAGGAATAGGGTTTTCTTTTCTTGGGGTTAGTTTGACTGATTGATTATTTATTACGAACTATTATTACATACTTGTCCGTGTATAACTTAAGCTTTATGCCGAAGGTTTTTACGAATTACCATATCTATCTATCTATCTTTATGTCTATCAATCATATATACATATATATATGTGTGTGTATGTGTGTATGTGTGTATGTGTGTGTGCGCATGCTGATGATGCAGGTAGTAGTAATAAATAATTACACCGTGCATACGTACAAGTATACATATATGCACGTGTCTTGCCATGTGTCAGTTTTGTGTTTTCGTGGAGGAGAGTGGTCCCCTTCTTTGAGCAGTTAGTCGCCCCCTGTTTTCTTTTGTTCCCTCCTCGTTTTCGTGGTGCTCCTCAGTGCTCTGTTAGTGGCCAGGCTAGAGCCTCTGAGTCTGTCTTTGCTCTGGCTGGTCCGAGTGAGAGGGTGAGCACGTGGCAGGACAGACAGACACAGCCACGTGTCCCTCCCCTGTTGCGCTGTGGCTCGGTCCGGTCAGGACCCCCGGTGCTCGTCTTTGCAGCGCGAGTCGCCCTCAGTTTAACACCCCATATACACGTTAAACAGTAGTGTTACAAAGAACTAACATGCAGCAACACGCGATCGACTGTATCATTTGTTATACATGTAATAAAATCAACATATAGACTGCTGTTATTTTTTAGTGTCATCGATTGTCCCTCCGTTTGAGCCAACCAACCCACCAACTTGCAAAACAAGCACTTGTACACTTATATATGTATGTAGTAAGCAGCGAGTGGTTATCTACATCTGCGAACGTATCATGATGATGATGATGAATCAGATGGGGGTATGCATGTATGGGTAGCTAGTAGGCCGCAGCGGGATGGAGGTGCGCGTACGTACATCACGTCATCAGGTACATACTTACATACATAAGTACGTACGTACCGGCAGCGGTTCAGTATGCAGGCAGCAGCTATCTATTTAGACGACACCGACCAATACATAATAAGCAAAATATATAAACGAAGCAGCAAATAAAGCGAGACCGCAATCAAGTAAGCGAGAATAGAACATAATATGTTGTTCACGTACATAATTAGTAATAATACGACAATCAACTACCTGCTGTACATTGCCGCCATACCTGCATCTGTAATAATCTACACGCAACGCATGGTATGTAACACCTACCCCCTCGCTCCAGCAGCCATCAATACGTATCTGCACCATCCATGCACCCATCCAATTGCTTTCTATGGAACCCTTAATTGCTTGTCTACAATGCATGTGTGTACGTGTGGAATGTTTACTTATTATATATGCGTATGTGCGTAATCGATGACATGCTGCCTGCCTGCCTGCCTGCTGTCTGACTAGCATGAATACATACATATACGCATATCTATGCGTGTATGTGTAATTGCAGTACATATAAAGCCCCGCCGCACTGCTGCAATACAGCTTGGAATGCGTCATGATGATGAGGACAAGTTGTAGGTATCGCCGCCACGCACCGGGCAGGCTAGCTTGTACCCGTGCACCTAGCCACCCATGCGTTCGTTCGAGTTCAGAAACTAACAATGTACCCTTATGACCACCATCGTTCATGTGCGTGTGCGATCGCGCACCTTATATTGTGATATATAGTGTATGTGTGCCGTACAAGTAGTACGACTAGTACAAAATGTGTGTCAGCAACGAGGGCCCCATTGGTCTCGATCACGCATTTGCAGCTCCCGCTGCTCCACATCAAGCAGCTCGTCAAAATCGCTTCCCGCATAGGGCTGGTCACCACCGTGTCTCTCAGAGGCATGCTGCATCGCCGCGGGGTTCTCGTACACAACGTCGGGTGTGGCAAAGTCGGGGACTGGAACGTACGGGGCTCCCGCAGCGGCCTTCTTAGGCTTCTTGCAAGCCCACACAACGATGCAGAGGGTCACTGCATACATGCGGAGGATGGCGCCAAAGCAAACAAAGCAACGGCGAGCAAGGGCGGGAGCCGAATAATGGAGGGTGATGAGGCAGGGGATGGGGTTGAATTACCCCTCAGACAGCAGCACTATCAGATACCTAGATAGCCAGGTCGCCACGTGGGTCTTGATCATTGACGTACACATATGTGTGTCATCGGGAGAGATAGAGATAGAGGGGAGGGGAGGGGGGCCCCATGCATACTCCATCTGTCCGGAGTGTGATGAAGCAAGCACACATACACTACTCACATAACGCGACTGATACGCCAATGGTGGCCGTTACCCCCATGACCAACGCCTTGGAGGTTGTTTGGGCCTGCTCGTCGACAACGGCGGGAGCGCTGTTGTTGCCGTTTGTTGCATTATTGACGGGGAGGGTTGATTTGGGCGGCGGGGAGGGCGCTGCCCTGCCACCGGTGGTACCACCAACAGGGGCGTCAGGTGGCCAGTCGGGATAGTCCGGGGGTTCAGCGGGGGGCGGCGAGGGTGGCATCGGCTGGGTTGGCGGCAGCGGCGAGGGTGGCAGTGGAGGTAGAAATGGTGGCGGCAAAGGTGATGGAGGCCTAATTGGAGGCCAAGGCGGAAACGGTGGCGAGGGAGGCGGTGACGGCGGCGGCGGTGGCGAGGGAGGCGGTGACGGCGGCGGCGGGGGTCGAGGGGGTCGGGGGGGACTGGGTGGGGGGGGCGGAGAAGGAGGGGCCGGCGGAGGTGCCGGGGGGTAAGGGGGCCGGGGTGGCAAGGGAGGCGGGCGGGTCGGCAGGTATCGGTAGCCCGGGTTCGGTGGGGACCGTAAGGGAGCGTTCGGAAATCGGGGATACGGCCAACGGGGCGGCCAGGGCGGGGGGGGCGCGGGGGGGGGCGCGGGGGGAGGTGGCGGGCTTGGGGGCGGGGGCGGTGGACTGGGCGGCGGCCGAGGGGAGGGTCGGGGGGGGTCGGGGGATAGTGGTGGACTAGGTGGGGGTCGTGGAGGTCGCGGAGGGCTGGGGAAGGCCATCTCCGGCGGCATTGCGGAGCAGCTTCCCGTAGGGTTGGTGTACTGGCCTGCCAGGGCAGCAGCGGCGGGTTTTCACACACACACACACACACACACACACACACACACACACACACACACACAGGAGTCTGTACATAAAAGCATATCATATCATATGTATATATGTACAACGAACCTGCATATATGATATACTTCTACATACATTCTACATTCTTTTAATTTCATACACACATCAATGCTTGCTGTGCTGTGGTAGGTAGAGGTGACAGGCAAGAGTACGATGCTTGCATGCGTGTGAGTACATATCTAATTATTGATCGATAAGAATGTTGACTGTGCCGTACTGTGCTGATTCCAGCTGATGAGGTAAAGGAATTATAACAAATGTAATACCATCAGATCAATAATATATTGTCAAATTAGGGTTAAAATAAATATCCTTTGTGATGAAACATTTCTGAGGTTTCCTACGTATGTACGCGACCACGAAGGATGCAGTCATCATCAGCACAAGCACGCATGAAGATGGTGGGTGCACTTGCTGTACATACTGCGGCCGGATCAGCACGCAGTACGTACAGCAGCATGTGTGTACGGCTGGCTGGCTATAAGAAACGGGAACTATATTTTTGTGTGTTCAAAAAGGAAGCTGGCGGCAGCCGGCGGGTTTACCAATCGCCGTACATAAATCATTGTCACTCAACAATGAACCACGCACAAAATAAAGCTCATAACGTACCTGGAGGGCATAACGAGGGCGGATACTTGCAGCCGACAATGTTCGGACCCAAGGGCAGGCAGGTCTTGTTGTAGGCGCATCTGTACGCTATGTCCTCGATGCCGAGGCGGCTCGTGCAGCAGATGTCCAACACCGGACAACTCCGGGGGGTTGGGTCGGTGATCGCGATCCATTGCCAGCAAAACGTGTACTGCGCCGGGAGAGGCTCGCAGGTGACATTCCCTTGCGGCTGCGGGCAGGGCTCCGAGACCATGAACTGAGTCGGCACAGTGACATTGGGACCCCCGCATGTGTCTGTATGAAAGAAGGTGGGGGGGGTGGCGGCAGGCACGCAGCAGCAGCACGCAGCAGCAGACAGAGGTACGTGGAGCACATGGAAAGAAGCTCCGATTGACTTCATTCGATTTGACCCTCCACCCTCCACCCTCCACCCTCCACCCCCAGCCCCCGCATCCCGCTTGTTTGGATGGAGCTTGTGAATGCTTGCCTCATCAGGCAACTAACCTAGGTACATACGGCCATACGGCCATACGGCCATCATGTCAATCACGCAGATAAGGAGGTCTACGCACCCACGCACCGCACCTGCCTACCCCCATATGTATATGCACCCCATCAATCATGCTAGCTCGCGCGGTAAGTCCCACCCAGCCAGCCAGGTGGATACTTATACACATAAAGAGGGAGAGAGGTTGGGAGATAGCTCATTTCAGCATATGCATGGATCTTCATTCAGCCCACCCACCCCCCTGCTGCCTGCCCCCAACCCACCTCGATCCCAACACGTAAACACATACTCTTCGTAGTCGGACACCTTCGACAACCTCCTGCACGGTCCCTTCCACTTGTTATCGTAACGGGGCCACACCGCCTGCTCCAGGTAGCCCAGGGTAGCCTAAAAAGCAGTAGGCATGCAGCAACGAAGGGGTGGACGGAGTAAGCCCGCCGTCCCCCTAAGAGGATATAATCGTTGGCATCAAAGTAATAGTTACATCCGTATGTACAATCGTATTTCGGTTATCACTTCCTTACGTACGGCAAAACGGACGCACAAAAGAGTGAGGCGAGGATGGACCTGCAAGCAAGGCATGCAGGCTGGCACGGCGCGGCGAGCACGTGCGCGCGCAGCAGCAGGTATGTAGCTAGCTGGGCAGGTTAGTTCGCGCAGGCGTGATTGTTATACATCTTATTATAATGTATACGAAATATAAAGTAAGAGAAACTCGCCTGAATAGTAACAACTGCAATTGACACCAATAGCAGGAGAGCAGCGCGCGAATAATTATTATTCACCATATATGTATTATATTTATGGTAAATATGATAACATTTATCGATACGAATCTAGCCAAACAAGATCTTCCCTATTATTATCGTTCCATGGTGGAGATAATATAAAATTCCCTGAAGTGGCCTGAAGTGTGACAAATAATGACGCGGAAGAAGCGAGCTGCATGCTTCGGGCACATGCTTGCATGGTTCGACGATGCAATGCCCATGCATGCGTGCATAATAGCCTATCTTACCCACCCTCGATTCAAGCTCATAGAAATAAAGACTTCCAACATATCATGCATACATGAGGATTTATTCCACCGCGTTCTGTTGTTTGTCGATCGGTCGGTGTCGATTCGCGGGCGACGTACGGTCATCAGCTCGATCGATCGCTAACCTACCAGTATTAGTTTTGATTAAGTTTATGTAAATTTAGGATAAGTCAATCCTAGCCGTGTAAGCTTGCTAAACTGAAGTTATCCCTAATAAGTTTCTTACTTATTAGCTCGACTTATACCCGCCGATTATCACACATGTGTGATACCTAACTGATATCGAGTAACTGAATGTTATGAATGCAAAAGCAGATTGTAGATAGTACTGATGGATGGAGTGCTTTGAAGAGATATTGATGAAGTAGTATAATAGTCATAAGAGTGGCAGCAGCATATAGCAGTCATATATGTATGCACGAGATGAATACCTACATACCATCGCATTATCGATTTACCCTGGCAGCTGCTGCCAGAAAGGAAACTGTTGGTGTTATTTAAATGGCTGGTATCTTCTACACATACACACACGTGGAGCTAGGCTTCAAATCATCTGCGCAGGGTTAGTAATGGTCTGCAGCGCACCACCACCACCGCATTACTTTACACTCGGTGGCATCATGCACTCCGAAAACCCCACTTATCCTGACGTGAGCATCCTGCAATCATACGTTCAAGTTATTACTTTCCAAAAGTCCTCTTTATGTAGCGATCGTGTTAGTTGTATCAACTAACTAACTCTCTCAAACACACACAAACGCGCGCGCGCGCGCGAGAGAGAGAGAGAGAGAGAGAGAGAGAGAGAGTCCTCATCACGAGCGAGATCTATTTATCACTTATCCATCATCATCATCATCATCATCATCATGTGCGATCACAACCTAAATCTGCCCTGTGTACTATACTGCATTCAAATATGTAGCAACAACAATATCATCACATGTATGTGCATGTGTGTAAGCAGCGTTTACGTATATATATATATATATATATGTGTGTGTGTGTGTGTGTGTGTGTGTGTGTGTGTTCCCAGCAAGCCGTACTTCATACTTGGTTAATCTAATCAGCCACCAGCCGCCGGCAGCCGATAGAGGACGGAGCATACTCCCACCTATCCATGACACGCAGCGAGCAGTCCCCTCACTTCCTTGCACCTATGTTGGATCCGGATCCGCCTACATGCATGCAGTAATACTCAACAAAAGACCCGAGCGATCGGATGGAAGATGTGCACCAGATACGTATGTACGGCGGCAACTGGAAACCCATTTTGGATATTACCGGTGCATAGCCTAAATAGGATTTAGGGTTTTACTACATACCAGCAGCCTCCTTCCTCAGCTGCGGGGCGGCAAGTAATGCGCCATGCCGCTGTCGTCATGGAAAATGGAAAACGCAGCCGTATCTGTAATCATCATCACAATGTGTGTCAGCAACGAGGGCCCCATTGGTCTCGATCACGCATTTGCAGCTCCCGCTGCTCCACATCAAGCAGCTCGTCAAAATCGCTTCCCGCATAGGGCTGGTCACCACCGTGTCTCTCAGAGGCATGCTGCATCGCCGCGGGGTTCTCGTACACAACGTCGGGTGTGAAGCCATCCGGGGCTGACACGTACGGGGCTCCCGCAGCGGCCTTCTTACGCTTCTTGCAAGCCCACACAACGATGCAGAGGGTCACTGCATGCATGCGGAGGATGGCGCCAAAGCAAACAAAACAACGGCGAGCAAGGGCGGGAGGCAGGGGTGGGAGCCGAATAATGGAGGGTGATGAGGCAGGGGATGGGGTTGAATTACCCCTCAGACAGCAGCACTATCAGATACCTAGCTAGCCAGGTCGCCACGTGGGTCTTGATTATTGACGTACACATATGTGTGTGATCGGGAGAGATAGAGATAGAGGGGAGGGGAGGGGGGCCCCATGCATACTCCATCTGTCCGGAGTGTGATGAAGCAAGCACACAAACACTACTCACATGTGGCGACTGATACGCCAATGGTGGCCGTTACCCCCATGACCAACGCCTTGGAGCTCTCCAGCGCTGCACCGAGGGCCGCTGAAGCATGAGTGTCATGGGGTGGCGGGGGGCCCGGGGACGGCGGCTGAGGTGGCAGTTGTGGAGGCTGGGGAGGTGATGGTGGGGAGGGGGGTCGCAGGGGCGGCGCAGGGGGCTCCGGAGGAAGTGGTTGCGGGCTCGGTGGAAGTGGTGGTGGGCTCAGCGACCGAGGTGGGGGTGGAGGGGGTGAAAGCACTGAATTGGGTTTGCCAGGGATTGGGTTGGCGAGGTTAGGTGCTGGTGTTTGGAATGGCCTGGGTGGCATCGGTGGCCCAGGCAGTGATGGCGGTGGGGAGGGCGGCAGTGGTGCACATTTCCCGGATGGCAAGTTGAAGGTGCCGGGGTACACTGTGAAAGCAGCGTGCGGTAATTTTGGCGGGAAATAAAGGGAGCATGTGTGTAAATTAAAATATTTGACGGGGGAATATAGATAGATAGATAGATAGATAGATAGATAGATAGATAGATAGATAGATAGATAGATAGATAGATAGATAGATAGATAGATAGATAGATAGATAGATAGATAGATAGATAGATAGATAGATAGATAGATAGATAGATAGATATGTTCGTGGCCAGGCTAGTGCCTCTGCGTTTTTCTTTGCTCTCGCTGGTCCGAGTCAGAGGGGGAGCACGTGGCAGGACAGACAGAAAAAGCCATGTGCCCCCTCCCCTGCGCTGTGGCTCGGTCCTGTCAGGAGGACCCCCGTTGCTCGTCTTTGCAGGGCGAGTCGCCCACCGTAGTGTAACACCCTAATACAGATGGATAGATGGTAGCAGGAGTTGCGTGCATGCAGCAACTAACACGTACGGCTCATCAAGTGCCGGCGGACGGAGGTATGGTGATGATGACAACTAACGATGATGATGATGATGATGATGATGACAACTAACGATGATGATGATGATGATGATGATGATGATGATGATGATGATGATGATGATGATGATGATCTGCTGCGCTGCTGCCTTCTTCACCCCGGCGCCCGCCTCTCGCTCCCCCCTCCTAGCCAAATCAAAACCAACCAGTAATGACGACAACCCCACGTGCCTTTTGAGCAATCCATGCAGCCTAATGTATTCGGTTGCCGGCTGTAGCAGGGTTCACCATCCGGACAGTACTTCTTGGCCGCTTCAATGGCCCATGGAAGAGAACAGCAGTCGATCGGTGGGCAGGGCACGCGGGTCGGGTCGACCACTCTTATCCATTGCCAGCAGTGTTTGTACTCCGCCGGTAGGGTCACGCAGGTGCCGTCTGTGAGCAACGTTTGGTTGCATGGCTCCGAAACCATGTATGTGGCAGGGACCGTGAAATTGGGGCCGCCACACCCATCTGAAAGAAGATATGTAGGTAGGGGGGTGGGGCGGTAGGTCCAGGTGGGGCGGTAGGGGGGTGGGGCGGTAGGGGGGTGGGGCGGTAGGGGGGTGGGGCGGTAGGGGGGTGGGGCGGTAGGGGGGTGGGGCGGTAGGTCCAGGTGGTGATAGGGGAGTAGTTTACTCCCATCCGCCGGAGGCACGTGTGCCGTACAAGAGCAACCCATCACCCACGTACCTTGATCCCAACACGTCCGATTAACGTATGCCTTGTCTGCGAGCCTTGAGAACTTGATGCAGGCCTTATCCGGATCTCCCACGGACTGGCCAAATGTGTCCTAATCAGGCAAGGTTAACTTAATGTCATTTTTAAGACAGCGCGCGCAGTACATGCACGTGGATCGATGCAGTTAATCCCTACGTAAGGTTCCCTACGTATCCCTACGTAATCCCTACGTATTATTTTAGGGTTTACTTTACATTGAATGAGATGAAAGCTGCCCAAGCTCATCAAGTACACATACGTACGTATATATATGCGCTAATAAGATCCTCAAGTTTTAATTCAGACATCCTTTCATTACCGTTGGGGGACAAATGCACGACGGATACGAGCGAGGCTTACTACTATATTAGTCAGACACCGACGCACGGGCACGGGCACATACAAGCCGGTAGCTAGGCAGCAGCAGGTTCATCATGACGCACTTAAATCCCGAATGGAGGAGTGATTGTTATATGTAATAAGCTATAAAGTGAGAGAAACTCGCCTGAATAGTAATAACCGCAATTAACACCAGCAGCAGGAAAGCAGCGCGCGAATTCACCATGCATGTATATATAACAAATAAGATAGGGAGTTGTTAGCGACTGCCTACTACAGGAAATTATATTAAATAGCCTTTTTAAATTAGTAGCCTTTTCAACGTATATTCAAACAAAAACTTGGGTGTGATAACAGCGAGGAAATAATAATTCTTTGCGACATAATAACAGACAGCATGTTATAAATAAAATATCGGGTACTTTTCATTAATAAGTAACTAGATTTCGTACTTTGTACATCATTTTACGGTGTTGAAATTCCGGTTTTGCCACTGTCGCTTCGCAGGCAACGGTGAAGTAACGAACAACGAGCGTCCCATTTTTACAAAGCCGCGACTAGCGAGCCCCACACCTCAGCGCCCATACCCAGTCGCCTCCTGTAATGATGTCAATGTCAACGTCAGAAAGCGCCAAGATTTAACTTATTCATCTCGTTGAGTTTTGATTGTAAAAAATGAAGAATTATATATAATATATAATAAGTCAAATTATTAATTTATTATCCCACAATATTGAAAGATATATACGTGTACGTAGTTCAAGCTAGTTCAATACATTTTATGAAATATTCACTTCACTGAAGTTTTGGGAAATCCTTTGATTCTCATCATTTTTTATTTATTTCGAACCAAAATTTACATCTAGCCTAGCAGGGGAATGGGAGTGCGAGTAGTGGCAAGGGCCCCTACGGCGCCTGCCTGGCTGTATGTCCCACATAAACTCGCAGCTGTCGCTAGCTTGCTACTCGCTGCATGGCCGCTACGTAAGGGTCAGGCACATCGCGCGTGACAGGGGGGTTGCAAAAGCCGTATCATATACGATTTACAAACGGCGTTTGGGTCGCAGAGGTCCTTTTCGTACGTTCCGTTACTTCCTCTCCCGGCGGCCGTCTTAAAGTTCTCTTCGGCACTGAAGGAGGAATGGGACATGCGTGCTGTGCGGCGCAGCAAGAGCTAGTAGAAGCCGTACAATACGGCACACGCAGTCGCAATAGCTATAAACTGCTGACGACAGCATCACACAGCGAGGAGCGAGGAGCCGCCATCTTGGTGCCGGAGGCCTCTTCGGCAGCACCCAGCTGACCCTCCACCGACCCAGGCGGGCATCATCAGGGCAGAGGCCGGCCCGGAGGGGCTGACGAGGGGGGTATCAATCAATACACACAGCACATGAGACGTTTGACTTAGGGCTCGATCATTACCACAAATAGGAAAATTGAAACAATGAGCAATTTTGATATCGAAGATAACAAAAATTGCTCGATCCTCCTTTCGCGTCCCCGCCCACTACCTCCGTGCCCGCCCCCGTATTTGTGACCGTACGGCACGCTGCATGCAACCAACACATATTTAATTGCATGATCATGCATGAATGTGCGCCGACACAGTACGGACAACTACCAACTACCAGCTGACACACATCGGTGATGCAAACGTACGACGGTTGCTGTATACACACGCACATATACACGGATGTACGTGTGCCCGTACTTGAAGATTTGTCATCTTTCATCTGATGGAGAAACGAGAAGATCCGCCGTACGACGAAGCCACCGGTAAAGTCAGCAGCAGCAACCGGTGTGGTGCGGTGCGATATCTGTGTCTCCGGGGGATCCGGGCTCCGCGTCACGGACACGCAGCAGCCAACAAAAACACACTGTTCTCTCTGCCGCTGGCAGCAGCACGCGAGACAAGTACGGAGGGACACGACTCCCCTCTTTCGCTTTGTAGCCCCCCGCCCCCCGCCCCCTTCACGCGCATATACACACACGTCTTTATCCAAAGTCACATGTCTTTATTTCTATAAGGCCCTAAGTGCTTCGCTGCCGCCGCCTCCATGGAGTTCTTCCTCAACAGCAACATGGATCGATATCTAATATTAGTACGACATAATACGACGTATTCAGCAGTGCTCGTCCGTCAGTCACAACCTTCTCTGGGACAAGTGGGAGACGCAGTCGCCGCAGCCCGCTGCCCTACCCGCATGGCGCGGGGGGGGGTCAAGTCACGCAGGGGGGGAGGGGAAGAGCGGGAGCGGAAAACTATTTCGATACGCCGTACGAACAAACCGTACTGACGACGAGTCAACAAGCCCATCTCCCCCATATAAGTGACCACCGTGACGCGGCCCCTGCTGCCGGCGAGTCGGGCTCACACGCAGACATGTACGGATACAGCCCCGCTAACCCACACGGCCCGCCTCCGTCTGGCTGCCACCAGAGAGCCGCCCCTCACTGAGAGCCGCCCCTCACACGCACAAAGCCGTGAAGAAGGCCGATAACCACCAAAACCACCCCAACAACAGTGCTGTTGAAACCTCCGTTGCGGCTCAATGGCGCGTCAAGGTGCCTGGTCGCCAGCTACAACCGACAACGGATCGGCGCTCATCGCGGGTCCGTCTGTGCGTCTTCTGCCGCGCGTCTGTCCATATTCATGCGTCATGTCATCATTGAGTCATCAATGAGTCAACAGCGGTCATTTGTTCTGAAGCCGCGCCGCGCCGCGCGACCCATGGGTCCCCTGTACGTTTCGCGCGTCAGGGGCTCCAATCGGGCACCGGCACCACTCGGGTATATGTGGGTCCGCTCTGCCCGGTGGTGTAGAAGTGGAGCTTCATTGCGGCGCCCGAGAACACGACGGCCAAGAAGCCCTGGGCGCGAGTCGGAGGAGGGGAGGGAGCGGGGGAGGGAGCGGGGGAGGGAGGGGGGGAGGGAGAAGAAAGGGCGGATGGGCGGCCGAGGGGGCAGCGGGGGGCGAGAAGTGAGCG
This sequence comes from Volvox reticuliferus, assembly GCA_019650235.1. NCBI lineage: Eukaryota > Viridiplantae > Chlorophyta > Chlorophyceae > Chlamydomonadales > Volvocaceae > Volvox > Volvox reticuliferus. Next base: position 136,006 of record BNCP01000058.1, read on the forward strand.
CGTCAGCAGGCGAGGGAAGGCAGGTCTCTGTAAGGTAAGGGGTCGGGAGGTCGATGCGAGGACGAGGGGGGAGGGGGTTAGTACGGAAATAAATGGATCGGTAGGGGGTTAGTACGGAAATAAATAGATCGGGAGGGAAGAGAGCCGCTCGATGGACCGATGCCTCACGGAAGCCACACGGTCGTGAAACCATCTCAGGGTTAACAGCCCCTGCCATCCCCCCCCCGCCCCACCTGTTTATCCGAGAGGAACAATGCGTCCTTCGACCTCTGGTCGGATTCCAGGTTGTCGAACTCGCCTTCGCGGGTATCGGAGCCAGCACCGCTGGTGATGTAGTACACAGGGTCGGTGTCCGACTGCGCGCGGAGGGGGAGGGGAGGAGAGGGAAAGGGGGTGGGAGGGACGAAGGGAACGGGGGTAGGACAGAAGGCGGAACGGCGAGTACTGGAAGGTGAAGCCCACGGCTGCCGGGGGGCGGAGGAGGGCGCGACTGCGCAATATGATGCACCCCCCCCCCTGGCTCCCCCCCTGGTGGGGCCCCCCACTCCCCCCTTAGCCCCGCAACCTTGATGAGCTGCTGGTCGTGCTCGTGCCCGTTGACGTACGCGGCCACGCGGTACTTCTTCAGCAAGGGCCGCAGAAATGCCATGTCCATGCAGTCGTTTGGGTCGGGCTGAGGCAGGTGGGGGCCAGGTGGTGGGCAGGTGGGGGACAAGGAGGCAGCGGGCAAGTGCTCGGGTGGGAGGGTAAGTAGGTCCCCCGTGATAATGTACACATACACACACACCCCTGAACGGTGGATGCTGAATTACACCCGTTGCTGTCGTAATCCAAAGTCGTTCATCCATCCATCCGTGCCGTACTGCCCTCGATGATACCCGTCCTCCCGAACACATACACACACACACACACACATATACAGTCTACACTGCACACTTGGCGGCCCCCTTCGACCCACCGTTGGGTCTAGCTGGCACGACTTTCCAGAATAGGAAACATCCACCCACCTGGGAGCAGTGACTGCCGTATGACCGTACGGGATGGTGCCCAACCACCAACCGCCACTTGGAGCCGCTGGCGAGTGAGGCGTTGAGCTGCTGTTCCAGAGAGTCCGTGATATCCTCCGTGTGCACACTCTGGTTCTTAAAGCCGTACAGAAAAGAGGCCCACCTGCGGCTGTCGTACTGGTAGATGAAGGGAACCGTGTCCTGCACGGAGGAGTTTGACCGTCATGCAGCAGTCAAACTCCTTAACGCCTTACCTTGACATGCTACCTATGGTTACGCGGTTACCGGTTAACCAACACCGGTAACCGCTTTACCGTTAGTTCCCCGCTGTGATACACGCATAGCTACATAAACACGGGTCCAGCTCTGCTTCCTCTGACCCCCCAGTCCCCCAGCCGGGAGCGCCATCTGAGCAGTTCCCCGCACGAAACACGAAATACACACACACACACACACTTGCCAGGAAAAGAACGTCCAGTGCTCCACCGCTACCGCTACTGCTGCCGCTACTGCCGGGCCCCAGCTGGAAGGTCCGGGTGACCACGTTGCCCAGAGTGGCGTTCCAGCGAGTGTCCCGCGCCGCCAGCTCCGGTACGGTCTGCCAGAAGGGGCTTATGCAGCACTTCCCCGCGCACTGGACCTCGGAGGTGGGGGCTGACAGGCAGCTCGTGAGCGCGTCGTCATCCACGGAGTCGCCGTAGTCTGGAGGGCCGCGGGGGCCCCCCCGGGGGGGGGTCGGAACGGGGGTCAAAAAAGACACGAGGCCCTCATCATGGGGGTGGGGAACAGAGTGCATCCATCTCCGGGTGCTCTCACAGGAGCCCTCGGCCGCCGCTCCCCCCCTCGGCCGCCGCTCCCCCCCTCGGCCCCGCCCTCCCCAGGACTACGCACTCACCATGGTTCCCCAGCACGGCAAACCAGGGCACCTGCAGCCCCGGGGCCGAGTACACCGACGAGAAGGACTGCTGGAACTGGGGGTCACTGGCGGAGCTAAGACCGCCTGTGAGCGTCCGTACGTGTGTATGTGTTTGTGTGTCGGGCGGGGGGGGATGCAGGGTGGGGATGAGGGGGTTGCAAGAGAGTGAGAAGTCGGGAGCTGGCGGCCATGCGAAGGCGGCATATGCTGGCGGCGCACAAGGTGGGTGCCAGTGGTGGTGCCAGCGGGGAGGGTGAGGGGCGGAAAACCGGTGATCTCTCTCTCTCTCTTTCACACACACACACACACACACATGTACGAGCACACACACGCCCTCCCGCCCCTCACACACGCACTTGGGTAAAAGTTGTCTCCGGTGCTGACGACGAACTTGGGCGGCATGCACTGCGACACGTCCGACATGAGGCGCGCCGCCTTCTGTTGGTTGTCGTTGCCCGCCCTGCCCCAGTCGCCGATCACGTAGAAGACCAGGTCGGTCGTACTGGGGTCGTAGGTGCGAGGACACACGTAGTCAAGCTTCCGCCGACTGAGGCCCCACCCAAGACCGATGATCAGCGCAACCAGGCCGAGCGAGCCGACAGCAATGAGAACGCCCACCAAAACCTTTCGCTTCCGCAGCTGATGTTCATATGTATTCCGCGACCGCCCAACCTTTTCCACGCCGCTAATAAAAAAACGATCCTCTTCCTCTATATCAAAGTCAGTGCGCAGCGCCTGCGACCCCATTTTGGAGACAGCTACTATAACGAAGATGTTTTGGCCTGTCAGCGCATTGTGCGCAAGAGGTTAGATTGGCACAGATGTAACTTAATGATGAGATTCTGGCTAATATTTTTTCTATCCTGAGCTGGGAACGCGTAATTTGCTGAAAGAAAGCGGAACTGAATCTCTCCAGCAAACTTTAAACATTGGTTTGCATGAGCTCCAGGCTTGTGATATTAGTTTCATTTCAGTTATCATGCAAATGACGGAGAATGTGACTTTGAAATATCATTTTAGCAGCGATAACATGTGGCTGTTTTCACGACTAACGAAACTCTCTGTCGTAACTCGCAAGCTTGCATGCCGCAGAAGGAAATCGTCGAAGTGTGTGTGAACCACTGACAAGAGTGTAGGCCTTCTAAGATGTTCGGCATAGAACGTGTCCAAATTGCAAGATAAATGAACCTGCATCGTCGACAACCTATGCCCTGCCCTTTCAAACTGACACGATTAGCATCCCCACATCATTTAGCGTAAGAATGGCTTCTACACCACCTCGTGGGGGTCCGGCTCCTTCAGGTGGTGGGTCCTCTCCACCCAGCGTGGTGGGAAGAACCAGTATGGATCGGAGAACCAGTTTGGAGCAGCAAGCAAGCATGCAGCGGCATCCAACGATTCTACGCATGCCGTCACGCAAACGGGCTGACCTGTTTGATTCGGAGGATTTCGACCCGACGAAGCTCATTAACCAGCTATACCCAGATGGTGCGAAAGGATGGATTCCTGGAGCATTTCAATGTTATTTTAATAATTATTGACTTTGGAGCCCTTCCTCTGGTGCCGCTGGCGTGCAGAGGCAAGCCTGACGGATCTTGACAGATTTGTGCTGGTCCTCAAGAAGCAGGTGAGATTTGTCTCAACGTCTGGACGACATGGTTGCAGCTGGTGACCGGTGTTAGAAAACAACGATCAATTCTTGTATTATGGAATTAGGAATTGCCTCCCGTCATTCACCCATTCTGCCCATGCATCCACCCATTCAACCGACTCGCTTCTCCTCAGATTCAGCAAGTCGATCAGGAGATCTTCAACGCGGTTCGCTCTCAGGGAGGCGCGCACGCTCGTGCCAGGTAAGGGTTCCGCGAAGGGGTGTTCGGAAGATCGGAGAGACGCCCCGGGACACAGCGGGGACCCCCAAACGGGACTTATCGCGTCCCGGCGAAGTGCCAACTGTACTACATCTTTACACACAATCCTACATAAACTCAAGGAGACACGCCCTGCTGCTGCCTATGAGGTGTATCCCAACAGTGCGGGTGAGGGGTGGGAGGAAAGACCCCACCGGGCGTCAGCTCGAGCGAAATCAGGGTGTCCGCATGTTTAGTTTTGTCCGAGGGAGTGCCCCGGACGTGACAACTCACCCCCCCCACACACACACACACACTCCTCCCTCCCCGCCTCCCTCCCTCCCTTCCCTTCCCCCACCCCCCGCAGACAGGACCTCTCCGTCGCTCACGGTCAGATCATGGAGCTGTTCACAAAGACGCGGGACATCCAGCGCAAGTCGGAGGAGAGCGAGGCCATGGTGCAGGAGATCTGCCGGGACATAAAGAAGCTGGACTACGCCAAGAAGCACCTGACCAACTCCATCACGGCACTCAGACGACTGGCCATGCTCACGGCGGCAGTGACGGGTAGGATGCCGGGAAGGGCGGGGGCGGGGGTCGGGAACTACTCCGGGTGGGGGGAGGTGGACTTTGGAGGCGGTGGTGGCGACGAGGGAGGGGTGTTGAGCCCCCCCCCCGAGTGGCGTCCAGTGCTCCCTCCACCCTCCTGCTGACGTCCTCTCCTGCGGCGCCTGCCCCTGCAGACCTGGAGGCCGTTTGCGACCGCCGCGATCAGTACCGCAAGTGCGCCAACCTGGTGGAGGCGGTGCACCAGCTCATGGAGTACTTCCAGCAGTACGAGGCAATACCCAAGGTGGGGTGGGGTGGGGTGGGGTGGGTTGAGAGGGAACCCTCTCAGCTGGGGCTGAGGGGCGGTGGGAAGACGGAGGAGCGGACCGCTGGTACGTGCGTGTGGGCTCGACTCCCTCCCTGACGTGCCGTGTGTGTGCACACGCGGCTCCGTAACGTCCCTCAACGATGCGGCCCGGCCTCCGGTCCGATGTGGTGATGGGGGTGATATCTGGACGGGGCAGGGCTTGGCATTGATCCCTCCAGTACGGCATCACGCCGTACCTTGCGGCCGTTATATCGTATTAAGGCATCATGTCACAGGCTAATATCGGTTCATTGTCCTGGTTCCGGAGCAACCCCCAGTAGCGGTCCTTGCCGGCTACCGGTGCGGTCCGACCCCTACCCACATCCTCCCAGTCTCACTCTCACCCCCCTCCCCGCCCTCTCCCCCTTCAGGTGCGGTCTCTCTCCCGACGCCTGGCTGCGGTCGAGTCTCGTCTGCAGGGGGCTGTGCTGGACGACTTCAAGATCCTGATCGGCGGTCCCGCCAACGACGGGTTGAAGATGCCGCCTGAGAACCTGGAGCGCCTGGCCACCGCCTGCCTGGTGGTAGCCGCGCTGGGCAAGAAGGTGGGGGGGGGAGTCAAACACATGGGCCGGGGGGGAAGCTCCGGTGTGGGGTCGGTGCGTACGGGCAACCGGTGCTCTCTCCCTCCCTCCCCCACGATTGTTGTTCCCCTCCCTGGACGAGCCGCGCCAGGTCCAGGACCAGGTGATGGACTGGATGTGCGACCGGGAGATGAGCATCTATCAGGCCGCGTTCGGGGGGGCGGTGGGGACGGCCACGGTGTCGGCGGCGGCGGCGGACGACCGCGGGGCGGCGGTGGCGGCGGCGCACGCGACCCGACTGGACAAGTTTGAGCAGCGGTACGGCTGGTTTCGGGAGCGGCTGAAGGAGAAGCGAGAGGTCTGGGGGGTGTTCCCCGAGCAGTGGCGGGTGCCGCAGGTGAGGAGGGGGCGATGACACGGAAGGGTGGGGCGGGGGAGAGAAGGGGGGTACGGGGCTGTGGGTTTAGTCACCGGGTTGGGGGTTGAGTCTCGGTCCAGGGAGCAGGAGAGGGTTCAGTGGGGAGGGGATAATGTGTTTTGATCAAGTACGGCACATCAAGTACCCCCCCTCCTTCCCCTCCGTCACAGATGCTGTGTCTGACCTTCTGCAAGATCACGAAGGCCCACCTGAAGCGCATTCTGTCGGACGAGGAGGCGCTGGCGGGGCTTCGGAGCGACGTGGCGCCGCTCATCAAGGCCGTGGTGGCCACTAACCGCTTCGAGCGGGACATGGCGGCGGCGTTCGGAGGGGGGCCCGCGGCGGCGGCAGGGCGGCCGGGCGCCGATGACGGGGTGAGAAGCGAACTCCCGGTCGGGCAGCACGTCCTTTGCGGTGCGATCACGGCGTTACCCCACCCCCCTCTCCCCCCTTATCTCTCGCCTCGCTCTCTCGGCCCTCCCCTTCTGACCTCCCTCCCTCCCTCCCTCCCTGGACCCACAGGACGACGACTCCGAGGCCGGCGACTCCATGAGCGCCAGCGAGGCCCGCAGGCGACTTGAGAAGTTCCGCGCGCGAGTGAAGGCGGAGCAGCAGGCCAAGGCGGCGGCGAGGGACTCCACGACCATCAGGGTAGGTGGGGGGGGGGACGGCTGCCGATCGTCGTGTTGCCCGTACAGGCAACTGTGGCCCCCTCTCTCCCTCTTTCTTTCCTCCCCCTCCCCCCCCGCTCACACACACATTAAGGCAACGGTTGCGGGCTCCCGTCCTTCGCTGGGCCCACTCTTCTTGCTCGCATGTGGACGTGAGCCCCTCTCACCCCCCCCCCACATGAACACACACACATGCAGGCAGGCGACCGCGCCCGGGAGGCCCAGGAGGAGGCCATCAAGTTGACGTTTGAAGGAGCGGTGAGCCCCCGGGGGGAAAGGGGGGGCGGAGCTGCTCAGGGGGAGGGATTCTTGGACGCCGTACACGATGTGAGGGCTTCAGTCGTACTGACGTTGCTGATTGGACCTCACTGCTGTTGCTTCCGTTGTTGCCGCAATCCCCGTGTGTGTGTGTGTGTGTGTGTGTACGTGTGCAGATCTCTGAGGCGTTCGAGGGAGTGCTGGTTCAGTTCTACGTGGGCCAGGAGGAGCGCGAACTGCTCGAGTACCTGGACGCGGCCGTACGGGAGGAGGCGGAGCGCCGCTGGCTGCCAGACGACGAGGAGGGGGACGTCACGGGCAGCGGAATACGCGTGCTGCAGGCGCGTGTGTGTGGGGGTCAGGAGCGGGCTGGCCGCGGCCCTCGTTCGAAACCACCAACTCCCAACGGCCAACCACCCAAACCCTTCCCCCCCAACCTCCCCCCCCTCAGAGCGCCAACAAGATATTTTTCAAGATCCGCGGCTCCCTGACCCGCTGCGCCAAGAACGTGAGCCGCGGCCCCGCGCTGGTGGCCCTGGCGCAGCTGTTCCGGCGGGTGCTGTCCGGGTACGCCTCCGACCTCATGAGGAGGCTGCCCAAGACAGCTGCCGGGACCACAAACGCCGTACCCGCAGTGGTTGGGGGCTCAGTGGACTGGTGAGGCAGGAGGGGGGGACGGGGGAAGGATATATCTAAAACACAGCCGCTGGAGAAGTCCCATTGAGCCACCGCCTGCGCCCTCCGACCGTTATGGGGACGAGCGTTGCTGCTCATGCTGGGGGGGACCAGGTGGGGGGGGGCGGCTGCTGAGTCGTGGGCGCAGGCAGCCGGGCTGGGCCCTTCATTGCGGCCGCAGCGCACTTCGTAAGGGAGGTACGGAGCGATGGAAGAACAGATCTGTGGGGGCTGGAAAATCCGCAAACCCCCTCCCTCTCCCCCTCCCCCTCCCCCTCCCTCGTACACCCGCTATGCAGGTACGTCCGATTGAGTGAGGAAGACGAGCGGGTGGTGTGCTGCCTGCTGGCCACCGCTGAGTTCTGCCGGGACACGACGGAGGGGCTGGCGGGGGCGCTGGCCAAGGACGTGAAGCCGCAGTTCGCGGACCGAGTGGACTTTGGGGAGCAGGAGAACGCGTTCGTGGGGGTGGCGAGGTGAGGGGCCCGGGGGGGGAGGGTCGAGGGAGGGCGTTGATGAGGTTCGAATCTTCAACGGCGTGCAGGCGTCTCTCCCCGACCCATATGCATAGGTGCTTTTCGACGTTGCAACAGCCGGGGGGGGACGGCGGGGGCTGCACACACACACACACACACACACGTCCCTCCCTGGAGGGGGGCTGTCGCAACCCAGTCCCCGCGGCCTCCCGCCCCCTCCGCGCTTCCTCCAGTGCCTGCATGAACGTGCTGGTGCTGGGTATCAACACGCGGCTGGACGGACCCCTCCTGGAGATGATCCGAATGCGGTGGGACGCGCTGGAGGCCACGTCCGGCGACGACTCGCCCTTCGTGAACGGAATAAGAAAGGTGAGGGCGGGGGGGAGGGGGTTATGGCCTGTTTGCTGTTTATCTTCCCCCGCCCACCCGACCGACTGACCGACTCAGCGCGCTGTTGACTTCAAGATCGGGCGGGAGTACAGGATGGAGCAGAGGGGGTGACTGCTGCTCTTCCTGCGAAAGTCACATACACACACACGTTCTCTCCCCCCCTTCGGGCCCCCCCTCTACCCGTATTTGTTGATGATTGCTACTACTGCTGTTGTTTTCTCATGTCCTCCTCCACCGTGGCCCCCCCTTTCCCGTGTCGTACACGAGCAGACTGAGGCAGCGGCCAGCTCCCCCTTCCCCCTCCCTGGACTAACTGATTCCGGTGCTCCATATCGCGCCCCGAGTTCCCTCCCTCCCCCCCCCGCCCCTGCCTCCAGGTCCTGCTGGACTGCGCCCCCGGGGTGGGTGCGGGGCTGGACGCCGCCAACCTGTCGTTCTTGTGCGACAAGATGGCGCGCATGTTCGTACCCCGCTTGCACGAGGCCATCTTCCGATTGCGGCGGGTGGCGGACAAGGGGATGATGCAGCTCGCGATTGACATGGACGCGGTAGGACATGAGGACGTGTACGGAAGGGGTAAGGGGGGGAAGTGTACGATAGTGTATGCGGGGCCAGCCCCTCCTTCCACATGAGCTGGGTTTTCCCTCGCCTAAGGGGCGGAGGGGGAAGAGGGACCCCGACTGCCGGTTGCGACCAGCTGGCTCCCTCCTGGAGCGGTTGCCCCTCCTGGAGCCTCTGTCCCCCGAAGCCATGCGGATTCTCCTTATCACGCCATACACACACACGGCCCCCTCCACTTCCCCCGGCCCCCCGCATTGCCCGACAAACCCCCCACGCTGGCCCCACCGCATCAGGTCCGTCGTGCGCTGCTGGAGTTCCCGAAGGTGGCCCGGGCGGCGGAGCTGTCCGGGGCGGCACGGGGCGGGGCGGGCGCGGCCGGCAGCGGATCGCCGGGTGGCGCCGGGGCGGCAGGGGTCGAGCCGCAGGAGTCGCAGGTGGAGGGGAGGAAGAGGCGGGGGCTAGGCAAGAGGACATAGACTCGCATACACGCACACGTTGGGTGGTCGACGGGGGCGGCTCAGCTTTGGAGATTCCACCGCCGCCAGGGCGACACGCATACACCCACACTCTCTCTGGTCGCCCGAAGGGGGGGGAGGTACCGTCCGCATCTCCCTCCTCGTGCCGCTGCACCAGAGTGGCACTGTGAGAGGGGGGGTGAGAGGGGGGTATGTCGATGTGTTTCTTAGACCTACGCGTATCCCGACGTCATCATTCGTACACAGCTTCAAACCCGAATTCGCACATCTGCGTGATGTCACCTTGTACGGCAGCCCCTCCTCGTGCTTGAGTCAGTTCGTTATGCCCCCCCTCCCCCCACCTCGTACTCCCCCCCCCCAGGAGCTGCCGGCGTACGCGGCCTACGTGGAGCGGGAGATGGGGTCCGTGGTGGCGCTGGTGAAGGTGCTCCAGTCCCGACCCGAGCAGCTCGTCGACACCTACCTGCTGCTCATGCCGCCGGCCGCACAGTCGCTGATGGAGTTCCAGAGGCTGTGCGAACTCAAGGTGAGAGCTCTCCGGAGGCACGCACCACCCAAACATGCTTTCTCCCCCTCCCCTTCCCCTGCTTTCATGTTGGAGGTGAACACACGTAAACACACACACACACACACACACACACAAAAATCTTGACAGTCTGACGGGCTGTACACATATACCGTTGCAATGTCTTGTCCGCAGAACACACACGCTGTCTCTCCCCATTTCCCCCCCCCCCGCCGCCTAATCCCCCTCTTGCCTCCCCCCCCAGGCACTCAACCGCAAGCAGCAGTCCGATCTGATGGGCTTCTATCAGCTCAAGGTCGGACAGCTGGGTCCCAGGCCAGGGCCGGCGTCAGGAAGCGGTGCCGCGGCAGCAGCAGCAACAGGCAGCGGCTCTCCTGGACCACCCGGCGCCGTGGGGGTGTCCACTGGCGGTACGGCAGGGCCCTCCGTCGCCGGCGGCGGCGGCGATGTGACTCTCGCCGCCGCGTCCGCCTCCAACTTGGGCACTCTGAAGGCCTCCATGAATCTGTTCACGCGGGAGCTGGCGGCCTCGATACCCTTCGCGGGGAAGCGGACGGGGGGCCAGGAGGGCGGAAGCGGGGGGGCGGGGGGACCGGGGCCCGCGGGGGCCTCCGCCTTCCCCGGGTCACCCGCGCTGTCGGCGCAGAACAAGGTGGGCTTCGGTGCCGGATGCCGGGAGGTTTGGGTATGTGGGAGGGGGTTTGGCTTGTGTGCGCTGTGATATGGAAGGATGCCATATTGCGCTGCTGGGGAGGGGGAGGAGGAAGGCGAGGCTGTGCCATTGCTCCGACATAGTCTTCACGCACACACACACACACACACACACACACACTTTTATCACATACATGCACCTATACACTCCGGCCCTGAACGTTGTCGAACCCTTGCGCTGTTGTACATTCTCCCCCTCCTCCCCCCGGCTGCCATGTCCGAACAGCCTCTTTCGCCCCCCCCTGGCCCTCTCCCCTCCTCCCTCTGTGCCTCCAGCCTCAGAGCTCTTCGCTGTTCCATGCCCGCACGGGGAGCTCCGAAGCCGTCACCGCCTCTGGGCCCTCGGGCACTGCGGCGGCCGGCGCCTTCTTCAAGGAGACCGCCGCCAAGACGAAGGAGGGGTTCGCGCGCTTCGGAAACCTGATCCGCGCAGCGAACGCGCTGACCGGGGGCGGTGAAGGGGGGGGTCCGCAGCAGCCTGGAGGGGGAGGGGCGGGGGGGGACAGCTGAGAGCCACACAACCAATATGCACATGTCTCATTCTCATAATGCCGTATCGTACGTGTTGTCGTACGGTGTATAGACCGGGGTGGCCCGGGGGCTTGGCTGCGGGCCTGGGGGGAAAGGAGGGAGGAAGGGTAGAGGGGGGGTGTTCAGGACTGGGCAGCAGCCAAGTAATCAGGGGAGGGCGGGGCCTCAAGCTGGGGCCCGGAGCGATTGGTGTGGGGCCCTGCGAACGGAGCACCTCTGCCGGTAGCGACCTCGCAGCGGCGTTTATCGTGGAGCCCCGCGTGTGTGTGTGTGTGTGTGTGTGTGTGTATGTGTTTGGCTCTGCCCACACCTCCCGCCGCATTACGATATCGAGTAGGAGACGAAGGGGAGGGGTGTCTGTCTGTCAAAAGTGTGAAAATAGGTACTATTTTATTTTTTATTAGGGGGTCTCTCTCTCTCTCGGAAGGGGGTGTGCTTCTATCGTATCTTTCAGTTTGTCGTTATGTCAGTCGGTCAATGTCATATCGTACGTTTACGGTTGGCGGAAGGGGCCTCTTGATGAGTGGATGCGTCCCTGAGTGGGTGGCTGACGGAGGGGAGGGGGGTATGCGCCCTGCCCTGCCCTGATGATTGCTGCTGTCAGGGGGGGAGGGCGGAGGGGAGGAGGAGGCTCCCGGACGGGTGCTTCGCTGCTGCATGATGAAACCCTGTGAGCTCAGCTGGTGATAAGCGGAGTACGTACGACACACATATACACACACGCCTGCCGTGAGAGAGTGTGCGACCACCGGCCGTCACGCCAGGCAATGATGATGTGTGGTGCGGTGTCACGTGTGGTGCAGCACCCAGCCAAATAACTGAAATAACTGAACACTATCAAGTCGTTGTCGGAGTAGATAGAGACACGCCTGCGGGAGGTATGCGTCCTCTGCTCACGTGTAGGCTCACCCGCAAGAGCACAACATCCCCTGAAGTCCTGCGCACACTCGGGGCCCATCACCCTGCCCGCAAATGAGCTCCCCCCCCCCCAGGGGAGGAGGGGAACAAGTCCCCCTCCCGGCCGCTTGCACCGGTTCCGCCACCAGCTTGTGGAGCCAGCAGAGTCGGGCAGACTGTGGTGGGGTGGTCAGGGTGCGGTCAGGGCGCCCTTGCTTGAAGCAAGGATTGGGAGGTGCGTCGGCGTCAGCAGCGTCAGCTGGCACATAGGAATGGGTTCTTCCGACCAGCAGCCTGCGGTTGTTCTCGGGGTACCTCGCCACCGCCAGCAGCAAGGCCGGCCAATAAGAAACACTAGCTCTAAAGGCTTCCAGGGGAATCGCCTTAGTGGCGGGGACCTGAGAGGTGGACAAGGCCACCCGTCAGCCGACCTTCAGTTCTTGCTTCGTCAGAAGAGCACCACCACCAGCTTTCCTAGGGTCGGCCACCACCTGGGAGCTGTGCGCCACAGCCGGAAGGCAGCTGGGGGGGGAAGGGGGGTGGGATTATGCCGAGGTGAGGTGAGGGGTGATACGTCTGATGCGAGGAGGAGGGGAGTAATGCTGCTCCTCACTCTCGGCTCCTGATCCGCCTACTCCCACTCTCTCTCTCTCTCTCCCCCTACACCTCCTCGTGCCGGGGTTTGCTGGACTGCAGACAGATATAGCGGTAACATCCGCGCTGTGGCTGTGTCTGGGCTTTTACATCAGGGCTTTCACACCCCGGCACCCGTACGCATCCTGACACACGCCTGCTGCATTCCCCCCTCCCTCCCTCCCGGGCCCCCCCCATCACAACGACCTCAAGGCGGCCTTTTACGTCCCCCTCGCAGGGGGGGAGCGAGCGCCCCTACTCGTGTCCCCCAACTTGCCGTACATCATGCAACGACATCACGAGCTAGCTTCTCTCCATCATGCTTCTTTCGAATATTGATGTGTACGATAATGATATCATTATCGTACACATCAAGATAGTCCCGAAATACGAATACGGCAATGAAAAACTGCACTACACAAGCTTTTCATCTTATGAAACTTTCCATCACGGCCTCCTCCGAGACCAGGACACCTGCCGTACAGTCGGTGAATAAACAACGGCAGCAATGAAGTACAGGCTATCTGTCACCAGCCTTCTTTGTCACAACGGTTGCGGCATCTCTCTGTCTCCTAAGAGCCATCCCTCGCGGTGTGCCGCTCACCCGTACGGAGGAAGAATTCGCACATCAGGTGCTCTGATAAGAGGGCCTTATTAATTCGTTTTATTGACCATGTCGTACGCGATACGCTATGTACCTCGTCGTATACGATACAAGCGGAGTGACCGGAGGCAGCAGAATCTATCCCAACCACCAACCACCGCTCCATGTACGTGGTACTGATACATGGTACTCATGTGCACGTGACGCAACGCACAGGGCGCAAACGACGCAGCCACCGTCATGTTCTGTCGTACAGATGTACAAATCCGGAATTCTTTCCCCCCAACCTCCTGGAGCCTGGCAACGGTGGGTGATAACGCCGAGTGTACGGAAGAACTGCAAATTAGGGTCCTCCCTCATTTCCCCTTCACCCAAAGAGGGGGACGAAGATCTTCCCCTATATGCTCTTCCCTCCCTCCGTCCCCCCCTCCCGTGACCTTCCCGCCCCGTCGTAACGTTTGCTTCTGTTGACCTCTCCATTCCCCTTGTACTTCCTATGTGCTGCCGTACAGTAACGGTGACTAACTAACTTCACAAGTTAAAACCAACGCGCTTCCTCCAAAACAAAACCTCCTCCCCCTCCCCCTCCCCCTCCCCCTCCCCCATCAGCAGCAGCAGCAGCAGCACTGCGGCTGTGGCTGTGGCTGACTGTCACGGAGGTGAACAAACCTTGCCGGTTCAACATCACCAAAGGCCTCCGAAACCAACCGGCCAATCCGCCCTGAAACCAGCAAGTGAAGAAGTCACACACACACACACATCCTCTTAACGGGCTTTCATGTTAACTACCCCGTTGTTGCCGTACGCGTGGACTTGCTCGGCCGCCTCCACAGCCTGCAGTAAGCGGGGCCCGGGAGGGTGGTGGCGTGTGTATGTGTGTGTGAGTGTCTAAGTTTGTATGGTCCCGGGGGAGGGGCAGTGTGAAAGCGCTTTCGGCTGCAGAAACTTAACTGCATCCCCCCCTGGAGTCCAAATGGGCCCAATACCAAAACCCACCCTGGAGGCATGTAATACAATGCCAGGTTCTCCCGCAACCAGTTCAGAAACACACACACACACACAATGTGCAACCACCCCCACCTGCAACATGCTCTCGGCCTCCACCACTCGTTGTACGGCCTCCGAGAACTTGGCCTCCGATGAGCTCAACTGGCTCTGAGGCCGAACGGAAGTGTACGGATATGAGTCATCCAATGGGGGTGCGGCCGGATATGCCCCACTGGCAACCGCCCCAACGCTTAAGGTCGCAAAAAATACACACACATATGTATATATCCATATTTATATATTTACACACGCGCACGCACCTGCATTGCCACCACGGCCGCCTCCGCGCGGGCACCCCTCGCTTCCGCCGCCTTCAGGGCCGCTTTCGCACGCTCTGTCTGCGCCTCGAGCTTCGAGCCCTGGAGGGTGTGAGGGGGTGAAGGGAGGCAGATGTCCGTCTGTCTGTCAGCCTGAGCCACGAAGGAAAGGAGGCGCTTCCTCGTGTTGCCCGCCCCTCTCACTTTTGAACAGGCACAGGCACCTTGTGACAGCACCACCCCTGACGACAATGACGGACGGACGGACGGACGGACGGGCCCCCAACCCCCGAAGGCACCTTCGGAGCTGCATCCCCGCCCTCTCTCCAGCCTCCCCAAGACCACATGATCAACCCCACATGATCGCCCGTCACGCACCGACTGGCGGGCCTTATTCAGCTGCTGCTTGAGGTCGCCCTCGCGTCCGATTGCATTCTGCGCCGCCGTCAGCGCGGTCGCCCGCTGCTGGTCCGCCGCCTTGGCGGCCGCATCCGCCGCCGCCCGCCGCGCCTCGCTGTCCTTGAGCGCTGCCTCGGCCGCCGCTGCTCGCCGCGTGGCCTCCCTGGCCGCCAAGGAGGTGGCACTGGCCTCACCCTTTGCGGCAGCCATCTGGAGGGCGAGAGTTGCATGAGGGGGGGAGGGGGGGAGGGGGGCGAGTAGAGTGCGCGCACGCGCGATGAAGCTGCGGCACTGCCCGATGGTGTCCGCTATGGTGGAGATGAGCGAATCCGTACGTAAAGTGTGTCCACCACCACAGCCACTTTGTGTACGCACGAACATAGAAACCCAGACGTGCACACACGCACACGGCCGCTCGGGGCCTCCTGTTCCCCCACCCCACCTCCATGCCGCCGCTTACGTCGCGTCCGTCAACGACCCGGCCCCCACCCCTTCCCCGCCCCACCTCCTCTCCCCCCATCCGCACCTGCGCCTCAAGCTTCGCGACCCGGGCCCGCGCCGCGTTCAGGGACTGCTTCAGATCGCCCTGCCCGCCGAGAGCGGTCTGGGTCTGGCGCATCAAAGACGCCTGTTGAGACTCCGCAGCAGCTAGGGAAGCCTGCACCTGAGCGAGCTTGGCCTCGGCGGCCTGGAGGGAGGGGTGTGTGTGTGTGTGTATGGGGGGTGGTGGTGGAGGAAGAAACCAGCAATGTGTGAGCAAGGCAAGTAATCAAGATGTATGCGGGTATTGGGGTTCAGAAGACAGACGGTTTCGGAGCCTGCAGGAGGCAACCCTCTACACCCCCATATCCCTAAAAACCCTAAACCCCCCCCCGAGCTGAGGCCCACCTCCGAGCGGCCGGCCGCCTGCGCCGCCTGCGCCGTCAGCTGAGTGACCCTCTCCTTCGCGCTGGCTGCCTCCGCCGCCGCCTTCTTCGCCGCTTCTTCGAACTGCCCCGCCTGCTGCTTCGAGACATTCAGCTGCTGCTTCAGGTCGCCCAGCCGCCCCAAGCTGGCCTGCAAGAGAAGCAAGAGGAGAGGGGGGACGGGGGGGTCAGTAGCTCGTGGCCGTTAGAAAGTGGCCGTTAGCTCATGGTCGTTATGTCGTGGTGGGATGTTGCAGGAGGAACCCGAACGGAGCAGGGATCAGCACTCCTCAGCCGCGCAGCCCCCTCCCGCTCCTTCTTTCCCTTTTCGCCCCCCTCCTCCTCCCCCTCATCATCATCAGCAGCAGGAGGGCGCACCTGCATGTCCCTGATCAGCGCCGCCCGCTGCCTCTCCGCCTCTCCTAGTTGCCCGCTGGTGGTCGCCAACGCCGCCTCACTCGCCTCCAGCGCCTGACGTGCGGCGCTGAGGTCCTCCGCCGCAGCCCTCGCCTCGCCCTCAACCGCCACCAGCTGAGACCGGGTGGCGCTGACCTCAGCCTGAAGCTGCTCAGCCTGACCGGGCAGAAAGGGGGAAAGGGAGCTGGGGAGCTGTGGAGCTGTGGAGCTGGGGAGCTGGAGGGGAAAGGGGGGAGTGACCGGAACCGATACACACCACATGTTGCTAGCTTCACGCGAGAAGGGGATGTGAAAGAGGCTCCAGGGGGACGCTGACAAACAGGACCAGTGAAAGAGCGATCCGAGGGGGGTTGAGAGACGGCGAATCCCCCCCTCATCCTACCTTTTTGCGTGCACATACACACACACACACACACACACACACACACACACGCTCACTTCTTTTTTTGTTTCCTCGAGCCTGTGCCTCATTTGATTCGCATCGCGGACCGCAATGGACCGTTCCTCGCTAAGCTCCTCCACCCGCCTCTGCTCCGCCGCCAAAGCCTCCTCGCGGGAGCTCAGCTCCTTGCGGGTCGTGGCGAGCTGGGCCGAGGTGGTGGCGGCACGCTGAGCCGCCTCCGCCTCCCGGGCCTTACTGCGTGCCAGCTCGGTGTCCAATTTTTGAGCGGACTGGCGCGAGACGTTCAACTCCTGCGGGGTCCCCGGGGGTTAACCAATGGGGGAATTCATTTGTGTGTATGCGTCTCTGTGTGTGCATGTGTATATGCGTGCGTGCTTTCCACACTCCACCTCACTCCAATGTCTTCCGGGACGTCTTCTACCTCAGCATGCCGTTGTCTTAAAAACACACCACACCACGACGGACACGTGCTCCCCGCTCTTTCCCCCCCTCCTCAGCCGCTACCTGTCTCAGGTCGGTGGCCCGAGTGATTGCCGTACTGGCCTCCTTCACCAGCTTCTCCCGCTCCTGCCGCGCCCTCTCCAACTCCGCCGCGGTGGAGGACAGCCGTTGCTCGGCCTGGGACGCCCGCGACGACACACTGGCCAGCTGGCTGCGCACCTCCCGCACCTCGGTCTCGAACTTGGCTGCCTGGGCCTTACTCGCGTTGAGCGCCTGCTTTAGATCCGAGGACTTGGTGATGGCGATCTGGGCGGTGGAGACCAGCTTCTCCCGCGCCTTCTCCGCCTCACGCAGCTGCACCTCCGCCGCCTGCCAACGCCGGTTGGCGTCCTGGGCTTCACTGGTGGCAGAGGCCAGAGCGCTGCGAGCAGTCTTGAGCTCACCATCCAGCTTGGCGGACTGGGCCAAGATTTTGTCGAGGGTGGGGGGGGATGCCGGGGTGGGGATTAGCGTCCCCCGATGTGTTGGCGGAAACAATGCAGTTGCAATGAGCGAACGGACTTGTGCCGGTTCGTACAAACACACACCGCACGGGTGATGGGTTGTGGCCCTAATTGGACGCTAATTGGACGCTAATGCTAATGCAGCGTGGGCTCTCCCTCCCCTTCCCCACCCACACCCCTCTCGTCTCTCCCTCTTCCTCCCTCTCACACACACATACACATACACACACACGCACACACCTTCTCTTTGAACACGTTGAGTGCTTGCTTAAGATCCCCCGCGCGGCTCAGCGCCATCTGCGCGTCCCGCACCAGCGCCGCCTTCTGTCCCTCCGTCTCGCGCACCGCCGCCTCAGCCGCCGACAGCCGCCTGTTCGCGTCCGTGGCTTGCGCGGTGGCGGCCGCGAGAGAGGCCTTCGCCGACTTCAGCTCGTCGTCCAGCCGGACGGACTGGGCCCTGGAAGCGTTCAGCTGCTGCTTGAGATCACCCTCGCGGCTGAGGCTCGCCGTGGCCTGGCGGATGAGGGCGGCGTTCTTCTTCTCCAAGTCCTGGGGAGGGCCCGGGGGAAGGGGGCGGCGGGAGGGGGCGGGGACGCGGACGAGCAGCGGGAGCAGGAGGGGTCACTCCTCCTGGCCGCCTGTAATGCAATGGTGGTACGAAAGCGTCCCTCCGAACCGAGACGGCGTTCCGAGGCTGCCGTACTGCGCCTGACCTTATCAGAGCCTATGGACGAAGCTGCACCCTGCTACTTGTTCAACGACCCACTTGCATTTGGCAGCAATCCCCGGGTTGCCGCGAATCGGTCTTTTCAGCAGCTGCAATGCGCTCCGGGGTACACTGGCCACCTTTGCGCGGACGTCTGCCTGTGGCTTTCTGTGGACTTCAGCTGCATGGATTGGCCCCCCTTGGCACGTACGACTGTGATTGGCTTACTCGTACTCTCACACTAGTCGAGGGAGGGCACCGCCGTACTAATTCTCTTCCGCACTTCCAGCAACATGTCGCGCAGTTCCCTCCTGTACGACAGAACTTCTCCAAAACCCGTACGGCACCCCCCCCATTACAAAACCCCCCCACAGGCACCTGCGCCGCGGTCCTCGCCGCGAGCAACTCCGCCCTGCTCGCATCCAGCGCCTGCTTGCCCGTGGCCAGTTCCCGCTGTAGCTCCGGAACCTGCACCTCCAGCTCCCGCAGGCGGGCGCTCTTAGCCGCCAGCGCAACGTTGGCCTCCTTCACTTGCCGCTCCAGGGAGGCGACCTGGAGGGAGGGTGGGAAACAAGGGGAGGTCGGACGGGCAGTGGGGGTCCGTGCCGCCCCCCCCCGGGGGCAACCAACGCCCTAAGCCCTCCCCAAGTACCATCACCACCAAACCCCCTCCCCCAGGGGGTCAGCAATACCCCCCTCCCCCAGGGCCCCCTCCCATCCATTCCTTTGTCCCCTCCCCCTCCCAAAACACACACACACACACACCTCGTACGTACCTGCGCGCGACTGGCATTGAGCGCCTGCTTGAGGTCCTGCATCTTCCCCAGCTCAGCGCTGCGGCTCCGTACAAGAGCGCCGTTCTTTGCCTCCAGCTCTTGAGCGGTCACCCGCGCCGCCGCCAGCTGAGCCTCGCGCTCGTCCAAGGCTTGCTGCCGCGCCGCCACCTCCGCAGTTTGCTCGTCCAAATTGCTCTTCAGCGCCGCCAGCTGCTCCGCCCGCTGCTGCAGCTGCGCTGTCGCAGCGTTGACCGCCGACTCGAGCTTCGAGACCTGCGCCCGGGTGCTGTTGACCGCCTGCTTCAGGTCCCCCTCGCGGCCCAGGCTCTGCTGCGTGAGTCGCATGAGGGACAAGTTGCGCTTCTCCAGCTCGCTGGCGATGGAGCGGGCGGAGTCGAGCTCCTCCCGCATGGCCTCCATTTCCAGGCGACTGGACTGCTGCTGCATCTGGAGCTCGGCAAGCTGCGGGAGAGGAGGGGAGGAGGGGAGGAGGGGTGCGGAGGGACGGTGTTGGGAGGTAATTAAACCATGAAGGGATGCGTGTGTAGCATCTACGGTCTGAGCTACTGCTACTGCAACTGCTACTGCTACTGCGGAAAAAGCGGAAGATGAGTACGGCTGAGTATTTCATCCGCATCTAGCGGATCAAGCTTTCCCCCTTCTCCGCTCTCCCCCCTTTCCTTCCCCCCCCCTCCACTCACCAGCTGCTTCATCTCGCGGACCTTTTGCTCCTTAGTTGCCAACTCCGTCTTCACCTGGGTCAGCTCCGCTGCGTCACGGGCGCGAAGACTCAGCTCCTGTCACATACACACATACACACCGGTACGTGCACGTGAGGGGCGGGGCGGGCAGGTTCACATCCCTTTAGGAGGGGCCACGTCCCCCTCCCTCTTGACCGACACGAGGTAACCGCAGCAGCTTCACACCTGGCACACGGTAACGGCCCCCAACCCCGCCCCGACAGCGGGCATACGGCCACCAGGAACCCGCCGACCTGTTTGCTGTACTGTACGATGGACTGCATCGACGCCACCTGCCCCTCCAGCGCCGACACCTTCGCCTCCCTCTCCGCGAGCAGCATTCGCGCCTCCTTCGCCTCCACCGTCAGCAGCGCCACCTGCGCCTCCAGCTCCCGCAGCATCACCTCCTTCGGCGCCAGATCCGTCATGAGGGCGGTGGCTTCCTGAGCGGGGCGGGAGGGGTCCGGAGGGGAGGGGGTCGGGCGGAGCGGTCAGCGGAGGGGAGGAGGAAGAGCGAAAGGATGACGAAAAAGGGGAGGTTGCGCGTGTGTGTGTGTGAATGCGTCTTAGTGGGGAACACCCTATTCCCCCCCTCCTCCCTCTTATTCCTCCTCCTCGTGTAAGCTGGTGTAGGGGGACTGCCATACTGCGGGTTTCTCCCACCTCGGCCCCAACCGCTTTCCCTCCTTTGCCGTACGACATACACGCACACACACGCACCTTCATGTCTTTGGTCGCCAGCAGCTGGTCCTTGCCCAGGCTGATCTGCCGACGCATCACTGCAATCTGCGCCAGGGAGGGGCGCCAGGGAAGAGCGGGGGTAATACCACTGGTTCGATGCTTCCCTTCAGCCGGAGGGCGAGGGCAAAGGGAGAAGGGACAGCCCGCATCCGTACACACAACTTGTGCCCAAGTTCTCAGGCACAACTTGCTTCGCTGACAAAAGCACGAGAGCCCGATACCCCACCCTACTGATTATGTTCCTCATCGCATTTCCCCCCCTCGGCCAAACCGTGTTTAATACTTCCCCCCTCCCTCCTCCCCCTCCCTCCTCCTAGCTCGGCCCAACACAAAAACACAACACCACGCACACCTGCTTCTCCAGCTCCGCCATCTTCCGCTCCTTGTCCTCAATGGCCCGCCGGGCGGCCGCCACCTCGCTCTCCAGCTGGGCGGACTGCGCCCGGGATTCCGACACAGTGGCCTTCAGCTCGTCCTCCCGAGTCCTGAAGGGGCGGGGGGAGGGGGAGAACTCCGGTGGGAGGGGAGGGGAGGAGCCGACGGCCGCGAAGCCCCGAACCCACCCTTCCGTACATACCTATTATGAAGGTCTTCTCTCTGCCCTCACCCCCCTCTTCCAAACCCTCCCTCTCACCCCCCTCATCGTCTTCCCGCTTCTTCCCCCTCCCCCTGGCTCACTTGGCCGCCTGCAGCACAGCCTCCTTCTCCTCCTGCAGCTCCTCCATCTGCGTGAGTGGAGGGGCGGGAGGGCGGGGGTTACCAGAGGGGGGGAGAGGGAGAGGGAGAGGACAAGTCCCCCCGGGGTGAGCGGCTAGGTCTTAGGTGGGGCCCTCCCCGCGGCGGCCTCTGATTTGGGGACCCCACCTAAGACCTAGCCGCCCGCCGCCAGTGCCGAATCGGCGGTGTGCGGTGGAGGGAGGGGGCGGAGGGTGGAAGGTGGAGGGCGAACACACGAGACCCGCAGGTGCTGCTACTCCCGACGTAGAGAAGCTGCCAAGGACTGACTGTGGTAGGCGGGAAGGATGGCGGCTGCCAGAGGAAGGGGACCCCCAGAGGGGGCAAGATGCTACGAAACCAACTAATTCGGTCCCAGGTGGCGGCCGCCGAACATGTCGCCCGTACAATGAGTGTGAGTGTGAATGTGAAATGTGTACGGCAATCAACACCCAACCCGTGGGGCACCACTGACGGGCGTCGACAGACCCATCAAGCCGTACAACGTACGGAACCCCAAATTGAAAGGTACGCACCGGACACTGCAGGTATCCTAATCAAGCAACCCCGCCTCCGCCCGCTATACCCCTCCCTGGCCCCGCACCTTGGTCTGAAACTCCTCCTTCACCACCTCCTTTTCCTTTTCCTTTTCTTCCAACCGCTCCCCCAACCGCTCAACTGCCTGAGCGAGTGCGGCCGACTTCGACTGATCGGCGCTCTGCAGCCCGTGATTCCCAAATGCATAAGGCCCACGGGGAGGAAGGGCGAGGCAGCAGCTGCGTCAGAAGAAGTCTAATCCAACGTGGGGTCGTATGTTAGAAAGAAAAGCGCCCGGCCCCCGGCCGTATTACTTCTTCCTCATTCCCCTGGTATATCACCGTGTGTTGTCGCTCATTCTCAACATGTACCGCAGGTTGTTGAGCACATGAAGGTCTTCATGAAGATAGGCCTCTCTCCCTCTTTTCTCAGACAGACAGACAGACAGACAGGCAGACAGACAGAGAGGTTAAGATAGTCAACCAACTATCCAACTACTTTCCGTTGTAGCCCCAGCACCCCCCCCCAAGGACAGGAAGTTGGGACTTTCGACGCTAAGGGTGAACATATGTACTATCGTCACATCCAGTAGCTGCCCACCAGAAAAAGAGGGGAGGGAGAGAGAAGACGACAGGAGGGAGAGAGAGAGTGGGGGAGGCAGGCGGGGAGGTGTGGGGAGGGCGAAGGTACGGCGGGGAGAAGGGCGGGCGGAGCGCACCTTTTGGAACTGCTGGATTCCGAAAATCGCCCCTAGGCCCCCGAGCACGGAGGCGCCCACCGCCGTCAGGTTGAAGCCGCCGATACCCGCACCGCCGCCCGCAGAAGCACCGGCGCTGCCAGTGGGCCCCGAAGCCGTGGGCTTCTTCGGGTTGGGTCGGGGTCGGGAGGGGGCGGGGGAGGCGGAGGACACTGGCTTGGGTGCGGCCGCAGGCTCGGGAGGGGGGGGAGGAGATGGCGAAGCGGTTGCAGGACCCAGCGTGGACGACGCCTGTGTTTCCACCTTCCCCTGGCGCTTCTTCGCGCGGCGCTCCCTCCGAGCGGCTGCCCGGGCTTCCTTGGACTTGTCCGCAGACGTGGTCTGTGTGGCAAACCATTTCAAAGGGAATGGCCGTTGACGTTTTAGAAAAAAGTGGAATCGGCCCTCTAATTCGGCAATTTGAATTGATATGTAAAGGATAAAATGTAAATGATTTTCGTTTATGCTGCATCAATCCGCTTTGACGCCCTGCTGACCGATGCACGACTCGGCCATCCACAGTTGAGCAAGTCGCGAGGGACGTCCCAAAGATCAGCAAGGCCGAGGCCAAACTCGTAAGCCGATATAATGTGAGATCCAATATACATCATCGAGCAGTGTTGACTGCCGAACTGCACTCAGCTTAGCCCCTACCACAATTCCGAATGCGTACCCAACATAGTTCGGATTAAAGTCTATGGACACTCCATCTGATGTCTACCAGCCTTATCACTCACCTCGGTGGCCCCCCATACAGCGGGTGTGAGCGTTAGGAGAAATCCAGCGGTACCTCCGAGTAGTCCGAGCCTCCTGGAAGTCTTCGGACCCGACTGGATTTCGACCTCATCGGAGTTAATAAAACAATGAACTCGAGAAGGCCTGAACTTTGGCTGACATCGAACCTTGGAGATAAGGCGCTTCGCCGCCGTGTTAGGGCGGGGCCCGTTAAGCCGAAGCATCCTAACGTTACACCAAGTCAATTGGCGTCCAGTCGTCAAGCTACCAGACCACGAATTTGCGTTAGGATCAACTTACAGTCAGCGCTGTTTGTACGACGGTAAGACGCGGTAAGGCCCAACGTATGTGCCTGTTATCGCTGTGCCGACGACGTGGGAACTGCGTCAAGAAACGCTTCATACGAAGTCATGTCCTAAAATTTTTCTTTGCAGTCAATTTTATTGCGTTCCTCTAACGTATGCGCATTTCGTGCGGGCTACAGCCAACGGTACCAGTCCTTTTCACAACCGCCAAAAGCCTACTACTCCCCGGACGAAGACATTTGTCAAACTGTACCTGAATGGCTCTTCATAAATTAGAACAATTGCTGCGTCTTTGCAATTGTTGTGCAGGTTGTGGAGACGGCACGGCGTGCCCCTGCGCTCCTACTGGACTGATGGCCATATTCATTTGGATTGCACAGCCGGCATCATGTAAAACCTGGTGCCTAGCGAACCCAAAAGTGATTTCGGACATGAATCCGTCCACAGATAGCTCGACAATGTCAACAATCCAACAGTGTCCAACTTTCAAGATGCGGCGCGATGGTGATCGGCAGGCAGTCCAGGAAAAGCAAAAGCTGCCCGCTCCTTCCCTTCCCAAAGCAACTATCCCCAGTAAGCGGGTCTGTAACGCTCACGCACGAAACGCGTATGTGCTAACAGCAAGCAAGGCGCGAGCATAGCATGTACGGCACATGCCATGCCGAGGGATGTATGATTTAATATGCGTGGATCACATGCATCATCAACTCCAGCGCCGTACATTTGGTGTCAACCTTCACTTCTATTGCAATGACGCGCTCCGCGGCCCTCCCCCTGCTTGTATTTCAATGGAGCCCGGTGTGTTGTCGCGGAGCCGTATCTAGACTTACCCCTACGGACGCACTGCAACACAATGGCGGTAGCCATACGCAGACATGGCTGAAGCTGGAGGCAAGAGGGGTTACACACATTCGTTGTCGCATTCGAACAGAAGGAGCGGTGGCAGCGGGCGATACACGCACCGCAGAGGGAGACCCATAGGGGATGCCAAATGGGCCCCACTTAACCGCAACGTGTGTCCGTGTGGATTGATGAACGGAAATGCACCCCCTCGGACGGAGCAGCACGAGCAGCATTGGCCCACCATTAACCGTTGCATGTCCGGCAGGCAGTCATCACTCACATCACTCACGATACTGACGAACTGAAGAGGAGGGGGAGGGGATGTCTCTTTCCAACACGCGGACGATGAAAGAGCAGCAAGTACGAATATATGTCCCTCCTCCTCCCCTCTTTCCCTCTCTCTACTGAACATTACGGTCACGTCCGCCAACCACCCAGCCACGTTTGTCTGATGCTGCGTGTCAGTCTGTCAGTCTGTCAGTCTGTAGGTCAGACTCCCGGAACATCTTTGAGTGGGTGAATTGCGAGAGATCCACTTCTCCTGTTTTGAGTGCAGGTTTTCTTCCGATTCCTTTTAAAAACAGAGCTTTACCGCCGATATGGTACAATTAAATCCTTATCAGCTATACCATCACCACACTATCATCAGATACTGTTCATGATGAGTTAACTTAAAACACAGTTTCCGGTTGTAAGTGGATAGTTGGTTGATGTGTGCGTCCACGTGCGGGCTCCTGTCCATACATCCGTCCCCTTACCTTTTCATTTCATCAAAGGCAGCAAACCGCACTCCGCAGCAGAATTGCGATCGTTGCGTACATTGTGGCCGATTGTGGAGGAAGACCCGTCACGGAGTCCTTTTTACAAGTAGAGCTGGCTGAGAGGGATGGGGATGCACACAGCGGCATTGCAGAAGGGGCCAGATACACCTGGTCTGGGTGTATGTGAAGGACCGGTACCACCGCACCCCGCACAGCCCCCCTCTCCCCTTAGCCTGCTTGGACATGATCCCAAGAGGGAGAGAAAAAGGAAAGGAGGACATGGCACAGTCCGAATGTCTGATGAGAGGTCTGACTGCGCAGCTGGCAAACCGCCCTGTTGCAACAAGGCAGGCTGATGGGGGCCCTGCGGACAAACAAAGAGAAACGGCAGGTGGCCCGCTTCAAATGGTAACGGCGCTGTAATACAAATTCCGCATATTCTTAGAAATTGAGCTTACATTACAGCCAGCTGACCACCTGGATTCTAATAGGCTTTAGTGAAACACGTGCCGTACAGCAGCACCTCGCCGGAGACGTGTGTCGCCGGAAAACAGGGCGACATTCCCATTTTCTGCAACAGCCTCACTCCAGAGCATAGCGGAGACCAGCAGAAGATATGGCGTACATATATGGGCATGAGGATGTTGACATGGTTGCCAACAAAGCACCACTGCTGCGGTTCTTGCAGCCATCGATGTCCACCGGAAAAATGGGGCGTCACATGTAGGCCATATCACTGCCGCGATGCACGCAGCGGTAAAGCGTCCTCTACGCGTGTCGGCCGCACATTTGCAAAAGCACAACTCGCTCGTCACTCTCGTTCACACCAGACGCGCACTATGGCCGCAAACGGCAGCATGCCAAGGTACGGAAATGGCGAGCGACCCTGATCCAACTAAGTGTACACCTCGCCGTGAAACCCCCCTGCACGGCGTCCTGCATCCATTGAGCAGCAATTGCACGGAGCACGGCGGGACGACGTTGCACCGAGCTACTCGAGCTTCCACGCGAGCACCAGCCTTCCTTGGCTTATCGCCCGCGCGGCTTAAGATTGAGGCCTTGCGGACGGGCTCGTCCACCTGATCCCTTCACTTCACCAGCGCCCCGCATGAATGTCAAGGACCCTAAAAAGCCCCCGCCTCCCAGACCGCCTAGCCGCGACTGGTCCTCCTCCAGCGCCGCTGTGTACTTGTCCTCATCCAGCCCCGCACGTCCTCCACCTCGCCCGGCTGATCTTTCCGGTTGCGTCGCTGCCCCCCCAAAGTCCTCGAAGCCATCCGCGGCAGGTGCGCCCGCGTCATCCTGAAACGAGCCCAGGACCGCAGCGCCCGTTGGGGTGCCTGTGTTCCCCAGCGTGTCCCCCGCACCGCCCGGAGCGGCCGGGCTGTCAAAGAGGTCCGCGAGAGCCCCGTAGTTGATCTTATTGGAGAGCTTCTTGGAGGCCAACAGGTTGCGCGTCGCGCCAGCAGCGTCCTCCGCAGCTGGAAGCTCGGCTTTCTGCCGTACGCCACACAGGCAGACGTGACAGGAGGGTCGGTCGCAGATGAGTCAATGGCAGTGAGAAGCAGCAGCAGTGAGCAGCAGCAGCAGTGAGAAGAGGAAACCGCTCGTCACCCCATCAGCAAGGCAAGGGCATATGTTACCACCAGGCAGGTGCCAGCTCTCTTGCAGCTCTGCCAGCGCCCCTTCGGGTGCTTGTCCCTTTTCACTCCTACTCCTATTGCCCGTGCCCGTGCCCGTCTCTGCCTCGCTTAGCACAATCCCCTCCGGCCACCTTCCCTACCTTGCGTGTGTACTTGCGCTTCGGTCGCTCTGCGCCAGCCTGGGTTGCTTCCGCCTCCGCCGCTTTCTTCGCCTGCTGCTTCTCAATCCAGTCCTTGTTCATTTCCACCCACAGCTGCTCCCGCATGCTGGCCTCCTCGCGGGTGGCGAGATAGCCCGTGATTTCGTCTTCATCCACATCGGACAGATTGTCGCTGCTGAGGACCTCCTCCTCCCGCCCCGCCGAACCAGGTGATGCAACCTCCATCGCGCGCGGATGGGCTGGCACAGCAACAAGCTCGGCGTCGTCTGCGGAGGCAGCAGCGCCGCCAGCGTCTGCAGGAACCGCCGGCGGCGGTGCGCCCTCGCACGCGTCCAGGGCAAGGGCTTTTAACGCTTGCACGTTGGGTGCGTCCTGGCTTGCAGCAGCGCCCGGCTGCGCCCCCCTAGCCGGGCCCCCTGACGCCGCCACCCTCTGGGCGGATGCACCCGGGCCCATGCCGCCCTCAAGCCGGGGCACCACGTTCCGCTGCTCCCCTTCAGCATCTGCATCTTGAGCATCCGGCCGGCTTCGCTGGAGGAGCGGCGCCGTGGCCACTGCGGCAACCACCCCGCCCAGCGCCTTGGCCAGCGGCTGCAGGTCGGAGCTGCGGAGCGCTTCGTCGAAGTCCGCCTCTTCGGCTGCGGAGATGCGAGCCCCTCCCGCCTTTCCACCCGCGGCCTTACGGGAGGTACCGGCCGCCAGCTCAGTGGGGCCCAAGGTGTGGCCGTCAGTCGGGGCATCTGGAGTCGCGCCCTCCTCAGCGGCCGCCTCGTTCTCCCGATGGCGGGCTTCGCGGTAATGAGGGAACGGGTATGAGGGTGCGCTTAGCAACAACGATCATAACGACCGCAAAAGCCATGAGAGGAACGGAAGCAAGCGGCCGAGTCCATTACTGCATGCCAGTTCCGACATCCCTTGTCTCATGCTCACCGTGCTGTCTGAGGAGGACCTCATGAGGGAGTTGGGGGGAGAGATGAAGACCGACTGCACCCCGACCAGGTCGGTCAGGGCCGCGGACGTCATTCAGCTCAGCCAGTAGTCATCCGCACCCGCAGCCCGAGCGTCACAACTTACCTTGGTGGATGTCCTCCTCCTCCCCAGCCGGTCCAGCACCCTGGAGGTGGTGCAAGGGAAACGGAAAACAAATAGGTCAGGATCGAACACGGTGACGGATAGTTGTCCTGATAGCGCCTGCAGTGGACGCCTGCGGCATTCATCTTCGGCGCACATCCCACAAGGGACGCAGCCACTCAACATGGTGCATGCGCTCGAGGACCGTCCCCGTCCCCGTCCCCGTCCCCGTCCCCGTCCCCGTCCCCGTCCCCGTCCCCGTCCCCGTCCCCGTCCCCGTCCCCGTCCCCGTCCCCGTCCCCGTCCCCGTCCCCGTCCCCGTCCCCGTCCCCGTCCCCGTCCCCGTCCCCGTCCCCGTCCCCGTCCCGTCCCCGTCCCCGTCCCCGTCCCCGTCCCCGTCCCCGACTAATAATCCTCCTCCCTCCCGATCTGGACAAGGACTACGGCCCCCTCTCACCTCCAGCAGCAGCATCGGGCGCTCGCTCTCCAGCTGCGCCCGCACCCGCTTGCGAACATCCCGTCGGAGGTTGCGGACGAAGGCGGGCGGGTTCTGGGCTCCCTGCGGGGCCGGAGCGGGAGCCAGGGCCGAAAAGGGACCTCGAGGGGTTACCCTCCGCCTTCTTTGCACCTACCGTACAGGCTGTGCGGGCGCAGAGAACCCTTCCCCTGACACCCAAGGAGCCGCAACCCCTGCCCGGGATGCATCCTTATATGCACATCCGCGCCGAATGAGGTTTGTGGCCCGAAGAGGCTGCGAACAAACAAGCACGCGCGCGAAGTTACACTACTCAGCTGCTGCTGCTGCCTCACTGAGCGCAAGCCAGGAGCGCATCACTCAGCGCCGGTATCCACCCACCTCCTGCACCGCCATCGTGACCTGCAGGTACTCCTCCAGGCACTGCCGGCACATGCCGTGAGCCACCAGCAAACCGCCTGTGCGCACGTGCTCGCAGACGCGGCTCAAGGCACCGGAGTCCATCTCCCCACGGGGGACGACCGCGGAGCCGCCGTCAGCCTCCTCCGGCCCCTCAGCCGAGCCGTCGCCCCCCGGCAGCCAAGGCAGCTGCGGGAGGCCACTGTCCGCACCCTCGCGAGCGGCCCTCTCAGAGGCGGCCCGCTCGTACTCGAGGAGCATCCTCTCCTGGGCAAGGTTCATGGGCCGGGCCCAAGTAGGTCGGGGACACGGGCCAGGCCCATATCCGGGTGCGACCGGGGACGTAGGGGGCGGCGGAGACCTACTTACGAGGGGAATAAGCAACTGCTTGATTGATAGCCAGGTGAGCTCATGGGGACAGCATCCACGACAGCGCCATCACGACGAGCCCGAACAGAAGAACAAAGGCGACGGGGTGACGGGGCCGACCCTCCTACTCTGGCCCCCACCAGCTGCAGCCTGCGCAGCCAGGATTGGAGTTGAGGTCCAGCCGCTACCGGCCGCTACTTCGCGCCGCATCGCAGTCACCTTCCCGCTGTAGGAACGTCCCTGATGTGAGAGCACACAGACACACAGCTATGCCGCTGCGGGTCTCCCACCCCCTCCTCCATCTGGCCGGGGTCCGAGGAGACCGTCATGTGTGGGCGCGCCCGCGGATCAGATGAGCGCCGCAAACACTTCTCCGCAGCGGCGATACGCAGCCTGCAGCTATTGCACCCCGAGAAGACCAATGCCCCGCCCTGCCACACACGCCCGCTCTCCCGCCCCCTCTTCCCCCCTGCCGTACTCGTTCAAGCTCTGAGGCCTTATCCCGCTCCTCGATCTCCTTAAGAGTCAGGTCCGCTCCCCCCGTCTCCGCCAGCTCCATCACACGTCGTTCGACAGTGCCCCAGCCGACGTGCACAATGGAGATAATATCCTGAGGCGGGGAAGGGAAGGCGAGGAGGGTTCGAAAAGAACAGCGATAAAATCAAACGGCGCATCCACTGGGGTATCCACTGGGGTAGGGTCCCCTTAGGTCGCCGAACGCCTATCTTCGAGCCAGCTGGTGAACCAAGTGCCAACACATGGCCCCTGGGAGCTAGCTACCCACATGGGGGCGCAATGGTGCCCCATAACGGCAGACTCACCCGCCACAGATAGGAGAGAGAGCGGGGGGCTGTCCTCCCCTCTTATGCGGCATTCCCCCCTCCCGTGGCACAATCTTAAAAGAGCGCCACGGCCCGATACATTGACCCCATCCGTATCATGGGGGCCGCAGAAGGCGAGAAATGGCACCCCGCCCCGAGCAATGATCTCCAGCTGCTGGCTGCAGGTCGAAATGATCGCCACCATCGCCTCGTCTCCGTCTTCGTGCGTTACCCCGCTGTAACTTAACTCCGCTGGTGGGCCGCCGCTGCGGAGGCCGAAATCCGATCTTCGCTGACGCCAGCAGCGAATCCTCTCGCTGATGTCCACCAGCCCCCTGCATGACCTCCCGACCCGGCACCCCGCTAGGGGGGCGGAGCTCACCATCTTTGTTTTCTCAACTCCGTAGATGTGAGCGGCGAGGAACAGCGCCGCACCGCAGATGCCGTTTGGGCGACGACCCGTCAGCATCCAGTCGCGCTTCATGGACTGCACCAGCCGCGTGGCGGTGTTGCCGATTTTCTGAGCGCGAGAGGACAGCGGCAGAGGCGGAGGCGGAGGCAGGCAAGCGAGCTTTAAATCAGCACATTTGAAGCCCGAGTGCCTCCACTCAAATGTGATGCGGCGGATGAGGGTACTCCCACGGGCCAGGCGGCGCAGTGGTGGTCGTACGAAGCATCATCATATGCCTGGACTCTGCGTTGTGCGTTGGGCAGTGCCCCACTTAACGCGATGGAGTAAACTGGCCGATGCGTGCAGTGCTGCCCTCCACGAGCGCCCTCAGTCGCATGCCTTTGTTCCGTCACCGTCCTCCCCCCGGCAGTGCAGTGGGCTCCTGCCCGGCCCTCGCGTCTCACCGTCCTGAGCTCTTGGGTGGGCAGCCTCAGCCGGTCCACGAAGCGGTTCATGAACAGGGACGGGTCGATGGGTTTCGTGAAGGTGGCGTGCTCATCCAACCGCAGTAGACGCAGCATGTTGAGGAAGACGGCACCTGACAAAAGGGGAGGAAGAAGCAGGTACACCGCCGGCGCGCGCGCGTGCACGCATACATAC
Source organism: Volvox reticuliferus (assembly GCA_019650235.1). Taxonomy (NCBI): domain Eukaryota; kingdom Viridiplantae; phylum Chlorophyta; class Chlorophyceae; order Chlamydomonadales; family Volvocaceae; genus Volvox; species Volvox reticuliferus. The sequence goes on from BNCP01000058.1 coordinate 167,002, forward strand.
ATACACACACACACATACGCAAACCCTTAGCTCGCCCTCCGGCTCACTCGCTTCATCTAAATGGCGGCAAACCCTGAGCCCCTCTCTCCCCCCTTCCCATCTTGCGCTCATTGAGGCCGTGTTGCCCCTCTTTGTGCTTCGTTGCTTCCGGTGTCGTACAATTACCCCACATACACCAGGTGATCAGGTCGTGGGCGCGTCAGACCGACCGGCTGACCAGGTGTGTAACCAGATGTTCCCCCCCTCAACATGCACTCGGGGCGGCAGATACGAACCCTGTCATGGACCCAAACAGAGGACCGTAAACGTCAGCTGCCGCCGTCTAAACATGTGCGTGCCATCACTAATTCCAATGCCCTGGTGCTCTTCTTTCCCGGGCTCCCGGTGCAAGCGGGGTGCGGATGCGGGTGCGGGTTTGTGTAATTACCCAATTCGTACACGTTGACGGAGAGATGGTCCGAGAAATCAATGAGCATGTACGGCCGACGCTCCAGACGGCAAAAGATGTACAAACAGACGGCGGCCACCTGCGCAGCATGGCGCAGATATGATTCAGCGACTCGTACCACTGGGTGCGCTTCACATGCACTTTCAAGAGCCCCGCGGCGGCCACCGCACCCTAAATTCCAAATACCAAATGGGCCCGATGGCAGAAACTTAGGATAACCGCATCCCGCGTGGAAGTGTGCTGCACTGAAGCGTAGTAACTGTACGGCAACTCGGCACTGATCACGCGGCGCGGCACATTCGCGGAATGTCCACTCCCCTGCCGCCAGCGACCACCCGCAGGAGTAGCACCCGCAGGAGAGGCAGCTCCCATGCAAGGAGGCGCACGGTCCCTGTTTCAGCGCCACCCTTCGTCGTCGTAGTCCGTGCTGTGTGCTGTGTGCTGTGAATCCACGGCACCTGGCCGACCCGCAGCGCACCTGGTTCACACGGCGCCCCTTGGTGAACCCGCGTTGTAGAGCCAAGCGGTACAGCCGGTGCGCCGCCTCAATCGCTTCCGAGGAGGGGCTGATCCGGAGCGCTTCCACCAATGCCACGACTTCTTGACGGCCCCGTGACACGGCCGCCTCGTGACCGCCCTGGAACCAGAGGCATAGCAGGCGCTTAGCAGGGACCAGTGGCCGCCGAAAGCCTTCCAGCCCGCCAGCCCCCGGGGAGCAGTGCGGGACCCGACAACGCGAGTGCAATCATGCGAGTGCTATCATCTCCTTACTGACATGCGGAGGATCATACCTCCAACCGGCAGGATGGGTAATGATCCACGCACGTGGGGGCGACGACTGAGAGCTTTCGGACAACATCTCACTGCGCTTACCCCTACCTGGCTTCACTGTGAGCCTTATGACCGCGAGAATGAAGCACATGGGTCCGCCAGTTATTAAATAGATGACCACGCGTTCTCTCGAGGCTGCCTCTACGCAACTCACCCCGCTAGCCCACAGGCGGCCACCTGAGTACCGGCCAATTCCGTGCGCATCGCCATTAGCTCCAACCATCTGTCCAACCAGCTCGCCGGCTCCATCTGATCCTTTGGCAAACATGACGTCGCTGCTGAAGGCCGTGTCCTCGACCACCCGACCGCACTGTCGTAGGGGAAAGATGTTGAAGCACAGTGGATTATCACGGGCAGGCCCTTATCACAATGTTTAATGCCATTAGAATCGGCCATCCCATGATAGGTTTTATGGAACCATTGCTTGCCTGCACGCAGCAGCTGAAACCCTTCGCCTCATCCGCCTCCACCTCCACCTCAGCTTGACACTGAGAACACCAGACCATGTTCGTGGTATTACAAACTTAGCCTAAAATTGATATCCACACACATATAAAGTGTAGCCCTCTAAACCAAGGGTGCGCTAGGTTTGTCCAGCGGAGAAGTAGGAAAGACAACTAAGACATAACCATCAATTCTATTGCAATTCAGTGCATAACGTTACGCAAACACCGTTCGTTTGACATGAAAGCACGGAACGTCTGCGAACGCATGGTTCGTAATTATACCAGCCCGAAGTAATATTACGATTATAACAATGGATTTCGTTATGTAACTATATTTTTAAAATATAGTATCATGGATTCGGATGTCACCGCTTAGCAGGTGAAAGTGAAGTCCCAGCACGGCGGTTAGGAAAGTTAGCAACAGAGATTAAATGCATCGCGATTCGCGAATTCCCGAATAAGGCTGTGCTTGCATGTCGCTGAATTGTCGTTTCCATGTATCTGGTCAACCTAGTGGGCCTACGCACAGTTGCATCCGCCGAGTGTACCACAACGTTTTAGTTTTAACCAACCAGCAATGGAGCGGTTAATGCTACTTCTCCCCCTGTTTATTTTTGACTGAGGAAAATGAACGGTACGTCCTTAGAAATGGTTTTCTTTCATTCTGGAGAAGTAATCAACCTTTACTCAGGATTGTGCATTCGATGAGGGCTTGCATTTACAGCAACGTCAAAAAATGAAATGAGTTTACAGCCAACGCCGAGCCAATACCACCACCGCTACACGAGACAGCGGTTTTCCACGACACGCTATTGCGAGGCTGTCATGAAATGAAAACATACCCATGACTGGGTCAGGTAATCTTAATCCGGACATCAACCAATTCTAGACCTGAATTCACTCCCGCCTGTACTGCTGCACGAGTCTGAACCAAGTACAACCTATCCTAGCTAATCTCTCGGCAAAACTTCGCCTGCAACCCTGCCGCTGGTCGACAATCAACGCAACGTTCGGACCCGAGGACCCTAGACAACTCTCGTTCGTTCGCTAGGCTACACACCAGTATCCCGTTACGCCAACACCTCTTCCCTTCCTGTCAAATCAGTCTATTTGTCACTGAACTCGGCGTCGATGACGTCATCGGGCTTGCTGCCGCCTGACGAGGCGCCCCCGGCACCTGGCTGTGCCCCGGCGCCCGCCTGCGCCCCGCCCTGGCTGTACATTGCTTGACCCATGGCCATGACTTCCTGCTGCAACGCGTTCATCGCCGTCTTGATAGCCTCCGCGTCATCGGAGCCCAGGCTAGACTTGAGGTCGGCCAGCTTGGACTCAACCTTAGCCTTGGTGTCCGCTGGAACCTGCAGCCGGAACAGCACCCCGACACGAAGGCAACGTAGATGTTACGATCCGTAATCACCTGACATTTGAAAACATATGTTTATTATGACCTCAGCACGACCGCACCTTGCCCTCGAACTCCTTGAGCTGCTTCTCGGTCTGATACACCATCGTCTCTGCTTGGTTCTTAGTCTCCACGTTCTCTCGGCGCTTCTTGTCCTCGGCGGCAAACTTCTCCGCCTCCTTGACCATGCGGTCAACATCCGTCTTGTCCAAGGTAGACGCGCCTAAGAGGTTGCCGTTATGGGATGGACATTCAGCGCGGTGATCACACAAGATGTGTGGCGAGTCACTAACAAACCAACTGCCGCAAAAGTACAGGGGACCCCCACTGGGAGTGTCCATACCCACCAGTGATGCGAATATCCTGCTTCTTGCCAGTGCCCTTATCAGTCGCCGTCACCGACAGAATGCCGTTCGCATCAATGTCGAATTTGACCTCGATCTGTGGCACACCGCGCGGTGCTGGCGGAATGCCATCCAGCCGGAAGGTGCCCAAGCTCTTGTTGTCACGAGCGAACTCGCGCTCACCCTGCAACCACATCCAACGACGTTTCATGTCATGTCAGGTGCCGTTGTACACCGGCGGTGCGGTAGCTCTGGAACAAGATCGCTAAGTGCGCAGCTGAAACGGACTGAATAGCATCCACAATCACCCCGACAGCGTGACCAACCTGAAGCACGTTGATTTCGACGCTGGTCTGGCCGTCAGCGGCAGTCGAGAAGACCTCCGACTTGCTGGTCGGCAGAGTTGTATTCCGGGGAATGAGCTTGGTCATGACGCCTCCCAGGGTCTCCAGACCCAAGGACAGAGGCGTGACGTCTAGTAGCACAATGTCACTGACCTCACCCGCGAGCACACCGGCCTGTACAGGCAAAAGGCGCAAGCAAACACTACCATGAACAGCGAAAATTGTACAAAACCCCGGCACGGCACATCCTCTAAATGTTGTGATCAGAACAACGGCGGGTACGCGCTGAATTTCCGGCATGCCCAGTTTGGCTAACACAGGTACCAGCTGATGAAATATGCCTACAGGGTGGGAGACCGAGATGCAACCAAAGCCCCGCCAACCACGAGGTACAAAACCGTAATCTTCCCTCCATTCCACTCCCCTGGCTACCTGGGCTCGCAACCACGCCATCCAGCTTCCCTCCTCAAAACTAGACAAGGTTAGACAACTGAGACTGACCTGCACTGCCGCTCCCAGCGCAACCACTTCGTCCGGATTGACCGACACGTTCGGGTCCTTTCCCCCCGTCAGCTTTCGGACGATTTCTTGCACAGCCGGGATCCGGGTCGAGCCACCCACAAGGATAACCTCCTGGATGTCACTGATGCTCAGCTTGGCATCCCGCAAGGCCTGCATAAATTAACCACCATGCCATCTTCAGGTCTGGACTGCCGAGTGAGACTTAGGTACAGCAGATCAGCAGATTCTCGAGCCTTCTCTGCCCCGTGCCTTGCCCTAGCGTCCAGCCACCCTCACCTGCTGCACGGGCACCTTGCAGCGTTCGAGCAGATCATTGCACATCTCCTCAAACTTTGCGCGTGAGAGCTGCGTGTCGATGTGCTTGGGGCCGTCCGCGGTAGCGGTGATGAAGGGCAGGTTGATGCTGGTCTGGGTCAGGGAGCTGAGCTCGATCTTGGCCTTCTCAGCTGCCTCCGTGAGGCGCTGCGAGCACCACCCGGACCAAGTAGGTAGGTTAATTCACCAGGACGTCAGTGATCAGAACAATACAAAGGCCTAATACGACTTAGGGTTACATAGCACATTCGTCAAGCAGGCATGCTCGCAGTTGTCAGGTTTCTCAATGGCTGATCAACAGCGGCTCAACAGGGAAACGAGACGTTGACTCACCTGCAGCGCCTGACGGTCCTTCCTCAATTCAATGCCCTCCGAGCGCTGGAATTCGTCCGCGAGGAAGTCCACAATACGCTTATCAAAATCGTCACCGCCTAGGTGCGTGTCACCGCTTGTAGACAGGACCTCGAACACGCCGTCACCAACCTGAGCACCAGGCCAAAGAGTGGATGCTAGGCGAGTTAGGCGCAGCAAATGAGCCATGAACGCACTCTAGCATCGACCTTCTCACAATTAGTGCCAAGAGGCGCTACGTGAGTACTAATTATAAAAACGTCCTGGAAGGCGTAACACAACGCAAACAACGCAGACAGGGCCAGCATGTTTGCAGATGGATTTAATATATGCCGAAGTGAACTGGAGCCGTACCTCCAGCACGGAGACATCAAAAGTACCGCCACCAAGGTCGAAGACGAGGATAGTCTCATTCGCCTTCTTGTCAAACCCGTAAGCCAAGGAGGCCGCAGTTGGCTCGTTGATGATGCGGAGGACCTACACAGCAGGAGGGGAACACAACAGGGCGAGGACGTCACCTCTTGTGGCAAGGCAGCCAAGCCGGCTCCAGGCCAGTCAAGTAGCATGGACAAAATATAGTTGCACAACACATCCTGCGAACACAAGCGTGCTTCTCCACCACCACTCTTAAGCATGTGCCAACACCAACACAATTTGCCAGGCCCTCACCCTGAGGCCAGCACACTACACCCACCTCCAAGCCCGCAATCTTCCCAGCGTCCTTAGTCGCCTGGCGCTGAGAATCGTTGAAATAAGCCGGTACTGTAATGACGGCTTTCTCCACCTGAAAAGGCATGGAAGGCAACGACCAAAAATATAAGAACCCCAAATCCTCACTGCGGAGGCGGAATACGAGTACGACATCGATAATGACACGGAAATGACACCGCAAATTAATAATTAGACGACCGGAGCGCCCAAGGATGGAGTCCGTAAAAACCGCCTTGTACCTCTTACCTTGTCGTTAAGGAACTTGGAGGCATCGGCCGTCAACTTCCGCAGCACCTGCGCCGAGATCTCCTCCGGAGCAAAATCCTTTTGTGCATTTGGGCACTTAATCTTCACGTTGCCACCATCCTCAACCACCTGCCGTGGAATATAAAAAACATTGAAGATGTTCAATGGAGTATGTTAGCGTCAAATTAGCTATTATAGCTAGTAAAATAGCTGACATCAAGATCACTTATCAAGAACTCGGTTTCTTTGACATATTTCCGTGCCATATCTCACGGCCGCCCACTACACCCCGATGGGTCCGCACCGCCGGGTGCACATCACACCGCACCTGGTATGGGACCTGCTTGGCCTCCTGTCCGACCTCCGACATGCGGCGACCGATGAACCGCTTGACGGAGAAAAATGTGTTCTCTGGGTTAACGACGGCTTGGCGCTTCGCGATCTATGGTGGGGCAAGGAAGGGGTCACACAACCTCGGATTCCATACAAGGGGAACGACGCCACGAACTGATAGCCGCCACGTATTATGTTCTACGCAAGACCTGCTCATGAACAGCACTCGCTATTAGTCACGCCGTCACGTCCAATTCTTACTCCTTGACGCCATATTGCATCGCCCTGTCATGTGGGTCGAAAACAACTGTGCCATCCGTGCCACATACAGTGCGATATGAGAGTGTGCAGACCACAGAATGCCAAACACAGTCAAACAAGAGTACTTTGAGCGCGCAAAAATATTGATTCATAAAAGAACGGAAGGGCATTGATGCACCGATTGGAATCGCGCCGACTCCAGATGTGCCAGACACTCTCGACAAGACAAGTTTATCCCACTTGCTTCATGCCCATAGTTTCATTATCACAACGGCGGATGGCAAAGCAGGAAATTACCTGGCCCACAAGGCGATCTCCAGTCTTGGTGAACGCCACCACCGATGGGGTAGTACGGCCACCTTCCGCGTTGGTGATAATTGTCGGCTTACCACCCTCCATCGCAGCAACCGCAGAATTGGTCGTTCCAAGGTCAATGCCCACAACCTAATGGGATAATGGGTTGGACCAATATGACTGAGCGCCGGCGACGCACGCATCGGAAGAGATCTAGAGAACATACCTTTTCAGCACGCACGCTGACAGCCAGTGTCCGACGGCGGACATTCATCTTACTAGCCTTCATCGCCGGGACAGGCGTTCCGGCCACAGGACCAGACACGGCAAAGCTACGAGAAGTGTTCATGTTTAACGTTTTTATGTTGAATATAGATAAAGGGTTATCGTAAAATAATATAATTGTTTACAGTCTTCAAGTCCAATGAAAATTTAAATGCGCAACATGGAAGAACTTGGGAAACTTCTCGCTCTTTCTCTTGTGGCCAAACAGCACGGCAGGGTATACGGCAGGGTTTTGCTTACGGCGTACAAATTTAAGCTATCTGGCAACGCAATCCGATTCCCTTTGGAACGCCCTTGAGCATTCGGGGCTCGTTTGTTTCTAGAGCAAGTAAGAATACTCCTCCTTTCACTCGGCTAACTGAATAAAGCCAAGAACTTAATTTCTTGCAAGTTACGCAGGATGGCTGCGCTGGAAACATTCCTTTTTACGTCGGAATCGGTGAACGAGGGGCACCCCGACAAGATTTGCGACCAGGCACGTTTTTGGCCTGGCGGCGCTCGCTTCAGTTGCATTGATCTCCCACATTGCTATGTTATCCCGGTGGAACGTTTTGCACCTATTTTAGAATTCAGTCATCAATTTTGAGAATGGACTCGAGTCTTATACCAGGAATTCTCTGGTGATACTCCGCAGGTCTCCGATGCCGTCCTGGATGCCTGCCTTGAGCAGGACCCCGACTCCAAGGTATGTAACTTGTATATGTTTTGTAAATATTGTATATGTTTGTGTACGTTTGAATTAATTTAACTTTAACGTTTGGATTCCCTCTTAGGTCGCTTGCGAGACTTGCTGCAAGACCGGAATGGTTATGGTGTTTGGGGAGATCACCACCAAAGCGAAGGTCGACTACGAAGCAATTGTCCGTCGCGTGTGCAAGGAGATTGGGTTTACCTCTGAGGATGTTGGCCTGGACGCCGAGAAATGCAAGGCAAGAGCATACATTTTGCGCTATGGTTCCCCAACCCCTGAGACATTTTCCTTAGGTTTACGCATCTAACCCTTGTTGCATGGCCATGCAGGTGCTTGTTCACATCGAGGAGCAATCGCCCGATATTGGCCAGGGTGTGCACGGCATGGGGACGAAGTCGTTGGAGGAGATTGGTGCTGGAGACCAAGGTCACATGTTCGGATATGCCACAGATGAGACACCAGAGCTGATGCCGCTAACGCACGTGCTTGCGACTCAGCTCGGCCACAAGCTGACGGAGGTTCGCAAGAACGGTGTTTGCCCATGGCTGCGTCCTGACGGCAAAACCCAGGTAACCCCTCTATGAATTATGTCCGTTCTGCATGTTATCTTAGTGTGTGCAACATTCGTTTGGCGTGCCTGCAGGTGACCGTCGAGTATAAGCGCGAGGGTGGTGCTATGGTGCCACTCAGGGTGCATACTATCCTGATCTCCACACAGCACAGCCCAGATGTGACGAACGAGCAGATTCGCAGTGACCTTATGGAGCACGTCATCAAGCCAGTTGTTCCTGCCAAGTATCTGGACGACAAGACAATTTTCCACCTTAATCCTTCTGGTCGTTTCGTGATCGGCGGCCCTCATGGTGACGCGGGTCTCACTGGTCGCAAGATCATTATCGACACCTACGGTGGCTGGGGAGCCCATGGTGGCGGCGCATTTTCGGGCAAGGACCCGACTAAGGTCGACCGCTCAGGGGCATACATTGCTCGCCAGGCTGCAAAGTCTGTTGTTGCCTCAGGCCTTGCGCGCAGGTAAGGACTTATACTATGAAATGCGAGTTGCTGAGTGAACTAGACCCGACTGTCATCAATTAATGCATGATGAGCATACGTTAGGGATGAAGTATATTTTCAGTTGCATCAATGTCATTTGCAGGGATACGGTTTTCCGCTTGCCGTGTTTGCCGCTATGCTCAGGTGCTTGGTGCAAGTCTCCTACTCCATTGCGGTAGCGGAGCCGCTATCCGTGTTTGTTGACACGTACGGCACTGGCACTATGCCAGACGCCGACATTCTTGCGCTGATCCGCAAGCACTTTGACTTCCGCCCTGGTAAGTGTTGTGTTGGTCTTAACTAGAGCGAGATGGCAACAAAATATTTTTGCGACGAGGCTCTTACACCATCAATTTTACCTTAACAAACCCCTTGATTGTTTTAGTTGCTATTTGGCTGTTTGGCATATAAAGAACGCTATTGCTAGTTTTTGGTTTCTCTTTTGATCCAGTTGGTCCTTGTCCTTGACCTTTGTAAGGCCTCATCGGGAAGCACCTGGATCTCAAGCGCGGCGGCAACAGGTACCAGAAGACAGCGGCATACGGACACTTCGGTCGCGATGATCCGGATTTTACCTGGGAGGTGGTCAAGAAGTTGGAGTAAAGTCTTCACGTGGCGATACTTTTTGAAGCTTAATGTTCATACGCACAAAAATGGTCTTTAAAGCGACGGTTTATGTGCACTATTGTTGTCGGACGTAGAAACCTGGTAGCGTTTTTTCATTTTGCTACCCTTGGTGGATACACTTGAACTCTTTTAACATGAGTGTCTGTAAGTACCAACGCAAGTATAATTGTATCACTATCTCTACAAAATGCACAAAATGTCAAGCCACTTATCAGCACAACAATTCAACCAGCCAATAGGGAAAAAGAGAAACGTAAGCAGAATGTTTAAACAAATGTTTTGCTACATCATTTACGTCATCTGTCCGCCATTTATTTGAGAGAAATGTGATTTACATAGCCTGGAAAAAATAATGAAATGATCTCATACCTTCGCCTCCTTACTCCAAATAACTAACTTGCTATTATATTACTAAATCCTCAACCATAACTTGTTCGGCATCATCATACGAGTCATCTTACAACATTTGTCATGTAACTACTTTCGTGACAACGCCGGCCCCAACAGTCTTGCCAGAATCTCGAATAGCGAAGCGTAGGCCCACCTGAAGAGGAAGAACGTTTGGAATTGGGTTACCGACCCAAAGAAAATACCAATGAAATTACACACGCAGACGTAGTGTCATAGGTTAACGCATTCCTTACCTCAAGGGCTGCGGGTGCCGATAGCTCGACAGTCGCCCTGAAGTTATCCCCGGGCATGACCATGGCTGTGCCTTCAGGAAGCACGATTTGGCCTGTGAGGTAGTTCCGGATGATACGATTTAGGCTTTTCCCGCTTGTCGCTTATGATATCAGTGATAAAGCTGAACGACTGGAAGGCTAGGCAAACAGGAAGTGCAACCCACCCGACACATCAGCGGTCCGAATGAAGAATTGCGGTTTGTACTTGCTCGTGAATGGCGTGTGCCGACCACCCTCCTCCTTGGTCAGGGCGTAGACCTCCGCCTCGAATTGCTGCATGTGAGATGCCATTGAAGGATGGGACCGATCCAAAGGGTCAGTTGGCTGTCAAGTGGGCTATCTTGCACCACATTATGGTGACTGTTCAGGTTTCATTGCCTTTCCCAACAGCCTTCAACAGCTACACCCATCGCAAAGTAAGGAAAAAATCTCGCTGTCCTTCAACCCATTCGTCATCATGGCACACCTTGTAGGTCTTCAAGCTACCGGCCTTGCACACCACCTGGCCCCGCGAGACATCCTCTCGCTTGATGCCGCGGATGAGAAGCCCAACATTGTCGCCCGCCTGTCCCTGTGGATCCCAAAGCGCAAAGGATCCGTCAACTCCATAATCACAGACCGCCTTGCGCTGTGTCAAACTTTTCCACATGCTTCTGCTATATAAGTGGAGAACTGACCGTATCAAGGCTGGCCGACTGTGTTAAGAGTAACGATGCAATGCATCAGCAGAGGTTGGCGGACCTGAGTTAAGCTTTTCTTGAACATTTCAACGCCTGTGACGGTGCTTTTGATGGTGTCACGAAGCCCAACAATTTCCACCTCCTCGCCCGGCTTGACTATCCCTGCACATTCAGAAGTTGACATCACAACAGCTAAAACCTTCACAAATCTACCGTACGTGGTCGCAGCTCGAGATAGCTATATACAGTATTATACACTCAGGGTTGCGCTGCGTCCTGAACGAATTAGCGATGTGTGTGTGTGTGTGGGGGGGGGAAGGCAATAAGGATGCGCGCACAACTCACAGCCAGCTGAGTTAAGCACCAAAGGACATGTTGTCACTGCCGAGGCACCAAAGGACATATCGCTGTAGATTGTGTAGCTGACTACTGACTACGGACCAGCAGCAGGTTGCTGCGTACCACGTTTTAGTTGTCACAACTGCGTCCAGTCATCCTTGTGCAGAGAGGCCGACGACCGCACCCGACAACGGCCACCACTATGCCGCACCTTGCTCCACGCGGCCAGTCACGACGGTTCCACGGCCCGCAATTGAGAAGACGTCTTCGACAGGCATTTGGAAGGGCTTGTCGGTAGCTCGCTGTGGGACGGTGATGTAATCATCAACAGCCTGCGTGGCAAAAGTTGACGGGGCGCGGTGGTGAGCTGACGCGGTGCCGGCGCGGAGGACCTGCGGCTTTACCCCTGCTAAGGGCGGCTACGGAGGCCGCTGCAAGCCTCCAGAAGAACCACCGGAGCACATGCGACGCCAAAAACGCCCTCCCTCCGACCCGCACTCCTTCTGTGAGCCTCTACAACACCTTACCTGCATGAGCTTCAGGATTGCGTTCTTGCCCACAGTCTCTGGCTTCTCACCCTTGAGCGCACAAAGAGCCGAACCTCGGATGACCGGAACCTCATCACCAGGGAACCTGCCAGGCGGTTGCCGATCGGTCATGTTGGTGCCGCGCTGGAACGCCGCGCGGGAAGACGCTTTTTCCAGCTTTTCACAAACCCTTACGAAGCGCATGGATATACCATAAGCGTGAGAGACCCGTCAACTGGACGTCCCGGGGTCACATTGCCGGGTTAACCCCGGGTCAAGGTCGCGATGAGCTAGATGCTCGCATGTTTGAAAACCTGCGACACGGCGACCTAGTCCCTGGATGGCGGCGACTCACTTGTAGAAGTTGAGCAGCTCGCGAACCTCCATCTCCACCAGCTCCTGCGGTGCCGATCAGCCAATGCCCGACACGTTTCGTGTCACCTCTGCACACTGCACCTCTTTACACTATATGCGGCCACCATAATGGTGAACAATTTGAATAAGTGTCATAACTGACTGAGGTGGGCTACTCCCATCCCATCGTCACATCGCCGACACCGCCAAGTCGCTGGCCTTGGCCTCCTCAGCCCCTACTGGATACGCACACGATGTACCAAATCATCAACAAATCTGAACGAATCACCACTAATAATAATAATAATAATAATAATAATAATAATAATAATAATAATAAATAATAATAATAATAAATTAATAGTATTATTACTGCTAATACAGGTTTTGCACTGATTTTTCCTCATGATACCGCCCTATCCTCAACCGCTCCCGGTTCACACGGTACCCCGTTTCCGACTTCACAGCTTCACCCTGGCCTGTGCGCCTGCCACGCTCACGCCGGGCCCGCGCCCAGTCACCCGGGCCCCACTCCGCCGCACCTGGAGCTCCTTGTCCTCCACTACGTCGCACTTGTTCAGGAAAACAACGATGCGCGGCACTCCCACCTGGTTAACGACCATGACAGATGGCATGTACTCATGACCACTTTCTTATTTGTCGTACAGATATCAGTGAGCAGTCTGGGATAGAGCTTCAATGCGGAACAGCCAGCCCTGCCGCACCCTTGGCGGACTTGACCCCTTCAGCCCTTCTACATCGCCCCAACCAACACTGCACACCTGCTTCGCCAGCAAGATGTGCTCGCGAGTCTGTGGCATGGGCCCGTCTGCTGCCGACACGACCAAAATAGCGCCATCCATCTTTCATTGAAAGGGGGAACGTTGTGGGACGGGACGATACCAGAGGCGACACAGGAGTAAGGGACAGGTCAGGACGATAGAAGTGGCATATACGAGGATATATATATTTTTTTTTTCGGAGGACACCCAAATGAAAGCCAACCGCAAAACACATTTGCCACCATCCGCCTTTAAAGCAAAGTCCGGCGCCCTTCCGGTGAGTGCTGAACTCCGGTTTGGTCGGCGGGTTTGATTACTTTAGGCCGCACCTCGTCATCACAGCAGCAAACAACAGCAAGTGCGACGGGCGCCGGGCCAGCGACGCCACTCACCCTTCCATTGGCAGGACTCTTCCTGGGACCCTCCTCCTCCTCCTCTCGTCGTCAACCCTCCCCGTGTTTGGCATACAACCTAAGCAGGTTACCTGCTTTGGTGAACCCTTCCCCCAACCCCCAGATCCGTTGGCCCCTACCCTACCCTCAGCCCTGACGTTCTCCCAACGCACGTACCTGCGCCGCTCCCGTAATCATGTTCTTCACATAGTCAGCATGGCCCGGGCAGTCCACATGAGCGTAATGACGGTTGGTAGTTTGATACTCAACTGCCAAGGGCCGCAAAGTACACAAAGTGTGAAGAACACAATTTCGCAAGATAATGTCATGTCGTACAACATCGGTAGCATCGCGTTCCGTTCGGACACAACCCGCGGAACCTTGCCACCAGCGCCACCTGATCCCACATCCTCTCAGTGCTCATATCCCACCAGGGATGTGACCAACCAGTTACACATCTGCCGGACACCATCTACAGACTTCAAGTTCGCCAAGTAGTCCCACACGCACACGGGTGCCCCCTTAGCACATTCTAAACGCTCTCTGCCGCTCACCATGTGTGGCATTGATCGTGATACCTCGTGCCTTCTCTTCGGGCGCCTGCGCACACGGGTGCATCCAGGGGAGTCAGATCAAACTGGCCACACACCGCCCGTGCGGGGGCGGGCATATGACCGCTTTGACACATCACGCAGCATCAGGACGTGCTTGTACTCAAAGCTGCATCAGAAAAGATCGGAAGGCAAAGGGTTGCACCTCCTCAGCAATCCAAGGCACGTATTGGAGCCAATCGCCAACTTCATCACCTTGTCGATCTGGTCGTACGAAATGGCTTTCGTAGAACCATTTGTTTCAGAGAGGACCTGCAGGCAAAAGGGCAGAATGATAAAAGCTTGGAGCGTTTTATGCTATAATCTTAACTGCTGCCGATTGTCATCTGCAAATGTGCTCATGCGTTCATACGAGGGGTTCAGTCACCCTCGGGGCCCTATAAAAGTTCCCGGGCCCCACTTCGGCAAGTCGTTCACTCCCTTGCCATTCCATTCGGCGCTGGAAGGCACGCTCCTCTAATCCACAGCATGTGCCTTCGTGCGCTTTAAAAGCACCTTGGTTATGGCGGCGGTGAGTGTAGTCTTGCCGTGGTCGACGTGCCCGATCGTGCCCACATTCAGGTGGGGCTTGGTGCGTGAATTGATATCGTAGCAAAATGTTCGCCATGCGCTGGCACAGTTGGCTTGGATCAAAACCGGCTGCCTGCGGAGCCAGCTTGCGCCCCCAATCCGTTGTCAGTACTGAGCCCAAATCGTACCAACATTTCTACAAATATACCTGTTAACGCCTCCATAGCGCCCTGCAAGCGCAGCTGTCGCTTGGATGCCATTAAAGGTCCCAGCGCAGAATTGGGCCAGGAGACAGCGGCCAAACGTAAGAGACGCAGGAAAAGCCATGTAAAAATCTGAATGATCCTAAAAAATAATGATGAAAGATGCCGGCTAACGACAAGCCACACAATCACATCAATCGAGTAGGTAATTAACAACGCCAGCTATTTCGATTTGATCTAAAGACTAGCAGGCAACAGAGCTGCATGTGCGTAAGGCGGAGGATTACCGCGAAGGGAATTCGGTGTTCAGCCCAGTTTGCCGACATGCTGTACGACGGTATCGGGGTGGGCGCTCACACGGTCATCCCTTTGTATTCATATGCACTGCCGTCACGTGAAGTCGCAATGATTGTTTACCGTTTCAAGGTCATTACGGCAAGCCATGCAGGTAAGCAGTTGCCTTGGCGCAGCGCCCTACGTTTTCGTTGGTTATCTATGCGTGCATGGTCTAGTCTGTTGGCTAAATATTTCCTGGCGAGTAACCTCTACGTTCGAGATGGTCGCTTTTTAGTAGCAAGTAAGGTGCCATCGGGGAAGCAATATACTCGGGCGTCTCCTCATATCCAGGATAAAGGAGGCCTTAGAGTCACGGTTACATAACAAATGCTGCAAGAAGTCCTGAAGCGATGGGTCCTAGGTGTGATGCTTTGACGACAGTCCTCCATCACTAAAATGAAGACAATGTAGCAAAACATCTCACAAAACCGATGTAAAGATGCCCGAAACCATAATGTTACATAGTCGGCTCTTGAGGTATGCACAAGCTTCCACGAAAATCATCCAGGTGCAAGTCCGGGTGAGAGGCCGAGTAACCATTCTCTCTCATGTGATGTGCTCTTGCAGCCCCCGGCGGCTCCAACTGGTTTCGCACATCCATCTGGACATTAGTTTTACGTCCATCCCCCAAGCCTAACCCAAATCAATAAAGAAGTCTTGCCACTGCTTTTGCGACACGACGATATGTGTACCCTTACCTTACGTGAGCGGTTCACCTTGAACGCGCCTGGCTCGACAGTGGCCAAGCCAAGGTGGTGCTAACCGCTCTCTGTCACGCAGGCAAATATTGAAACGCAGCTATCCTCGTGCAGCAGGGTCACAAACAAGAAGAAGTCGCCACGACATCACCCAGGGCGGGTCCAGTCGCCTCCGTAGGTGACGGCGGGCAACAAAGCAGCCGGTCCATGGACATCACAAGCACCACTGACACACATACACATCCTGAACCCGCTTGTTCAGATATCACACGTCCACTCCAGCACGTGCAACTTTGTCGGTGCTCAGCCGGAGATGAGGCAGCCAAAACTCATTTCTTCATGCGTTCGGCAACACTCGATATTGATGTCGCGCGCCCGCTCGAGAAGTTAGAGACATAGCAATCTCGTCCTGCGGCAGTAAAAGTACGACGCGCGGGAACACAGCAGGTGTGCGTGTGGCCCCCGCCGCCGCCCGTAAAGAGGATGTGAACTTTCGCCGATGTTGTATGCTGCACCAGATATAACGTTTACGTACAGTTCAAAGCTCAGGGCTGCCATATCCACCAGCAAGGCCCTTGGCTGCCCGTAGCCTCAAGGACACAAGACATGCGTCATGGAGATTCCAATGATTCAGTTCAGATGCTGCGCCCCATCCATTCAACGGAGGCGGCGGCTGCAGCACACGGTACTCAACGCAGCACTGCTGCACCAAACCGTATCCTACCAAAGCCGTCAATGTGGTTACTGTTCACCTCTCACAAATCAAGACAACCCCAGGGTGGAGATCAGGTTAATTTGTTAGCCAGCTCGCCTTCTTTCCAGGCATTCGACTCGACTGGATTGGCGGGAGCTGCCTGCCGTTGCCATCGGCCAGGGTGTGAGGTGACGGTACGGGTGAAGCGGGTGAGGTGGGCTGCTGTGATGACCCTGCTTGTGACCGACCCATGGTTGCTGTCATAGCAGTAGCGCCCCGGCCTGCGGCGCCGGCCTGGCCGGTTCGGGCAGGAGACCGGAAGCGGGTCGAGTCTTGCATCCTCCTGAAGCACATGGACAGTTGAATGGAAAGAAACATACGCGGAGGAGCAATCGTGCAGCGAAATATTAGATTTCCAGTGCGCAGCCGGTCGGCGACTCTGGCGACACACCATGAGGAGCAAAGACGGATATACGGTCATGTAACATGGAGGCCCCGGGGTTGGGACACAGGACCCTCTCACACTTTGCCCAAATGAGAGGGTAAGTCAGCAGTGGGTGAGCAAGGCTTGCCGTTGGGCCCGCCTTCCAAGGCAGAGGGGAGCACAGGCACGATGGCATCAGTTTTGGGGCATGTTCACGCCTCCTGTACCTATTTAATCGAGCGGCTGATAAACCATTAGGAGATCGCCATCAAAAACTAACAAATGGTTGCGCAACTACCACTACGAAATGGATTCAGAAGTGATGTCACTGATGAGATGGTCGGGCCGTAGCGGGTACATTGCATGGCGTGGTGCCAAGTATGTAAAGCAGCGTCATGCGCTATCGCTCACACCCACGTTCAAACATCCCAGCACCACCACCAACAGCAACCACATACAGAGCAGCAAGCAATTATGTGCCTTTGGGCCAACACCCACCGCTCGAGGACGCTGCTGCCTGCCGTACTTCCGCCCACCGCACCCAGTGTTGGCAACAGTGCGCTTCCGCGCATTTTGCCGTTGGCTTGGTTCTGGCCATGCAGGGTTCCTCCCCCCATGGATGGAGCCCCACCGATGCTCCGACTGACGTTGCCACGGGAGCCAGGCGCACCGTCCCGGCGTGACGCTGGTGCTCCTCCACTGCTGCCGCCCAGGAGCATGCTCGCCGAATAAGACGCTGCACTGCGCTGCACTTGCAAGTCGCTATCATCACCGTCTTCGGGTCGGGACGGCGAGGTCGATTGCGAGCCCATTTCCGCGCCCACGTGCGCATGACGGAGTAAGGCCGCAAGAATGGGGTCGTCTGCGATGAATGGAATCACAAGGCGGCGGAATAATTTGACATTCGACTGTTGGGAGATGTCGCGAGCCCCGACAGCTTGAATCCCCTCAGCTGCCCCTCAGCGGATCTATGATATGGGTACCCCAGCGTCGTGCATAACCATGCCTCTGGACGCGCATGAGGAAAGCAAGTATTCCATTGACATGACACGGTAACCTGAGAATGACAGGGATAAGAGTGATGAGCGGATGAGAGCGACGGAGCAGCATCCCCGCCAAATAACTAGCGCATAAAAAACAAAAGCTCGGTCATGCACGTGTACTGTGACTTGTGTAGTTCGCTGTCACTCAATAATCCCCAGTGCTGCTCCGAAATTCCACCACACGGGCGCGGGGCCTGCCCACCTCGGTTGGCCTGCGCCGGCAGGACCAGCTTCACCGAATCGTGAAGCCCATCCGATGCGCCAGGTATCCCTGACAGAGACACCGGCGACCCGGGGACCGGTAGATCCGACGGGCAACCACCCATCGACGGCGAGGTTGGGCCACTGGCAGCCAATGCAGTGCGAGGCGGCGACGCCAGCGCCACTGTTGCGGGGCTCCGCTGGGGCCCAGATCCATCGCTGATACGAGCCCCAATGATGCCGCGCATGTCCGTGCCCCCCGCTGAGTTGTTGTCACGGCGGGCCGCCGAGCCCACTCGGAGGTCGTCGCCGTTGATGCCGACCCCAGCTGCCACAACGCTGGCATTCGAGATGTTGCTGTCCACGCTCAGCAGCCCCGACTCGTTGCCGGCCTGGAGCCTAAGCAGGGCCGGAGGATCTGCGGGGGAGCACGGGAGCGGAGGAACGGGGTTCAATGCGTGGTGTACGCGGATTGGTTCACCGATTCCAGGAGAGCTGCGGAAAGAGCGGCACTACGGCATGCTGTCCACCTTATTGCCGTGATGCAGCCCGTCGGTTACTTGCAAGTCATAGAGATTTGAGCGCCAGAGTCTCCTTCCCTCCACATGCAGACGGACAAACCTGAGCTGCCACCGTACAAGCCCGTTCCAGCGGACCCGGCCTTGGTGGGACTGGATCCCGGCGCGGAGCTCGCCAGCCTGCCGTCCGCTCCGTTCTTCGCGACCGCCTTTGTAACCCAAGGGTGCCGCAATATTTCGTCCATTGTAATTCGCGCTTGCGGATCCACGACCAGCATTCGCCGGACCAGGTCCTTGCACTCTGAGCTGATGTGTGGGGGCAACGGGTCGAAATTTCCCCTGCAGAGTGAATAGGCAGAATTGTGCGGTTGGCGGTGGGCTTCGATGTTAGATGGTGGGTAGGGAGGACGAAGGCTTGGTATGCAGGCCGGCGGGCTTAGATAGGCACAGATAAGGCGCAGAAAACAAGAATGTGCACACCACTTCCAAGTGGTACACGTACGGACCGTGCAAGGGCCGGCGATTCCATCATGATCAGACATATTGCAAATTATATGACCGTCCTGCTGCTCGCGTTTGCGTACCCAAGACGTATCTTGCAATGATAAGAATGGCTCAAAGATATTCCGCAGCTCGAAAGCGCCTCCAACCAGCATGACATAAAAAGCCAGCCCAGATGACCAACCTGCACCTTTCGACACGCCCCTTTCCACTCACCGCTGGATAGCCTTGAAGAGCGCCGCCTGGGTAGCGCCCCTGAAGGGAAGCGTGCCGCACAGCGCCTCGTACAGGATCACGCCCATGCTCCAGATGTCCACGCTGGGGCCGTCGTACTCGCGTCCGACGGTGATCTCCGGTGCCGTGAACTCCGGCGTGCCGCACTGCATGGTGCCACATGATTAGGGTTGGTTTTAGGGTTTTACGCGAAATGCATGCAGCATATCATGACAGGGTTGGTTCGCGCAGCCAGAACAAAGACGATGAGAGACAAGCCGAAGAGCCATGCCCACGCTGCTTGGCCACATGCCGGCACGACAAAATCTAGTCGGAAGGAACAAGAGAAAGACCTCGCAGCGTCTCGCCGGCTCATGAAATGAGTCCCTGGCCTCGCTCATCTCCCCGTCCAGCTGTGGACGGACCCGTGGCTCCCTCTGCTTAACACACCTGCTGCGTAAGGCCGCCGCTGAAGGGCGCCGCGACGGCAGCCAGCCCAAAGTCCGCAATTTTAAGGTTGTAGTGATCGTCCATTAGTATGTTTTCCGGTTTCAGGTCGCGGTGGATGACGCGCCTGCAGTTAATGCAGTGCATCCCGGTTTGGGCCAGCCAGGAGGTCTAGCCGGCCTTTTCGCACCTATCGTAGGAGCCGACCATCCGGTAGGGGCCTCTGTGCAAGGCGGCTAACCCTGCTCCTTTGATCCATGCACCGTGATCCTCCTAAACCCTGCACTCAGTGTTTTCTTCCTTCAGTGGGGCCGCGCTGACAGTTGGCCATCACTTGCAACGCCATCACGACTACAATGTGTACGGACCCCCGCAGCTCGCCAGTTACCCTGCGAACCACCTCCAATGGCTGGCTGGCCTGACGTTCTCAGCCAATGGTTGCATGAACCCAGATATATAAGGAAAGCATGCTCGCAGGAACCGCATCTCATCACCCCTCCTGACCAACCGTGCCGCCCGCAATCGCACGCCTACCTCCGGTGGCAGTAGTCCAAAGCCGAAACCATCTGCACAAACACGCGCGCGGCAGTGGCTTCATCCAGCGAGTGTTTCACTGGGTCGCCATGGGTGCGCATGAAGTGCACCAGCGAACCGTTGCCAGCAAATTCCATGACGAGAAAAAACGTATTGGATTGGAAGTGCACGTCGTATAGGCGGATAATGTTGGGATGCTTCAGGGATGACAACACTGACATCTCCTCCTGGATCTGATCGATTTCAGTGATGTTGCGGAAACGGGTCGCGTCCACACCCTTGACCGCCACCAGCTCCTCTGTGTGGACGTCACGAAAACCGCCACATCATCAATCTCAGGGACGCCACATTGGCTAGCATGAGGGATTCAGTAACCTCTCCAGAAGCGCCTCAGTGAATCCGGGGAATATACAGCTCGACATCAGAACACGGCACCACATCTAGTGTTCATAGAGCAATTATGTCAACCTATGCCGCGTCCCAGTGAGGTGCCGACCAGCCCGGCCCGAACCAGCATGTTTGCGAACGCATGTTTGCAGACCTCCATGGAAGCCTGTACAAGATTCCTATAAGCACATCGTCCGCATGCTTCGTACACTCCAAAGTATGTTGGGCTTTAAAGTGCGGCTGACACGGAAGGGCTGACGACACTTCGCTACTGCGTATAGGGACTGCGTGGTGGTAGCCCGGGAAAGGTAACCGACAGCGTCCCACGCCAACCTACGGCGAAGCTTACCTGTGGCAAAATTCTTTCCGATACGCACCAGGCCGAAGGCTCCCGCTCCAATCACCTTGCCGAGCACGTACTTGCCCCCGGCAAGCTTCTTAAGCCGCTGGCCCGTGATGTCAATGATACAGCACAAGCAATACTTTACCACCAGTGGCCCAGGCGACCCATTACCGGGAACCGCCGCGGCTGCTGCCATCGCACCATGTGCGCTGCCGGTCGCCAGGGCGCTCAGCAGGCCCCCCACCGGGGCACCACCAGGCGTCATAGCTCCAAAGAGCCCCAATCCGAGCCCCAGCCCGCCAGGCCTGACGCCTTGCACAGGCTGGTTAGGGCGGCCTGAGGTAGGCTTGCCGGTGGAAGCCCTGGACGTCAGACCCCCTGCCTGCGCTGACCCTCCGAGCCCCGAAGCCTGGCCGCCCACCCCCGGGAGTCCGCCTGGAGCTCCGTTTGCATACACGCTGCTGGACATCGGGCAACTGAGCACCAATGCCCAGAATGGCGTGCCATCGCGCTTGTAGCATAGCATCTTGACGGCTACGGGCGTGTGTGCCCACTGCGAGGTGATGAGTTTGCGCATGTCCTTCTCCGCCGTCTCTGGCCCGCAAAGGCACAGCATATTCCAGCCCACTACATCTGATTGGCTGTATCCTGTTAGGGCCGTAAAGCCGGGTGAAACTGCACAGACCGCGGCGTTCGACTGCGAAGAATTAGGAGCGGGACCTGCACCTGAAGCACCGGAGGCGTCGGTGCCGCTGGGAGGCTTCCCAAGCTGGGGCTGCGCTTGACCACTCACAGATGCATTGGAGGACCCGCCACCGCTGACATCCACAACTGCAAACGCAGATAAGGAACTTTTCAGTTGCTCCTCCCACTTCGTTACGAATGTGTCGTCCACAGTTTCGCCCCGTCTCCGCCGCTCATCCAAGTCACACTGCACGCCCACAAAATGCAGCAACGATGCGCTGTCCGCGCTGAACACTGGCAGCAGGCTCAATAAGTTCTGGAAAGGCCGACCGTCCTTTCGATAGTTGGTCACCTCCACAGTCACGAAGCGTCGCTCAGTTAACCCCGAGTGGAGTGACTCGTGCGTGGCCGGATCCACCTTGCCAGCCTGGACAGGAGTAGTGGGGAAGCCACGGGAGAGAGTCCATTGGGAGAGCAGGCGCCGTTCTGCTGCATGCAACCCCACATGACGTTCGTGACAGCCATCTACTGCGATTTCAATTATACTACTTCGGTGCATTACGTCCGCGCCACGCCTCTAAGGCAAATGTTTCTGCGGCGTGCCGAGGGTGTCGAAGAGGTACTTTTCAAAGGTCCCTTAAGTCTACCCAATGCCACCCTGGCAACAGCTGGGGTCTTGCGCTTGCATGCAAACTTCCATGGCAAGCCCGGGGGAGACCTCAATGTAAATAGAATGTCCTTATCTTCAGGAGCCCCTCAGTGAAGCGCTACAAACCACACCAGCACCCGTCTCGCCAGTGGGACACCTGCAAAAATTTGCAGTTTCTCCCCAGGCATTCATCCTCGGTGTAGCCCGTCATCGACAGGAAACCGGGACTGACGTAACACAGAGGATTCCCGTCCTCATTAGGGTCCGAGACCGTGAATGAGGATAGAACGCTCTCCATTGTAGCTGAGAGAGACTCATCCTGCATCAAAATTTATGATTAAGGGCTGGAAATTTTTGCAACGGCAAGAAATCCAAGCATGGTTGGCTCTCCAAATCCTCACTTCGAGCGTAAAGTTATTATCCTTTGCTGGCAATGCACATGTTGGGCGAAAGACATTCTTCCAAGGCTGCGCATCTTCATTCACTGCCTCCTGCAACCAAGCCGTTAGAGATGCCTTGGGAACAGCGGGTGAGCTCCCATCTAGAGGCGAAGTTTCACAGGTACCTCGACGGGATTATCCCGGTTGTCGTTCTTCCTATCAAACTTCTTGGCTTTTGGTAATGGCCTCGGCTTCTGGGACATTGCATGTTTGTCCTTCTGCTATGGAACCCCACAGCTGAGGAGGCCACGCACAAACTCCTGATTGCTACGACATAAAAGAACTTTATAAAATGTCATAAGTTGAACAGATAGCAGTCCAGTCGAGCAAGGGAAGCTTCAAGGTGGCTACCCAATTCTGAAATAGGTAAAGGTAAAATCAAGCTTTTTTGCTCATCTGATATTTCCGCACTGTCACAATGGTAGTTCGAGAGGGATATCGGGGGCATCGGAGCATGTACGGCTGTCAAAGCCGTTTGGCGTTTGGCGCTGCCGTATTTTGCGCATTTTGATCATGGATAATGCGCGGCGCATGACTATGTTATTTATGTGCTGCAGAAGAACCAAAGAAACTGTAAAAATGTCAAAGTGTAAGGAGTCCTCTACGAATTGCACTACAAGCTTTATGGATTACGAAAGTGTCAAACATTGCGCACGCATCCGTCTACATCCGTTGGTTGCATCGAGGGAAGGGCCTCGATGTAAGCAGCTAATCTTTATCGATTGAGCAACCCCAAATTCGGTTCGGGGATATCCTCCCCTAAAACCAGTTGCAATATGGCCATGTGATGCAATAACATATCCGTTTGGGTCTACTTTTGGCGTACGATTGCAGCAGATGGGCTCCTCCCCTGGTCAGCAAGGTGGGCGTCCGTCGGTCATCCGTCGGTCGCGGGCACCGGGAGTCAAATCCATTGCTGCAACTCGCCCGTGGCACAGGCATGTCACTTAGCCTGTCAAACGCAGACCCCAAAGTCCTACGGTAGCTAACCCTAACAACCCCATCATCGCTCTGGAGCTATTAAAGCGTACGCTCATCCTTGACCTGCTGTCCCGTTCTGACGTTCATTTCATCATGGACAGTTTTCGCAACAATGGCACGATAGCACACTGTCAAGGTTGTGGGCAAGTGCTGCAAAGCATAGGAAGAAAGCGTTGATACAGCCCGCGACGAGGCCCATCTGTTCGCAGCGAAGCCACCTACGCGTTTCACGAGAGCTTAAACATCCTCCTGAGGCATAGCACCTTACGCCGTCTTGATCATGCCCTGGCTGCGAGCGTACTCGAAGATGCCGCCGGCATCAATCACAGGGCCCGCCTGAAGGTACATGCAACCAGCCAGGGAAAGCGAATGTCGGAAACGTCAGAAACAAGATACCCTTTTCATACTGTTTCAGAGTACCTGCATTCGATTTTGCCCTATGCCAGCTTGACTTCTACCGAGGCCGCCCATGACCCCTTGCGCCGTGCTGCGATGTGCCGCGCCACAAAGGATCCCAGAACAGCTGCTAAGAACGCTTCTCGCACTGAACCTCTGTTATGAATCCGCAACTATTTAATATGTGCGTATGCTCATGTGCGTATGGGAATCATGCAAGTCGCGTAACCTGTACTCACCTCGCCAATCTCCTGCAGCGGGTATGTGGCCCCCGTGCTGTGGTCCGTCAGAATGTTTTTGTCCATGTCAACCGTCACTTCAGTGCCTGCAGAATGCAGTGAAACGTCAAAGTGTGCAGAACCAATTATGAAGAAAACAGAGGCACACCGTCCTCCGGGAGGCAATCGTCACGTAATGCTATCCTGCCTCCAGACATTTTGTGATTTTCACAAGATGCACAGTACGGCACCCAAGATGCGATGCCTTGCACACACCTAATATTGCATTAGGTGTGCCCATACCCTACTATGCCGTTACTATGCCAATGCAGCCCATCGAAGCCTAGAGTCTTCACTTCAGTCTTCGAAGCACAAGATTGGATGGTCGCAGTGCATGCCTGACTTTGGCATCGGGCTACTGCCGGGACACGCTGAAATGGAAGCGGGACTGTGGACTCACCCGTCGTCAACGTGTCACAAAGGCGCACGGATGTCTCGCAGGGGTACATCTCGCCGCTGCGGGCGAATGGAGCGACAGATCACAGGGGCTGAGGTCAAACAGCGCACGGTCTAATGCACAAGGCTGGTGCGTGCATGCGGTGGCATCATCGTACATGTCTGTTTCAGCAGGAACCGCATAGAGGATGTCAAGATCCCATCATGCCAAACCCTGCTTACGTGGCGATGCAGTTGCGGAAAAAGATGCGGGCGTAGGACTCGGCCACGCATACCTTCGCACCTACGGGATAAAGAGAAGTAAGAACCAAGGACCTCGCCTGAGGGATGCTGGCCCCCGTGAGGTTGGGCCCCCGTGAAACCGCGGTAATGACCACAATCACACTAGAAGCCTCCCAACATTCAGCCGAGGAGAGCCGTCTGAGTGTGAGGGCTCCAGTCCAGTAGGTGCTCAATCGCGCATAAGTGAGTTCCAATAAGATGCTAGCAGACCTATCTAGCGTCATGACCACTCGTACGCCTTTATGTACCAACCCACCGGCAGCACCCAAAGCGACCGGGGCGTGCTCGCGAGACGACCCGCAGCCAAAATTTTGCCCGCCAATAATGACGGGGTATTCAGTCTTCATCTCGCCATCCTTGACGTACCTGCGACTTAGCCAATCGTGTAAATGACTTCGATGGTGTACATCCTATATCCCTACGACGCACCTGGTGGGGTAAAGGTTGTCCGGCAAACCAATCAGTGCGTAGCTCCCAAGCTTCTCGTACTCGTCGGGCTAAAATTACGCAGGGGGTTGTGTGCGCCGATAACGATTAGCGGCGCTCCGGTGGCCATTCTCAGTCTGGGCTCTTGGGTCCTACCTTGGAAGGAACCAGAGTGAGATACTCTGCCGGAATAATTTGATCTGTATCGATATTCTGCAGAGGATTGAAGACGAATTCAGCAAGCATCCAGGCCGAGCGGCGGCTCCATTACACCACCATTACAACTCACATCGCGAGTCACGAAGCATTTCCCTCTAATGACACGTGGTTCACCCTCCTTCTTGCTAACTTTGGCACATATGCGGACGCAGCTGCTTCGCGAGGCACGGGACAGCGCAGGCGCGCCCCTGTGGAGCTTGAGTTGCATGGCGGCAGGG
The DNA here is from genome assembly GCA_019650235.1 of Volvox reticuliferus. Taxonomy (NCBI): domain Eukaryota; kingdom Viridiplantae; phylum Chlorophyta; class Chlorophyceae; order Chlamydomonadales; family Volvocaceae; genus Volvox; species Volvox reticuliferus. Next base: position 192,895 of record BNCP01000058.1, read on the forward strand.
GGCAGTCAAAATTCCTCAAATTAAATTAATATTTGTTATGGGTTGGACTGTAAATAACCAGGTGAGGCAACGTTCCGTCATAAGGCCCCAAAATAGAAGGGGAACCGAAGGATATCCCCAGAAGTCTTGCGTAAGCAGAGGGCACGATCAGTGAACTATGAATGAGAGACGTATCAATTCGGACTAAGTGCGTTTCGCTTCTGTATCCCGAACGATGCTATGCTTTGTACTCCGACGGGCTATGTTGCGACGGGACGATCATACCTTAAAATTGCATCAAACATTGCGTCACATAGGAGGTGTTATGACATGGCACATGCCTTACTTATGGGTATTCGATTGCCTTTCGTTTGCTACTGCATTTGGAGGAAGCCATGTTCCGCAGGTATGTTCCGTGCTCGGCCACTACGAGGAGGAGACAGCCGCATTGGTAGCACCAAGCATCAAGGCACGCGGTCACTTTAAAGGAAACACGGACAACAATACAACATCCCCAGCGGCGTTTCGCAGTCTCCGGACTCCTGTTTATCACCGTGTACACCGCCGTGAATGCATCCAAACGAGGCCTAATAAAATTCTACTAGGTCTCAAATTGATGGGTGCAAATCATATGGATAAGAAACATAGGTTGGGCTGCACAACCCTACCAACTCTGTCACAAAAAAGGAAATTTCAGCTCCTTAAACGTTTGAGCGGCAAGGGTGGTCAGTTGAGATCGGCAGGCACGTGCGGATTTGCCCCTCACGCGGCCGGTGCCATGGAGCATTGGTGTCCCCATTGACGGTTTACTAATGCAGCAGGGATGAACGTAAGGCAATTCTGCTGTGGCAATTCATAAGCGCAGCATGCGTGCCTGGCTGGCGGTCGATTTGGCATAAATTCGTCTTACAGGAAAATGGACCCATCATCAATCATAAGAAAAAGAACACTCACAGCTCCTATAGGCTGTGATCCTGACAGACCTGCATCAATCCCCAGCGATACCCATACTAGGAAAATAGTAAAGGTGGCTCGTCACTACCGCTGTCACTGACTAAAGACTGCAGCTTCTTGTCGACGCCTGGGTCTCTGAAGCTGCAGCCTTAAGACTCCTTCCTAGTTAAAGACCGCATGCGGCCCGCCCCATACATCTACTTCTGGCGCCATAATCGCGACTTGGGCGCATGCGCCGTACAGATGATTTGAGCCTTCTTAGCGTATACCATCATGTTGGAAGCACGCCGCGCGCCACTAGCAATGATGGTGATGCAATTGCTGCTGCGCACGCCGGAAATGGGAATTGCTCCTTCTTCTTGGCAGCAAGGAAGCTGACACTCTCACTGAGCGTGACCCCGATCTGCATAGTACCCAATGTCCGTAAGCCCTTCTGCCCTAAGCAAGCCCACCGCTTCGAAACCGAAAGCCTGCGCAATTTCTCTCTTCATGATTATTGGCAGCTCGCCAGGAGTGGTTGCGGCCGCAGCCGGAGAGGGACATACAGCGAGCTGGACGCTGGACGCCACCGCGGCTGGAGTACCTCCATCTCCAGGCCGACACCAGGCAGTGGTGCCGCTTCACCTTGACCGCTACAGCCGTTCCCCCCTAAAACCTCCAACTGCCATTGCCCGGCCCCGACACTGCTTTGATCAGTTGCGGTGTGCCCACCTCCCTGCATGTCGCACTTCCTCAGTCCAAGCTGAACGTCAAGGCTATAGCAACCCACAACCCAAACGCGCACACGACCTGCGTCGTGCCAAGCCGCAGCGATGGCAGCATCGTGCCTTTCCTTCGCGGCACTCGTGGCGGCCGTGAGTTGCGGCGGCGGCGGCGGGGCATGGGTCGCCGCCATGCGCACGTCCCTGGCCGACTTCACACCTGGCATCCAGATCCGCAGCGTCCAAACCTGCTGCGGCTCCTCCTGCCCCCTGAGGAACCCCAGAGGGAGGTCACCAACAAGTGGGGCCCGTGGGGACACCAGCCGGAAGTCAGGGCGCACCACCACCGGCGGCACTGCAGCCGCCACTTTGCCAACTGCTGCCAACTTGCCGTGGCCGACAGTGGCGACCCCGGCAGCCGTACATACAGCAGCAGAAGAGGGCTGCGGCAGTCCCGTGTCCGGCCCCAGCCACGCGGACCAGGTAGGGGAGGACAAATCAGGGAGGGCCGGGACGGCCGTCACAAGAGTCGTCTCCAGCGACGCCGCCGCAGCAGCCTTCATGGCACAGGTCACGCCATTGGCGTCAGAATGCTGTATTGCCTGCTTGCTAGGCAAAAGGGGATAAAAAGCTGGTAAGGTAGTTGCGGAACACTGCTTTGGGACCATTTCAGCAGCTGAGGCTTGAGCGCCTGAAGTCGCCACCTGATCTTCTCCATCCCCTTCCTCCTGCTGCTCCTCCATATCTCTTTCGGCCTGCTCTGCCTTCCCTGCTTGCTGCTGCTCCTGCTCTAGCCGACCTGCTCCGTTCGGAATGCTAGGCTGCAGCAGCCCGTTTACTTCCATTTCCTGATCTGGGCCTGTGTCCGGAATATTCTCTAGCGGCACGTAGGGATGGATCCGTTCGTAGAACAGCAGGTATGCGTCCGTGATGGCTGCCACCTCCAGCTCACCCACCTGAGAGGTTTCGGAATATCCGGAGCGGCCAGAACGGAAGACGGCGCCGCTCATTAATTGGGGAAGAGGGGAAGAGTTAACTGATTGAAGCAATAGGAGTCACAGGACTCGCGGGCGGGTTCGCCGTAGGGGAGTCGTCATGCAGCAGAAAGATACACCAGGGCGTCATGCGGCATGCAGCTTCTCCTCTTCCAAGGGGTTAACACGTCTCCTTGGCCCTCGCCGTTTCCTTCGCAAACCCCAAAACCCACCGGCGTGACTTCGTCATCGTCACAGCGATACCAGCCGCCGTCCCCTCCGCGCACCACCGCGACATAGTGGCCCACGTGCATCGACATCGACATGTAAGATGGCCCAGTGTTGGGATACTCAGAGCCGCCGGCAGAAGAAAAGCCGCTCCCATTGCCTGCGGATTGAGCGGAAACGGAGGTCCCAGGTCAGGGGGACCCAGGACGGGGTGACAATGCTGCGGACAATGTCGATCTGTCGGCTGAGGAGGCTTTTGCCGCAACCACGATGGGTTGGGTTGCCCATGGTTGGGATACGCAACATCATCGCGAGGTGAATAACACAGCTGTAAGAGCAGCACCAAAGCTGGTAGCGCGCCCTCCTTACCCCAGTGTGCGTTCGCTCCGACTGCATTACCCATTTGAGTACTACAAGGCCTCAACGTCTTACGACCCGTTCACGGCGCACCCGCATCCTGCACATGTGGTGACGCCCCGACGAACACCTCTTTCCAGGACTGCAGCTGTGACTCCAACCCCATCAGGGGCGGAGGTGGAAATGTCCCCCAAAGGTCGCCTATTGTTCTCATTCCTTTTGAAAATACGAACATACCGTCTCCAGTAATGAAGTCCCTCACCTGGCGGCGAGATGCCCAGGTGCTGAACGACACCATACAAGCGGTACGTTGCGGGGCCCGGATCCAGCGCCCCCGGGGCCATGAACGGTGTGAGGTCCAGGTCCATACGCAGAGCAATCTGAGGGACGCAGCCAGACAACGGTTAAAGCAATGGGTTAGGATGGGATATGGGAGGTGGGCGGGAAGACCGCACCCCTGCGAAATGTGAATCCACTGACCTCGCCCCATTTGGTACCGAGGATCAGATCAGATGCGCACTTGCGCAGCCAGAGATCCCGACAAGCAAGACTCACTTGCGATCCCAGTAGCTATCAACTGCCCCCTCACCCTCCTTCTCCCCACACACCCACACCCACACACGCGCACCGGCCGCGTGTCCTTAGCCATCTTGGGTCCCCATGCGCCTGCGGGGGCTCCAGTGGTCGCGAACCTCTTAAGGGTGATGGCAAGTGCGTTCGGCGCCACCTCCAACCGCACTCGCCGAGTGGCGCACACCAGCTGCTGGCAGCGATCGCACCTGAGGGCATGCAGGGGCAGCAGACTCCGGTGAGGGCCGATTGACAGGAAATTGAAACTGCAGTGTAACCACAGACCCTAAGGCAAACGAAGGGACATGTCGGGGCATGACCTAAGCGTAAAAACAACGACCTCACTTCTCTGCAGTACCCACGCATGTGTAGGGAAGCCGGCGATAGCGCGATGTCCTTGGGCCCAGCCCTTTGCTGTGCCCGAGGAGAGAGCTTCGCACCTGCTGAGCAAGCAACTAAACCCTGCAACCCCCCACAACTCCGGTCCATTCCCGTCCCCGGTCGATTCCTGTCCGATTCCCCTGGCGTTTTGAAATCCCCTCCCACCCGACTGGCAGGACGGGGTCTCCTGAGGAGCACTTGAAAGGAAAGCTTTCCAGCGAAATGAGCACCTCCCACATGCATCCGCCTCCTCGCCCAACTCCATTCCGGGCCCCTTCCACCTCTTCCCTACTCACCTGTACTCATTCCCCTCGTCCAGCACCTCATCTGCGAAGTAACCCCGCAGCCCCGCCTCCACGCTGCTCACTCGGCTCCCCAGATTAACCTCCAAACCCAGCACCGATTCATGAGACTGAATGGCCAAGGGGCACGCCAGGAGGAAAGAGGCAACGCGAATGAAAAGGACCACAAGTACTGAAGTCATGCGACGTATTGCTGTGTGCTGAGGCGCGGTAATTCGCTTTTGGGCGGTTGGCTAGAGCTCTCAGCTCGGAGGCGGCGTTGAGCGGGGCTCCGGCAGGCTAACGTGGAAACTTAACAAAGACCGCTGTTGGCTTACACATAGGGAAACTATTCGGCGGGCTATCTGTAACACACACACACACACACACCCCTCAGTCTGACCTGGCCTCAAGGCCTTCCAAATCCTGTAGTCCGAACCTCTATGATGCATTCGGAGCTGCCAATCCTCTCAGACCACACGTCCACACAGTTCCAGGTACCACATTCCAAACGAGTGACGGAAGGGGGGACCCACCGCCCTGGGTGGGCTTTTGTCCGAATGCCCTTCATGCGGCTCTGATCTGATGAAATTCCAACGCTCTCCACCTCCCAAGCTCCCATCGACCCATGCAACCCTGTTGCCCACCTGGCTGACGTGGCCGCAGCAATCGCAGAGGGTGGCTCTGCGCAGGTAACCCCCGAGCACCTGGTGCACCAGGCTGGTCTCCTCACCGCGCCACATGGGGACTGGAGGCGGTGGAGTAAGCGGGAATGCGGAGCCTTTTCCCAAGCCGTTGGCATATGGAGCGGCCGCCTGACGGTGCAACTCAGACGCCTTCCTCTTGGCTATGCCGCGGAGCAGGCCCCTGCCGCCCGCCTCCGCCAGCTGTACCTCCGCCAGGGCCTCAAGCAGCTTTGTCAGGAGCTCGTGGGCGTCCTCCTGTTAGCGGAAACACAAGGTGCGATGTCGAACACCCGAGTATGGCGCCAAGACAGATAATATTGCAAATCGAATAAATGCTATTTATTTGATTTCATTATTACCAAGATAATACCCAGCCGCACCTGCCGACCCGGCATCAGTGTCCTGCCCAGTCTGAAGACTTGGCGGGTTAGGCCCCCCCCGTCCACCGCGGCCTGGGGCCGGGACCACGGCCATACGCGGGCTGCGGCAGCGCCCCAGGCCGAGGAGCTCGACGGGACGGGGCCGGCGAGACCGTTAATGGCAGCTTGGCCCCGATGGCCCTGCCCTGCTGCTGCTGAGGATGATGATGATGATGACGACGATGATAATGAATCCGTTGCCACGCTCGCTGCCGCATCAGCAGCTAGTCGTGAGAGCTCGCACGCAGGGCACCAGCTAAAGAGATGGCAGGGCCAAAGGGTGCAGGGTGATGGCAGAGAGAAGGAAGCTGATAGTCTCTAACACAGACGCCCAGTGGGAAGAGAGTGGGCCTCAAGAGGGCGATATGACGGGGCCACAGATAGCCTACAAACAGCCTTTGAGAGATCCTTTGTCCAACAATGATAATAATCGGTTGCACCAGTGTGGGTGCCTGGCCTGGGTGAATCTTCAGCAAACCCATCATGGATCCATATCGAATCCATTTCAGCCCCAGTCCGGGGTTGCTGCTGCTTCATAGCGCCCACCTTATATAATCTCCACCCTTCCTGATAAAAGCTCTTTCGACGCCTTTGATCGTCTCTGCCCATGCCGTCCACAAACCCCGCCTCACCTTGATACTCCCTGGATTTCGCCCGCCTCAGGCGCCGTGCAGGTACCGCAGTGCGTCCCGCTGCGCAGGTACTCCCCGAGCCCTGGGGTGGCCAGCAGCGCTTGTATAGCGGAGGCCGCGTAACATGAGTTCCCCGTGTTGTAGATGCCGGCGGGGTGCGGTGGGGTGAGCAGCGCCAGGGAGGGGGTCCCGGACCAGCCCCATGACCAGAAGCCGGCAGCATCCTCACAACCTTCCAAAGCCCGACCACGTTCCGCTTGGTGCTGCAGTTGCCCTACACCCGTCCCTCCGTCTCTCTTGAGGAGTGACGCCCCCCGGTCCACGTGCTGCTGTTTCCGGGAAGCCGATGCATGGGAGGTTTGCGATGGCGAGCAGGACGACAACGGTGAAGTCGAGGTGGCGGCGGATGAAGCGGGCAGTGCGGGTGACGACGACAAGGATGACAGAGAGACGGACTCCGAAGGCGGTGAGCTGCCTGCCGACGCGCTCTGCTGCCCGTTTGCGTTATGCTGTTCCCTGGACTCCGTTCCATAACCTAACGGGGTGTCGTTGCTCTCACTCAGCAAGCCTCCATCCGGCTGCAGTTGCAGCTGGGGGTAAGGATGATCAGGGGCGTTGTCGCCCTGTCGAATCTTGTCCACGGCTGCTGACGATGCCGATGTAGCTGCCGCCTGCCTCCCCGCGCGGTGGACCCGCAGCAGCTCCTTGTAATCCCTGCGGCTGAACACCAGCTGCCCGAGCAAGGATGAAGGGGAACACCCGGACGGTACACGCGAGGCCAGTCAGGAAAGGGCGGGATTAAACGGCATCATTTTGAACCCCTTAAAAACACCATGCGTTTCTTAGCGTACTCTCATTACCTCGTCGCGCAAATGAGTTTAATTCCGTACATGCCTGCCAGTTTCGTGAAAGGTATGCTGAGAGTATGCTCGCTCAGCAACTGTGCGTATGCTCATGTGGCGACAGCCAAAACCGCAGCGATGCTCAGTAGACCTGCTTTCGGACGACAACATGCTTTCAAGGCCAGTCTCTAATGCTTGCGACAGTGTATCTTCGAAGCGCATAGGGGCAAAGAAAGTACGGGTACAAATATGGATTGGACGGGACAGGAAAGACAATTACATGGACAGCCCGCCGTGTGGGTCAAAAGTTGGTAGAAGAGAGCGAATGTGGTAACGACCTCATCTGACCACTGTGCGACTGTCAGGCGCAACTTTTAATGCGAGGCATATGTATGGCGGGATGTGTGTATGCAGAGACACACACACGTGCGGCGTATATAAACGCATGCAGATCAATGCCACAGGGATGTCGCAGTTGCTTCATTCCACTGATGCTCGCACTGATAGTTGGAACAGAAAGCGCATCGTGCTGCTGACTCCTTCCCTCCGCTCCAAGCTTTATCCAAATGACCCAAATCCGCTGTTTCCCCGCATGTGTCCCGCATTCCTCTCCCCTGCCCCCCGGGGGGGTCACATCATTCCCTTCCCGACACTCTATTCGTTCCCTGACTGCTTCTTGCCTAATACCCTCACCTGGCACATGGGCAGCTGCAATGGAGGGTCCGGAGGCGGGGCCGGAGGCCGGGGCAGCCCACGCGAGCTCCGCTCCCTCTCCGCCTGCTGTAGCCGGGCGCATTTCGGCTTGTGGCGCTGCCAGTGCTGCTTCTGGCATTCTCGTGAGCTGGGTGTGGAAGAAGAGGAAAGTGAAGAAAGTGGGCAGGGAAATGCAAAGGGCAGGCGGGGCATGTGTGGAAGAAGACATCAAGAGTTAAAAAGTTATCATCTTACGCATCGCAGCACAACGCAACATGGAAGGGCAACCGAGGGAGACGAATCGAATCTGAGCGGCGGGGACCGCGCATGCGATGCCGAACACAGGGACCCTCACTGCATCGAACACAAATAGCCGCAATCGAGACATTCGCGCGAACCGCCGCCGTATCGCCTTCCCTCCCGAGTCCCGGAGGGCCAGTACACCTGCTTGCGCCCTCACCAATACGTCGCAAGCTTGCAATTTCCACAGGTTTTTGGAACAGGGATCAAGCCCCCGCATTGCAGACAGACACACTGCGGGGCTGGAATGACCGGAGCGTTGCTGCCGCCATCCGTGTCGAGATAGTCCGCCAGCTCATGGTCAGCAGGCTTCCTGTCATTCGCAGCCTCCCACCAGTTCATCTCTGAGGACGCCGCTCGCACGCCCCAAACATTGTTGCTCGGGAAACCACGCACGTCCATCTGCCGCCAGTAGCCAAACACGACCTTCACAACCCTGGGCAACGCAGAAATTGCAACTATAATTTATCTTTTTTGGTTGCACTGTGAAGGAATGAAGTTGTTTGCACAGGCGAGAGATTAAGACCTGGGCCCCAAACAACAATCGTGGGGCGTTTATAAAAGTGTTGACATGTCAAAGTAGCAGGATTTTAAAACATCACGTATAGACAGGCTTAATTATCCAAAAAACCTACTTACCAGATTAGTAAAAGGAATAGTGCACTGACAAGTAACATGGAACATTAAGCACCTCCCGAGGCATAGCTTGCAATGAAAAACCTGTAGGGGAAGCAAAATGGGAAGACATCGATGTTGGCATGTTGATGATTAAAGGCAAGTTCCTTAAAACTGCCGTACATGCCGTTCGCGTCATAGCCGCAAGCGCTTTGTCCATTCTAATTGCAGGCCGCATTGCTTAAATCAAACTGCGGCGTGGTTGCATGGTAGGTGCTCGTGTGAATCATTCCGCTGGGGCTTTTATTATAATTACGAATGTGAGTGGCTGCCTGCTTATACAGGACGCCGCAGAACTTTCAAACGCACTATCCTCTGGAGAAGTGCATCTGCCTGGCAGGTAGTCTGGCCTTATTTCCATGGCTTTGTTGTTCCGCGTCGGCCAGCCTAGCGACCAATTGTTGTTGTTTGCAGGCAGCTCCCGGAGGTGCCTCAATCTGTTTTCGCGTGCTGTGGACTGGTGCTGTTGGATATTTCTGCGAATAGTATTACCGGTTTGCCAGGCGCACTCTCGGAGCTCAAAGTAAGGGTGGGGAAAACAGGCTCGAGTCCCATCCCCGCACAGCGCACATTCGCGGGACTTTTACGTCCGATCACCAGCTTTAGTTATTTTCCAGGAATTTCTGGGTTCTTCCGAAACGTAGCCGTGGGGTTGGGTTGATGGGGTCGTTTTGGGGTGCTGACGTGCCGACGGGAGTATTGCTATCCCTGCCGCCCAGTTGCATCTAGCGCCATGCCTCCAACGGCTTCATTCGCGATGCACTCACAACATGTCAGAAGTCGTCGTGCCGGGCCTGGTCCCTTGCTTCTCGTCACCGCACCGCACACTCGCAATCTAATTCAATTTTGACAGCCGCGCCGCCACCCCCATGCCTCCTTCGTTTACCCCAAGCCGTAACTTTTACATCTCCCCTGGAGGCTCCCTCCAGCCCCTGCCTGCTTCCCTCGCCCTCGTGACCCTCCTCCTCCGCCCAAGAACTCCCAGAAACTTTTCAGTGGTTGAGTCCTCCCCATTAACCCCCGTGTTCCCAGGGCCTGACCTATCTTGACGTGTCTTTCAACCAGTTACATGAGCTGCCCGCCTGCCTGGGCGCCCTCACAGCCCTTACGTGCCTGAAGGCCAGCTACAATCAGATCGAGAAGCTACACCCCCAGGTGGGAGGGCGCCAGCGCAGGTCAGCAAGACACCACCACCAAATCGCTTGGACATAACGCGCATTGAGGTTGCGCATGACGGCTGGGTTGGCGCAGCCTCATTTTTTAGCGATGCCATTTGTCCTGGCGCACTGTCTTTGTCACTTCACGGGTTGCAAATCCACTCGCTCGTACTCCTGGCTGCCGTTTCAGCAGCTTCCCATCCTCGACTCGTGACCTCTTGGTCGCTGCTCTGCTGCCCCCTTCACGCGGTCCTTCTCCGCATGGTTCTCGTCTACTAGGCGCTTATAGGTCTGGGTGGCTGTTTGCGGGAACTGCATCTCGGAGACAACGCGCTCACGTCAGACGGCTTGCCACCCCAGCTGAGCTGCCTCACACGCCTCGAGCACCTAGACCTGAGATATAACCACCGCCTGACCGTGCTGCCCCCGGAGCTTGGCTGCCTTGCACCACCTGCACCTGGACCGGGTCAAGGGCGAGGACAGGAGCCGGAATCGGGGCCGGGATCGGCTGCCGCTGCCACACCTGCACCTGCATCCAAGCAGCTGTCTTGGGGCGGCGTGGGTTGTCTGCGATACCTGAACTTGGAAGGGTGCCCGCTAGGGGAGCGCCTTCCAGAGGAGGCTGACAACAGACCCGGAACCGCCGCACGAGCGGGGACGGGGACGGGAGCATTCCAACAGCAGCAGCAGGCGCTCTATCGGCGGCTCAAAGCGGCGACTGCAGCTGTTGCTGCTGCGGAGAGCGGACAAGGTGTAGTGGGGGCGGAGGCGCAGAGGGGTTTGACGGAGGCGCTACGGCAGTTGCAACGCTCTAGACCTGCACTGCCACCATCTTCGCCATCCTCCGCGTCGTCATCGTTGTCCGGGGAACAGGTATCAAGACTTCGGCCGGAAGCAGCCGGGACGGCGCCCAGGGACGGAACTGCGACGGCGGGGGGGCCGGCAGGGACCCTCGGGGCGAGGGCTCACAGGGTTAGCGGCGGCGGCGGTCGCGTGGATGTGCTCGTCTTGACACCCACCCTGGCTCCAACATGCGGGGGGGACATTGCTGCCCAAAGCACGGCAAATGCTGAAGGAAGGAAAGCTGCTGGTGGTGGGGAGAATCGGACAACTCTGGCTGGACCGCTCGCAGACACGGGCACTGGACCGACCTGTGGACTGGGCCGAGTCTCGGGGCCGGTTGCTGGGTCCGGACTGGCAGGCCACACTTCTTCGTGCCGAACCGACGCGCAAAGGCACTTGCAACCTTTGCAGTTGCACGACGGATCGGACCTGAAAGGTGGCGATAGGAGCAGCGGCCGCCTACACCAGACTCCAGGGGTGCCCCGCTCGCCACTGACCGACCTGCGCAACAGCCATGCCGACCTGGAGCTGGTAGACGGAAATGAGGAGGACGGTGATCCAGGAGGCCATGGGATTGACATCGTGGGGCCGGGGGCAGCGGCGGCGATCCGCCAACAGCCACTTTCAACGGCCGGCGGCGAGGCTGCCCAGGTCGGAACTATGTCGGCGGCGTTGGCCATTGCACTGGAGGAGCTCTCGGAGCTCCCCCCGGCTGCGGCGGCCGCCATGTACCGTTCTTTAGATGTCGTGACGGCTGGCGTACAGGTGCGGCCTGTCAGGGGACGCTAGGAAAGGCTTTCACAGGCACATATGGAGTCTCAGCATGCTGAGCGTTTTAATGGAATGCGGAGGCGGTAGGTGGGTATTGAGTTTTGGGGTGAGCTGGGCGGGCTGCAGAAGGGAGTGGTGAGGGCGGTGCTGGTCCGGCAGCATGTAATATCATGAGCTGCGGCGAGGTGGAGACAGGGAGATGGGACAGGGGTTCCGAAGCTGGCTGGCCCGTTTTGAGATGAGCTCTTGAGGCCCGAGTCCCTAGATTCGGGCCGGTGATTGCCTCTCGTACCTGACACCGCCGTCTGATTCTTTGACGCAGGAGATACGCGACGGGCGGCCGTTATCACGGGGGGGCAACTCGCATACCAGTCCCTCTTCCGCCAGCGCGGCCACTCGGGCCACGGGACCTCCCCTCCCCCGCCCTGCAACATCCGCCTCTCGCCCCGCAACACATCACCAGCGGCGGCCTGGCAGCAGCTCGCTTCGTCCCAGCAGCAGCACCGGCAGCAGCTACAGCCAGGACCCGCTGGGACCCCGGACCTCCTCCCACAGTAGCAGGCCGGGCTCATCTGCAGGGCGTGGAGGAGGCAGCACCAGCAGCGGGCAACAGCAACATCTGACCGGCGCGCTGGCGCTCCTTGCGGCGGCGGGCATGTGTCCGCCAGCGGCGACGGCTTCCGGGCTGGAAGCTGGCGGTATGAGTGCCTGGAGACAGACCGGAAATGGCGGCGCAGACGTGGCTTCGGCGATGGCGGCCGGCGGCTGCGGCGACACCAGTGGCGGCCTTGGCACGCTGGCGCCCATTACCTTCCCCCTAGCGTCTGGGGTACGGGGCATGCTTCGTGGGGTAGGGACAGCCGTGAAGGCGGGTAAGCTTGCGCATGCAAGCAGCCATTCAGCTAGTACGGCGGTTGCTCCTGTTTCGAACGGCTCCGCAAGTGCCTCCACGCGCATCGGGCATGGGGAGGGTGCCAATGGCGTTGTAACGGCCAGCGGGGAGGGTAGAGATGTGGTTACGGATGGGGATGGGGACGCGGCCTTGGCTGCTGAGCTGGACCGGTTGGCGATGGTGCGCCGACTGCTGGCGGACCGCAACCCCGAGTTGGTAAGGGCGCTTGATGAGCAAGTGTTTGAAGGGGAGGGAGAGGAGGGAACAGGGGAAGCGTAGGACGAGCGAAGCTTGAAAACGATAGGATGCGCGGTGGCTCTGGAATGTGACCCTGCAGTAGGGAGGTACGTTGCCTGCGGTACCTTTACGAATTTCTAAAAGGTGGGGGAAGGTCTACGTCTTATCTTTTGGTGTCCGGTACGGTTGAATGCTTAGGGCCGCGGGCTGATGTAGCCGTAGAGAGCTGGATGGAACACGGACCGGCCTGGTTTTGGACTGATCGCTGACTACAATGTGACCACACCACTATGTAACCTCAATCAGTTCGCAACCGACAGTCCTTGAATGTAATTATTACAGACCTTGAGGATGGTCCTCCTGCGGCTTCAGGAGCAGACGGAATGCTCAGTTTCACCAGGCGGTCCTACTGCTGGAGGAAATGGGCCGTTCGCGCACGTGCGGGGTTGCCACCATCGTATTGGCCTTCACCACACAGTGCTGCGGGCTGCCCGTTTCCCCCAGAGGCCAGCCACTGGGATTTCATAATCATTTTACACGATGCCAATGGTTGGATGACCATCCGGTTGATCGGCCGCTCTCCCGACCTCCGGGACATACCGGGACCTCATCATGCGGTGTGACCCATAACATTAACTTGCGGTCAGGTAAAGCACCATACGTACACATGATGATATCTAAATATTCTACAGCCAGTGACAAATGCGTTCCACATTCTAACGACACCATGTCTTGTCCCGCGGCGCCAAGCCGGGACGTACACTGTACAGTGTGGTACTCACCACCCCTCTGTATCCTACCGTCTCGCTGGCGAATGCCCGAACTTCAACGGCATGTAGGAAGGCGTGGCGACTATGCGGTTGCTAAACCGACTGATCATGAACTTGCTCACAGGCTCTGGACGTCAGGGCAAGTTTCTGAGGCTTTCATGCTATAGCAGTGACGAGCTGCTACGCAAGGAAACAATGTCAGCAGAAAAGAGTGATTCGACATGTTTCGTCATGCAAAGTACGGCAGACGCCCGGAGAATTTCCCCACCAAACCGAAGTCCAATCGCAAAACTGGAAGCCAACTGAAGTCACGTTTCCTAACCTTAAGCACGATGCTCCAACCCTTATCGGTGCTACTAGCTACTAGCCGGTCAGTAGTATGTGCCAGTACAGTCACAACAGCGCCTAAAGGGGCCGTATTTTTCGGTCCAAAGATCAAAAGCATCCTGCCTCGACCCCTCCTTAATCCGTCATCAGCGGACGTTCGGTAATCGTTCGCAGCGGGGCGGATACAGCATCGAACTATGGCCTCCCATCAGACACCCCTACGCTAGCATTACCATCATGGCACTGACGTGCGCGCTATCGCTAAAACGCCCTCTCGCTACCGCCCTGCCTACAGCGAGTGGACACCTATGTGCATGCCCTCTACCAGGGCCAGATGCGTGTGAACCTGGCACCGCATCCGTGCTTCGTCACATGGATGCAGATTTGGCTGGCAGGTCGGCCGAGCCATGCCCCACCCTTCGCCCCGGAAGATCCCCGGCAAAGGCAGCCAGCCGTATCTGCAATTCTATCCGACTGTTAATGGCGCCCTCCCCACTCGGTATCACTACAGTCAGCTACTATGGAGGCCCGCGCCCTACCCATACTCGTTTCTCCCTTGGGCTGCCCAGACTATTGGAGGAACGCAAGGCCTATGCGCCGTTCAACCTGGCCGAGCATGCGTATGCGCACCCTCTACCACTCGGATAAGGAGGGACAGAGGGCAACCACCCACCCGGAACCCACTACCTGCTGCTGTCCCTGTTGATGCATGACATTGCAGAAAATTGTCTCTTGCGCACAAAGCAGATGTTTTGTCCGGCTAGGGGTCTATGTGTGTATAAGTATTTGGGAGTGCCTTGTGAGCACCTTACGAGCGAGGAGGCCTTGAAGTGTTCATTTGTGTCAGCGGCCAGTCGCTGCACGGACCAAATGCAGTCCCGGACGCTGCTCACAACTGATGATGCATGCGCTCACGTCGTCACGTCCATACCGGGCTTCCCGTCCGGCCCCCCCGCCCCTGAGCAACTAACTCATGGCTGCAAAGCGTCACGTGAAACTTCCATCCGGACGTCATCCATGGATTACCTGCCATCGCTTTCTCGGCATCACGACGCCTATTATATTCCTTAGCCTCGGGCCGCGACGCGTGGAGGCCGTGGCTGCAGCAACATTAACTGCATACGGCAGCTCTCCGATAGGCCACAAGTTGACCTACTCTCAAATGTCGCTCGCTTCCCCATATGCCACCCCCCTCGCAGCTAAGTGCAAATCTGTGCTGCGTTTGTCCCTTTCCCGGGCTGATCTTTGGCACAATCACCCTGGGGTCGCTCCTCTCCACCTAAAAGGACGCCGCCGCTTTTACGGGGTCGTGAAGCCTGACTCACCATGGCTCACTTATCCACCGCTTCCCTTCCCGCCCGGGCGCCAAGACTTTCCGTTCTCCCTCCTGGTCACTTAATGAGCCGAAAGCACTGGTTCGCCACGTAATACTCACCAGCCTGCAAGGGCCGCAGCGGAGGCCGGGGGACTAACCGAGAGGAACACGGACGGACACAACGACAATCGAAAAGGCAGTATGCCCGGGCTGACATAAGGGAGGCCGGGAGAGCCAGAATCGATACATAGGTGTGAAGCAAGGAAAGCCGCTCAAATCCTGAGCCCCGAAAACTGACTAAGCTCTGTGCCCCCATCAATCTTACGCCGCACATACCTGCATCTGACTTAGCACAAACACCTCGGTGAAAGGCTGCGGCTTGTTGATGGCCGCCGGGGACTCCAGCCGCCCCGCAACGTTGACCAGAGCGCTGCCGTCCTGTGACGCCCGGGGGAGGGAGGAGGGTCATCGTATGTGACCGGATAGTCGGGCCGAAGGAGCAGCAGCAAACAAGGGAGGATGGGGGCATTCAGATGACCTAAAATGGGGACACGGTGCGATGGGCTGACATGCCAGCCGCCGTGGTATTCGCCGTCGTTGTGGGGCGCAGCTAACACATGAGATGATATGACACACGCACGGAATGTTGCAAGCAAGAGCACACCGCGCAGTCCTACGGCCGGACAGTTCGCAAAACAATTGCCGCTTGTGGCCAATTGCAACACGTTTTGTAAAACGGGCGCCATGGCATATGCTGGCGTATGTTTGGGGAGGCAGAGGCGGCATTCAAGAGGTAAAAGACAGCGCTCTTCTCCCGCTCTTGACACCCTTCACAAGAGGGGCCCAACGACACATCACCACATTCGCTGCAACCATTTCAAGCCGGGGGCAACGGTTTCCCCCACGGACTGGAGGGGAGGTGAAGATACCGAAACTGCAGCGGCGCGCTAGCTTACAGCTCCCTCACAGTTCCGCTTCGCGTGCAACTCACAAATCCCAGCGGCTGGCATAGCACGTCCACCACCTCATGTGTCACTTTCCAGCCAGCGTGCATGTGCACCACCGCCTGGAGCTTGGTCAAGATGGCGTCACAGCCCACTGCCAAGTCCCCGTCGTAGCGCAGGGTCTGGATGACAAGCCGGGCAGCAGGCGAAGGGTGTATATAGGCAAGGAAAAGGTTGATGGGTTCGCCGCGACGCGCAAATGTATGTGTCTCTTGAGAGAGGGACGAACTGGAGAAGAAACTGAGGAACGGGAAGCGCACAATCCCACCCCTTCGCTCCCTCACAAGCAAAAGGGAACTCAAGAGCTCTGCCGCCCGTGCAGCTTGCCCTCGCGTCCCCGGACCTGCCGTCCGCCCGAATCACCCACCGACTCCGTGGAATACAGCGGTGCCAGATCTCTGAGGCGGCCCACGCCCGCATTAAGCAGCGCGTAGTAGTTGTGCGCGAACACGATGGCGATCTCGTCCAGTTTATCGTGCGGGTTGAACACGCACTGCATGAACGACTTTAAGCTGACAGGATCGGACGCGTACTGCACACACCGATCGGGTGGGCGGGTTAGGAATTCCGGTGGTTGATACTGGGGGTCAGCATGATGCACGGAATGTGGGTGGAGCGCAGGGTGGGGGGATTGGGGAGGCGGAGAGCTTAAATGAAGGCTCAGGCAGCCAGCAATCATGTTCTCTGCTGCGCGCTCCACATAATTACCCTACCCTGTGCGGCATAGGGCGGCAACGAGCCCACATCTTCTGGCATCCTGCTCCGCACAACAGCCAATTTCGTTCCCCACGCGTTCCCCCTGTTGACCCGCACTCAGGGATGTGCACCATCACCCCGTGCCGCCGCAACCCACACCCTACCTTGGTAATGAAAGGGTGTCCGAGCAGAACCTCTGCAGTCGGCCTGCGGTGCGGCTCTTTTGCCAGGCAGAGGCGAACAAAGTCCCGGAACTCTTCGCCAAACTCCCCAGCGGGAGGGAGAGGTGCGTCCTCCTGGAGGACCTGCCGGACGCAATGGGGGAAGATTGGACCACAGCGGCGTTATGGAGACGTAATGGTGGAGGCCGCTGTGGTGGCGGAAAACCGGTGGAAAGGGGAGGGGCATTGTCAGCCTGACATTAAAGCAGCCTTGCCACTTCGCCTTCCCTTACATTTCTTACGGCGACGCCGCGCCCAGCCCTCTTCCAATACCCCAACCCGCGCCCGGCTCCTCACGTGAATCATCAGTTGAAGCGGCCCTGCCCCCGCTGGGTAGGGATACTGCCCCGTAGCCAACTCCACCAACGCCAAGCCCAGCGACCAGATGTCGGCAGGGGAAGAGTACGACATGTTGTTAATGCGCTCCGGGGACATGTACGTGACAGTACCGAGGAATGTGTGACACTGAGGGGAGAACATAAACGTGGAGGACGGGCGGGGCATCCCCGTAAGCGGAAGCATACGGATTCCGTAATGGAATGACCCATGATGGAATAAATGACCCAGTCAGTCTGGTGCCAGTACGCGTCAGTACAGAGCTGCATCAGGGGAACGCCACAGGCAAGGGGTGAGAGGTCTCCCACAGCGCCCAGCCGCTTTAACAAAAACAGTTGACCGGTTTTGGAGCCAAATGCAAAAGGCCTATCCTTCAGGGACCTCCCCGTCCCCAGCACCTGGGCCAACGTCGAGTCGATGAAGGCGGAGATGCCGAAATCGGTTATCTTGGGCTCCCCAGAAATGGTCATCAGGATGTTGGCGGGCTTGATGTCGCGGTGGACCTGAAAGAAGCGTCGGGGAACGGGGCGACACGAGGCCTAACACAAACGCCAGCCGTCCAGACCCGCGAGGTTGGCTTGCCTCCTATGGATAGCCTCTGTCGCACTCAGGCATGCACACGCGGGTGCTGTAACCTCCTGCCCCTCGCACGCTGACGTCTGGGCGACTGCCAAGCCCGACTCCCGGCCCACCAGGTGCTTTTCCTTGTGCAGGAACGCCAACGCCCGCAGAATCTTGGCCGTCATCTTTGACAACACATTCTCTGGGATCTTGCCGACCTGGAAGAGGAGGGGCAGAGCGATGCGTGCGTGGGTCGGCAAGTAGGAAATTACAGCAACAAAAAACAACAAAAAATTTAATTACAACAATAATGAAAAGTTGCAAGGATAACCGAAAACTTGGTATGATGATACGACGTCGATAAGCTTTAGCTAAACGAAATCAACTTGCGCGCCCGCCCAGCCCGGAAGCAGCAGCCGGTTTAAAGTAGGTGGTTCTAGGGCGCTCAAATCCCTGATAACGATCTTCTATCTCTCCTGGTCACATGTTCCGACTCTTTTTGCGACAGTTGGGCCCCACAACGGAAAATCTCAGGAACTGTGGAAACAGCGCCAGCCGGAACTTAGGGATGAACTACCGACTCGGAACTACCTTACGACGAGTTCGTCACGGCATATCAATGTACCGAGTGATGCATGTCAAATAATTAGCCGCAGCCTTTATCATTCTTTTCTGCGCTACAGCAAGATCGGCGTCCCCACCTTCGCCAGCACATCCGCTAGCGACCCGCCATCCACGTACTCCAGCACGATCGAGATTTGGCCGCTCTCCGGCACATGGTAAGCCCCGTAAAAGGACACCAGGCCGGGCATGTTGGGGGCGTCACAGAGCGCCTTCAGGTCATTGATCATTTGGTGCCGGGTCTCCTGCGGGACCGAGGAGTGCGAGGGTTGTGTGTGTGAGTCCGCGCAGGGAGAGCGTACTTTTATGGGACAGGAGGCAGGTCTTCGTCCCCTCACTTTTCAGCGACAGAGACGCCGGGGCAAATGAATGAACGACATATTCGCACGTTTCATGTGACCGTCGTCTCATGGCTGATCAGTTGGCCGCAGGGAATTACATTATATGGACCCATTCAAGGAACAACATCGCCCAATGGCTCAAAGGCGGGGCGAAGGGGAAGAGAAGGGACACTCAATGTGGAGGCAGGGTTGTTAGCCAGCCATGCAAACAGCTTCACGAGGTTCCGTTGTCCTATTCGTGCGTCGTCATCATGTCATGTTGCTTTTGACTGCGTTGTTAACGCCATCTTACATGCGTTCATAAGCTTGATACGGCATACGTAATTCAGGAGCAACCCGCGTGCAGGATGGGGAAATCCTCTGCACGTTCCCTAATGGCCCTAAAACCCGCACCCGCTCAAACACGTTGATCTTCTTCACCGCCACGAACTTGTTCTCCCGAATCAAGAAGCCCTTGTGGACCTACGGCGGCGGGGTCAGAGGGAGCAACATTTACCGCAGTATCAGGCCACGCGGCAACCCATCACCAAGCCTAACGTTACGAGCTGGGCTTTGCGGGCATTGGGGAAGGAACCGCGAGCCCAAACTAGTCGCGGATGGACTTACGCAAGCTGGTGGGTCATGAGCTACAACAACGAACGAGGACAAAGAAAGCTAGGGGCAACCGGCCAGGGAACTTTGCTCCCGTGTCACTGGAGGACTAACGCCTGAACAGGAGGCGTGCCGGTACCATGTACTGTTGACCACTGTTACGTACTTCCACTGTTATCTTCGCACGAATCTATACAGCCCTGTAGATGACCCCCTAACGGGCTGCACGTGACGTGCCTGGGCTCCGGGGCTGTGGCCCAGGATTCGGCGCACTGGGGCCAACCCAACCAGACCCATTGCAGCTTACGATGCTGCTTGCTCCCTGCCCGAGCTTCTTCAGGATGCGAATGTCCTTTTCGGAAATCTAGGGGAAAAGGGGAGAAAAGGAGGGGGAGAGGGTTTCATGACAGTAGTATAAGCGTGCTTTCTGTCAATCATAACTTGCCTTGTAGAAAAGACCATCGCTTTTCAAAAGCATTCCCTCCGCCGTGAAAGACACCGGGTTGCATGACTGTGTAAGCACCGTAAGCGAGTCATCGCTCATTCGAATGCTCGCCTGCGGCATGCATCAACAGCCGCGGCAGATTCAGAAATGATTTTCGAAAGCTCAAAGTGATGGCCGCAAGGGCTAAGTAGCAACGAACCATGTCCAGGTTATGTTGGACCGGTTCGGGCTCCACCTCAAGCTTGAGCGAAAGTTTTGGTGGCATTTTACTTTTCTCTTCGGCAACAAAACTACTTCTACCTTACTTGACGAGCTATATTTAAGAAACTCCGGTAATCAACGTCCCAAACCTTTGAAGTCCACACACGAAACTTGGCATATCATTTAAAAGCCAACAAGGAAAGACTGCAACTTGCCACATATAATCAATTGATTCCAGGATTTGCGTGCTCTTCTTGAGCTACATCCGTACTTTTTCCATCTCGGCAATGGCGAGAAGGCAATCGTGCCATGCCGCAATCGACAAGCCGAGCATGTGATTCCTGTCACATTACGTACATTGGTTCGGTTCTGGAGTGTAAACATGCTGCGCCTTCTGCAAGTAGACAAAGTCGATTCATAGTCGAGCACTTGGGCGGGATAAAAAGCGGGCCCAACCTTAGTCATACATTTTTGTCATGTCCTCCAACATTTATGGTGGTGGTAAGCAGGTTTACGCATCTACGGTTCAATCTTGCCGCGGTTAACTAGCCGGACTCGATGGGTATGCTATCCCTACAGATGAGGTCAATGCTTTGGTATTGGATCTGGGAACACACAGTTGCAAAGCTGGTTACGCAGGAGATGATACACCAAAGGCAGTTTTTCCGTCGGTGAGTGCGTGTGTCGGTAATATGTTCGCCTGCACATCCTTGAGACCTGCCGTTTTCGACATCCGCTCCTTACCTGTTCATAACTGCAATTGCCTTATACCTGTCCCTTCAGATGGTGGGTATCCACCCTGGTGCCGGCGCGAACGGAATGGAGGTGGATGGGACCAGCGCCGCAAGAAGGCTGTCGGTGGGCTACCAGGCCCTAAGCGCGAAGCAGCTGGGCATGGAGGTATGGGGCGAGGGTTGGGATACGGCATCTGTCAAATCTGGCTTCGGCATGTGGGCACCACACACTCACTGTACTTGCATTTCATCCTTTCCCTGCCATATTTAACATAACACGGTTCCATTCCTGCACGATGATGTGTAAAATACAGGTGATGTCCCCTTTCGGCCCCGACGACCTGTACGGGGACTGGGACCTCGTGGAGGCTGCGTATAATCATGCACTCAGGTACTAAGGAACGCTGCGTACGAGTGGGAGTAAATTAGTCGTGTACGGTCGTCAAAAGCTGGAACTACTCGGGAGTGTCGAGTCAGGAAGGACGAAACCGTGCGAACTTTGAAAAAGGGGGATTCGGATTCGGACTCGTACCCGTATGTTGGGCTGGGCAAGGCTTGCAAGTAAGAGCTGTTGGTCGGTTGCTACCTGAGGCGGAGGGGCCGAGGGGCTGGGCAGGGCGGGCGGATGTTACCACCTTTGCTGTCTAGGGGCGGACTCGAAGCATTGCACGCTGAGCTGGCTATGAACAGGCACGAGTTCTTCAGCGAGGACATTTGGGGACGTGGGAATTTCCAACTCGGTGGTACTTTACGCCAACTTCGTGCCACACACGCCACAGAAACGATTTATGTTTGGGGGACGATATGCTCATGCATGTGCCGAGCCCAAGGATGCCGAGTGCGCTGCCTCACAGCCCTGCCCCCTTGACAATATGTTGCGCTGTGTGTCATCTCGCGATGGGATGATACTGGCCGTGTTCCTCTTCTGTCAACCAATCTTCACATCATCTACTAGTGCCCATCCAGGATACCATCTAGGATACCTACTAGCTCAGTAGGCCGGCTCACACTGAGCGTGGTTAGATGACATGTCTGCCAAATGTCGACTTCAGGAAAGCCCTCTTGAGCGTGCACGATAACGCGCTGTTGCCATTTCCCGATGTGGGTCCTTCTCCTCGTGCACAGGGACCGGCTGGGTGTGCGACCCGAGGAGTTCGCCCTTTTGCTTGCAGAGCCCACACACAACAGCCGGGGCTCGCGCGAGCGTTTGGTCGAGCTGGTATTCGAAACGTTTCAAGCACCGGCGCTGTTCGTGGCCAAGAGCGCCATGCTCAGTGCTTTCGCCACCGCTAGGCAGACGGCGCTGGTGGTGGATGCGGGATACCGGGCCACAACAGGTGCGAGCAGGGCCGCGTGTATGGGCATGTTGTGAAAAGGGCGGAGGGTTGGCGCGACTACAGGTTGGAACTGGCTGCTGCGGGTGGGAAGGAAGCAGTTTTGGCTTTCTGGAACGCATATATGGAACGCCACCCGGGCTACAACTTATCATTGAGCTGTTTAATGTACCTGGTTGCTTATTAGGTATATTAGATAATGTGCTACGTGTGATGTTACGTGCCATACTTCCATCAGTTTGGGTAACAAAGTACGTTCTCGTCATTTGGTTACAAGTAGACGCGAAACAGATGGACGAAGTTCCAGGTGCAGGGTGGGAATGGTCAAGTGCACGCAGCTGCGCCAATCTCCTTAATACTCAACATATCGGAAAGGCGCGACTTAGATGAGCAGCTTCTCGATTGAGCCCTGCATGGACGGAAGGGCGGCGGCGGCGGCATCAATATAACTCCATCAGGGAATGATTATCTATAATTAATAGTTATATACACTTGCCTTGAGGTTTTGAATTTGCGGCTTAAGCTGACTGCCCTCGTTAGTTGTGACGGAAGCGGCGATGACCTTCAGAAAGAAAGTAGGAAGATATTGACCAGTATTCATTTTTACTGTGATTCCGTAGTAGATTATAAAGCTTACCGGCCTTGAGACGCCGCAGGCACGGCCCAGAGCCGCCTTGCTCGGAACAAACACGTAGGGCACGTTCTTGTCTTCCGCAAGGAGAGGGAGATGAAGAAGAATTTCGATAGGCTCCGTATCCGCTGCCATAACCACGAACTCAGAAATGCCGCGGTTCAGAGTCTTCGTCGCTGCGCAGCGAAAAGTCCAGGCTGTTTATAGATAGGGCTTTTGCGCAGAGCACTTCCTGAGAGGCTCACCCTCATTAGCTCCCTTCTTGAGCTGCTTATAGTTCGCTGCCTGCTGGACGATGTCGAGAATTGTGTTGGACAGCTGGGCATCGGCCAGCGGATAGGCCTTTGGGTTCACAGCCTCACTCATTGTTTCCGGATCACAGGCTGATCACAACCCCTTAGGCAATATGCAAAATGTCTGTATTTAGTATTTGTCTGAGGAATATAGATGGACGGCAGCGCAATTGATTTATTAATAACTCCCGGTCTTCTTGTGGGCCTTGCGCGCGTTATACCGTTGTGCGAATACTACACCCTTGCAGACTAGCATATGCAGACATCGTATCCATACATTAATACATTTATTATATATATATTTCCGGTGAATGATGGTGCATCGTCTAGTCCTCGATTGTTCTCGCAAATAACTAACGACCCGCAGCGGCCGCCGTACAAGACGGTTATGTGCTTCAAAAGACCGTCACTCGGACGCCGCTGGCTGGCCAGCTTTTAAATCACGCGGCGCAGGCGGTAGCGGACGCAAAATACACGCCTCTGCGCCCGCGCTTCTCGTTCAAGCGGCAAGAGGTCAAGTCAGGTGAATTCCAGGTGAGGCCCTCTGGTCGTGGGGACAGCTGCTCCACCTCGTTACCTCCCCCTCGCATTATGTCCGCAAGCTCCCTGACGTTCTCTTCAACACCGAGAATGCCTCCTTTAAAAGAGATACGGCCAACGGCCGCCAAACGTCAGTCCCGGAGCATTAGCTGTGTTGGAAGTAGGTCCGAGCAATCATCCATGAGTCGCTGGCCGCTCCACCTCTAATGTCATGTTACGGATACTTCCGACACTATGAAGCAGTCGGCGAACAACGGTTGCCGCGTGCAGTGGAAGGGGGTTTATGGCTCGTCACGCACTTATTTGAACCCTGAACAGACCAGATGGGAATAATCAACGTCGCTCCGCTCCCATCATCCGCGCACGTCCTGACCGCCCTGGTCTCCCCAATCGGGTACCATCACTGTGATGAAGAGGAGGAATGTCTGAGGTGTATGCCAAATGTCACCTGGATTGGACGCTTGGGGATGCTGCAACGAGGGCTTACTCACGGCCAACGTTGTCAAGGACTGAAGTGCACGTCTGATGTGCACCGTTCCGGTGCGGTCCACCATGTATCGCCGCCGTCCCTCCCCCGCGCTGTCTTCCTTGCAGGTCGCACCACTGGACAGTACCGGAGTCACCAATAGTTTCCGCCTCTATCACATCGAGCAGGTGGCCTCCGACATGAAGGAGGGCGTGTGCCGTACAAGCGAGACGCGTTTCTTCGAGGCAGAGGGGGTTAACCCTGTGCCCACCGTTGTGTATGAGGTGGGTGGGTGGGTGGCGAGTTGCATATTTTTGCTGCGGGGAAAGGGGAATATATAGGGTGATCGGGGGGGGACGGGGACGGGTCACGGAAGAGGAAGCAGGGGAGCGTTCAACCCTAAGGGCGAGGCAGGTGTGTTGTTACATTGTATCAAGGCGTGGCAGTGGCAGTGAAAGCGAGGCGCTATGACAGGGAGCCGCCAAAGGAGGAGAGCGCCATGTTGCTCAATTGATCGGAGTATGGCGGATATGCAATAGGTACGAAATCATATGCGCTAGGTGAGGAAGAGGGGGAAGAGGGGGAAGCGGTTATTAGGCTCACGTCACAAACACATACGCACACGCACACGTTTCGATGCCCTCGAGCTTACTCAGGTCGGCTTAGCTCGTAAAGTCCATTCAGACTTGTCCCGTGTGTGCATCGTCCTGTCATCCTATTGCCCAATGTGCAGCTGCCTGACGGTCAGGAGCTGTACCTGGGACCGGAGCGGTTCCGCATGACGGAGCTGTTTTTCCAGCCGGCGGTGAGGGCGCGGGCCTAGGGAGGGGTGGGCGCGAGCATGCCGCGCAGCAGCCCCGGTACCGTGAACGCAGTAACCTTGCACCAAGCGTTCAGAGACCGCATTATTAAGTCGTCTGTTGTTCAGAGGCCCCTGACTGCGTTTCAACCCATCGGGTACCTTCATATTTCGAAGATTGATTTCCCGTCGTTGACTGTCCATCCATGCCCTGTCTCCGACTGCGATCTTCTCCCATCCATCCTTCCATCCCACACTCGCCTAGGCGTTCATCGGCCACTTCCCCGGCCTGGCTCTGCCGCCTGACGTCCGCTCCGTGCCGGGTGAGGGTCGCGTGACCGCGTCCGATTCACGAGCACCAGCCTAGTTTCCATTACTTTTTGACTTAGAGACTGCGGTGCGTTCCTTATTGCGCAGCCTCCCCCGGTGCATCAACCCATTGGCTTACGACTACTTCTGTGCTGTGGCCCGCAGTGCTGATTATCCCAGTGCTAATTAGGGCTCTTTAGTTGTCTTTTCTGTTTTTGCAGCACCTAGCCAGCTGCGGTCCATATGTGCTGCGTATGCTGGTGCCGACGTCCCTGCATTTATGCCTTCCCCCGCGCGCCGGTCTAATCCGTTCTTCAGAGACGGTTATTGATACGGTCAACAAGTGTGACGTGGATCTGCGCAAGGACATGTACTCGGGGGCCGTGCTCACAGGTGGGTAGCTGCCGGCTTGGGAAGGACGTGGTTGCGGGACTGTGATGAGAAATGCGGTATGAAGCTGCCGGCTTGCGTTGATGGTGTTCATGTGCTCGATAGGGTAGGAACAGCATAGGCGCAGCAGCAGTGCGAGGGCGATAAATCCCCCATAGAACGATACAGGGGCTACCTCTTGGGGTGTCGGGCGAGGAACAACGGCCACCGTAACTCGTGGGTGGACGCACCCGTGGGTTGGAAAGTGTGGAGAGGAGCCTTCTTCGTCGTGCAGGCTGGAGGTCGCCATGGTTAAAGGCGTGCTCTTGCTTTATCCAGACGGATGGCAAGTGGTCGCAGAGAGACCGGTGAGCACCACGGAGGATGATCGATGTGGAGGAGATCTCGGCTCTGCGATGCGTCCAAGTGGTCAGCCCAACCAGGGTCATCAGGGTAAATCTTGAAGCACCATCGCATGGCGATGCTTTTGGCGATGGCACTGACAGGACCAAACGGGTCAACGGGTTGCGGTGCCACAAGCCGCTGCGGAAGATGATGACCTCCAGGGACCGGGCTCTCTTACTTCCGCCTCTCTGCCTCTGCTGTCCTTCAGCTGTATAATACGCCTCTTCACCTCCAACAGGCGGCACCTCACTCATCCCCGGTTTCAAGGAGCGGCTGGAGAAGGAGCTGTCTGAGCTGTCTCCACCGGCTGCCAAAGTCAAGATGGTGGCGGCAACCAACAACATCGAGCGTCGGTTCAGCACGTGGATCGGTGAGGAGGGCGCAGTGACATTCCGCGTCGTGATGCGATTTTAAGGAGCTACCCCCAAAACCTGCATACCTCGATACAGCTGAGAGCGAGATCCTTGCCACGCAACTCAAGCCCTTCAGTCAGGCCTTACACCTTAAGTCTGTATATCCCTCTCGTACATGCCGCGTCACGCCTCCATGCTTCGCTTGTTGTTCACTTCCGGGTGTGTGGGTATCACCCTGGGTGGCTATCATCGCCTTCGCATAGCCCTCCTCCGGTGTTGGCCCGCTTTGGGTTCCTCTCACCCACTGGATTTGTCTTTTAGCCCCGCCCCGCTGTGATCCCCATCAGGCGGCTCCATCCTGTCCAGTCTGGGCTCGTTCCAACAGCTGTGGATGTCCAAAAAAGAGTACGCGGAGCACGGGGCACCCCTGGTCAACAGAAAGTGCCCCTGAGGGCCCGTGACCGCATTTGGCGCCAACTGATGAGAGTCTATATCAAAAGATATTGTGGGGGCGAACCAGCCTCTGGTGCGGACATCGTGGAAAAGGAGGGTCGCCGGGGACCAACGTTCGCACACCGGCCTTTGTATGGTCTTTAAGACGTCAGAATGAAATCAATGTGTGACTTACCGCTTGCCAGGGTCATGTCGGTACCAGGTGTCAGTCTTTGTGGTTTTGCAACAGGCGCAGGGGCGACTTCAAGGCAAAGGCGGCCGGGGATGCGGTGTGAATGTCACACGCACGATGAACACTGCCCGAAGAATGATGCCCACTGCGATCAGAACGAACTTGATTATCCACTGCTGGCATGTCTCCCTCTTCATATGCTCGGGAAACTATCAGACGGTTTTTAAGCCTACTGACGGATAGCACTCCCTGCAGATACAGCAAGTATCCGTCCAAGAAGTCTCACACTTCAAGCGTGCACACGACAAGCACTCGCAACTGATCTGGACTCAAGTTCAAACCAGTCGATGCCACAGCAAGCGAGACACGATTCAATTCACCTGCGGGCTGAGAAATACATACTTCGAACAGGCAAAACGAATGACAATGTGACGGGAATTCCGTCACTTAGAAAGTTAGAATTAAAGCTAGCTGTGAGTTCCCTTGAATGCCTTTAGTCTCCAGACCTCCGCTCTCACTCCCTGGAGCACCTGTATGAGTGGCGACCCTTCAGAGACTGTTATGTGGTGCTCCAAAGCTCGTTAGATACTTATTATTGCTACCGCTTTTATTAGCTAGCCTAGTCATTTTTAGTTTTTTTAATTTTAGTTGCTTTTATCTTTTTATGTCGTTTAGTTTTCGTTATTTTCATTTTCGTGTCGTACATTCAGCCCCTGTAAGGAGTGCTCGCCATGTAAGGCCCTCGGGAATTTATGCAGTTGCGAGGTAAATGCACTGATTTCTGTTAGACAGTTTCTAGGCTATTAAAATCATTTTCTACCCTCTTTAGCTAGGATTTTCCAGTCGTTCCATGTACTAGCTATGTATTCTCCTGGCCACTGTCCAGATCTGCAGGATTAACCAAGAAATATCCTTACAATGTTAGTTGACAGTTAGTTTGAATCGTACATACAGCAATGATTGTCCGCTATTACAGCTACCACTTTATTTATACCCACTTCTTTGGTTTCCGATTAATGGAGCTTCAGCAATTTGTTGGATCTTCACTTAGGAGGATTGCCTACATCGCGTTTGCCATCCTGGTCACGAAACCCTTTCAATTTCTTAGGATAACATGCTTTACTGATAGGATGACAATAGTAAACATGACACATAATGCTGGTGGTGAGTGCTGAACCTGGAAACAGGGGGATGAAACATCCTTCACCTAGTCTCAAACTTTAAATAGGTCCGTTGCTTAATTGAACCGTTGCATTCAATGTGAGTTCCAAATGGGCCATTTTTGTTAAGCAGAACTAGCAATGCGGGATGAACTGATAGTTGAGTTAAGGTGCCAAACTGCGAGCTAACCTAGATCCCACAAAGGGTGTTCATCAGGATGGTGGTCATGGAAGTTCAAATGCACCAAGGAGTGTGTAATAACTGACCTGCCAAATCAATTAGCCCAGAAAATGGATGGTGCTGACGTGCGTGACCTAGACTCATGGATGCAAGTGTGATGCCTCCATGAGTACGTAGAGGGGCATGGGTGTTGAGATCAATCGCTTGGCATGAGCCTGGGTGAGTCAGCATCTAGTGCATATCCTTGGTGGTAGTAGCAAATATTCAAGCAACAATTGGAGATGGGTGAACTTATCCTAAGTGATGGGGTAATCCTGTATGAAGAGTGCAATGTGCACTGCCCATCAAAAGGGAAATGGTAAGATTCCCTTATTTGGACAATGTGGCTGGTGATAACACAAGCTAGCCCAAAGACATTGGCATCGGCCCTGGGAAGAGTTCTTGTTTCTTGATCGTCTTGATCGTTTCTTATCGTCTTTGCATTCTTTACCCAAAAATTAATCTTTGTCATCAGCTTTGCTATTTTTCGGGCTGGCCATGCATCCCATATGTGTATCTGCACACCACAGCCAGTGCCCAATCGAAGTTTGCAAACACAATATTTTGAAAGTCAACTAAATGATAAATGACGGTTTTTGTTCGTTAAAATGTTTTGTTATGGGGAGGTCTGATTTTAGACTGATGGTTTGTTCATGTATATGGGTGTACTAATGTGTGCCTGGACATGTGCGTGCCAGTAGGAGTACAGAAGACTACTACTGCATGTGTCAGTGCATAATAAAATGTGATAGGGATAACACCCCAAAATATACTTCCCAATGTGACTCACCTGTATCTGTAGATCCACCACAGTCCCTGAAGATTTTGCAGTGCTGATGAGTAAGGGATAGATTACACCTGCAGTAGACCACAGACATGGAAAAGCTTTTAATAAACTACACTTACAAGTACACAAAAAACAGCATGATCCAATCGGTGTTGGGATACCACTCTCGCTTGAATGGCACTTACTTGACCAGAATGGACAGGACCATTTCCACACCCATCCCTCTATTCCATTGGGAGACCACCGCTTAAGCGGCTCTTAATAGGTAAGATGAGGAATCGGCACACCAGGTGAAGCTGGTGTCGTGGGATATCGCTAAGGGCCATGATAAAAGCCCCTAGCTACTTTCCCACGGGGAGTCCCATGGACAGACATATACACACATACACAAAACGTACAGGCGCAAGAACATACAGGAGCACCAGGTTTAACACGAGTATATCCCAGATCCGTGGATTAAAACCGGAACAGAGGTTATGTCATTCTTACCCGGGGCTGACTGACATCTCATCTGTCAAGATGAAGCAATATCCCAGCATAAGGAAATCCCTCTTGGGCTTGAAACTCAGGATCCAATCTTTTCATCCAAGCTGATAAGGGTTTGATAGTTCTTCTAGCATTTGCAGCATCTGCTTCTTTAGAAAGCAGCAGGAAAACTGTTTCACCAGTGCCATGCTGTCACAAGCAATATGGGTGTACCAACATGTGTGCCAGTTGGTCTGTGCCTGGACATGTCAGTGTGCACCAGAAGGAGCACAAAGACACCTGCAGGTGTCAACACCTAATCACATGTGTAACAGACGTCGTTCTAACGATGCTAGACTTAGTGATCGGAAGTGTTTCCTTATATGTGTCACAACACAAGTTGTGCCATGCACCCTAAGGCCAGGCACAGCCAACTAGTGGTAGTGCTGGTGTTCGGTCTTATGAGACCAGGTTCCTGCAGCGACCTGACAAGAGGAAGCTGCCAAGTCGTACTGGCGCCTAAATCCCTCTCGTCCATGCCTGATTGCCATCGGGCCCTCAAACTCAAACGCATAGCTTTCAACGATTAACATCTTAACATCTAAATTGCCGTTCATCTCAGAAATACTGACGGTTCAGCCTTTGCCTAAGTATGCCAATGATTCCTTTCTGTCGACATCCTAAGGGTGTGTTCACATGTAGTCCAATTCGGACTCCAATTGCAAGTCTGATTCAAGTTGACTTTGCCGATCGTATTCACATGCGGTTCAGCGGACAGAAGCTTGAATTACGCAACTGAAACTAATGTTTGTAGAATGATATATATGCACGAAATATGTTGATAAAATCTATTTAGTGCAACAATATGTCCACGTTAGGGCCAAGTTACAGGCAAGCAGGAGGGCCGCGACCATCCCGATTGGCCGTACGGCCACGACCGACCTGACCGGCTCGACCGCCTCTCCGACCGTAAGCCGGCAGTTCTATAAACGTTGGCTCATTATCATCGCTATGATGTTGCGATCTGGGCTTCTAGCCCTCGTTTGAGGAACCACCGCGCCAAATTGTTGTGCCATGACCGCGGTGCATGATCACTCATGCCAAAGTTGCGTTGTTTAGGAAAAATACTATGTATCTTTAATTGTTGTGAGGAAAATTATTGCCTGCCCTGTACGTTCATGACCACAAATGACTGCCAAAATACACTATACCAGCTTTTCGCGAATTAAGTACATAAATAAAACATAGCATAAACATAGATGTCAATTATGAAAACAGTTTGTGAAATAATCGCTTTTCGAAGAAGAAAAAGGCCAATTACAGTGAATCACACCCCAAGAGGGGTCCCCTGACCCTGATTCCAATTCGCACCCAATTCACCCCAATTCAATGTCCAATTCAGTCGAATCACACCGAATTGGACTACATGTGAACACGACCTAACTCGCAGCCAGAATCCTTGCCGCTATCGAGACACAGTGTTTAGGATTAGTTTAAGTGTGTTTGTCATGCTGTTTAGTCTCGTGCGCGTGCGTGCTCGCAACGGCTGAGTCACGCGATATGCACGTCACGCAATGTGCTGTGACAGCTGTCACAACACAAGTTGTGCCATGCACCCTAAGGCCAGGCACAGCCAACTCCCCCCCCAGCGAGACGGACTCAAAGCTGCACACTCGACTGGGTCAAGGCAACCTCTATCAATAACGCCCCCCCTCATTGGGCTCCACACCACTAGGATAGCACCCAGGCTCCGTCCATACGGGCATTTTCATGCAGCAATTCGTCCCGCAGCAACCTGCTGGCGAACACCACAATCCACATGCACCTGCGTCCCATGCGGCCCCTAGGCAACCCCATGATCAGTGACAACCGTCCTTCCTTAGCTAGCCCTTTCAGGTACTTGCGTCGTGCATCGTGCGCATCCGTAACGAAATGACCTGGCACGTGCATGGCTACAACTGGTGCAAAGAGCACAGCTAACGGGAGGGCCAGGTCCAGCAAGGCGAACCAAGGGGAACACACAATAGCATCGTACGGCCACACTCCCTGCACTCTTCTATAGAAGCTCGGCTGCAATGCGTCCTCATGCCTGTCTGCTGAGTGGCTGGGGTTCACGTCATTGCAGTGCACTAACAACCCATGCTGTCGCAGCACCCGCGCAACATTACCCCTCCCGGTCCATGGGTCTAGTACTCCAGTGCAGCGGCTTAGGTCCACGGTGTCCAGCAATGGCCTGATTTCATCCTCGGCCGTCTCCACACATTCCAATTGGCCTGGCGTTGGCTGCCCGGGACGCTGCAGGAAAGCATCGATGGGCGCGGCACTCCGTTGGGCTGCACTGGGACAGGGCTTGGCCCTCGCTTGGGGCGCGGCTGGTAGCTCCTTGTTTTCCACATCCTCCACCTTGACTCCAGCCTCGCTGCACTCCAAGCAGATCCATGCTCCCTTGGGGATCCTAGTGACGGCTGGGCGAAGGCAGTGCATATGCCACCCTGTCCCGCAGCTGTCGCATAGCAGCATGCTTTCCTCCTGGTCAGGGAATCCACACACTTTGCACACCAGATCCACCGAAGGTACTGCCAGCCTGACGTCCACGATGGGATCGAGGTCAGGCAGATGGCAGGGCTTGAGGTTGGCCACGTTTTCCTTCCGCTCCGTTCCACAGCGTCCCTTGAGTGTCGCTACTCCCGCTGGTGTGACGCTGATGACACGCAGCACATTTTCCCGCGTCGGAACCTGCAGGGTATTAGTGCGGTTGCGCTCGATGACGTAGACGTAGTCACCTGCCTCAAAGCGCGTGAACGCCGGCTTGTACCCTCCAGACCGAACTCGGGCATAGCAATGCTTGTCCCTCTGTTGGGCGATGAGCAGGTTGCCAGCTGCAGCGGGCATGAGCCACTGCACTTCCTTGGCCCGCATCTCCAGGTAGTGGTTGAAGTCCGCCACCTTGTCCGGGTCCAGCGGTTGCACAAAGCGCTCCCTGACGGCTGGAGGGATGACTGGCTGGTTTCCGTATAGCAGTTCATACGGGGAGTGGCCGGTGGATGCTTGAGGTGAGCAGTTGTACCCTAGGCTGATCCACGGCAGCTGTTCGTCCCACTCTTGGGCAGTACCTTGGGCAGCACAGAACTTCCGCAGTGACCGCTTGAGGACCTGCACAACCCGTTCAGCCACTCCATCTGCCTGCGGGTGGTTGGGTGAGGTCCGCCGATGGTCCACCAGCCCTTGCTCGCAGAGGGCGGCAAAGCTGCCCCCCCACTCCTGACCCCGGTCCGTCACGATCTCTGCCAGTGCGGAAAACCGTGTGAGGACTCGCTCGAGAAGGACACGCGCCGTCTGCTCACTGTGCTTGCTCGGTATGGCCGCCAGCTCGACATGCTTCGTGAAGTGCTCGATGCAGACCATCACCATGGTGTTCCCGCGCTTGGTGGTTGGGAAGGGACCGGCCAGGTCGCAGTCCCACCGATAGAACGGTCCTCTGATCGGTAATGGCTGCAACTCCTCAGGCTTGACGTTGCCAATGGCGTTGACTTGGTCGCAAAGTTTGCACGCTCCTACCACCGTGGCGACGTCCTTGGTCATGCCAGGCCACCAGAATCCCGTTTGCAGGAGTCCCAGCGTTCGCCGTTTGCCGAAGTGGCCCAGGTTGTTGTGCGTCCGCTCGATGACGTCCCGCCTTTGCTGTGGTGGTGGCACTTCACGCACGGTCCCGTTGGGCATGAGACGCAGCAGCTTGTCGCCGCTGATCCTGTACGAGCAGGCGCGCCGGTTCACACGTCGTCGCTCCTCCTGGCCCAGTTCCATGCGGTAGCTTCCGTGCCGTAGAAGGTGTAGCATCTCTTGGTCCTCCCAGGGGTCCGTGGGTCCTCCTGCTTGCCTATCCAGCACTTCTGCGGTGTCTGCCACTAGTGCGGTGCAGTCGGTGCAGTGGCTGCGCTGGTGAGGCTTGTCGCCGGCTCCCACATCCCCGTCGTACTCAGCGCTGTCGTTGTCATAGCCTCCTCCCCCCCCAGCGCTGAGGCCGACGGGGTCATCGGCGTCAGGGCATAACGGGGCTTGAGCACCGCCATGTGATGCGGTGTGAGGTAGGCCAGCTGCAAGGCTTGGGCAAAGGCGAAGACGTGAGCTGCTGCGCCCGGGGTGACGCCAGAGGTGAGAAGCCGGTGACACAGCGCCTCTGGCAAACCGGACACGAGGTTGGTGGGGGCGTCCAGCACGCAGGCCAACTCCACGGGGCTGAGGGTGGACGGGCCAGTGGGGCTGTCAAACCGCATAGTGATGAGGTCACCAGGGGGTAGGGTGAGCGGGGCAAGGCCCGGGGTGTCACACTGAAGGTAGGGCTTGCTCAGGACATCCGCGGGAACAGGTAGGTGCCGGCCGGGAAGGGCCGCAGCAAGAGGCGGCGGTCGGACTGCGGCAGAGTGTGCGTCCACCAGCTTGGACAGGTGCCGGGCGTCCGCGAGGTTGGAGTAGATGGTGGCGAGGGCAGGTTGACGACGTCCATGGGCGGTGAGGTCCGTGAGGTGGCTGCTGCCGAAGGACGCATCCAGACGCTGATCGCTGGGCACCTCCACAAGGTAACCAGGGAGAAGGCGCGGGTGCAGACGTTGCAGGGCCCCGATCAGCTGGCGGAGTTGCGCAGCCTGTGGGTCTTGCAAGTTGGGTACCGCGCCGATGACCAGCCACTGGTGAGGCTTGTGCGCGCCAAGGTCCCGCAGTAGCGTGTCCGTCCAGGATGACGCAGCGGGGAACCGCCCAGTGGGGTGCAGGGTGGCCTTGGCCAACAGCTGTTGCGGGAACATGAGGCGAAGCTGGTGCACCCAGTTGGTGACGGCCGTGGCGGCGGGGGGAGCGAGGGAATCGGCCACATGGTAGTCGTGTACGTGCCATCCAGCTCGTAGGCAGGCCTCGAGGCCAGACGCACGGGCACCCAGTTTGACAACCACGAGTCCTTCACTGAGGGCCTTGTCCAGGAAGTGCCGTGAGACGAGGCTGCTGTCCAGCGCCAGCGTGGTGAGCCCAGCGATGCCCGCGGTGGATCCCAGCTGCTGCGGTCGTGGTGGTTCACATGGGATGGTGTTGAGAGCCACTCGGTGGTTGCGCACCAGCTTGTTGGCGTGTAGCAGCAGGCGCCGTTGCAGGACCTGGGCGTGAGAGGGGTCGTCAAGAGGGCACTTGTCCACCGCATCTGTGACGAGCCCGTTGTGCCCAGCCAGCAGTTCCTCCGTGGTGGGTAACGTGGTGTGGGCGCATCATTGGGCTGCGCGCAGGTGCTGCAGGTGCGCGGCCGCCGCGATTAAGGCCACCTGTGCCACGCTGCTGAATCGGTAGGCCTCCCCAGTCGCCAGGGCTGTGGGATACGGCACAAGGCGGGGCCCAGGGGGCTTGGGGTCCGAGTCCTCGTCCATGCGGGCGCCAGTGCCATCATGCACGGTAGGCAAGAGCATCCGACTGAGGGCGTCGGCGTTCTGGTGTAGGGCACCAGGCCGATGGCAAACGTCGAAGTCGAACTGGCTCATGATGAGGGCCCAGCGCGCGTAAGTGCCGGTGCTGCCGATGGTGTTGCCCTCCATGAGCCACAAGAGAGGCATGTGATCGGTGACCAGCACGAAAGGCATGCCGTGGAGATACGGCCGGAGCGTCTGCATGGCCCAACAGGCAGCGAGCATCTCACCCTTGTAGGAGATGTAATTGCGCTTGTGCGAGTTGAGCGAGCGAGACACCGCTGCCACCATGTACTCCTGCCCATTGTCATCCAGCTGACCTAGGATGCCGCTGATGCCGTAGGTGGAGAAGTCCGTGTGCAGGATGAGCAACCGGTTGGGCCGGACCCGACGGACGATGAGACCCTCCTGGCGAAAACAGTCCTTGAGCGCGTCCAGCGCGGCCTGGTGACGATCCTGCCAGGTGTCCTCGTTCCAGAGCACGCCCTTGCGCGTGAGCTCGTTGAGTGGAGCCGCCAGTTCGCTGAACTTGGGGATGTAGCCGCGGTAATAGTTGGCCAAGCCCAGCAGTGCTTGCAGCTCCGTCAGGTTCTTGGGCGGCTGCAGGGCTAGAGTAGCTGAGATCTTGGCGTCCATGGGCCGATGGGCAGCGTGTAGGTACAGAACACACACACACACTGAGGGCTTGCATCCACGAATCCGCACTTCCCCCCCCCCCGAGTCACCAAAGTCACCCGCCGGGGGGTGCCACAAAAGACACAGTATTGGTGACTACTGCCCGATACAGCCACATGGGCCCCATACGGCAACGCACAGCTGCCCCCTCCTACCCCACCCGTGCTCGGGTAGGTGTAGCGGTTGTACCTGACCAGGGCCTGGAAGCGGTACAGCACGGGGAAGCAGCGGCCGGAGGGGGTACCGAGGCTCCAACCGAACACAGCGGGCATGTCGTTAGGGGCGTCGCTGGCTGGAGGGTGGGCGGAAGGATGGGAGGGGTAAGGGGGGCCGGTGGCGGCTATTCAGTTGGGAGCGAGGCGGCTGTTGACAGTTAAAAGGTCGTTAGTAAGCCGTCTTACAATCCCTGACAAGCAAGAGAGTTCCCCGCCAGCTCATCCAACCGTAACCCCCCGCGACGCACTGAGACACGTCTCCCGGCCGCTCCTGGACAGCACCAGTCCACATCCGCTTGTGAAGTTGAGCGTACGACATGCCCCCGTGGCCTTGTAGCTCCTGCTGCAAAAAAAGGTACTGGTGGTATCTAAGATGGGGTGGGTGTTTTAGAGGAGGGCGGGGGGTTAATAAGAGGGGCGAGGCAGAGATAGCAGTACGACAGGCTGGCAGGCGATCAATGCAGTGTTGATGAAAATAGTTCACAAAGAGCTTGGCGGGGCGGCCCGGGGAGGAGGACCCTCTTGGACCGAGTGGAGGGGGCCACCGAGTGGACCGACATCTGATTGGACAACACTACACGCTGCCCATCGGCCGCCGGACGAACGAACGTTCTGTGACGTCATCGGCCGCCACTGGCAAGTACTGCCCTGTACTGACAAGTACTGCTATTCACCTCGGGCCCCATTCCCCACCAGCTGCCGCTTCCACTGTTGACCCCTTCCAGTTGCCATTCACTGCTTCGAGTCGCCGTCGCCGTCGCCATCGGCGTCGCCATCGCCGTCACTGCCGCCGTCACTGCCGCGGGCGAGAACACCAAGATGTCGTCCACGAAGGCCATGGCGCAATGATCCAGCCCACAGTGCCGCAGTTCGTGGTTGATGACCATCTGGAATTGCCCCGTCGCATTGTGCAGACCGTAGAGGTTGCGGGTGTACTTCCAGAGCTTCCCGTTCCACCAGAAGGATGTCTTGTCCTGGTCCGCCTCTGCAAGCGGAATCTGGTTGAAGGCCGCCCGGCAGTCCATCTTTTGCTCAGCCACGTGGCATCACCAATGCGCTGGAACAGCTGTTCGGGAGTGGGGGGCACGTACCGGCTGGGCTTGGTGGCGGCGTTGAGCGGCCGAGCATCGCAGCAGTAGCACCAATCCGTCCACTGGCCGTTGGCGTCCTTCTTGGCGGGCATGGTGACGTTCATGGCGTACTTGGTGCTGGCAGAAGGCACAATGATGTCAGCGTCCCGGAGCTTCGCGCACTTTTCTTCCTGGATCTTGAGCTCCAAGGGGGAATGATGCCGTTGGGGTTGCCAGATGGGCCGGTCGTGGACCAGGTCAATGGTCACAGGGCCCATGGCTCCAGAATAGCAGCCCAGGTCCTTGAGTGAGCGGGCAAAGACAGCATCATGCTGGGCCAGCATCTGCTTGAACTTGGCCTTGAGCGCAGGGTCCATATTGTAGTATCCTGGGGTATCTCATGGCTAATATCCAGGTTGGCCAGTTGTCTGGCATCCTTCGATCGAGCCTTTGCTTTAGGCAGATATGACAGAGATACAACAATTGGTATTGAGACCTGGATATTAGCCATGAGATACCCCAGGATACTACACATATCGGGCCGTTCACACCAGAGGTAGCCTCCCTTGTCGTCCTTGACAAAGGTGGTGCCAGCGCCTGGGTATCGGTTGCCCTCAGGTGTGGTCATGGATGGCCGGCTGAGCTCAGGCGCCAGGCTGCCAGGGGGCGCCCTCGGATGGCCTGCAGGGGGGGCAGGGTTGGCTGATGCTCCAGAGGTGGGGAGGGTGCTTGCAGCCACCCCCGGTGCCCATTGTCCTGCGAGTAGCCGGGCGGTGTA
Source organism: Volvox reticuliferus (assembly GCA_019650235.1). Classification (NCBI taxonomy): domain Eukaryota; kingdom Viridiplantae; phylum Chlorophyta; class Chlorophyceae; order Chlamydomonadales; family Volvocaceae; genus Volvox; species Volvox reticuliferus. The sequence continues at coordinate 230,568 of BNCP01000058.1, forward strand.
GTCCAGCAGGTTGGGCAACGGGTGCCGCCGGGTAGGTGACTTGGTGTGGGCGCTGTGACCAGGCTCGAGGTGGATGGCGGGGGTCGCTCCTCGATGCCCTTGGAACCCTTCCGTGGGGGGTTGAAAGGGTGGGGACCCGCCTGCGTGGACGTGGGTCGCGCAAAGGGACAGGAGCAGCACCACCAGGAGCAGCAGCCGTCCGGACCAGCTACGCGGCGGGGCCCCTAAAGTTCGTGGAACCGGCTGCGGGGCGGCTTGCTGGTGCCGCTTGGCGCAGAGGGCCTGGCGGCGGAGTTGACGGCTGAGGCGCTCCTGCTCCAGACGCCATTCCTCCTCACGGCAAAGGGCTCACTGCTGGGCACGCAGCGCCTTACGGTGGGCCTTCCGTCGTCGGCGTCGTGATGCTGCCCGTTGACGGCGCATGGCTTCTGCCTCCGTGGCCTGGCCCTCGTGGTAACACCGGGTGGCGACCTCCACATCGCCCCCACAGGCCTCCATCAGGAAGTCCGCCAACCCCGGCTCAACCTGACCAAGCACGCCCATGGCTGCAGCGGTGAGGCCATGTCCGCACCAGCGTAGGCGAGGTCGTACATGGTGAAGGTCTCCAGCCGCCAACAGGCTGCTCGCGGCACAATCTTCGTGAGCGTGAGGTATCGGTGGTCGGAGTCCACAGCCTCCAAATCAAGCTGGGCGCGGCCCTCCAGGAAAGCCATGCCAACGACAATGTCGGCCTCCTGACCGTGAATCACGGGCCACGCCAGGTCGCCTTGAACGACGTCCGGGCAGGGGATGAGGATGGCCTGCTCATGTTCCATCTCAATGAGCAGGTTAAAACCGGTGACATGGGCCCACGCTGGTACTAGACTCCCGTCAAAAGTGCGCAGCTCCAGGGCACCCGGGATGTCGTACGGTAGGCGGTGCCGATCCAGGAACGCCCGACTGAACGCGAACACCCCTGTAAAGCCGGTGTCGATGGCCACAACGGCGGCAGGGGTGTACTGGTTGTCCTGCTGCACGAAGAAGGCCACCCACCCCGGTCCATGCCCACAATGTAGATGTGGCATGTGGTAGGCCCGGCGCCCCACACCATGCAACTGTGCTGGGTAATGGCAGGGCTGCAGGGAGACAGCGGGGGCGGCAGTCGGCGGTGGCAAGGGCTCACGGGCGGTGACCAATCTGGGTTGCGGGGCCGCGAGTCCACCTTGACTAGAACGTTCGGGCCTGGCTTGACGGACGGGTGACCCCGAGCCGGTGCTGCTCGGTCGCCAACCATGGTGGCGATGTTCCTCCCGGGGCAGGCAAGCTACGGGAGCTCGTTCACGACTCGCTCGCCGCTGTCCTTGGGGACGGGGGCTGCGCTCCTGGCTTCGGCGCTTGAGGCTCCTTTCCCGGCCCGGTTCCTCGCGACAAGGGCACTCGCGGCTCCTGCTCCTGGGGCTCGGGCGGCTGCGGTGAGGGCGCTCACGACTCCGACTCTGTCGACCTGATGTGTCCACTGGCCGTCGCTCCTCGGCCGATGGTGGACGAGGCGCCAGGCCTTCCCTCGAGCCCACATGACGGGTTGGCTGGGGCGGTGTGGTCAATGTGGCGGGCGGCGGTTGTGTGAGACCGGACCCCCCAGAGGGCTGGGTCGGGATCCCTTCGCCAGCGGTGCCAGCGCCTGCAGGAGTGATAGCTGGGCCTCGGCTCAAACGCAGGGTGGACAGTGCGAAGGCCTTGGCTTGAACGACATCGGCATGTAGGAACCCTTTGGTGCTTAGGGTCCGTCGCACTTCCTCCTCTTCCCCCGGATGCGTGGCTGACCGAAGGTCCAGGGCACAAAGGTTCCCTGCGAGAGGTAAAGGTCCAGTGTATCCCGAGAGACCGGGCATGCTGGCTGCCTGGGAGGCCCGGAGAAACTCTTGTCCTATCGCAGACCGTTCCAGCGTCTGGACGAGCTGCAGATGGGCCGCCTGGGTGGCTTCCGCTGCCGTGTAGAACCCTTGTTCCTGCAGCTGCAGGATCAGCAAGCTCGCGTTGACGGGCACCAGCAGATCGGGGTGCCACGTGGCAGGTGGCAGCCCCAAGGCCTCGATGGCCCACGCTGATGGCAAGTCACCTTGATAGTGCCGCTTTGCGGTCGCCGCTGGTGGTTGTGCGGGCGTGGGTGCCGTTGGCGCCACCACCTGTGGTGCAGGGGCAGCCACCTGCGACGGTGGTTCTCGGGTTAGGCATGGCGGTAGCGCGGCCCAACTGATGGGCTATGGGCTGGGCAGTGGTCGCTCCGGGAAAGGTGCCGCCACCGTGCCTGCCCTGGCGGGCCCAGACCCACGTGTCCGGTTGGGCCCGAGGGCTCAGCTGCGCCTCCACTGCTTTCTGTAGTGCTCCTGGTCATCAGACATTGGCGCACTGCGTTGAGGTGCACAGCTGCCTTATCCACCAGCGGCTCCATGGGAAGGTAGGCCCAGCGCAGTTCATCCGTGTGTGGTCGGTAGGCCAGGTGCGGGCTGGGGAATCACCGCACCTCCATGCTGCCTCGGTGCAGAACTCTGGTACCCAGCAGCAAGGAGAATCCACACGCCTGCGCAGTGGCGTTGGGAACCACTACCGCATTCGTGTGGATGTGGCTCTCATGCGGCGTGCCGGGCGCCAGGCGCCATCCACTTGCCCAAGTGGCCTTGGTCCGGTGCCAGCTGGCCCGTGGCCCGTGTTGAGCAGGATCCTCGTTGGCGTGAGTTGCCCTGCCTGCTCCACCACCGACTCCACCAGGAGCACCACGTCGGAGGCAGTGTCCGGCACGACTCGTAGGTCTCACCACAGGGGGCTGCCATCCGCCGCCACGATCGCCACTGACTCGCTCAGTGCCTGATTGCTCACTCTTAAGATGCCCTCCGCCGCCGCACGGTAGTCCGCACACGCCTGTCACACCAGCTCCTCGGGGGCTCCCTCCAGCACCTCAGCAGTGATGGGCGACGTCGCGGGGTCGGCCTTGGTGCTGATCGTGCGGGCCGACACCTTGTCGCAGGGGGGTGCCTCCTTGACGACCTCCTTGACTAACCGCAGCAGCTCCTGCAGCGCCTCTGCCGGCGCCTGCGGCCCCAGTTGCAGCTGGACACGCCGCCCGTCTCGCCACTGGCAGTCGAGGGTTGTTGCGGCAGAGGAACTCCTTGGCAGTGTGCTGGGCAGCGGGCCGGGCGGCAGCTGCTCAAAACCCGCCGGCAGCCGCTCCCTGTTGGCCCACGCGTTGGCCACCAACGCGCCTGTGTCAGCGGGTGGGGCGACTTCAGGAGGTGTAGCCACGGGACCTCCGGCCTTTCTCGGCGCCGGCGCCTCCTGCTCCTGCCGCTCCCAGCGCATGAGGTCGGCCTTGGTGATGGCTAGGGTGGTTGCCTCCTCCTCCTCCTCCTCCTCCTCTGCGACGGTGAGCATCGCCTTCCCTCCTGTAGCCCTCGCTTGCTTGTGCTTTTCCACGAAGTACGCTGGTGGTGGTGCCTGGTTGTTGACACGCCCTTCGTCCAGCTGCTTGGTCCAGCATTCGGCCTCCGAGTGCGCAGCACGACGTCCTAGGCACTTGGCGTACGTGCAGGGGCGGCCGTCAGTGGGCCGCCGTTGGCCGTCCTCCCGTCGCCCACCTTGAGCCCCACGGGTCCACCCTTCCGTGGGCTGGGTTGCGCGGGGCGGCAAGGGCTGGCTGGAGGTACCCACCGTTGTTGGCCTCGGCGCCCGTGTGGTCGTGTTGCTTACTTGATGCGTCTCATGCGACGCCTGCCACGCCTTGAACTCCTGGAACTCCTGCCACTCTTTCATGCTGAGGGTGATTGCCTTGGTCTTAGTCGTGGTCTTGGGCTCCACCGGCGCGTCGCAGGCCAGGCTCTTCCGTGATTTGCGCATGGCCACGTAGTATTGTTGTGTGTGGTCGGTGACGAACTTCAGCGACCAGACGTCCTCCTGGTCCACGGGCTTCTGCATGTACATTGTGCGGATGAACTCCCGCATCTTGTCATCCCGCCAGGTCATCATCCGCGACGGCGTTCTTCTTGACGCATCGCACTAGGTCAGCGAAACGTTGTGCGGCCTGCGTGGGCGTCTCGTGCTCCTCTTGTCGGAAGGTTTGCATCTTCCGATTGGCGTCTGGGTCAGGGAGGTCGAACTTGGCCTTGACCTTGGCCAGGTAGAACGTCCACAGATCTGGCACGCTGTTCCCCTGTTCGTCGATGAAGTCCAGGCCCTCGTATTCTGCGTCTCGGTTGCCCGCCTGTGCCCAGAGCTGCTTGTGCTCACGCAGGACCTTGGGGTGCTCGCTCTCAGCCCACGCGGTGAAAGGGTCGTCCCGGTCCTTGCAGACACTGGCGGTCATGATGGTGAACCCGTGGACCAGCAGCACCTTTTTGCCTTGCACCACCCCGTAGAACTTGACGGTGCCTATGTGCTTGCGGAACTTGTACTCTAACTGGGCGAAAGAGCCCAGTGCCCGCGAGCTGAAGGTTGGGCAGCGCATCAGATTCTGCACCCCTTCCATGTCGTCGTCGGCCTCTTGATTGACTTGCGTGCGGACGGGGCTCGGTTGGGTGACTGAGCTGGTCGCAGCTTGATCGCCCTCGGACGTTGACCCACCGGCGCTCACGTTGAGGTCCCTACCGTCGGAAACTAGTGAACCCGCTCCTCTCTCCACCGCGACTCGGCCGTCAGCTATGGCGCGTTGAACCAGGAAGGCGTCCACGCGTGGGCTGGCCAATTGTAGCGCGGTGGTAGGTCCGGGACGGTCTCCTCGGCTGCGTCCGCTAACGGCGAGAGGAATGGTAGCACCGTCGGTCGCCGCGGTTGCTCAGACCCATCTTGACTCGTTTTCCGCCACGCCACTGTTGATGTTGATCAGCAGCGCGTTGATGGCAAGTCCCCTTGAGGCTCCGTCTCGAGGCTTGAGGAGCGGTTGGAAGTGTTGCCGAGGAACTCGCGGTGGTGCAGCTCATTGCCGTGACAGATGCTTGCAGTTGTAGCTCGAAGAGGCTCAGCAAGGTTAGTTGCAGCAGGAGCGATTTAGACGAGTGGTAGTGCAGGTGTTTGGTCTTATGAGACCAGGTTCCTGCAGCAACCTGACAAGAGGAAGCTGCGGGCCGACCTTGTTCTTACTTGCTCGTCCAGCCGAAGCCTTGGACGTGACGACTTGTAACGCGTCCCACGGGTAACGCTCCTCGACACACGGGAGAAGGCACCTTGGACGGTGACGCCTTGGACTTGGCGAGTAGTGGTGACTCACGAGCTTCGCCAATGTCAAACTTGAGTTGAGTGAAAGAACGCTGCTTGGACAATCCGATTGTTCCGTTACAAGGACAGTATTCGCTTGTTTGCAATTGCGTCTAAATCGCTGCTCAATACAGCTGAGCAGCGACTTAAGTACCCATGTTGTGCGCGCTAGCGCCAAGTCGTACTCGTGCCTAAATCCCTCTCGTCCATGCCTGATTGCCATCGGGCCCTCAAACTCAAACGCATAGCTTTCAACGATTAACATCTTAACATCTAAATTGCCGTTCATCTCAGAAATACTGACGGTTCAGCCTTTGCCTAAGTATGCCAAAGATTCCTTTCTGTCGACATCCTAACTCGCAGCCAGAATCCTTGCCGCTATCGAGTCACATTGTTTAGGATTAGTTTAAGTATGTTTGTCATGCTGTTTAGTCTAATGTGCGTGCGTGCTCGCAATGGCTGAGTCACGCGATATGCACGTCACGCAATGTGCTGTGACATATGGGTTAGCAAGCACGCGGAAGTATGTTACATGGTACATCGAATGTAGTCTGGTGGCAGCAGAGTCTAGAACTCTGAATACTTAGTATTATAATACTTCATTATCTGGCCAAAGCACTCCACCAGGGTGACTTTATTGGTTCACCTACCGGGATGTACTACAGTCTGCTTTTATGACTTGGTTAGTTTTCAGTTCACTATGACAACTGATTCGTGCATTAGCTCGCGTTAGGCTCGCGTTAGGGAGCCCTAACACGAGCCTAATGCAAGTTTAATGTGGATTAACACAAGTTTAAGTGAAGCCTAAGGCAAAGCAAACGCATTGCGTTATTTTTTCCGTATCGGAATTGCAATCCTAACGCACACTAAATAAAGCAAACGCAAATAAATTTTTATTTTGAGTGCGGATATTTTTGCGTTTACTTTGAGTTAGCGTACACAACCTAACGTGACCTTAAGGAATGTCAAATGCACCCAGATAGATTTGAAGGTGCGGGTTATGCCTAATGCACTGCAAGCATTAGACACCCATGCACAAGCCCAAAAAACATTGCTTGCATGGCAGATAACACACTAAAAGTACTCTAATGCACAATAAACGCAGGCTTAACGCACTTGAAAGCAGGATTGCGTATGCTGCGAGTAATGCTTAAGCAGCAAACAGTTATGAGTTCTGTAAAAGCTTTTAACGCATGTAGCTAACACATTTGCATGGTTTTGCATGGTCTTTCGCTTGATATCACAGCATTGGCATACTTTTCATTTTGCATACTAGGCAGGCTCGAGCCTGCCGTATCAACCTGTAATCATTCTGGTTATTTGTTTACTGTTTCAGTTATTGTTGCTATTATTGTTTGCTGTTATATCCACCCGTTGCAGAATTATTTTTGTCTGTACGGAAACCATCCTGTCGTAATGTATGTGGCCATAATCAAGAATATTCAAGATTTCCATATTGCATGCTACAAAAGTATTCCAGACGATAATTTACAGCTAATTATTAGGAGGCATCCAGCCATTGCATTGGTGCGTGAGGAGCCATTCACTCAACGAAACAATAAAATTTCTGCACATCCAATAATCCTGCCAATCAAATTTTGATAATGTGCTCAGTCATCATTTACCATGTATCAATCATTTCAACCATCATTACGTACATGCATTATTATACATCCTAACTTCATGTACCACTGCACATTTAGCAGCCTGCCAAAACATTAGCTTAGGCACATGTCTATCTAATCGTCTTCTATTTCAGTCTTTTCCGTGTCTTCCTCCTCTGAAGCAGTGGCGGAGTCATCCTGCTCGTCCTCTCTCGTCTCGTCCTCACTCACCTCTGTTGTATTATGGTACTGGCCTTAGCTCCTTGCTAAGTAGCCCCTTGGCTACACCCTCTATGTGCAAATGTAGAGGCTAAGGGTTGCATGCCCTAGTGCAACTGTGACACTGTCACTACTGGTAGACTCAGTTGAGTTCGGTTTCACTGGTTGATTCTATGTATTTCCTTGATACATAGCTCTGTTTTCTCTTCCTTAGAGATTATAGTTCTTTATGTAGGCTTGCCGTACTGAGCTCAGAGTACCTATGCTCTGCTCTTCCTATCAACTGGTAGTTATCACTACCACTAGTTGGGGGTGATACAACAGAACTGGTAGTGAGACGGTCTTTCTGGACGCTACTTTCTGTGCTTTTCGCTAATCATGGACATGGGCGTTAGTCTGAACCTGGAAGTGATTAAAGCTGCACTTTACTCTGGTAAATAGTGTATTTCATAATATATTTATAACTGTAGAATTTAGGTTTCGTTGTGCTCCTTGCAGAAAATTTCGCCTGCTTCTTCCTGCGAAGTGCAAGCACCTCTGTTGCATAATATCAGATGCTCCAGTGGAGTGGATATTGCAACACAAACATTCTTTACGTTTGAGAAGGGTACGTTTCTGGGTCCTTCTTGGAACCTACGATGGCATCTCTTTTTGCCTTGGCTGGAGGACGTAATCGTGTGAATACCTATTCCAGATTACCTAATCCTCGTCCTATTGCTGTTGCAATGGCTTCTGGTTCTCAGGCTTGGCAAGCTCTGCCAGCTGTTGGTGCATTGCCTGATGCTTTTGACCAACACACGCCTTGACGACATCACTAATAATGGAAATGAAGCCACTTTAAATCGTATTCCTTCTGTCGGAATTGCTAACAAACCTGCGAACGTTCTTGCTGCTGCGCTGCCTGTGCTAGCCACGCAAACGCCCAGCAGGCACATGCAGGCACATGCGTGACGGGCAACCTACTATGCCTATTGCGGAGCAGAGTCCGTCTATGACTCACTCGGCTGCAGAGCTTCCGCGGGTCAGTTTGTGTTGTATTACGGTACCGGCCTTAGCTCCTTGCTAAGTAAGTAGCCCCGTGGCTACACCCTCTATATGCTTATATGTAGAGGCTAAGGGTTGCATGCCCTAGTGCAACTGTGACACTGTCACTGGTAGACTCAGTTGAGTTCGGTTTCACTGGTTGATCCTATGTATTTCCTTAATACATAGCTCTGTTTTCTCTTCCTTAGGGATTACAGTTCTTTATGGAGGCTTGCCGTACTAAGCTCAGAGTACCTATGCTCTGCTCATCCTATCAACCGGTAGTTATCACTACCACTAGTTGGGGGTGATACAACAGTTTGCCAACTCCGGTGTTGATGCTGGATAACAAACTGGATGCTAAGAAGACTTCAGCCCGGGTCCATGCTTTCATTCGGGATGTTAACCTTTTCTTTGGAGTCATTCCGTGGGGCTGGGACCAGCATTCTTGCTGTCTGTTCCTGACTCACTCATTGCGTGGCAATGCTAAGGTCTGGTATGACGAGCGGTCTCTCTCCCAGACTCAGCTCATCATGGAATCTATCCTAGAGAATTTGCGCATTCATTTTGCACCACAAATTCTGTCGGTTGAGCATGAGGCTCGTCAGAAGCTTGCTGACAAGTCCTTCTATATGCGGACTGTAGGAAACTACATTTACCTTAGATAAATTGGCCTAGGTAAACCAGTAGGCAATCATGCGATAAGCATGATGCATAACCGAAAACTAACTACGAGAAAAGTTCGCGATTTGCAAAGCAGATTCTCGTAATTTTGACTAGGTAAGCCAATACTAAAGTCACCCTGGTGAAGTGCTTCGGCCTGACAATTTAGTATAATAATACTAATTGTTCGGAGTTCAAGACTCAGCTGTCACCAATTCCCGTTAGATGTACAATTTTGTGACATTAACATATATGCGAGCCATTTCCAAATCTCCTAAAGCTATGCTTCTGCATAAATCTAGCAGCATTATTAAAACGACTGCTACAATTGGTAGCGAGGGTCTGAGCAACGATCTTCCTCAGGTGAGCTGTAGCTCACCTGAACTCACTAACTCCGAACTTGGCACAATGCCATGCGACACTCACACCACACCCACAAATAATCCTCCGCAGCAGAAAGCGCGGAAGGAATTCTTACATTTAAAATGTAAAGATGTCAATGAAATTTTACAACTGGAGTGTTTAGTGTTGTATCCCTCCTGCCAATCACCCATTGATTCTGCGGAGAACCAGGCTTAGTACATCATGCTCGATTATATCAGAACGTACCAATCGAGGCAGTGGAAGTCTTTGATGCCAGGAGTTACAACGTATATTCCAAGACAGGCGTAGATGACGTGATAGGCTATCAATGCCTAGCCGAGGCAATCATCATCTAACCGATGCAAATCAGTGCTCGGGCTTATCCAAGAAATACGACCAGAAGCGGTATATAAGGCGTAAGCTCAACCAAAGCGCGGTTAGCTTGTCTCAATGTCAATCGTTATGATTACGTGTAATTCCACTCATATTTCCATGCTTCGGCTGTCAATGAGCATAGCAGATATACTCGCAGCGACGGCTCGCGGTACAAGAGATCTGCAAGTAGTAAGTGTACTACCGTGATCCCGCGTGCGGATATTGCTATATAAGCCATCATAGCAATAATACAATGTTCTTTACTTGCGTAAAGGTGCCGACTACGCCATCGCGCGTAGTGTTGCATTCGACGCGCCGCATTGCTCGAGCCATTGCCTCACGACCTCGAGGTACACTCGCATTATCATGCTCGAGCGTGCGCGTATGCATGGTGCACGTGTTAGTGCACATTGATGTGCGATGCATTATGCATTCTAGGTCGTCCGCGACCAAGTCGCCGGACCATGCGCACTTATCGCGATACCGATCACGCGATGCATGCTTGCAGCGTTGTGCACAATGCATTAGGCGATATGCTGTTCGCGGGTTGCTTGTTCCCTTAGCCAATGCGCCTAACGCGTGCGATGCGACATGCTACATGGTGTGCATGCGGTCGTGTCGCGCTCGCTGCCGTACTGCTCCAAGCGTCCACATACGACAGGGGTGACGTCATCAGTGTCGTACCGCTCCGCGCGCCCACGTACGACAGGTGACGCCATCAGTGTCGTACCGCTCCGCGCGCCCACGTACGACAGGTGACATCATCAGTGTTGTACCGCTCTGCGCGCCCACATACAACAGGTGACGTCATCAGTGCCGTACCACTCCACGCGCCCATGTACGACAGGTGACGTCATCAGTGTCATACCGCTCCGCGCGCCCACGTACGACAGGTGACGTCATCAGTGTCGTACCGCTCCGCGCGCCCACGTACAACAGGTGACGTGGTGTCGTGCGCTATGTAGAGATGGGGGTGCAACTCTAGCAGAGCTTCGGCAAAGTGACGTGTGGTACAACAATTATTCCCCCCCCCATAGGCAGCGTCCTCGCTGCCGCACTAGCGACAAAGGCTACTGAGATTGCGTGGCACGCAACCTAGCCTCTACGAGGATGGGCGCCATCTCCGGGGAGAAATTACGTGCAGGTTCCCACGAGTTGTGCTCACTCGAGTAGTCCGTCCACTTGACCAAGTACTCGTGCACGGTGCGCTTGCGTCGATGTCTACCCACACGTCAGGTGCGGTAGTCCAAGATACGCTCCACATCGTACATCTTCTGCTTTCCTGCGACCCAAGTCTCAGGACCTGGTTCGACCGCTGCAGGGGTATCAGTGGTAACAGGTGTGGGCTCTGTGCCACGATACGGACGAACAAGTGACACATGGAACTTAGGGTGGATGTTCATGTTAGAGGGCAACGCGAGCTCGACGGCTGCGTTCCCTACCATGCGCACAACGGGGTACGGGCCAATCCAATGGGGCAAAAGCTTACGGGATCCTTTGGCAAAGGAACGCAGGTTCTTAGTGCTCAGCAGAACCATTTGTCCTTCCGAAAAGACCACATCCCGCTTGGACTTGTTGTAGTACTCCGTTGCTCGTTGCTGCGCCGCGTCCAAACACGACTTCGCGTTTGTCATTCGGGATAAGAACGTCTTGGCAAAGGTCTTAGCCGCAGGGTCTACACCTCCAGCTCACGCCACACAGGTAGCGCCGGGTGAAACCCATAAGTAAGGAAGAACGGGCTTTGACCTGTCGACCGATTAACAGCATTGTTAATCGCAAACTCTGCCGCAGTCAGGTAAGTATCCCAAAGGAGAGGCGTGCGACCAGCAAAGTTGTGCAACATATCCCCCAGTGTGCTATTTGTGCGTTCGGTCTGGCCATCAGACTGCGGGTGGTACGCCGTACTCAAGTTAACCCGCATGCCGACTAGTTTGCAGAGCGCTTCCCAAAACTTAGACGTGAACTGACCGCCACGGTCCGAGACCACGTTCTTAGGGATGCTGTGCAACCGAACCACATTATCGTAAAACAGGCATGCAGTCTGCTCAGCAGTGCAGGTCGACATGGTAGGTGCAAGGTGAACCATCTTAGTCAAACAGTCAACCATGACAAGCACCGCGTCGTATCCCCCCTCAGTTTTGGGCAGCGCGACCACGAAGTCCATGGAAACACTTTCCCAAGGCGCGTCAGGGACAGGCAATGGTTGCAACAACCCGTGGCCCCTACTGGACAAAGCCTTGTTGCGCTGGCACAAGCTGCATGTCTGCACGAAGTTCTCAGCATCTCTCATCAGACGAGACCACCAGTTTTCGGCACATCAGACGCAGCGATACGGATCTGATTGTATCCCTGTTGCAAGTCAATCGAGCTGAAATAAGCCTAGTCCTTTAGCTTATCGAGCAGGTCGTCCACGCACGGCAAAGGGTAACGGTTTTTAACCGTCATTGCATTCAACCCCCTGTAGTCAATGCACATGCGCAAGCTCCCATCCTTCTTACCGACAAACAGGATCGGTGCAGAGTACGGAGATGTGCTGGGGTGAATCATACCCTTCGCGAGCAGATCAGTTACCTGACGCTTCACCTCGTCCAACTCCAGAGGACTTAACCTGTACATAGGTCGTGAAACAGGCTGAGCGCCGGGTATGAGTGGGATGGTATGGTCCACGGGACGCAAAGGAGGAAGCCCAGGTACGTCACGAAAAACGTCTGCGTACCCTGTGAGCAAGGCTTCAACCTCAGATCCAAAGAAGTCTGAGCGGTGGTCGCATTCAAATGCAACCTAGGCCTCACAAGCAGTCTGTGGGCACCCTTCCGGATCATCCGGATGGCCTCTTTATGCCCGACTGGCTTGGGTTCAGCACGCTGCCCCATGGCTTTCACAGCATAGTTAACCACAGGCTCCGCTTCAGTCTTACCCCCCTCTGGCTCAACACTTGCAAATGGCACGAAGGGTATTTTGCACGACAGAGTCCCCTTACGTAGGCGATGTTGTACCACGCGTCACTTTGCCTAAGCTCTGCTAGAGTTGCACCCACCATCGCTATAGCGTGCACGGCACCACGCCACTGTTGTATGTGGATGCGTGGAGCGACACGGCACTGTCGTACACGGAGTGGTACGGCACTGTCGTATGTGGACGCGCGGAGCGATACGACACTATCGTACGGTACGGCAGCACAGTACGGCGATACGGCACTATTGTCCGGTACGACAGCACAGTACGGTGATACGACACTATCGTACTTGGAGTGGTACGGCACTGTCGTATGTGGACGCGCGGAGCGATACTGCACTATCGTACACGGATCGGTACGGCACTGTAGTAGTCGCACAATATATGTGTGCAGATACACGCCATCAACATCTCGAGAGGCCTTTGCAGCTCTCAACTACTACAAATGGTAGCGAGCGGAACCGTCAGATTCAAATCCTGAGGTCGCCGGTTCGATACCTTCGGACAGCGATGTCTCGAATCTGACGTGATCCAGGTTCCCAACGGAAATGTTGGAGAGTAGTTGATGGCTATAAAGTCTGATGTTAGAAAAACCCGTGAGAGCTAGGGCGCATGGAAGACAGCACATGTCGCGATGTGGGATTGAGTAAACCTTCCCATGGCCAGGGTAGGCGATGGTTAACATCGGTTGATGGGGCTTAAGTGCCCGAGACGTGCCCTCCAGAGGGGGGAGAGTGTAGTAGTCGCACAATATATGTGTGCAGATACACGCCATCAACATCTCGAGAGGCCTTTGCAGCTCTCAACTACTACAGGCACTGTCGTATGTGGACGCGCGGAGCGATATGGCACTATCGTACACGGAGCGGTACGGCACTGTCGTATGTGGACGCGTGGAGCGATACGGCACTGATGACATCACTGTGGTACGTGGGCGCACGGAGCAGTACGGCAGCGGGCGCGACGCGATCGCACGCACGTCACGCAGCACGTCGCACCGCACACGTTAGGCGCACTGGCTAAGGGCACAAGCAACCCGCAAATAGCATATTGCCTAATGCATTGTGCACAACGCTGCAAGCATACATTGCGTAATCGGTATCGCGATAAGTGCGCATGGTCCGACGACTTGGTCGCGGACGACCTAGAATGCATAATGCATTGCACATCGATGCGCACTAATGACAACACGTGCACTATGCATACGCGCACACTCAAGCATGATAAATGCGAGCATACCCAGAGGTCGCGAGGCAATGGCTCGAGTGATGCGGCGCGTCGAATGCAACACTATGCGCGATGGCATAGTCGGCACCTTTACGCGAGTAAAGAACATTGCATTATTGCTATGACGGCTTATATAGCAATATCCGCACGCGGGATCACGGTAGTACACTTACTACTTGCAGATCTCTTGTACCGCGAGCCGTCGCTGCGAGTATATCTGCTATGCTCATTGACGGCCTAAACATGAATATATGACAATACGAGAGAATTGATACGCAATCATAACGATTGACGCTAAGACAAGCTAACTGCGCTTTGGTTGAGCTTACACCTTATATATCGCTTATGGTCTTATTTCTTGGATAAGCCCGAGCACCGATTTGCATCGGTTAGATGATGATTGCCTCGGCTAGGCACTGATAGCCTATCACGTCATCTACGCCTGTCTTGGAATATACATTGTAACTCCTTGCATCAAAGACTTCCGCTGCCTCGATTGGTACGTTCTGATATAATCGAGCATGATGCACTAAGCCTGGTTCTCCGCAGAATCAATGGGCGATTATGTCGCCCACATACGACAGGTGACGTGGTGTCGTGCGCTATGTAGCGATGGGGGGTGCAACTCTAGCAGAGCTTCGGCAAAGTGACGCGTGGTACAACATTTAGCCGCCATAGCCGCCAATCGACGATCACGTCGCACAAACATTGACCCTACGGAAACGGTGCCTTTGGCTCCAATAATTCCCATAAATAATTCTAACAACAATATTCCTATTATCCGCGGGCCTCAGGAACCAATGACGGATGAAGGCGATGTCATGTTGCCTTCCAATGGCCTTCCACAGTGCACACCCGAGCGAACAAACGCATGCGGCCCAGCATGTCGCGGATACAATGCGCAACACAACACATAATCGCGTTGTTGCATTGGAAGGCAAACTCACGTGCCTCAAGAAGTCGTTCGACAATCAGATGGTGATGCCCTCCACAAGCACTGTTAAAGCAGATTTTCGAGTGCCTTTCGGAGCATTCACAAACATCTGAAGCGGCCGACTCCCACAAAAAGGTGAACCTGGATATTATTTCCACCATCGCTTGGTCAAGTGTCGGGACCCTTCTGCCTCAGGATGCCCTTCAGCAAACAACGCTACAAGCCATCCTAGAGAAACACCTAGTTCTGGTGCCAACACTCGAGGAAGTTCAGTCCCTCTGAGTGGAGGCCACTGCACACCTAGCTGGGGGTAGCGGCTCACAGACAACTGCCCCAAAGACCAGCCGGCCAATCGAGGTAAGCCCTAATAAACGGGTTCCACATCCCCCCAAATTTCCTGGGAAGAAGGATAGCGCTATCACTTGCACCCAGTCCTGGTTTAATGTGCTCATGCAATACTTGGACCTGATGAGCATGGATCCGTTTGAATACATAGTGTACTTCTTAACAGGCAAAGCACAGGTCTGGGCAGCAGATGTCCTAGAGATGCACAAGTCAGGCAAGAAATCCCTCACACGTGAAACCTGAAGGGCAGCATTTCTCTTGCAATATGGGGACACGCAACGCAACACTGCCATGGCAGCACGGGATCGCTTGCACTCTCATGAATATGACATGAAAACTGCTGAAACAGTTGCTGAGTACACCCAGCACTTCCATGTCCTACGTGAAGCAAAGGATGGACATGGACAAAGCCTACCAGATTAGCTGGTACATAAAAGGCTTAGTTCGAGCACTTCGGGGTCAGTGTGCAACTGACAATGAGGGCAAAGACTGGCAGGATTTCGATAAATGCATCCTGTATGCAGTGGGCCAAGAAGTCCGGTGGAAGGCAGGAAGATAAAATTGCCACCGTTGAGCTGAAGGCTGCTACGGTAACCACCCCTAAATCCAGGCATCCCTACCGAAAACACCCTTTTCCGCGATCACAACAGGGCTGGCAGTCCGTGAGCAAGAAGCCCCGGACCGAACAAACTTCTGACAAGCCTCCTGGCACCTGGTGCCACTATTGCCATGGCTTCAAGAAGCCAGGCCAGTCTTGGCAGGACCATGTAGTGGACTGCTCCAAGGCGATCAAGGCTGAGGCGGAAAAGAAGTTGGCGCTCGCTGCCAGGCTCGAATCTAAAATGCAGGAGTAGGACCTTGCAAGCGTGTGGAGGAGTGTGAACCAGTTAAACTGGTTGCACCAGATGGAGAGTTTGTGTTACCCATGACCGACAGCCCTCATGCTGATTGGATGTTCCAGCCTGATGAATTCCATCAGGTTGAGTCTCAACTTGGACGTCAATTTACCTTTGATGCCGCATGTAACAATTTGGGCAATAATAGTCTCTGTCCACGTTTTGCCTCTCCATCAAACCCATTCGTGAACCATAATCTTGTGGGTGAGTTTTTGCTCAGTGGTATAAGCACTATATCTCCTGCAAACACAAAGATCCAAAAAATACCTTTGCAGTCTTTGTAGTCCCAAAGTGGAGCTCAGTAGAGCACAGTAGGCGAGCAGCAGGCTTTTGCCTGATCAAAACGTACACACCAGGAAAACGATTATTCCTGCAAACAAGTAGCACCGGAGTACGGGAGCTTATGCCAGGTGTTCCATGGCCTATCCAGCTATGGTACGACCGACCATCCACTACTTAAACTCCATAGTTGGTTCTACACCGTCTATGATCTTTGATGCTTGCCTGTGCCAAACGGCCTGCAAAGTCTTGGCCGATTCTGGTGCCGATTGTAAAGGTACCGCAGATGGGTTTATATCCCTGACAGCCGTTAAGAAAATGGCCCTTGCTCTATAACCAACACTTACCAGCTCAGTTAAAGTGGCTAATGGCAACACAGAACTGATTGAGGGATCAGTTGTTGCCAATCTTCAGCTTGACAAGTTCCATGACACAGTCAAACTCCTTGTTCTAAAACAAGATGTCCCAGGTGTTGATATTATCCTGGCTAATGACTGGTTGGGGAAACGAAAAGCCACAATGTGCTGGACAACCAATACCCTGACAGTGCATAAGAAGCCAAATGCGGCATACACGTTTACGCGATCTCTTTGGGCTTCCCTGGGTATCGACGATAACCTTGATGCGATTACTGTAGCATTCGTCGTTCTAACGATGCTAAGTTTGTTATTCGGAAGCGTTTTCTTATATGGGTTTGCAAGAGCGCATAAGTATGTCAGATTGCAAACTTGGTACATCGAATGAGGTCAGGTGGCAGCAGAGTCTTGAACTCTGAATACTTCGTATTATAATACTTCAGTATCTGGCCAAAGCACTCCACCAGGGTGACTTTATTGGTTCACCTACCGGGATGTACTACAGTCTGCTTTTACGACTTGGTTAGTTTTCGGTTCGGCATCATGCTTAGCGCATGGTTGCCTACCCATTTATCTAGGCCGATTTTACTAAGGTAAATGTAGTTGCCTACATTCCCCCCCCTCTGAAGCGAACCGTCCCGGGAGCGTCACCGTCTCCTCTTGGATGAGGTTTCTTTTTCAGTAGGTTTCGGCCTTGCTTTGGCTTTGAGTCTGCGCTCATATTCCTCGATGGCTTCCACCAGAGGATCTGAGTCTTTCAGGGCCGCCTCGGTTTCATATGTATTGTGAGTGGAATCATATCCTTCCCACTTGATAAGGTACTCTCGATGAGTTTTACCTCTGCCCCCACGGATAGAGACGTCCCGATGATCTACAATGGCTTCAACCATGTAGAATGGCTCACCCTCAATAACAAGTGGTGAGGGTGGTTGTCGCTGTGCGTCCTCCTTGAATGGTTTCAGGAGTGACACGTGAAAGACCGGGTGTAGGCAAGATTCAGCTGGTAATTCCAGTTTTACCGCTGCTTTACCAATGTTAGCGACAACCGTATATGGGCCGATGAATTTTGGCATCAGCTTCTTTGTTCCAGGTTTTTTGAGATTTATATTCTTCGTACTTAACAGCACTTTTTTCCCAACCTCATAACGCACGGGGCGCCGAGATGAGTCAGCATCCTATTTTTGTCTAGATTGCGCAGCCTGGAGACAAGTTTTAGCGAGTTGCAATCACTTGCGCATGATGGTGGAGCACTTTAGAGGGTACATGGAGGTCAACCGGCACACGCGGTTGGTGGACACCATTAAGAGAAAATGGTGTCATACCCGTCGAGCGTTGTTTTGAGTTATTGATAGCAAACTCAATCAACGGTAAGTGATCATCCCAATCACCCTGATTAGGGGAGATATAGTGCCGTAATGTCTCTTCCAGTAAGCGATTCATCCGCTCTGTTTGTCCATCGGTTTGGGGATGGAAGGCTGTGCTCATATGGAGGTTGGTGCCCAATAGGCGAAATATTTCCTTCCAGAAATTGCTTGTAAAGCGTGGGTCCCAGTCAGAGATAATATTCTTTGGAAGGCCGTGCTGCCGGAATACAGTGGCTACAAAAAGGCGAGCCAACTCTTCCGCTCCTGCGGTCGTGAGTGTGGGAGCAAAGTGCGTCATTTTGCTCAGCCGGTCCACAAACACTATGATCGCATCATGCCCATTGCGAGTTGTTGGTAGCTGGGTTATCAAATCCATTGATATGCTCTCCCACACAGAAGAAGGTATGGGGAGTGGCTGCAGCAAACCACCTGGCTTGGTGTTGGTTGGTTTGTTATGCTGACATTGAGGACAAGACTTGACGTAGGCCTTCACGTCAGTATCTAGTCCAGGTCACCAATAAGTTTGTGCGATCGCTTGTTTGGTGCGGTCGATGCCGCGGTGGCCGGCACATGGGGTATCATGATACTCTTTCATGATGACCCGTCATAAGTCAGCTTGGTTAGGGATGTAAATCTGGGACCCATGGTACCAGAAGTTACCCTTCTTTTTTAGCCGCAGTTTTGCTACATTACTTTTCGTGAGATTGGGATCACCGTCATACCCGCGGATGATTCGGTGTCCTAAGTTGCTGTCAATCAGCGCAGCAGAAAGCAGGTTAAGCACCACATCGTGAACCCGACTGATGGGGTCAGCCACATTCACCCGCCTAGGGCGATACTCCCATTTAAATGTGAAACGTGATAATCATTCCATCCAACGAGCTTGGCGGCAGGACAGTTTATCCGCGCTTTGTTGATCCTGTAGGTATACCAGTGGTTGGTGATCAGTGATCAACATTACATCACTGGCTCCTTCAAGGTAGCAACGCCACTCTTCCAGGGCTAAAACAGTGCCTAGGCACTCTTGGTCTGTTGTTGTGTAGTTATATTCTGCCCTATTGAATTTAGAGCTTGTATAAGCTACAGGGTGGTCATCCTGCAAGAGGACGGCTCCCGTGCCATGTATAGAGGCATCAGACCATACCGTGAAAGGTTTATCAAGCTCAGGGAGTTTAAGAACTGGTGCATTGGTCGAGGCATGCTTCACACCCTGGAAGGCTGCCTCGCAGGCTTCGGTCCAGCGGAAGGGCACTTTCTCGCTGGTAAGGGTTGTGAGGGGGGCCACAAGGGAGGAATAACCCTGAATAAACCTCCGGAAGTAATTGGCTAAGCCAAGGAACGCCCGCAGTTTCTTAATATCCGTGGGGACAGGCCAGTCCTTAATGACTGTTACTTTGCGGTCGTCTACTTTCAAGCCTTCTTGGCTTACTTTGTGGCCCAGGAAATGCAGTTCAAACCGGTTGAACTGACACTTCGACAATTTTGCCTTGAATTGGTGCTTTCGGAGCAAAGACAGTACCAAACGGAGGTGCTGTTCATGCTCGGCCGGGGTCTTACTAAAGACCAGGATATCGTCCAAGTACACTAGCACAAATTTGCCAATGTAGTCAGTGAAGACACGATTCATCACTGCTTGGAACATTGCAGGGGCATTGGTGAGTCCAAAGCAAAGTACTTTGAACTGGAACTGGCCCATGCCTGGAGCTATAAAGGCCATTTTCTCCACATCCTCGGGAGAAATCAAGATTTGGTGATACCCCTGTTGTAAATCCAGGGAGCTGAAAATGGTTGCTCCTTGGAGTTGGTCGAAAAGGTCTGTGATATTGGGCATGGGATACCGCCGTTTGATGGTCAGTTTATTAAGTGCACGGTAGTCTAAGACCATGCGTAGTCCTTGCCCATTTGCCTTTTCGACAAAGAGGACTGGAGCCCCATAGGGTGAGGTGGAGGGTTCAATGTACCCCTTATTAAGCAATTCAGTAACTTGCTTTTTAACCTCTTGTTGCTCCAGTTGGGTGAGCCTATAGGCTCGTTTAGCTGGTGGTACGGCACCATCCACTAATGGAATAGTGTGACCAATATTCCGGTCGGGGGGAAGGTCTTGAAGGTCTTCGAATACATCCTTGTATTCCTCTAGTAATATAATTCGGATAACTTCGAATCAGCCAGGAGATTTTTCCACCGGAACTGGGTTCAGAAGCAGTAATTTGTTCCTCTGCTTGTACGAGCAGGAGATAACTTCGTGCTCCTTTAGCAATTTGTTTGCCTGCTGCTTTAGCAGATACCGTTTCGACAGTGGTCGCTGCATAGAGTGTTGCAGTGACATAGTTCATGAGGGTAATCACATCAAGATTATTGTCGATACCCGGGGAAGCCCAAAGAGATGGCGTAAACGTGTACGCCGCATTGTCACGACATACTTGGTGCCTGTCTTACTTCGTAGCTAGCTTAGGAATGTGGATGAAGCAGAACGACGACCCAATGTCGTCGCGAGCAATGTTCGGACCAAGTTGTTGTTGTATCCCTCCTGCCAATCGCCCATTGATTCTGCGGAGAACCAGGCTTAGTGCATCATGCTCGATTATATCAGAACGTACCAATCGAGGCAGCGGAAGTATTCGATGCAAGGAGTTACAACGTTTATTCCAAGACAGGCGTAGATGACGTGATAGGCTATCAGTGCCTAGCCGAGGCAATCATCATCTAACCGATGCAAATCAGTGCTCGGGCTTATCCAAGAAATACGACCATAAGTGGTATATAAGGCGTAAGCTCGACCAAAGCGCGGTTAGCTTGTCTTAGCGCCAATCGTTGTGATTGCATATCAATCCACTCATATATTCATACTTAGGCCATCAATGAGCATAGCAGATATACTCGCAGCGACGGCTCGCGGTACAAGAGATCTGCAAGTAGTAAGTGTACTACCGTGATCCCGCGTGCGGATATTGCTATATAAGCCGTCATAGCAATAGTGCAATGTTCTTTACTTGCGTAAAGGTGCCGACTACGCAACCTTGTGCCGACTTGTGCCAACTTACGCGCTGCATTCGACGCGCCGCATCGCTCGAGCCATTGCCTCGCGACCTCGGAGTACGCTCGCATTATCGTGCTCGAGCGTGCGCGTATGCATAGTGCACGTGTTATCATTAGTGCGCATTGATGTGCGATGCGTTATGCATTCTGGGCCGTCCGCGACCAAGTCGCCGGACCATGCGCACTTATCGCGATACCGATCACGCAATGTATGCTTGCAGCGTTGTGCACGATGCATTAGGCGTTATGCTGTTTGTGGGTTGCTTGTGCCCTTAGCCAGCGCGCTTAACGCGTGCGATGCGACGTGCTGCGGGGTGTGCGTGCGGTCGCGTCACGCCCGCTGCCGTACTGCTCCCAGTGTCCACATACGACAGGGGTGACGTCATCGTTGTCATATCGCTCCACAGCGTCCACGTACGACATGGGTGACGTCATCGTTGTCGTATCGCTCCACAGCGTCCACGTATGACAGTGCCGTATCGCTCCACGCATCCACGTATGACACCTGACGTCATCGGTGCCGTACCGCTCCACGTATCCACGTACGACAGTGCCGTATCGTATACACCTCCAGTTCACGCCACACAGGTAGCGCCGGGTGAAACCCATAAGTAAGAAAGAACGGGCTTTGACCTGTCGACCGATTAACAGCGTTGTTAATGGCAAACTCTGCCGCAGTCAGGTAAGTATCCCAAACGAGAGGCGTGCGACCAGCAAAGTTGCGCAACATATCCCCCAGTGTGCGCTCGATTTGTTCAAGGACCGAAGGCAACGGTGCCCTCACGGCTTGCCGCACTGACGACAACCACCCACCCTCTAGTTCCGACTTCCCAGGTGGAGTCCCCTCCGAACCATCCTGGGCAATCCCCTACTTTGGCCGCTGAGCCAAAGGCGGTAGCATCAGGCAATCCTTCATAGGATGTTCCGCAGACGCACATCTCAGGCAAACCTTCATGCTCTTCCGACGCTTAAGCTCGGAATGCGTGCAACCCCATTTATCCAGCCAACCGTCGGTGGTGCGTTGTCGCTTCGTCTCGTTCTTAGCTTCGTGCGCAGCCGCAGCAGACGGCGAACCCCCTTTCCTCTTGCCCTTGGCCGGATCTGCGCATTGACCTGCGCCGGTTGACCCTTTGCGGTTACCCGATCCGGAAGCGCCGCGAACACCGTGACCGCGATCCGTGCGAACGGTGGTCACTGCTACCGTTGGCGTTCGACGCTCCATTTCGGCCCCCTGGTCCATGGCAGCAGCGTCAGACGTCGGATCCTGCACTCGCATGGCATTAACACGAGGGACAGGTTTAGTAGCACGCTGACCAGCTAAGAGACGACCCCGCGCGCAAAGCGCACCAATTCCTCATAGGACCCAAAGTCCTTCCCCGCCAAGTCCGTGGCACATTTCGTCGCCAGGACCTCAGACAATCCACGCTGAAACCAAAAGATGCGTTCGTCCTCCGTCAGGTTACCGATAGGCATGATCAGGGCCTCGAAGTGTGACTGGTACGCGGGTACAGTCTCATCGTGGCGCATTCGATACGAGCCAGAGGCCAACGTATTACGGGCCTCCGCACTAAGCGGTTGAACCTCAGGAGCAAAGCGTGCAAGCAGAGCATTAGCCAACTCCTCAAACGTGTATGTCTGCCTTGCCATCGTCCACTGATCGTACCATGTCTTTGCCACACCCACGAGGGTGTTTCTGACGAACAGACATTTCACAGGGTCACGATCACCACCACGGACCAGTTGCAAGTACACACGGACATCACCCAGGTATGCACGAGTGGTATCAGCAATGCTACGCTCGGCATTCTTATGTTTCGCGTCATGAGGGATGTCTAATTTCGGGACAGGAAGCGACAGTTTTATCACCTCTCCATCGTCGTCGAATCGACCTTGACGAGGCGGTGCAGCAGACGGACCCCTCTGCTCCTCGCGTCCAACGGGGCCTGCTTCGGCTGCCGTGACAGGAACAGTCGGATGGATAGGAGTCCGTGGGTCTAGTAGCACAGGGGGATCTCGGACACCGTCAACAACATGCGTGTATGGGCCCCTCCGAGATGTCTCAGGAACGACGGACGTGTCGGCACGACCGTCCCCCACTACTAGCCCTACATCACCGCTACCAGATGCGATGGTAAATCGGCGACTGACCGGTCACAACCTCGTGCGATAAAGGCACTCTCACACAGGTATCGGTCGAGTGACAATCAGATGGTTTTAGCCTACCGACGGAAAGCGCTCCCTGCAGATACAGCAAGTATCCGTCCAAGGAGTCTCGCACTTCGCGTGTGCGCGCGATAAGCGCCCGCAACTGATCCTGACTCGGGTTCGAATCAGTCGATGCAGCAGCGAGTGAGACTCGATTCGATTCACCTGCGGCTCAGAAGCGCGTACTTCGAACAGGCAAAACGAATGACAATGCAAGAGCAGCAAGGCAATTACAGACCAGAGGCGGCCGCGGCCATCACAGCTCGGCCAAGCTCCTCCGCGAATGTATCCAAAGGACTAGGATTGCCATCGCTGACTCCAGCCATGTAAGTAACCTACTTATGGAAAAGGATCAGGGTGAGACAACAGGCCGTGAACGAACCTTACGTCTCGCTACCAAATTTGTTGTATCCCTCCTTCCAATCATCCATTGATTCTGCGGAGAACCAGGCTTAGTGCATCATGCTCGATTATATCAGAACGTACCAATCGAGGCAGCGGAAGTATTCGATGCAAGGAGTTACAACGTTATTCCAAGAAACGTTGCTCTTTCGGCGGGCGTTAGGTCAACTCACCTATAACTCCCAAGCACCACGGTTCAAGGAAGATTCGATACTAATCTCCCTGAAGGCTACTAAATCCACACGACCCTGAAGGCCTCGGAAATTCTTGGCCTGTCTATCAATGGACCTCAGATAACGTGAACACCTGGCTATGGATATCATTATATTTGCTTATAATATGTAAATGGGGGGCCCTAATCGGTATCTAAATAGCGTTTTTTAGTATCTAGATGCGGCTAAAGGGGGCCTGTCTGGGTATCTAGATGCGGCTTGGGGTGTCTGGATATCTAGATGCGACTCACAAGATATTTAGGTGCGGCTAAAAAGGGGAGTCTTCAGTATTTAGATGCGTATTCTTGATGCAGAAGTACAGCCATATTGGATTTCAAATGCCCCGAAACCAGTACACAGTATCCCTATCAACTCCTCTCAACTGAACACCGTTGATTACGACAGTATCTGGCTCAACGATGATGCCTGTCAGCTGTGGCTGCTCTCGCAGCAGGACAAGGCCAACTCCGGTGCTGTAAGTGTCCCTGACCGAGGACTAGGGAGGAAAGGACCATTGTAAAGTCCGAAGCTGTATGGACAATACTTCACACTATATGCAAGCTTTGCAGCTACATAAGACAGAGTCAGTGATATCTGAAATTCAATGAACAAGAATCCGTTAGAATCCAAAGATAAAACCTGTTGAAAATTCTGGATGCTAATCCCACACCCATAATACCAAATATCCAGCCGTCCCCCAAGTTGAATTTGAAATTTCTTGTGACCCCATAGACAAATGATTAGCTCTTGTCAGAAGTACGTAAAATATAGACTTTTACTGCCACAGTATCTATTTACATAATTATGTCGTGCGGGCATGAGTGAGGAATTGCGGAAGTGCTCAAATTGAGTTCAAAATTTACCGACGTTTGATTTTTGAAAGGGCGTGCGATGAATTCTTGCAGCGGAGCCCGATCTGCTACAAGTGCTTGCAGCACACGCTGGGGCTCCAAGTTAGCTCCAATGAAATTAAGGGAGCGCCGGTGCACTATGTTACCCTCTCCCTCTCGGTTCAACGCCCTTCTTCCCAAATTCAGTGCCCAGATGACAGCGAAGAACACCACATCCCAAACACGCATATGCACCTGGGTGGAACAAGCCACAAGTGTTTGCGATCAATAAAGTCATCGAGGCCTATTTCTATCTCCATCATCATCAGATGATGATTATAAACCTGTTAGACCTTGTAAGGCCTATACGAGCCAGGTAGCTCAAACGACCGCAAAACAAGCAGAAACAAGAAAAGGGAAATCAAACAGCTAATAATAGTGAGTCTGGGCCATAGTGGAGGCCCAAATAATGTGCTATAGTAACCCACTCTTGAAACATAAGTTGGTTATCAGTTATATGCCGCAATCCTACCTTGAAAACCTGAGAGGCCAATGAACTATGGTTCTGATCAGGATGAAAGTTCATATTTGTGAATGCGAACCATTGTGAACAGTCATACCAAAAGCAGAGCACCATTCACCTAAAGCAGTCAGAACATATATAAGTCGGCGATGGTTGTGGGCAAAGAGATTGAGGCCATCTGCACAAACCATCATAGGGACGTTGTCACGACATACTAGTGCTCCAGTCATAAGTGACGCATTCGCACGTAGTATGTACGAAATTCAGTACTATGTCGTGACAACGTGGACCATCCACCACCGGAATTTCCCCCACATACATGCCATCCTGGATGTACCGGTCTTTGGCTTCAAGATTATCAGCGAACCCCTCTATAAAGTACCCAAGTAA
Source organism: Volvox reticuliferus (assembly GCA_019650235.1). Taxonomy (NCBI): domain Eukaryota; kingdom Viridiplantae; phylum Chlorophyta; class Chlorophyceae; order Chlamydomonadales; family Volvocaceae; genus Volvox; species Volvox reticuliferus. Next base: position 255,992 of record BNCP01000058.1, read on the forward strand.
ATTGGGGCTGACAGGACAGCCTTGTTTAACACCTTGGTGTGACTTAAACGGATCGCTAGTTTCACCATGAACACGCACTCAAAGAAACACCTTATTGTTACACGATTTAAGCACCTCAAGCATGTGACCATGGATACCTCTCTCCTGGAGCCGTTTCCAGAGTAATTTCTTTGGTACCTGGTCAAAAGCTTTCCCAAAATCAACCTGGCAAACAAACAGGGATAGAGAACTGGGGCCAGCTCCACACTTGTCTGTCAGGTGACTTAACACAAGCAGATTATTGATAGTACCAATTCTGGCTCTAAAACCCTTTTGGTAGGGGGGAAGGGGCCTTGGCTATTTCACCCCAGTGACTCAGCCCATGTCCTAAGATAAAAGCATAACATTTAGCTAGGGCACGCCCGACTGCTAACCCTCGGTAGTTACCTTTATCCCTTGAATCACCGTTCTTATGGAGAGGTGTGTGGTAGGAGGTCTTCAACTGCTCCGGGTAGTCCCCAGTGCTCCTGATATGCTTCAACAACCTATGTAAGTGAGAAACAAGTAAATTAACAAAGCAGCCCTCAACCTCCGTGGTAGCACCTTTGTAGCACTCCGTTGGTTTCCGATCAGGCCCACAAGCATTATGATAGCCCAAAGCTAAAAGGCTCATAAAGCTGGGCCGCTACCTCTACCCGCTGTACCCACTGACCGGTGCTAGCTTCCCAGCCATTACCACCATTCCTGAGTTGACCATTAATAAAGCTCAGGATAGCCTCTGCATCACCGTCTATGTGAGCATTCTCTTCATTTAACAGGCCTTCAAAATATGTCCGCCAGTCATTGACATCGGAAAGCAAACATTCACTCTACACAGTTGAGTCAAGTAGTTGCCAGAAGGAATGGGAGTTTTCCTTGCATTTCTTAAGAAGCTCCTCAAAGTGCTTCATATGCTATGGTCACTCAGAAGCTCTCCAATCTTTGGGCCCATTGCAGAGATGGGTATATCCAAAACCTGCAGGTTGGTGGATCAGCACCTGGGCGTCGTCCTGGTTGGCAATAAAGTTCAGAGGAGCTGGGGCCACATAGCAGGCACTGATAAAAATCCCTCGTCCTTCCAGGTGGAGCGCCCCCCAAAACACCCAAACTATCCATGCCTTTAGGGGCTTTCGATGTACCTAGAAGATGAACATTATTGGCAAGACTATGGGTAATCCAAACTGAACCCCCACCTCCATGCATAGAACTTGCTACAGTGAAGAGTGTTGAACCCTGAGGTAAAATCAGGCTAACAATATCATACTTTTTAATATCCATGGGGCTACCGCTTATAATGCATTTCTGGCCCTGAAAGTTACGGTGGTTATGGGGTCTGCTACCCTTCTTCCCTGTTCCCTCCCCTTTTCCTGTCCTTCATGGTGGCCCTTGCCTTGTCCGTCCCCTTCCCCAACATATCCTCGTCTGGCATCAGCGTCAGAGTAACATAGCTAGAGTAAAACAAAGGGAAAAATAAATAAAACATCATAGTTAAAAATTCATCTACAGTAAAAGAAGTGAAGGTATGACAGACAAAACTTAACTGACTAAAAGAGGAGAAAAAGATCACGGCTTAAAGGTAACATCTAGGAGTTATAGACAAGCTAAATAAAAGAAGATTTCACGAACAAAAAATCGCGTTTTGGCGGCGACGGCCAATAGGGGTAATAGGGGTGACAGTACGACAGAGAAAATCTGCTAAACTAAAAGTTCCTAAAAAAAACTAGAACAACTACCTAAAAATCGATAACTACATAAAATAAATAAATACCTAACTAATAACGATTTCTATAGGCAAGCAGGAGGGCCGCGACCAGCCCACCGACTTGCACTATCATAGCTTAACAGGACTTACTTCAGACAAAGCTTTGCCACGATCCAATTCCTGGCAAGCTTATTTTATTGTTACCGACACTGATTACTTCGGCTGCTACCACAAAAAACCACCCATCCCTCATCGGGAATCTCTAAACTTTCTAAGCTAACATTAGGATTAACTTTCCTATTCTTCCTTAAGTGAAATTTAAAAAGCGCTTTAATATTTATGAACCTATAGAAGATTTCCTGGAATCTATAGCTTGTCCAGCAAAAGGCTCAATAAAGTTAAAAGCGAAAATTTTCTTGGAGCAAATATACGTTCCACATGTTTTGGATTTCTGACGATAGCTTCTTGCAATTTTGCAGGGATAAAAATTAGGAAGCTGCGATTACACAATAGCTGTTAGAAATTTTAATTTTAATAAAGCAAAGCAATTAAATATTACACCGATTGCCCGTACGGCCACGACCGACTTCACCGGCTCGACCGCTTCTCCGACCGTAAGCTGGCAGTTCTATCAATGCTGGCTCATTATCATCGCTATGATGTTGCGATCTGGGCTTCTAGCCCCCGTTTGAGGAACCACCGCGCCAAACTGTTGTGCCATGACTGCGGTGTATGATCGCTCAGGCCAAAGTTGCGTTGTTTAGGAGAAAAACTATATATCTTTGTTTGTTGTGAGAGAAATTATCACTTGCCCTGTACATTCATGACCACAAATGACTGCCATTATTCTATACGGGCTTTTCGTGAATTAAGTACATAAATAAAACGTAGCATAAAAATATCCGTCAATTGTGAAGCGTAGACTTCTCTTATGCAGAAGTCAAGTTCTTGGATGAGAGTACGGGAAATGCCGTAGATTTGTTTTGTCTATACAGTGTTTCCCTTATCTCTAACTTAGCTCTAACCTAATATAAGTGACGCTTTTGAGTCATGTCAAGGAGTTAAGCAGGGCTGTCCACTTAGCCCCACTTTGTTTGGTTTTTTTATTGAGGGCTTTGCTGACTACGTAGAAACTAAGGACTTGTGCAACCCAAAGGGCATGTATGTGGAGGATATACCTGTGGTTGATAGCACTCGCATCCCAACCATGTTCTATGCCGATGATCTCTTACTTGCGCACAACCACCGACTGCTAATGTGTGTCCTCACGGCTTTGGGTGAATGGTGTACTGCCTTTGGTATGACTGTTCATACCCGTAAATGTGAGGTAGTCTATTTTCACCCTGACCAGAAGCATCGACTGTTGGCTTCCCAAGTCCTGAGGGTAGGACTGAGATGTTTAGATGGCAATCGGTACGAGTTTCAAGAGATGAAGTGGGTCACTCGGGCCAGGTAATTAGGCCTTTATTACGGTCCAGACTCACCTTTTGAATCCTGCACTAATGAGCTTTTTGAGGCAGGGCAATGCGCTATGTATGCCCTCATCGATAAACTTAACAGAAGGGGCCTCTTTATTCCTCGGATAGCCCTGAGGTGTCTCGACACTCAAATACGTGCAATTCTCTCTTATGGTGCTCAAGTGTGGAGTCCGTATTTTCTTTCACCATTACTTGATAACCCCCATGATACGCAAGGCAGGTGCTGTTATTTTGAACGTGCGATGGAGGATTGCATGGTGGGGATTCAACGAACTTTTCTTAGAACACTTGCATCCATTGGCAGGGTCCCTGATAACAGACTTCTTTTCAGAGAATTCAGTCAGGATCCCCTACATCTTTATTGGGCTACTCTTGTGTTTCGTTTTTGGAACAGATTAGTGCGAGGTAGAAATGGTATCTTCTATAATGTGTTTCGTGAAGAAATTCGTACTGCACTCTTGTCTGATTGTTCTAGCCCTACTTGGGGTTCTTTTGTCCTAAAAATGTTGAGATGCTTGGGGAATTGGCCAGATGTTCCCATTGACTTAGATCTCGAAGATCGTGTGAATTTCTTGGCTTCTAGAGAGATCTGTGTTGGCTCTGTCATGTTTACCCTGGAGGAATGCTTCAATGAAGATTGGTTAAGCCCACGTCTGCTTACCCAACCGCGTGATTTTGTATCTGATGGTGGTAAACCTGGCGTGAAAATGTGTAGGCACACTAATTGGATGGGTATGCCGCAGCATGGTGCTAGCTATATCCCAATGCCTGCCTACACATCCCTTCTTCGTTTTCGTCTTGGTGCTTGGGCTCTAGAAGTAAACCGCCCTAATGGTCGGCCAAGAGAGCAACGCTGGTGCCGTGTTTGCAATAATGCTGATGCTGTGGAAGATGAGTACCATGTGATGATGGAATGTCCTGCCTATGATGAAATCCGTGCCGATTTTGCTAGCTTAGGAGTGGGACAGAACTCGACAATGCTTCAGGTTATGTCAATACAGGATCAATTACACCTTGCTCGGATTATTCATAGCATCCGTCAAAAGCGCATGTCGCATGTTGGCAGGACTTGACCTTGTCCTGCAGTATGTTTCTCTTTCACTAGTGTATCGTTTCGCTATCTTTTTACTATCATTTTTCTTTCTTTTTCACTGCTCGTTCTTGCAGTCCTTTGAGCCTCCTGGCTCGTACGGGCCTTACGAGCTCTTCCTGAGTTTGTAACATCATCATCATCATCAGCTCTAACCTGCATCCGCCGTTGTAGAGCATCAGTGACATAGTTCTACACTAGTAATTGCGTTTCAGTTTTCCATTAGTACAATGGATGGCGGTGATGGTAATGGCAGTTACTAACCACCCACCACCCGCCCAATACCTAACTGCGCCACTAGGGCGATATGCGGATGTCTCTACTGGCCATTTGGAGCAACTTAGAATCGTCGGGGTACTATCATGTGTTGCAAGTCAATGTGTTTGCAGGTCATGGTTTCTCAGCTTGGACGATTTCGTGGAGATGTGGTTATATTAATTGTAACGTACTGAGGACAAGAAAACGGTTTGTGAAATAATTTTTTTTTGCGAAAGAAAAAAGCCAATTACAGTGAATCACACCCCAAGAGGGGTCCCCTGACCCTGATTCCAATTCGCAACCAATTGACCCCAATTCGAAGTCCAATTCAGTCGAATCACACCGAATTGGGCTACATGTGAACACGACCTTACTTTCACCTAATCGTCAATCAATTATGGACACTGCTGAAGATAAAGCATTTTGCCACCTCATTTGCTTTCAATTGATGAGGCAAAGGCATCTTTTTATGTTCTACCTTTCGCTTCATCTTTGTTGCTTACAGCAGTCATACCAGGATGGCGATGCTGCAGCGGAACAGACTCTATGGGCCTGCTCTTATCCTGAAAATCAAAGAAAGCGAAGGCGCACAAAGCCAACATGTAACTCCTTACTGCACTGGCATGATGCACGATTCAGATATAAACTACATTTTCAGGCTATTATTGAAAACTTCCAGGCTATCATTGATGTACGCGCCATAGACCTTCAGTGTGAAAATTAGCTAGGATTATGCATAGGTGCGTGAGCAGGCGTGCATTACTCTGTGTTTCCTAAGTGGCGGTACCCTATGTATGGCATTGGTAGGGCGGGTAAAGTGTGGGTAACCAATGGGCGGCATCAGTAATCCTGCCTATTAAAGAAATACTTCCTGTGTCTTCTTTTGCAAGGTATCGGTAGTTTTTCCCTTCTTTTATTAGGTTTTGACTTAAGTGGCATTATCTACTTTTGAAATAAGGAGTTGTCAAGATAATACAGGTTTCTGGTTCTTTCATCAGGTTAGGCAGGTTAGCTATCGGTGTGGTCCTGCTCCATCTCCTTGTTGATAGCAGATAAGCAAGCAACTGTAAGCCCAGGACGTACAGAATGTGCAATAAAGAGATAGAACATGTGCTAGGTGGGCAAGTAACACTGTGATGAGAAAGGAATGGTCCTCAACCACCACCCCCGCTGCCTTCTCCTCCGCCACAACCCTAACCACCCCTCCTGCTGGCCCCCCACCTCCTCCACTGCCCCCCCCACCAACTCCACCACCATCACCACCCCGCCGCCTCCTCTGCCATCTCCACTGGCCCAGCTGCCACCCCCCTCACCATTGCTGCCATCACCCCCTGCAGCTCCTCCCCCATCACTGTTACCTAAGCTCCGCTAGCTGGTGCTGACATCTGCACATCACTCACCATGTGTGCGCATCAATTATTGCACTCATGTTAATTATCCCACACGCATCAATCATAGTGTGCATGTGATCACATGTGTGGTTCATTGTGCATGTGAAGGTTAGCATATGTATCTGCACAAGAATTGATAAGCATGTGATAATTAATGTTCATGCACAGAATAATTGACGTGCGTGCACAACTATTAAGGTGCGTGCCATGATTGAAGTGTGCCCCTATTTCACTCAGACTCAGCACATCCTTTAGCCTCATTGTTGCAGAACAATTGACACTTTGCTACTGCACCTATTACCTTTTTCCGCTTCGTAGGTTCCTAGGGGGCAGGGGGTAATGATTGATGGGGGTGAGAGGGGGTCAGGAGGTCCCCCATCCCCATCAATCATTTGTACGGCAACTGCACGACAGGCATAAAAGCAGTACAAGTGTGCTCTGTATGGAGGCTAACCTGTGACCCAGAAATGGTGGCAGCCCAACTGTAAATACAATTACGTGCAATATTTGCAGCTCATTAAAGTATTACAAGTGTCTTGCTTAGTAATATTACATCAACTGCTATACTCAAAGAATGATCATTGGCGCATTTTAGACCAGTAACCAACAGGGACTGGTTACAACTGTTTTTCGTAGTTTATACTTTCCTTCCAAGCACCTATACACCTGCTGGGTGCTGAACCTGGGAAAATCACTGCTTTCGGAGAAGTCCACGTGGGTGAAAGGATGAAACCCCCTATCCTCCACACATAATGTTATTTTCGGCCAGACTTTCTTTCGTTAGTTTGATTGTAACTTTGCAAACGTTCAGTGGTCGTTAGCTTGGCTCCAGGAGTGGTTTCTGTCTTCCCTGGAGTTAGTTATTTTGGCGCGCTCTTTCTGTACGGCCTGCCTTGGCGCCAGTATAACTTCGCTCATTGCGAGGTTCTCTTCAGCTAATTTGTAAGGTTCATTACGATTTATGGCTTGAGACTTCTTCCTTGTCTCTTGAGGCTTTCGTGTGACTGTTAGCTCAACTTATGGAGATCAGACTTGCAGCGAAGGCAGTCGCTGTTTAATAGGTTATGAGCCCCGCTTTGCGTTGTGGTGGCTGTGTTCATTTGAATTGAGTTGTTTGGTTAACACCTTTTTGAGGCAGAAGCTCAGGTCACGGTCGGCAACATGGGCAATGGCGATCCCCACTCCTGGAACGAGTTGCTCAAGACGACCAATTGCAACAATTGGTTTTTGAAGATGGAAGCTATACTTCAGTATGAAGATCTGGACTTCGTGCTGGATCCGTCGTTCGCTCTCCCGAGCGTCGATGATCCTGGCTACGCTGCGATGGTCAAGAAAGTCAAGAAAGCCCGCGCCATCATCATCATTCGTCTGGAGGCTACGGATCACAAGACTATCATCGATTCGACCAAAGAAGCTAAGGATCTGTGGGCCGGGTTGAAGGGTTGGGCGGGACAATTGAACGTTGCCGAACTCAACGCTGTTTCGAGGACGTTTCAGTCTTTAGAAATGCATCTCAACGAAAAGATGCATGACTACATGACTAGGGCGTTGAACCTGTATGACAAGTTGAGCAAGCATAAGGACTTCGCGCAGTCCGAACGCAACGGAATTATTCAAATTGTTCGCGGGTTGCCTGATGCGCTCTATGCCACTGAGAAGAAGATTTTCGTTATGTCCAATTACCCGAAGGACTTTAGTGAGTTGAAGGAGAAGCTTTTGGCGATGGAGGCCGAGTCACTGTCAGTAAGGAGGACAGAGTCCGACACCGCGACAGCGTTTTTTGCTGGTCGCGGTGGCCCGCACATTCGCTGCTTCAATTGCGGCGGCAATCACTTTGCCCGTGAATGCCCTGCGAACAAGGGCAGTGCTTCAAACACTTCGGGCTCTGGTCGCTCGCTTGGTGAGTCTCACGCAGCAAGTGATGGGTCAACGCTGCGTTGTGACTGGTGTGGTAAGCCTGGTCATGTGGAAGACAGGTGCTTTAAGAAAAAGCAAGGAAAGCCTAAGGAAACGAAGGCCGATGTTGTTGCGCTGACGTTGGTTGCACGCGAGCAGGAATTTGTTCCGGCCCCTACAGTGAAAGCTGCTGCGGCTGCGAAGCAGCTGAACCGATACAGGGAGATGGGTCCACGCTTTGTGTCCCTGGCCGAGATGTATTATATTCAAGGCCTACGATCGGAGGTTGACCAAGACCGGACCGTCACCAGTCCATGGTGGCTGGACTCTGGTAGTAAGTACCACATAACCGGTGATCTGAGCGTTTTGCATGATTATTGTGCTGTTACCCCGGGCCTGGAAATTTCTATTGAGGTTGGCAACGGCAATGTGCTTCGTGCGGTAGGATATGGAAACGTGGTCCCTAGCAAGGCACCGGGCATTACCATTGAGGGTGTCTTTTACGTTCCTGGCTTTAAGCACAACCTTATCTCCGTCTCTGTTCTGACGGAAAAGGGTTATAGCATCGTTTTTGACACAAATGAGGCACGGGTGGCACGGAATGGCGTCTGCATTCGTGCGTCCAAGTGCACCACAGGCCTCTACAAGCTGCTGAGCAGTGCCTATTGCTCTGAGGAATTTGCCAAGCCTAGCCCTCCCCCCGAGCTCAACGTTCCTGCCTTCACAGCTACGATTCCTCACTCCGAAGTGGCAGGCTTATGGCACCAACGTTTTGGACACTTGGGTGTGCTGAACTTGAAAAGGTTAGTCCACGAAGGAATGGTGAAGGGCATTGATCTGTCCAATGCCCAGCTACGTGAGTTTGAAGGGCAGGACTGTGAGCCGTGCATTTTGGGCAAGCAGACCCGTGATCCTTTCCCCACGTCAGAATCTGTCACTTCTTGTCCGTTGGAGCTTGTGCATCTGGACGTTTGTGGGCCATTGCCTGTCTCTAGTAATGGGCATAGATTCTTCGTCACTATGCTCGATGATTTCACAGGCATTTCGGTTGTTCAGCCCATCAAGCATAAGTCTGATGTTTTCGATTTCATTGAGAGAGGTGTTACTCTGCTTGAAGTGCAGTGCGAGCATAAGCTTAAGTGCCTTCGTACGGACAATGGTGGTGAGTTCGTCAATTCACGGCTTAAATCCTTCTGTATGCAGCGTGGGGTGAGGCATGAGTTATCAGCACCTTACTCGCCCCAACAGAATGGGAAAGCTGAGCGTCTTAACCGCACCCTCCTGGATAAGGTTCGTGCGATGCTCGCAGAGTCAGGTGTTTCGAAGTCTTTATGGCACGAGGCCCTTAGCACGGCTTGCTACCTTCGTAACCGCTCTCCTCTTGCTGGTAAATCGAAGACTCCCTATGAGTCGTTTACTGGCGATGTCCCTGATGTCTCTCATCTGCGGGTTTTTGGCTGTGTGGCCTATGCTCATGTGCCAAAGGGACAGTCTGATAAATTAAGCCCCCGTGCACGGAAAGGGATCTTCCTGGGCTATGAGCCGAACACTAAGGCTTATTGTATTCTGGTTGATGGAAGCATCATGGTGTCTCGGGATGTTGATTTCCGTGAGTCTGTTTTTGTGGCTAACGGGGATGACGTGGAAGAGCAGAGTGTCGACGAAGAAATAGCATTAGGCGGTTTAGGTATCAGCCACAATCGTGCAAGCGAGGACACTGGTCCTGCTCCTGTTCCCGCTGCTGATGCCCCCGTTGCTATCACGGATGAGGCCGGCAGTGTTGTGCCTGATCCCGCTGCTGGAGCCCCCACAATCCTCGTGGATGAGGCCGGCGGAGTTGATCCCATGCCTGCCCCTGCTGCTGGTGCCCCTACTAATTTGGTGGGTGAGGCCGGCGGGATTGGCCCCCATATTAATCCCACTGCTGGTGCCTCTGCTGATCTTCAAGCAGATGAGGCCGGTGAGACTGTGGTTGAGGACGATGACCTCCCCCCTCTCCTTGATGATGTTGATCTTGGTGATGAAGATGAGGAGAGCAGTTCAGAAGAGGACAGTACCCCTCCAGTTCGGACATCGGCGAGAGAGAAGAAGCCAAATACGATGCTTAGGGATTACGTGTTGTTTGCAGAAGGAAAGGAGTCATCAGAGCCAAATACCTTAGCTGAGGCTCAGGCTAGATCTGACTGGCCACATTGGAAAGCGGCGATGGATGAGGAAATGAAATCTCTTCTGGAGAATCGTACTTGGGACCTCGAGGAGTTACCAAAGAGTGCCAAGAAAATTGGCCTCAAGTGGGTTTTTAAGCTGAAGCGTGATGCTAATGGGAAAATCGAGCGTTATAAGGCCCGACTTGCCGCTAAGGGCTTCACTCAGAAGGAAGGAGTTGATTTTGGCGAAGTTTTTGCCCCTGTTGGTAAGTATACCAGCCTTCGAGCACTTCTTGCAGTGGTTGCAGCGCAAAACCTGGAACTTCACCAACTTGACATAAAAACGGCGTTTCTTAATGGGGTGTTGGAGGAGGAAGTGTTTACTGAGCAACCTGCCGGGTATGAGCAGGGAGGTGCCAATGTGGCCTGTCACCTGCGCCGTGCCTTGTATGGTCTTCGTCAGGCTCCTCGTACCTGGTATGTCAGGCTTCGTTCCACCTTAGAGCAGATGGGTTTTAAGCCCTCCTCCGCAGATCCTGGTCTCTTTATCAAAGGTGAAGGTGAGAATCGTGTCCACATCCTTGTTTATGTTGATGATCTTCTTATTGCCTGCAACTCGTGTGCCATAGCTGAAGAAATAAAGTCCCAGTTGCGAAGTGTGTTTGAAATGCGAGACCTAGGGGAGTCTAACTTTTACTTGGGTTTTGAGATTCGGCGTGATCGGTCGGCAAAAACCCTGCACATCTCACAGAAGCGTTTCGTTAAGGAATTGTTGTCTAAGTTTGGCATGGATGGAGCTAATGGGCGGTCAATTCCCATGGATGCCAATGTTCGCTTAAGTTCAGATGGAGAGTCACTCGATACATCACTTTTTCCATACAGTGAGCTGGTTGGCAGTCTTTTGTACCTCTCTGTTTGCAGTCGCCCGGACATATCATTTGCCGTGGGAGCACTGGCAAGGCACATGGCCAAGCCCACAACTGATCACTGGTGTGCGGCAAAATGTGTGCTAAGATACCTGGTGTCAACACCGGACGTAGGTATTAAATATGGCGGAAATCTTAGCTTAGTTGGTTACTGTGACTCGGATCTAGCTGGTTCTGTGGGCAGGCGTTCAACCACCGGTTATGTTTTCGTGCTAGGTGGAGGAGCTATCAGCTGGTCTTCGAAGTTACAAAGCACGGTTGCAACGTCAACAGCGGAGGCTGAGTACATGGCGGCTGCTTCCACCATCAAGGAGGCACTCTGGTTACGTCATTTGCTTCACGACCTGGGATTAGAAGTGACGAGCGTTCCAATCAAGTGTGACAACCGTGCCTGTATATCAATGTTGGAGAGTCCAATTTCGTCTGCGCGCACTAAGCACATTGATGTGTGCCACCACTTTGCCCGAGAGAGAGTTGAGAGGGGTGAAGTCAGAATGGTGCAGTGTAGCACGCTGGATCAAATGTCAGATTTTTTAACGAAGGCCCTTCCCAAGCAGAAAATTCAGTTGTGCATGCACGGACTGGGTCTGGGTTAGTCTCATGTGCGTGGGAGCTTTGTCTCTAGCCACCACCGCTGCCTTTTTTCAGTCTGACCTCCTTAGTCCAAGTCTGTCCGCGTGGGAGTGTTATTTTCGGCCAGACTTTCTTTCGTTAGTTTGATCATAACTTTGCAAACGTTCAGTGGTCGTTAGCTTGGCTCCAGGAGTGGTTTCTGTCTTCCCTGGAGTTAGTTATTTTGGCGCGCTCTTTCTGTACGGCCTGCCTTGGCGCCAGTATAACTTCGCTCATTGCGAGGTTCTCTTCAGCTAATTTGTAAGGTTCATTACGATTTATGGCTTGAGACTTCTTCCTTGTCTCTTGAGGCTTTCGTGTGACTGTTAGCTCAACTTATGGAGATCAGACTTGCAGCGAAGGCAGTCGCTGTTTAATAGGTTATGAGCCCCGCTTTGCGTTGTGGTGGCTGTGTTCATTTGAATTGAGTTGTTTGGTTAACACCTTTTTGAGGCAGAAGCTCAGGTCACGGTCGGCAACATGGGCAATGGCGATCCCCACTCCTGGAACGAGTTGCTCAAGACGACCAATTGCAACAATTGGTTTTTGAAGATGGAAGCTATACTTCAGTATGAAGATCTGGACTTCGTGCTGGATCCGTCGTTCGCTCTCCCGAGCGTCGATGATCCTGGCTACGCTGCGATGGTCAAGAAAGTCAAGAAAGCCCGCGCCATCATCATCATTCGTCTGGAGGCTACGGATCACAAGACTATCATCGATTCGACCAAAGAAGCTAAGGATCTGTGGGCCGGGTTGAAGGGTTGGGCGGGACAATTGAACGTTGCCGAACTCAACGCTGTTTCGAGGACGTTTCAGTCTTTAGAAATGCATCTCAACGAAAAGATGCATGACTACATGACTAGGGCGTTGAACCTGTATGACAAGTTGAGCAAGCATAAGGACTTCGCGCAGTCCGAACGCAACGGAATTATTCAAATTGTTCGCGGGTTGCCTGATGCGCTCTATGCCACTGAGAAGAAGATTTTCGTTATGTCCAATTACCCGAAGGACTTTAGTGAGTTGAAGGAGAAGCTTTTGGCGATGGAGGCCGAGTCACTGTCAGTAAGGAGGACAGAGTCCGACACCGCGACAGCGTTTTTTGCTGGTCGCGGTGGCCCGCACATTCGCTGCTTCAATTGCGGCGGCAATCACTTTGCCCGTGAATGCCCTGCGAACAAGGGCAGTGCTTCAAACACTTCGGGCTCTGGTCGCTCGCTTGGTGAGTCTCACGCAGCAAGTGATGGGTCAACGCTGCGTTGTGACTGGTGTGGTAAGCCTGGTCATGTGGAAGACAGGTGCTTTAAGAAAAAGCAAGGAAAGCCTAAGGAAACGAAGGCCGATGTTGTTGCGCTGACGTTGGTTGCACGCGAGCAGGAATTTGTTCCGGCCCCTACAGTGAAAGCTGCTGCGGCTGCGAAGCAGCTGAACCGATACAGGGAGATGGGTCCACGCTTTGTGTCCCTGGCCGAGATGTATTATATTCAAGGCCTACGATCGGAGGTTGACCAAGACCGGACCGTCACCAGTCCATGGTGGCTGGACTCTGGTAGTAAGTACCACATAACCGGTGATCTGAGCGTTTTGCATGATTATTGTGCTGTTACCCCGGGCCTGGAAATTTCTATTGAGGTTGGCAACGGCAATGTGCTTCGTGCGGTAGGATATGGAAACGTGGTCCCTAGCAAGGCACCGGGCATTACCATTGAGGGTGTCTTTTACGTTCCTGGCTTTAAGCACAACCTTATCTCCGTCTCTGTTCTGACGGAAAAGGGTTATAGCATCGTTTTTGACACAAATGAGGCACGGGTGGCACGGAATGGCGTCTGCATTCGTGCGTCCAAGTGCACCACAGGCCTCTACAAGCTGCTGAGCAGTGCCTATTGCTCTGAGGAATTTGCCAAGCCTAGCCCTCCCCCCGAGCTCAACGTTCCTGCCTTCACAGCTACGATTCCTCACTCCGAAGTGGCAGGCTTATGGCACCAACGTTTTGGACACTTGGGTGTGCTGAACTTGAAAAGGTTAGTCCACGAAGGAATGGTGAAGGGCATTGATCTGTCCAATGCCCAGCTACGTGAGTTTGAAGGGCAGGACTGTGAGCCGTGCATTTTGGGCAAGCAGACCCGTGATCCTTTCCCCACGTCAGAATCTGTCACTTCTTGTCCGTTGGAGCTTGTGCATCTGGACGTTTGTGGGCCATTGCCTGTCTCTAGTAATGGGCATAGATTCTTCGTCACTATGCTCGATGATTTCACAGGCATTTCGGTTGTTCAGCCCATCAAGCATAAGTCTGATGTTTTCGATTTCATTGAGAGAGGTGTTACTCTGCTTGAAGTGCAGTGCGAGCATAAGCTTAAGTGCCTTCGTACGGACAATGGTGGTGAGTTCGTCAATTCACGGCTTAAATCCTTCTGTATGCAGCGTGGGGTGAGGCATGAGTTATCAGCACCTTACTCGCCCCAACAGAATGGGAAAGCTGAGCGTCTTAACCGCACCCTCCTGGATAAGGTTCGTGCGATGCTCGCAGAGTCAGGTGTTTCGAAGTCTTTATGGCACGAGGCCCTTAGCACGGCTTGCTACCTTCGTAACCGCTCTCCTCTTGCTGGTAAATCGAAGACTCCCTATGAGTCGTTTACTGGCGATGTCCCTGATGTCTCTCATCTGCGGGTTTTTGGCTGTGTGGCCTATGCTCATGTGCCAAAGGGACAGTCTGATAAATTAAGCCCCCGTGCACGGAAAGGGATCTTCCTGGGCTATGAGCCGAACACTAAGGCTTATTGTATTCTGGTTGATGGAAGCATCATGGTGTCTCGGGATGTTGATTTCCGTGAGTCTGTTTTTGTGGCTAACGGGGATGACGTGGAAGAGCAGAGTGTCGACGAAGAAATAGCATTAGGCGGTTTAGGTATCAGCCACAATCGTGCAAGCGAGGACACTGGTCCTGCTCCTGTTCCCGCTGCTGATGCCCCCGTTGCTATCACGGATGAGGCCGGCGGTGTTGTGCCTGATCCCGCTGCTGGAGCCCCCACAATCCTCGTGGATGAGGCCGGCGGAGTTGATCCCATGCCTGCCCCTGCTGCTGGTGCCCCTACTAATTTGGTGGGTGAGGCCGGCGGGATTGGCCCCCATATTAATCCCACTGCTGGTGCCTCTGCTGATCTTCAAGCAGATGAGGCCGGTGAGACTGTGGTTGAGGACGATGACCTCCCCCCTCTCCTTGATGATGTTGATCTTGGTGATGAAGATGAGGAGAGCAGTTCAGAAGAGGACAGTACCCCTCCAGTTCGGACATCGGCGAGAGAGAAGAAGCCAAATACGATGCTTAGGGATTACGTGTTGTTTGCAGAAGGAAAGGAGTCATCAGAGCCAAATACCTTAGCTGAGGCTCAGGCTAGATCTGACTGGCCACATTGGAAAGCGGCGATGGATGAGGAAATGAAATCTCTTCTGGAGAATCGTACTTGGGACCTCGAGGAGTTACCAAAGAGTGCCAAGAAAATTGGCCTCAAGTGGGTTTTTAAGCTGAAGCGTGATGCTAATGGGAAAATCGAGCGTTATAAGGCCCGACTTGCCGCTAAGGGCTTCACTCAGAAGGAAGGAGTTGATTTTGGCGAAGTTTTTGCCCCTGTTGGTAAGTATACCAGCCTTCGAGCACTTCTTGCAGTGGTTGCAGCGCAAAACCTGGAACTTCACCAACTTGACATAAAAACGGCGTTTCTTAATGGGGTGTTGGAGGAGGAAGTGTTTACTGAGCAACCTGCCGGGTATGAGCAGGGAGGTGCCAATGTGGCCTGTCACCTGCGCCGTGCCTTGTATGGTCTTCGTCAGGCTCCTCGTACCTGGTATGTCAGGCTTCGTTCCACCTTAGAGCAGATGGGTTTTAAGCCCTCCTCCGCAGATCCTGGTCTCTTTATCAAAGGTGAAGGTGAGAATCGTGTCCACATCCTTGTTTATGTTGATGATCTTCTTATTGCCTGCAACTCGTGTGCCATAGCTGAAGAAATAAAGTCCCAGTTGCGAAGTGTGTTTGAAATGCGAGACCTAGGGGAGTCTAACTTTTACTTGGGTTTTGAGATTCGGCGTGATCGGTCGGCAAAAACCCTGCACATCTCACAGAAGCGTTTCGTTAAGGAATTGTTGTCTAAGTTTGGCATGGATGGAGCTAATGGGCGGTCAATTCCCATGGATGCCAATGTTCGCTTAAGTTCAGATGGAGAGTCACTCGATACATCACTTTTTCCATACAGTGAGCTGGTTGGCAGTCTTTTGTACCTCTCTGTTTGCAGTCGCCCGGACATATCATTTGCCGTGGGAGCACTGGCAAGGCACATGGCCAAGCCCACAACTGATCACTGGTGTGCGGCAAAATGTGTGCTAAGATACCTGGTGTCAACACCGGACGTAGGTATTAAATATGGCGGAAATCTTAGCTTAGTTGGTTACTGTGACTCGGATCTAGCTGGTTCTGTGGGCAGGCGTTCAACCACCGGTTATGTTTTCGTGCTAGGTGGAGGAGCTATCAGCTGGTCTTCGAAGTTACAAAGCACGGTTGCAACGTCAACAGCGGAGGCTGAGTACATGGCGGCTGCTTCCACCATCAAGGAGGCACTCTGGTTACGTCATTTGCTTCACGACCTGGGATTAGAAGTGACGAGCGTTCCAATCAAGTGTGACAACCGTGCCTGTATATCAATGTTGGAGAGTCCAATTTCGTCTGCGCGCACTAAGCACATTGATGTGTGCCACCACTTTGCCCGAGAGAGAGTTGAGAGGGGTGAAGTCAGAATGGTGCAGTGTAGCACGCTGGATCAAATGTCAGATTTTTTAACGAAGGCCCTTCCCAAGCAGAAAATTCAGTTGTGCATGCACGGACTGGGTCTGGGTTAGTCTCATGTGCGTGGGAGCTTTGTCTCTAGCCACCACCGCTGCCTTTTTTCAGTCTGACCTCCTTAGTCCAAGTCTGTCCGCGTGGGAGTGTTATTTTCGGCCAGACTTTCTTTCGTTAGTTTGATCATAACTTTGCAAACGTTCAGTGGTCGTTAGCTTGGCTCCAGGAGTGGTTTCTGTCTTCCCTGGAGTTAGTTATTTTGGCGCGCTCTTTCTGTACGGCCTGCCTTGGCGCCAGTATAACTTCGCTCATTGCGAGGTTCTCTTCAGCTAATTTGTAAGGTTCATTACGATTTATGGCTTGAGACTTCTTCCTTGTCTCTTGAGGCTTTCGTGTGACTGTTAGCTCAACTTATGGAGATCAGACTTGCAGCGAAGGCAGTCGCTGTTTAATAGGTTATGAGCCCCGCTTTGCGTTGTGGTGGCTGTGTTCATTTGAATTGAGTTGTTTGGTTAACACCTTTTTGAGGCAGAAGCTCAGGTCACGGTCGGCAACATGGGCAATGGCGATCCCCACTCCTGGAACGAGTTGCTCAAGACGACCAATTGCAACAATTGGTTTTTGAAGATGGAAGCTATACTTCAGTATGAAGATCTGGACTTCGTGCTGGATCCGTCGTTCGCTCTCCCGAGCGTCGATGATCCTGGCTACGCTGCGATGGTCAAGAAAGTCAAGAAAGCCCGCGCCATCATCATCATTCGTCTGGAGGCTACGGATCACAAGACTATCATCGATTCGACCAAAGAAGCTAAGGATCTGTGGGCCGGGTTGAAGGGTTGGGCGGGACAATTGAACGTTGCCGAACTCAACGCTGTTTCGAGGACGTTTCAGTCTTTAGAAATGCATCTCAACGAAAAGATGCATGACTACATGACTAGGGCGTTGAACCTGTATGACAAGTTGAGCAAGCATAAGGACTTCGCGCAGTCCGAACGCAACGGAATTATTCAAATTGTTCGCGGGTTGCCTGATGCGCTCTATGCCACTGAGAAGAAGATTTTCGTTATGTCCAATTACCCGAAGGACTTTAGTGAGTTGAAGGAGAAGCTTTTGGCGATGGAGGCCGAGTCACTGTCAGTAAGGAGGACAGAGTCCGACACCGCGACAGCGTTTTTTGCTGGTCGCGGTGGCCCGCACATTCGCTGCTTCAATTGCGGCGGCAATCACTTTGCCCGTGAATGCCCTGCGAACAAGGGCAGTGCTTCAAACACTTCGGGCTCTGGTCGCTCGCTTGGTGAGTCTCACGCAGCAAGTGATGGGTCAACGCTGCGTTGTGACTGGTGTGGTAAGCCTGGTCATGTGGAAGACAGGTGCTTTAAGAAAAAGCAAGGAAAGCCTAAGGAAACGAAGGCCGATGTTGTTGCGCTGACGTTGGTTGCACGCGAGCAGGAATTTGTTCCGGCCCCTACAGTGAAAGCTGCTGCGGCTGCGAAGCAGCTGAACCGATACAGGGAGATGGGTCCACGCTTTGTGTCCCTGGCCGAGATGTATTATATTCAAGGCCTACGATCGGAGGTTGACCAAGACCGGACCGTCA
This sequence comes from Volvox reticuliferus, assembly GCA_019650235.1. Taxonomy (NCBI): domain Eukaryota; kingdom Viridiplantae; phylum Chlorophyta; class Chlorophyceae; order Chlamydomonadales; family Volvocaceae; genus Volvox; species Volvox reticuliferus. The sequence continues at coordinate 273,932 of BNCP01000058.1, forward strand.
CCAGTCCATGGTGGCTGGACTCTGGTAGTAAGTACCACATAACCGGTGATCTGAGCGTTTTGCATGATTATTGTGCTGTTACCCCGGGCCTGGAAATTTCTATTGAGGTTGGCAACGGCAATGTGCTTCGTGCGGTAGGATATGGAAACGTGGTCCCTAGCAAGGCACCGGGCATTACCATTGAGGGTGTCTTTTACGTTCCTGGCTTTAAGCACAACCTTATCTCCGTCTCTGTTCTGACGGAAAAGGGTTATAGCATCGTTTTTGACACAAATGAGGCACGGGTGGCACGGAATGGCGTCTGCATTCGTGCGTCCAAGTGCACCACAGGCCTCTACAAGCTGCTGAGCAGTGCCTATTGCTCTGAGGAATTTGCCAAGCCTAGCCCTCCCCCCGAGCTCAACGTTCCTGCCTTCACAGCTACGATTCCTCACTCCGAAGTGGCAGGCTTATGGCACCAACGTTTTGGACACTTGGGTGTGCTGAACTTGAAAAGGTTAGTCCACGAAGGAATGGTGAAGGGCATTGATCTGTCCAATGCCCAGCTACGTGAGTTTGAAGGGCAGGACTGTGAGCCGTGCATTTTGGGCAAGCAGACCCGTGATCCTTTCCCCACGTCAGAATCTGTCACTTCTTGTCCGTTGGAGCTTGTGCATCTGGACGTTTGTGGGCCATTGCCTGTCTCTAGTAATGGGCATAGATTCTTCGTCACTATGCTCGATGATTTCACAGGCATTTCGGTTGTTCAGCCCATCAAGCATAAGTCTGATGTTTTCGATTTCATTGAGAGAGGTGTTACTCTGCTTGAAGTGCAGTGCGAGCATAAGCTTAAGTGCCTTCGTACGGACAATGGTGGTGAGTTCGTCAATTCACGGCTTAAATCCTTCTGTATGCAGCGTGGGGTGAGGCATGAGTTATCAGCACCTTACTCGCCCCAACAGAATGGGAAAGCTGAGCGTCTTAACCGCACCCTCCTGGATAAGGTTCGTGCGATGCTCGCAGAGTCAGGTGTTTCGAAGTCTTTATGGCACGAGGCCCTTAGCACGGCTTGCTACCTTCGTAACCGCTCTCCTCTTGCTGGTAAATCGAAGACTCCCTATGAGTCGTTTACTGGCGATGTCCCTGATGTCTCTCATCTGCGGGTTTTTGGCTGTGTGGCCTATGCTCATGTGCCAAAGGGACAGTCTGATAAATTAAGCCCCCGTGCACGGAAAGGGATCTTCCTGGGCTATGAGCCGAACACTAAGGCTTATTGTATTCTGGTTGATGGAAGCATCATGGTGTCTCGGGATGTTGATTTCCGTGAGTCTGTTTTTGTGGCTAACGGGGATGACGTGGAAGAGCAGAGTGTCGACGAAGAAATAGCATTAGGCGGTTTAGGTATCAGCCACAATCGTGCAAGCGAGGACACTGGTCCTGCTCCTGTTCCCGCTGCTGATGCCCCCGTTGCTATCACGGATGAGGCCGGCGGTGTTGTGCCTGATCCCGCTGCTGGAGCCCCCACAATCCTCGTGGATGAGGCCGGCGGAGTTGATCCCATGCCTGCCCCTGCTGCTGGTGCCCCTACTAATTTGGTGGGTGAGGCCGGCGGGATTGGCCCCCATATTAATCCCACTGCTGGTGCCTCTGCTGATCTTCAAGCAGATGAGGCCGGTGAGACTGTGGTTGAGGACGATGACCTCCCCCCTCTCCTTGATGATGTTGATCTTGGTGATGAAGATGAGGAGAGCAGTTCAGAAGAGGACAGTACCCCTCCAGTTCGGACATCGGCGAGAGAGAAGAAGCCAAATACGATGCTTAGGGATTACGTGTTGTTTGCAGAAGGAAAGGAGTCATCAGAGCCAAATACCTTAGCTGAGGCTCAGGCTAGATCTGACTGGCCACATTGGAAAGCGGCGATGGATGAGGAAATGAAATCTCTTCTGGAGAATCGTACTTGGGACCTCGAGGAGTTACCAAAGAGTGCCAAGAAAATTGGCCTCAAGTGGGTTTTTAAGCTGAAGCGTGATGCTAATGGGAAAATCGAGCGTTATAAGGCCCGACTTGCCGCTAAGGGCTTCACTCAGAAGGAAGGAGTTGATTTTGGCGAAGTTTTTGCCCCTGTTGGTAAGTATACCAGCCTTCGAGCACTTCTTGCAGTGGTTGCAGCGCAAAACCTGGAACTTCACCAACTTGACATAAAAACGGCGTTTCTTAATGGGGTGTTGGAGGAGGAAGTGTTTACTGAGCAACCTGCCGGGTATGAGCAGGGAGGTGCCAATGTGGCCTGTCACCTGCGCCGTGCCTTGTATGGTCTTCGTCAGGCTCCTCGTACCTGGTATGTCAGGCTTCGTTCCACCTTAGAGCAGATGGGTTTTAAGCCCTCCTCCGCAGATCCTGGTCTCTTTATCAAAGGTGAAGGTGAGAATCGTGTCCACATCCTTGTTTATGTTGATGATCTTCTTATTGCCTGCAACTCGTGTGCCATAGCTGAAGAAATAAAGTCCCAGTTGCGAAGTGTGTTTGAAATGCGAGACCTAGGGGAGTCTAACTTTTACTTGGGTTTTGAGATTCGGCGTGATCGGTCGGCAAAAACCCTGCACATCTCACAGAAGCGTTTCGTTAAGGAATTGTTGTCTAAGTTTGGCATGGATGGAGCTAATGGGCGGTCAATTCCCATGGATGCCAATGTTCGCTTAAGTTCAGATGGAGAGTCACTCGATACATCACTTTTTCCATACAGTGAGCTGGTTGGCAGTCTTTTGTACCTCTCTGTTTGCAGTCGCCCGGACATATCATTTGCCGTGGGAGCACTGGCAAGGCACATGGCCAAGCCCACAACTGATCACTGGTGTGCGGCAAAATGTGTGCTAAGATACCTGGTGTCAACACCGGACGTAGGTATTAAATATGGCGGAAATCTTAGCTTAGTTGGTTACTGTGACTCGGATCTAGCTGGTTCTGTGGGCAGGCGTTCAACCACCGGTTATGTTTTCGTGCTAGGTGGAGGAGCTATCAGCTGGTCTTCGAAGTTACAAAGCACGGTTGCAACGTCAACAGCGGAGGCTGAGTACATGGCGGCTGCTTCCACCATCAAGGAGGCACTCTGGTTACGTCATTTGCTTCACGACCTGGGATTAGAAGTGACGAGCGTTCCAATCAAGTGTGACAACCGTGCCTGTATATCAATGTTGGAGAGTCCAATTTCGTCTGCGCGCACTAAGCACATTGATGTGTGCCACCACTTTGCCCGAGAGAGAGTTGAGAGGGGTGAAGTCAGAATGGTGCAGTGTAGCACGCTGGATCAAATGTCAGATTTTTTAACGAAGGCCCTTCCCAAGCAGAAAATTCAGTTGTGCATGCACGGACTGGGTCTGGGTTAGTCTCATGTGCGTGGGAGCTTTGTCTCTAGCCACCACCGCTGCCTTTTTTCAGTCTGACCTCCTTAGTCCAAGTCTGTCCGCGTGGGAGTGTTATTTTCGGCCAGACTTTCTTTCGTTAGTTTGATCATAACTTTGCAAACGTTCAGTGGTCGTTAGCTTGGCTCCAGGAGTGGTTTCTGTCTTCCCTGGAGTTAGTTATTTTGGCGCGCTCTTTCTGTACGGCCTGCCTTGGCGCCAGTATAACTTCGCTCATTGCGAGGTTCTCTTCAGCTAATTTGTAAGGTTCATTACGATTTATGGCTTGAGACTTCTTCCTTGTCTCTTGAGGCTTTCGTGTGACTGTTAGCTCAACTTATGGAGATCAGACTTGCAGCGAAGGCAGTCGCTGTTTAATAGGTTATGAGCCCCGCTTTGCGTTGTGGTGGCTGTGTTCATTTGAATTGAGTTGTTTGGTTAACACCTTTTTGAGGCAGAAGCTCAGGTCACGGTCGGCAACATGGGCAATGGCGATCCCCACTCCTGGAACGAGTTGCTCAAGACGACCAATTGCAACAATTGGTTTTTGAAGATGGAAGCTATACTTCAGTATGAAGATCTGGACTTCGTGCTGGATCCGTCGTTCGCTCTCCCGAGCGTCGATGATCCTGGCTACGCTGCGATGGTCAAGAAAGTCAAGAAAGCCCGCGCCATCATCATCATTCGTCTGGAGGCTACGGATCACAAGACTATCATCGATTCGACCAAAGAAGCTAAGGATCTGTGGGCCGGGTTGAAGGGTTGGGCGGGACAATTGAACGTTGCCGAACTCAACGCTGTTTCGAGGACGTTTCAGTCTTTAGAAATGCATCTCAACGAAAAGATGCATGACTACATGACTAGGGCGTTGAACCTGTATGACAAGTTGAGCAAGCATAAGGACTTCGCGCAGTCCGAACGCAACGGAATTATTCAAATTGTTCGCGGGTTGCCTGATGCGCTCTATGCCACTGAGAAGAAGATTTTCGTTATGTCCAATTACCCGAAGGACTTTAGTGAGTTGAAGGAGAAGCTTTTGGCGATGGAGGCCGAGTCACTGTCAGTAAGGAGGACAGAGTCCGACACCGCGACAGCGTTTTTTGCTGGTCGCGGTGGCCCGCACATTCGCTGCTTCAATTGCGGCGGCAATCACTTTGCCCGTGAATGCCCTGCGAACAAGGGCAGTGCTTCAAACACTTCGGGCTCTGGTCGCTCGCTTGGTGAGTCTCACGCAGCAAGTGATGGGTCAACGCTGCGTTGTGACTGGTGTGGTAAGCCTGGTCATGTGGAAGACAGGTGCTTTAAGAAAAAGCAAGGAAAGCCTAAGGAAACGAAGGCCGATGTTGTTGCGCTGACGTTGGTTGCACGCGAGCAGGAATTTGTTCCGGCCCCTACAGTGAAAGCTGCTGCGGCTGCGAAGCAGCTGAACCGATACAGGGAGATGGGTCCACGCTTTGTGTCCCTGGCCGAGATGTATTATATTCAAGGCCTACGATCGGAGGTTGACCAAGACCGGACCGTCACCAGTCCATGGTGGCTGGACTCTGGTAGTAAGTACCACATAACCGGTGATCTGAGCGTTTTGCATGATTATTGTGCTGTTACCCCGGGCCTGGAAATTTCTATTGAGGTTGGCAACGGCAATGTGCTTCGTGCGGTAGGATATGGAAACGTGGTCCCTAGCAAGGCACCGGGCATTACCATTGAGGGTGTCTTTTACGTTCCTGGCTTTAAGCACAACCTTATCTCCGTCTCTGTTCTGACGGAAAAGGGTTATAGCATCGTTTTTGACACAAATGAGGCACGGGTGGCACGGAATGGCGTCTGCATTCGTGCGTCCAAGTGCACCACAGGCCTCTACAAGCTGCTGAGCAGTGCCTATTGCTCTGAGGAATTTGCCAAGCCTAGCCCTCCCCCCGAGCTCAACGTTCCTGCCTTCACAGCTACGATTCCTCACTCCGAAGTGGCAGGCTTATGGCACCAACGTTTTGGACACTTGGGTGTGCTGAACTTGAAAAGGTTAGTCCACGAAGGAATGGTGAAGGGCATTGATCTGTCCAATGCCCAGCTACGTGAGTTTGAAGGGCAGGACTGTGAGCCGTGCATTTTGGGCAAGCAGACCCGTGATCCTTTCCCCACGTCAGAATCTGTCACTTCTTGTCCGTTGGAGCTTGTGCATCTGGACGTTTGTGGGCCATTGCCTGTCTCTAGTAATGGGCATAGATTCTTCGTCACTATGCTCGATGATTTCACAGGCATTTCGGTTGTTCAGCCCATCAAGCATAAGTCTGATGTTTTCGATTTCATTGAGAGAGGTGTTACTCTGCTTGAAGTGCAGTGCGAGCATAAGCTTAAGTGCCTTCGTACGGACAATGGTGGTGAGTTCGTCAATTCACGGCTTAAATCCTTCTGTATGCAGCGTGGGGTGAGGCATGAGTTATCAGCACCTTACTCGCCCCAACAGAATGGGAAAGCTGAGCGTCTTAACCGCACCCTCCTGGATAAGGTTCGTGCGATGCTCGCAGAGTCAGGTGTTTCGAAGTCTTTATGGCACGAGGCCCTTAGCACGGCTTGCTACCTTCGTAACCGCTCTCCTCTTGCTGGTAAATCGAAGACTCCCTATGAGTCGTTTACTGGCGATGTCCCTGATGTCTCTCATCTGCGGGTTTTTGGCTGTGTGGCCTATGCTCATGTGCCAAAGGGACAGTCTGATAAATTAAGCCCCCGTGCACGGAAAGGGATCTTCCTGGGCTATGAGCCGAACACTAAGGCTTATTGTATTCTGGTTGATGGAAGCATCATGGTGTCTCGGGATGTTGATTTCCGTGAGTCTGTTTTTGTGGCTAACGGGGATGACGTGGAAGAGCAGAGTGTCGACGAAGAAATAGCATTAGGCGGTTTAGGTATCAGCCACAATCGTGCAAGCGAGGACACTGGTCCTGCTCCTGTTCCCGCTGCTGATGCCCCCGTTGCTATCACGGATGAGGCCGGCGGTGTTGTGCCTGATCCCGCTGCTGGAGCCCCCACAATCCTCGTGGATGAGGCCGGCGGAGTTGATCCCATGCCTGCCCCTGCTGCTGGTGCCCCTACTAATTTGGTGGGTGAGGCCGGCGGGATTGGCCCCCATATTAATCCCACTGCTGGTGCCTCTGCTGATCTTCAAGCAGATGAGGCCGGTGAGACTGTGGTTGAGGACGATGACCTCCCCCCTCTCCTTGATGATGTTGATCTTGGTGATGAAGATGAGGAGAGCAGTTCAGAAGAGGACAGTACCCCTCCAGTTCGGACATCGGCGAGAGAGAAGAAGCCAAATACGATGCTTAGGGATTACGTGTTGTTTGCAGAAGGAAAGGAGTCATCAGAGCCAAATACCTTAGCTGAGGCTCAGGCTAGATCTGACTGGCCACATTGGAAAGCGGCGATGGATGAGGAAATGAAATCTCTTCTGGAGAATCGTACTTGGGACCTCGAGGAGTTACCAAAGAGTGCCAAGAAAATTGGCCTCAAGTGGGTTTTTAAGCTGAAGCGTGATGCTAATGGGAAAATCGAGCGTTATAAGGCCCGACTTGCCGCTAAGGGCTTCACTCAGAAGGAAGGAGTTGATTTTGGCGAAGTTTTTGCCCCTGTTGGTAAGTATACCAGCCTTCGAGCACTTCTTGCAGTGGTTGCAGCGCAAAACCTGGAACTTCACCAACTTGACATAAAAACGGCGTTTCTTAATGGGGTGTTGGAGGAGGAAGTGTTTACTGAGCAACCTGCCGGGTATGAGCAGGGAGGTGCCAATGTGGCCTGTCACCTGCGCCGTGCCTTGTATGGTCTTCGTCAGGCTCCTCGTACCTGGTATGTCAGGCTTCGTTCCACCTTAGAGCAGATGGGTTTTAAGCCCTCCTCCGCAGATCCTGGTCTCTTTATCAAAGGTGAAGGTGAGAATCGTGTCCACATCCTTGTTTATGTTGATGATCTTCTTATTGCCTGCAACTCGTGTGCCATAGCTGAAGAAATAAAGTCCCAGTTGCGAAGTGTGTTTGAAATGCGAGACCTAGGGGAGTCTAACTTTTACTTGGGTTTTGAGATTCGGCGTGATCGGTCGGCAAAAACCCTGCACATCTCACAGAAGCGTTTCGTTAAGGAATTGTTGTCTAAGTTTGGCATGGATGGAGCTAATGGGCGGTCAATTCCCATGGATGCCAATGTTCGCTTAAGTTCAGATGGAGAGTCACTCGATACATCACTTTTTCCATACAGTGAGCTGGTTGGCAGTCTTTTGTACCTCTCTGTTTGCAGTCGCCCGGACATATCATTTGCCGTGGGAGCACTGGCAAGGCACATGGCCAAGCCCACAACTGATCACTGGTGTGCGGCAAAATGTGTGCTAAGATACCTGGTGTCAACACCGGACGTAGGTATTAAATATGGCGGAAATCTTAGCTTAGTTGGTTACTGTGACTCGGATCTAGCTGGTTCTGTGGGCAGGCGTTCAACCACCGGTTATGTTTTCGTGCTAGGTGGAGGAGCTATCAGCTGGTCTTCGAAGTTACAAAGCACGGTTGCAACGTCAACAGCGGAGGCTGAGTACATGGCGGCTGCTTCCACCATCAAGGAGGCACTCTGGTTACGTCATTTGCTTCACGACCTGGGATTAGAAGTGACGAGCGTTCCAATCAAGTGTGACAACCGTGCCTGTATATCAATGTTGGAGAGTCCAATTTCGTCTGCGCGCACTAAGCACATTGATGTGTGCCACCACTTTGCCCGAGAGAGAGTTGAGAGGGGTGAAGTCAGAATGGTGCAGTGTAGCACGCTGGATCAAATGTCAGATTTTTTAACGAAGGCCCTTCCCAAGCAGAAAATTCAGTTGTGCATGCACGGACTGGGTCTGGGTTAGTCTCATGTGCGTGGGAGCTTTGTCTCTAGCCACCACCGCTGCCTTTTTTCAGTCTGACCTCCTTAGTCCAAGTCTGTCCGCGTGGGAGTGTTATTTTCGGCCAGACTTTCTTTCGTTAGTTTGATCGTAACTTTGCAAACGTTCAGTGGTCGTTAGCTTGGCTCCAGGAGTGGTTTCTGTCTTCCCTGGAGTTAGTTATTTTGGCGCGCTCTTTCTGTACGGCCTGCCTTGGCGCCAGTATAACTTCGCTCATTGCGAGGTTCTCTTCAGCTAATTTGTAAGGTTCATTACGATTTATGGCTTGAGACTTCTTCCTTGTCTCTTGAGGCTTTCGTGTGACTGTTAGCTCAACTTATGGAGATCAGACTTGCAGCGAAGGCAGTCGCTGTTTAATACATAAACCTATAAATTCTAGTACTCATGTAGGCTGTGGATGCAAATATTTCGGCTGCAAAATGGCTACTTCTATCATGCGCATTTGAGAACGTAACAGGAACTTCATGAATATGTCTTAATTGAGAGCAAGAGCACTTCATTGCTAATGCGCAGATCCTAGAAAGTTCTTTAAATCACCTTCTTACCTAGCAGGGGGACACCTACCAAATCTTAACAAACGCTCAGTTAGTTACTTACAGCTCGAGCCATGAATAAGCCTGTTTCTAAGCCGCTTTGCTGAGATTTTGGCTAAGCTAAGCGGTCATCGTGGAAACAGTTAGCTTAGCCAGGGCCGCTAAGTTTCACCTAAGTGGCTAAGCAGGTCCTGGGAGCTTAGCGACTTAGCTGACACTTCTCTAACTTAGCCTATTTCTGAGTCACTTAGCTACGACACTTTGGTTATCCAGAAATGGAGTCAGTGGAGCGCAAGGGCCTTTTGCAAACTTTCAGGAGCTATTTAACCAGCTCACTTTCGTCATTAAAGACACATAAGAAAGGACATTTTTACAAACATTAGGCACATGATGCTGCTGGGTGGGAGCTCTTAAGACATTGAGTTGAATCATCACCCAGGGGAGATTGTAGGCATCTTTGAAAAACAGTCCGATATTATAGCGGTTCTCATAATAAACTGCCGATTGCAGCATGGAAGTCCGCAGTCGCAAATTGCCGATAACGTATCCGTACTTTGTTCCCAAAAGGCATATGTAAGTCGTACTTTCCTCGGCCGCATCTGCAATCTCGCAAAAAATAACTAACTTCATATAGAATACGTCAAAAATATGATGCGCGGCGGTTAGTTCATGCCTGGCGTTGCACATTTCGCGATTTGCTGTAAATATGGTACATCCGCGGTCGAAATTGACATGTTTGGCTTGTGGGATGACGATGGCAAGGACGGCGAAAGGATCGCATAATATCGTTCGTGTGGCAGGGTAATAAGACAGGAACCTGCATCTTTTAATGCGCCCGTTATTTGGGCATAACAAACAGTCATGTGCTGTCAGGTTACCTGCAAAAGACGCACCAATTGCCTGCAGCATTTGCCTCTGGCCTGCAACATAACTTTCCAAACCTAACGGCACACATCGTGGTGAACGGCAGCACTGGGAATGAGCAGGTTTGCTGGCTGCTGCTACTGTATATATATTGAAGCCTTATCGATATACTTTCTCAAGGGTACTTTCTCGGTCCAGTTTCCCACTTAGGGTGTGGGTGCTCACATCAGTCAAACCATGGGTCCCCAGCCGCCAACCCCACCATATATCACCAAACCCCACCTTTATCATGCAGGAGCAACCCTCAGTGTTCAGGCAGCAGGGGTTGCATCCTAGCAATGATCAGATTTCAGGGCCCAGCAGATGGTGAGCTATCACTTTTACCCTGCCACACGCACGATTATGCGATCCTTTCGCCGTCCTTGCCATCGTCATCCCACAAGCCAAACATGTCAATTTCGACCGCGGATGTACCATATTTACAGCAAATCGCGAAATGTGCAACGCCAGGCATGAACTAACCGCCGCGCATCATATTTTTGACGTATTCTATATGAAGTTAGTTATTTTTTGCGAGATTGCAGATGCGGCCGAGGAAAGTACGACTTACATATGCCTTTTGGGAACAAAGTACGGATACGTTATCGGCAATTTGCGACTGCGGACTTCCATGCTGCAATCGGCAGTTTATTATGAGAACCGCTATAATATCGGACTGTTTTTCAAAGATGCCTACAATCTCCCCTGGGTGATGATTCAACTCAATGTCTTAAGAGCTCCCACCCAGCAGCATCATGTGCCTAATGTTTGTAAAAATGTCCTTTCTTATGTGTCTTTAATGACGAAAGTGAGCTGGTTAAATAGCTCCTGAAAGTTTGCAAAAGGCCCTTGCGCTCCACTGACGATAACCAAAGTGTCGTAGCTAAGTGACTCAGAAATAGGCTAAGTTAGAGAAGTGTCAGCTAAGTCGCTAAGCTCCCAGGACCTGCTTAGCCACTTGGGTGAAACTTAGCGCACTGGCTAAGCTAACTGTTTCCACGATGACCGCTTAGCTTAGCCAAAATCTCAGCAAAGCGGTTTACAAAGAGGGCTAATATGGTATCTGTTTACGGGGAGGTATCCTTAGAAATTGGATTGTTTATTGATGACTCGGGCACATAAAATCTTCGGATTGTAACACATCCTGCTGCTTCTGTTTCTCATTCACAGAGCCAGCCCCGCTCCCAAAGGAGAGATTAACAACGTTGCTACCATACCTTTGCTCAACAGAGGCACACTTCAGATCCATACATCAGGACTTAGTGTGATCCACTCCTGTAATGTGTATACACACACAAGGTTCCAGATAAAGCTACGGGTTTAATCCCGTCTTTGGTCGGGATATAAATCCCTCAATAATTTGAGGGTGAATGTGCCCGACTTTGATAGACCCCGATCATTGCTACCTGCGAATTAAACCAGAAATGGAGTTGATGCCGCCGTTGATCCGGCAGATCTGGTGGTGGGTGCTGAACCCGGGAAAATCACTGCTTTCGGAAAAGTCCGCGTGGGTGACAGGATGAGGGTGCCCCGAAATACTGGGGAAGGTAGTGGCCACGGGTGAAGCAATCCCTATCCTACACACCTACACACATATATAATATAAGTTGAACCAGTTGCTGGCAGGGTATGTGGTACATTTACTTGCGTGCATCGCTGAAATGAAAACGTTATGTGCATTTCAGCTTTGTCTGCTGGCATCTGGATTGATAAATTTGGTTTAAAAACGCCATCTGTACCAGTATGTTACTGTACGAATGTTTTTCCATTCGGCTCAATGTCCCCTGGGTGTTGTGAGCTCCCATCCAGCAGTGTCAAGTGCCGAATGACTGAAGAATTTCCTTTTCTTAAGTGTTTGTGATTGAAGGATTGAGTGAAGCGCAGTGAACTGCGTAGGGTGCGTGAGGGTGCGTTCACATGTAGTCCAATTCAGACTCCAATTGCAAGCCTGATTCAAATTGACTTCACCAATCTTAGTCACATGCGGTTTACCGGACAGAAGCGTGAAATGCAGATATGTACTATACTGTCTTTTCACAAATTAAGTACATGAGAGGGTGACCGCGCAACATTTTTCGGCATCGAAGTCCAGGCTGGGGATCTGGACCCCCCTCCCCCCCATCATTCTATCATGTCCATCCCCTGGCATCCATGGCTCGCACTGTTTGTACTGTGCAGTTATGTAGGTTCGGTCTATGTCCGTCCGCAATGTGACTTCAAAAAATTACTCAGATCTTTGGCAATCTTTGCATCAGCAGTGAAGTGCTCTTGCTCCAAATTCTCGAAATGAAGGCTTGTATACCTTCCCCAAGGTTTGCTCTACCTTTGCGAAGTCCAATTGCTCAGATCTTCCATTTCTGAAAGATTGCTTCAACATGTCCGCTTACAATACCCGTAGTGGCATCATAAACAGAGGTTGTTATTATACTGTTCAGCAAGACGCTTGTAATTTTACTGGTTTCATAAACTGATTAGTTTTCTGAAGCGTAGCGAAGAAAACTACGGTTTTCTGCTACACTCCAGGTACGAATGATTGTGGTTCTGGAGCAGGGAAGGTTTGTAGGCGGCGGTGTGCCATTGGTGTTACTTTTCGAGTTGCGTACGTACGTAGTCATCGGTGTAGGTGCTGGGCCTTTGGCTGGCCATTCTTCGTCGCATCTGCATCGGTGTTCCCATTCGGCTCGACCCATCCCTTTGTTTATTACCCCACTGGGGACAATAGTGTGTAACGAGATTTAGCAGAAAATTGTAAATATTACGCGTAAAGTAAATGCAGTTGGACTTGTCGATGTTCCTGGGCCACAGGTAGTAACCCCCCGAAAAGCACACGCTTGCAAGGCTTTTGTGCCTGTTGTACAATTTTCGTACAAATGATTGATAGTGGTGGGGGGAGTCCTGACCCCCCCCATCAATCATTAGCCTCTGGCCCCCATGACCCTACCAAGCTGACCCTACTTGCACTGCCGCCCTCATGAATAAAAAAAACGGTTTGTGATACGATCTTGCTTTGGAAAAGGAAATGGCCAATTACAGTGAATCACACGCCAAGAGGGGTCCCCTGACCCTGATTACAATTCGCACATAATTGACCCCGTATTCAGTGGAATCACCCCTGATTAGTTCATATGTGAACACGTCCTTAATCAGCTCCTGGATGGCTGCAAAAGGCCCTCACGCTCCACTGGCTACATTTCTGGATAACCTAAGTGCCTTAGCTAAGTGACTTAGATATAGGCCTCCCAGGACCTGCTTAGCCACTTAGGTGAAACTTAGCTGCCCTGGCAAAGGACGTGTTCACATATGAACGAATTAGGGGTGATTCGACTGAATTTGACTTCGAAACGGGGTCAATTGGGTGCGAATTGGAATCATGGTCAGGGGACCCCCCTTGGGGTGTGATTCACTGTAATTGGCCTTTTTCTTTTGCAAAAGAGATTATTTCACAAACCGTCTTCATAATTGACACATATATTTATGTGTCAAGTATGAATTATGTGTCAATTATTTTATGTTTTATTTATGTACTTAATTCGCGAAAAGCCGGTAAGGTCGTGTTCACATGTAGTCCAATTCGGTGTGATTCGACCGAATTGGACTTCGAATTGGGGTGAATTGGGTGCGAATTGGAATCAGGGTCAGGGGACCCCTCTTGGGGTGTGATTCACTGTAATTGGCCTTTTTCTTTTTCAAAACGAGATTATTTTACAAACCGTTTTCATAATTGACATATATATTTATGCTTTGTTTTATTTATGTACTTAATTCGCGAAAAGCCGGTATTGTATTTTTTGGCAGTCATTCCTGGTTACGTATGTACAAGACAGGTGATAATTTTTAGCAAAACTATTAAAACTATATAGTAGCATTCATACACATCGCTTGCAAACCCTCGCGGTCGTGGTCGTGACAGAACAATTGCGCGTGGCGGTGGCCTGCACTGTGGCCGAAAGCCCAGATCGCAACCGCATAGTGGCTCAAATGAGCCAAACTTAACAGAACAGCCGGCTACCTTTCGGAAAGGTGGTCGCGCCGGCAGTCGTGGCCATAGGGGTTCTCAGGCTGGTCGTCGCGGCAAACAGGCGGGCCGGAAGGAGCCTGTAACTTGGCCCGTAGATGCCGAACATGAATTGATGAAGCTCATTTTCGAGCACATGATTGATAACCCATGTGCTAACAGCAAGATGGTGCGGAAGGGGAAGAAATACACGAAAGTGTATGAGGGCATGAAGGCCTGGGTTAACGGGTACCTAGCTCAGCATCCGTATTTGCTGCCTGAAGGCCAGGTGCCCCGTTATTATACTGTCGAGGAGATTTGTAGGAGGGTTTCAGGATATGGAAGAAAGTGCCATCCATGGCACCAGCAACACAAGGCAAGCCACCCAAATTCTTAAATTCATGCATGCATAACTTGAAGAAGTTCCATACCCTCTGGGAACCGAATTGCTTTAGGCACCAGCCTTTCCCGAAGGCCTTTCACACCATTGTGTATGATCTTGTGCACTACTGCGGGGCTGACATGAAACTGAGTCCCCAAATCCCGAAAGCTTGACCCATGGGCGAGCCAGTACAACAGCATGGCCATGCACTTCGAGGGGGGAATGGCATCACGAATCCTTTTGGGCACCACCTTCCTAAAGATGACGTCATAGTCACTGACAAACTTCCAGAAAAAAACCTTGCTCATGCGGAAGTTCTGCACATAGTGTGCATTCTCGAGGTCCGGGTACATGCCACCCAAGCGCAGCCAGTGACCCAACACACTCACCTCCCAAAGACCATTGCGAATATCCACCGTAACACGCCGGCCACCTACACGCACCTTGCGACCATACTGCGACCACAGACGGCGCGGCATACGCACACGTGGCAGCGCCGCTAGAAACCATGGATTGCATATCATCCGCAGGTCCTCATACTCGTGCCGCCAGGACCGCCCAAAAGGCCCGCCATATACAGTAACAAAATTATTAGACCCAAAAAGGAATGGCCAAGGCCGGAGAATCTGGAAGAAAAGGACCGCAAGCACCAAAGCCTTTATACGGGGCGATAGCGGCTGCCGCATGGCTTCTTACTGAGGGCAAAAATATTTTATACATATATTATACAAAAATATATTAATCTGTGAACTTTTCAGTCGTGTGATTCATGCTTCTGTCCGGCGAATTGCATGTGAATACGATCGGAAAAGTGAGCATCAATCAGACTTGCAATTGGAGTCCGAATTGGACTACATGTGAACACACCCTAAGGTCGTGTTCACATGTAGTCCAATTCGGTGTGATTCGACTGAATTGGACTTCGAATTGGGGTGAATTGGGTGCGAATTGGAATCAGGGTGAGGGGAACCCTCTTGGGGTGTGATTCACTATAATTGGCCTTTTTCTTTTTCAAAAAGAGATTATCTCACAAACCGTTTTCATAATTGACATATATATTTATGCTTTGTTTTATTTATGTACTTAATTCGCGAAAAGCCGGTATAATATATTTTGGCAGTCATTCCTGGTTATGTTTGTACAAGAGAGGTGATAATTTTTAGCAAACCTATTAAAACTATGTAGTATTTTTCCTAAACAACGCAACTTTAACCTAAGTGATCATGCACCGCGGTCATGGCACAACAATTTGGCGCGGCGGTGCCTCAAACGGCGGCTAGAAGCCCAGATCGGAACAGCATAGTAATGCAAATTAGCCAGCATTGATAGAACTGCCGGCTTACGGTCGGAGAGGCGGTCGAGCCGGTCAAGTTGGTAGTGGCCGTACGGGCGATCGGGCTGGTCGCGGCCCTCCTGCTTGCCTGTAACTTGGCCCTAACGTGGACATATTGTTGCACTCAATAGATTTTATCAACATATTTCGTGCAGATATGTTATCCTACAAAGATTACTTTCAGTTGCGTAAATCACGCTTCTGCCCGCTGAACCGCATGTGAATACGATCGGCAAAGTCAACTTGATTCAGATTTGCAATTGGAGTCCGAATTGGACTACATGTGAACACACCCTTAGGGGCAAGCCACGATATCCCTTGCAGTATTTCTCCTCCCATCTAAATCAGCTGCTCCACATAGATGAGGCCTTCCCAAAGTGAGAAAACCCGCAGCAACCTGCCAGCTATCCCAAGGACCCCACCGTACACATCTTCGCACGCCCCTTAGGTCGGGGAAATGTTGCTTCAGATAAATTCCAGAGCTATTGACATGGTCAAACACAGGGGGAAAGGGGGGGACAGCATCAGCATCGATGCCTGAGCCAAATAGTTAGTCCCATTATATGGTCGATAATGATTGTCTGTTGATGCTAGTGCCTGACTGGGGCCATCTGCTCGTACATCCAGGATAGCAATGGTGATGCCATTTGCTGTTGCAACCTTTTCGCATGGGCGTCTAATGCCAATGGTACTTATTTTTTGCCAATGGGTTGTCACATGCAATCGGTTTGCTCTTGGGCTGTTCAACCGGCATTCAGCCATTACGGTGGGTGACTGTTTTAGGTCAATATATGGTGGGCGTGCCATGAATGCTGCACAGTTTTGGGTGCATCGGTTTCTTGCTGGGGGTCTGTGCTGGCAGCCCCTGTCTCGATTACTGCAACATGGGCGCGATGGGCGCAATATAATGGTCGACCCAAATCAATTAGATGGTATGAACCCAATATAAACCCCCGCAAGACAGGAGATGCATATGCAGTCACGCACGCCCGGGGAAATTTAGGTGCTGCTAACGAATATGGCGGGCATCCACATGCCAAATTACGGCTGCTTCAGCCAAGGCAGTAAAGCTTGCGCCGGTGATGAGGAGGGTAGGGGGATACTTCCTGCAATCTTTCCGGAATGCCTTTTGAGCTTAACTGATGACCTGACCAACGCAGGACGGAAGTGCCGTACGGCGTGGCCGAGTTGCGTTAGAGAATCTGCGAGCTGACCTCCGGCCGGTATGCCAGTCATTTAGTTTATTCGGCAGCGCGTAAGATTTGATGGCCACTCCATTTGATGCGACAAACTTACAGCAATGGTCCCCTTAGTATCTGCCTTTGGTGTCATATGTTATTATCATAAGGTAACTTTCCGCACTACCTAGTGGCAGGCCCTGCGTTTTGCATCATTGCCAAGAAAATCTTACACACATTAATATGTATGATTTTCCAACTGTTAAGATATGTCCGCGTATACGACGTTTGTTGTGTTACAAGTCTTTGGGCCTTACAAAAACATACAGCTTTGTTGAGAGCATTCATGTACAGCCTTTTGCATTCTTCCCAAACATTAAAGTAACGTCGCAATAAATCTACATCCTAGTATTTCCTGGTAGTTACAATGGTGGATGAACAAAGATCTTCCGAGTTGGGGTCAGGTCCAGAGGACCAAAGCCTTGAGGGACGTCCTTTTGTGACTAAAGGAGAAACATTGGCTATGCTGGAGACACAGCAAGCAACAACGGAACCTTCAGTTGCCGAAGCAATTATCGATGCTGGGAGAAATAGGGCGCTGGAATTGGCGAACTTATTTGCAGCCCAAGCTGGTCATTCTGCCAATCTATCCACAGAGACTGCAAAGAGGAAACGCGATGATAGCTCGGCTATTGAAGCACCAGAGAACAAGCGTCCAGCTGGTGACATCACTTGCTTGGTGCGTTATGTTTGCAATATAATTGGCTTCGAGGAATTACATTAAGCAACATTACGGTATGCAGAAGTTTGCCGATGATCAAGCCTTCGCGCCGACAACAGCGGCGCTCCTTGTCATGGATGGGAATGCCTCGGAAACACTCCTATGTCCACCTGATAAAGTAGGGCGCATTATTGGACGCGCCGGGGCGACAATCCGGGATTTGGAAGCGAGCACCAGTACGCGCATCCAGGTGGACCACAAGGCGATAGGTGACAAGCCTGTCGTCATCTCTGGTCGCCGCGACGATGTAGAACGGGCCAAGCGTTCAGTACAGGATTTAATATCAGGTGCTTCCGATTCACTGCCGCCTAGCTCCGGCGAGGTTCAAGAGACGGTGGAGTGCCCACCTGGGATTGTGGGTCGTGTGATTGGACGCGGGGGTGAAACTATTCGCACCCTGCAACAGGCTAGCGGCGCGCATATCCTAGTGAACCAGGAATTTCCCGATGGCGTCCCGCGTCATATTGTTATCACCGGCACACAAGATGCTGTACAGCGTGCGACAAGCATGGTCTCTGAGCTGATTAATGGAGATCATACGAGTACCCAAACCGTCATTCAACGGGTGAGTTGAACGATTCTTTTGCCAGCGGTGATTTTGCTTGCCACTGTTCAGCGGACCTCGCCGTCAATTTCTGTACTCTGTTTGCAGTTCGGGGTGGGTTCAACCGAGGTGGTGGAATGTCCCAAGGCAATGGTGGGCCGCATTATTGGCAAGGGCGGCGAGACAATCAAGGATCTCCAGAAGCGCTTTAATGCTAGTATCCAGATTGATCAGGGATCGACACCGTGCAAAGTGACCATCACAGGTCCCGGCCACGCAATTTTGTCAGCAAGGCGTGCAATAGAAGACTTGGTTCGGACCACTATTCCACAGCCGTCTGGAGGTAGGAGGTATCATTCGACATTGTTCGAAGATTGTGCATATATGATTAACTCTGCTATAATACACTGCCGCACTGCATTTCGCCGATTATGCAGGCACACGTTCTGGTCCGTCTTACAATACTTCATATGCGCACCCGCCATATAATGTGGCTACGGGTCCTTATATCCCTTACGGAAGTTTTGGTATGGCTGCTGCAACGTATCCAACGCCCAGTTCGTATCAGCCTTACGCGGGGTATTCCTCTTATCCGAGTACTCTTCCTCCATTTGGTAGCTATGGTGGTTTTGGTGCTGCCGCTCCTGACCCTTATGGGTCAAGTGTCAATTACGGTCATCAACACTATGCGTCAACTGGGACATCTCAACAGAATGCCGGCACAACCGCACATCCGCCAGGAACTAGTGCCTGCCCCTGGCAGGTCCTTCAGGATGATCAGGGTCGCAACTATTATTATAACTCTCAGACCGGTGTGAGCCAATGGGAGAAACCTGCTGACATGCCTTGAAGTGCTTGCGTCGTCTACATGGAGTGCCGTCTTTACAGCGTTGCCCCTTTACGTAGCTTGCTTGTGTGGGTTGTTACATGTTTCTGCCAAATGGTTTGACAAGGTGGATACTTACTAACAGCAAGCTTCAGTCAAGCTTTTTTGTATATCTTGGGTCTGCGTTAAGCACCGATGACCCATGTTCCACCATTACCCTTGGGCAGCGTTGCTTTGCTATCCCTTGGCATGCAGCTTGCCGTTGCATATAGTGTGCTGTACGCAAAGAAGCCGAGGGATAATAGCAGTTTTTATTAGCACTTTTCCATGAAGAACTTTTGTAACCCTGGTATCCCACTTTCTTTACGTCCATTTGACATTGGAGCAAGCTAACTGCTGTCCACACGTGCCATGCATTTGTGTGCATTGTGCCTTGTTTACTGTTGACTACATACTTAGATTTTATGTCGTTGATTTCATGACTGTAAACCTAAGGAAAGCTGCATGCTCCGAGGCTGTCCTCAATTCTTTCTGCAATTGTCGCTGCCCTGTATTGCGACTTAACATGGGTGCCCGCCACAGCATGTTATATGCAGTGTGAATGTATACGAGGCTTCATGTGAGGTACGTCCTGCACATCTGAAATCACGTTTGCCTTTGAAGACAACGTTGTATGTGCAATACTTCTCCTACCATAGCAATTAATGACAACAATACCATTGACTTCGTAGTGGGTAAGGCTCCATGTTACATTAAGAAACTGATGACGGTGATACAGCAGCTGGGGAGCAAGGCTTGTTGTTGGATTGCTCTTTGGAGCGTGTGTATGATGCGTCATATTAAACCTGATGAATTTGCATAAATATGCTAACTCGGGGCCATTGAGGCTTGCCCTGAGTTCTATCCTGGGGCCTTTCGTAGCCCGTGATTAAAGTCACCCACCTAGTCATTGACACATCCAAGCAAGCTGTGCACAATATTAGGCGAACTTCGAGAGTATGTATAGTTCATCCTTGCGCATTCAAAAACATGTATGCCATGTTGACTCGTACGTATATGGCCCGTCCTTTGGCCACAAAACATGATCTGGATGGCCAGGTCGCCAGGTGTTTAGGGGTTCCTGCCCTTCCCTGCAAAACAGGTGTAACCACAGGGTTTTTCCTCGTCGGCTAAATAGCCTAGAGCGTCATTTAACATGGAGAGTGGACAAGCTTCAAACGGTACATTTGAAGGTATTTATTCTGACCCTTTCTGGATATGTTGGTGAGACTATAGATGGCGTGTAGTTTCATACAGAACAGCTGCTACAGCCTTGGGATGTAGGAATTACCGGCTCGTCACAATATCTGCGGTTTTGTTAGCAAATCTCCAAATTTGATCCTCCATCTGTCAATAAAGTGTACAAAGTCCCAAACCGACACATTAACGGGCGTCCTAAGTCATCGTATGTACACAAGCCAATAGTATGCATGTGTGGAATATAATACGTACGCAGGTGACATGGGAGCTTACCAGCTGGTGGGTTCTCATCCTAATCCCACCTTCCCTTACATGGGGGAATGGGTTACCACTCCGCACTCTTATCCGCCATCACCCCACCCTCCTCCATACATGTACCGGTGCACCACACAAACACACATAAAATAGTGTCGTTCTTTCGCAGTACATCGCAAGGCGCTGTTCACACGTGCAACGTAAGGACACAATACAACCGGCTGGGCGTGGGCCTAGGTTACCAAGCAGCGACAAGCCTCCAAGAGAGAGATGATTCATGCTGGCGTACTAATTGTGCTGTCCTAATTGTGCAGTAATTAAATGTTAATCCATGTACGTGACGTACAGAAGTTATCCGCCCTAGCCCCCTGCACCCCCGACCCATATACACATGTCTCATGCTCCTTGCTCCTGCCCTGGCCATAACCGATACCCAGCACTATTATGCATGCACGATTTGGCCCAGAGCCGACTGATACCAATATCTCCAAGGATAGTTATCGTATTCCAGATGCCGTTGAAAGCAAGATCCTGGCCGGAGAAGTCCTCTCTAGATGTGCGATGTGGCGAGTTTGTGATATCCTTCGGACTACAAATGCAGTCGAACCCTAGCGAACGCACTGGAGGTTTCAATGGATTTTGCCGAGACGCCAAACTGCACGGGTAAACTCTGCAGACGTTCAGGATCAAAGCCCCCCAATATAGCGGACTTGATGCTTACAGCCGAGTGGCATTCACGTGGACGGCAAAATGATGAGAATAAATGCCATACAGAATATTTCCCATAAGTATGCATGACCGATGTGAAGCTGCAAATCAGTTATTGTGTACAATCAACTTACAACCCGGACTTCAGTGCTTATTACTGCGGCCCTATCGGACACCAGTACTCAGGAGGGTATCAACGGACGGCTGTAGATATCATTTCTCTTGAACTTAAATATCTAAGACGGAAGGCCATATCGGTATCTAATTAGCGATTTTTCATACCTAGATGCGGTTAAAGGGACTGGTCTGGATAACTAGATGCGGCGAAAAAAGGGGGATGTCATACCTAGATGCGACCTACACGATAACTAGATGCGGCTAAGGGGGAAGTCTTTAGTATCTAGATGCGGATTTTTGAAACTAAGGGGATCCACCCTGATATCTAGATGAGGTTTGTGTGTAGCCAGATGCAGCAACTGTAAGGAGCCCATCATTTAGGTACCTAGACGTGCCTAGATAAGACCAGATGGACCCTTCCGGCTAGCTTCAGACTTTATATTAGTAGGCCTGCCTACTAATTGGATTTCGTGTGCCCCGAAACCAGAAATAGGGACTACTATCACTGGACTTCGTATTTATGGAGGATATTTCTACAGATTTGAAGCCAGTAGATAAATATTTATATATGTATTGGTTACGATGTGTTAGTGTGCGTACCTTGGTGCGCACGGCCACGGCTCTGCGAGAATAGCCGAATCAAGTGGGAAGGGGAAGTAGGGGAATAAAATATCAACTTATACTGTTAAAGTGAAGATCCATGGCCAATTCACTCATTTTATAGATTTGGTGCCCGCAGCCTTAGCTCTGCGCAGAAGGCCGGCTCGCTTCTGTGTTTGCCGTTACACGAATAACACATCGATGGATATTAATATAGTCAAGTTTCATGGCCGATTCACTAATGTGGTACACTTGGCGCCTGCGCACACGTATTGCGCCTGGTCACTGTTGTGGTTAGATTGCAGGCTTATTGCTGATTCCAGTAACGAAAGTAATACAGTATTACTTGATGTAAATGTTTAGCTAGCTTTTGCTTAAGATACTTGAGCCAGGGAGCATATAAAGCACAGCACCAAGAGGTAATGTTACATGCGAAGGAGCTTAGGAACCTCCCCAAGAAGGCGTGGGAGTAGCGGAACATAGCTCCCCAAGCGGCGCATCCCGACGTTCTTGGGGAGGGTTCCATAGCTGATGCGAACTACCATGTTACATAATGATGTTATCAGCAAAATAAATGTCAGGCCGGGTAATCATAACAGATGAGACTGGAACGTGGATGTCTAGTAAAAAGTGGGTCCACAGTTTCTAAATTTGATTGGGGCCATATCTAAATGCAAGTAGGGGTCCTAGGGGGTAAAGGGGGGTCCTAAGGTATCTAGATGCGGCAAAGGGGGGTCCAAATATCTGGAAATGGGGGACCTATAGGGGGACCTATATCTAGATGTGAAGAAAGGGGGGTTTCCCAAGGTATCTAGATATGACTGGAACAGAATCTAGATGCGGCTGCAAGCTAGATGCCGGCCAGGTACCCCCCTTAGATGCGAGATGTGGTGTGTATGTGATACCCTCCGTTTCCTTGCTTCTGAGCTTATATAAAAGTACTGAAAACATAACTTGCTAATGTGATCAATCGGGTTTACAGGAGGGTGGCTCTGGGAAAACGTTTCTGTGGACTCCACGAGGCAGTCCGCCAGGTTTAGGCATCCAGGCAGGGTTGCATTCAACTTCAGACAGCTATTTTGTACACAATGAAGGACGGGTTTCAACGGCTGTGGGGACTGGGATGTGTATTGCAGTCAAACTTTGACTGCGCCGACTCTTTCCATGATGGATCTATGTCAGCAGTCTGGTTCATTACGCCCACTTTGGCAAAACTTTTGATTGTTTAGGACCCCTCACCATGAATGGTTAACAGACTTCATCGCGAAAGATATGGATATGGCTTCTGTGTAGCCAAATGCAGCTGAGGGGGCCGCAATGTAAAGCCAACCAATTGGAAACCCACATTATTGGTGGTGTCAAAAGACACTGGTTAATAGCACCGGTGTGATGATACATCTCAAAGAGGTTGTACAAGTGTACGATACCACAAAATAACGCAAGAACAGAAGTAGGCTAAACCTATAGAGAACCCCGAGACGCAATAATAGATAGATGTTCGCTACATTACCCCTCTTCCGACCGCCAACCAACCTTATCCGTGCCGCCATCAAGTGTGGGAAAGCAGGGGATCCAGAACCCCGCTGGCAACGAACAAGTGAGCAAGGAACACACGAAAGCGAGCAGGTGCTGACCTGTCGGCCAAGGCGCGTAGCCTTAGTAGACCCTGTTGTGGTCCAGAGTTGGATGCAGGCACACGTGAACGTGTGGGTTGGGACTTCGGTTTATCTTTAGCAGATTTTGAAGCTCGACGTGTCCAATACTCACGCAAAAGGTCATCACAGTTAGTGAGGTTCACCTCAGGCTCCCAAGAACCATACTCGGGACCTTGACCTTTCCACCTATTTCACGTCGGACCTTCTTGACATCTTTATGAAGCAAAATAGCCCCGACTTCAAACTCCAAAGTACCATCAATGGTCTTAGGTGGTTTAGGTAGTTTCGCATCACTGCTCACATGATACGGATGAAGTAAGGATACATGAAATACATCATGCATTCATACCGCAGGTGGATTTTCTGTTTGACCACAAAAGGCCCAATGAGACGAGGGTACAATTTTAGTGGCCTCTCAATTCACAAAATCTGTGAACTCAATAGGTCTTAATTCCCAACAGAAAGTTAACGTTCAGAACGATTCTGATTCGCATACTTCTTCATCCGATCATTTGAAGACTTCTTGGCACTCTAATGCCTCTTGCATATCAGCTGAAAAGCGAACCGACAAGGGATTCACAAGTCGCAAGCCAGGGGGCTGAGTTAGGTATTTAGATGCGTCTGCTGCCGGAGGGGCCGGAGGCAGCCAGCCTTGGTCTTCACATTATTAGGCATAATGCAGGGGGGTTAGGACATAAAGGATTTTTAGAACATGTATAAAATTTTATATTATATTTTAAGTCAAGACTTTTCTTAAGTCAACTATTGTTCTGCAAAGTTGGCCGTACGGCAGCGACCAGTCGGGTCTGGGAACTTTTCTCAGGTACCCTTCAGGACATCGTTAGTGATGTATTTTTGCCCCTTGCCAGGTATACGTGGGACTATATGGTGCACGGGATCCTACGTGTCGTGGACGTCACAGAGTAATATGATTTTGCCGAAAGTTCTAATCATGACCTAAATAGTTTTACCCCGCAGCATTTTGGCACAATGCTTTCATGTATCGATAATGAATTTAGAAGTTTATCCAAGACATGTAACCTTGCTCGGCTACGGGTGAATAGATATCCTTGCATAGCATGCCACGGGTAGCATGGATATAACTTGTCTGTGTGACAATAAAATTTCACTGGTTAAGGACTTTGGAAACTTCCAAATACTTCTGTACCACAGCAAATAGAGTCCGCACTGCAATCTTTGCATCGCACACTACGTGGGGAAGCCAGGACAGGGAAGTTGACTTCTAGAACACGCCAAAACTAGGGCATTAAGTCACTAAGTTGTGTCCGCATCAGGCCGGGCCCTGAGTGGGAAACTATGTTCCTCACCCCCAAATAGACTGTCTAACCATGGTAAGGATGCTTGGCAATGATATCACCAGCATTCTTCGCCCCCGACAGGACCCGGAAACGTTTAGCATTTTAGGAAAACGCTCTTGAAAATGTGGGGGCTGCTCCGAGGATCCCCGGGAAACGTTTCCCGTGTGTAGTGCAGCTTTCTGGGGGCAGAAAAAACGAGTCCCGTGAAGAAATAAGTTTTATTCTGTGTATCGGGAGGAATTTTGCTAAAAGCAAGGTCGAGATCTGGAGCGGCGATGACTCCATAACCATTATGATTTAACATGTGTATGGGTGAAAGCTTATCGCTCAGGGAAAGTATACTTATAAATTAACTTGTCAGCGGCTTTACAAAACAAAACTCTCACAAGACTTGCATCATCGACAATTTTTCAATTAACAAGCAATGTCTAAGGTAGCGCCAGCCAAGAGAGCGTGTGGGAAGTTAGTACGGCGTTTTCAATTTCCAAATTTCTTCAAACGAAGAAATACAAGCTCACGGCATTTAGTCCGGCATCCAGTAATTAACATTTCTATCTGGTCAAATACAGTAATCCTGTGCGTTTGATAGCACAATAAAATAACTGTCGGAAAGACAACTTAATAATGTGAACTCCACGATTATTATCACAACGTATCCTGTAAAAATTGTTGTGTCGGAAATAACTGCTACCGCTGAAAATAGCTGGTCTAGTAACCGTTATTAGTTAGGTAGTTATTAGCAAGATTCGTCTGTCGTACTGTCACCCAGGGCCTAGTAAGGCCCTCGGGAATTTTTGTCGTCGCCGGCAAAATGTGATATTTTTTGCTCGTGAAATCTTCTTCGTTTTAGCTTACTTATAATTCGTAGACGAAGTGTTTTAGCCGTAATTGCTACTTTCTCTCCTGTTACAAACTCAGAAAGAGCTCGTAAGGCCCGTACGAGCCAGCAGGCTCCAAGGACCGCGAGAACGAGCAGTAAAAAAGGAAAGTTATAGTAAATAAGATAGCGAAAAGGAAAACTGGTGAATGAAATCGTACTGCAGGACAAGGTTAAGTCCTGCCAACATGTCACACGCGTGTTTGACGGATGCTATGAATAACCCGAGCAAGGCGTAATTCATCCTGCATTGACGTAATCTGACGCATAGTCGAGCCTTGTCCTACTCCTAGGATAGCAAAATCGGTCAGTTCAGCAAACCTAAAGCTACGCTTAAGTGGGGCTTGCCCACAAAATAGCTTGTCATCCGTATGAACTCAAAGGAACAACAGTAGTACTGTAACCATCTTACGTTTCCACCTACCTATTACAGTACTGCTGTTCCTCTGAGTTCCCATCGGGTCCGGTGCAGTAACGGTAAAGGAGCTAAGATGGAAATTCCGTTACGTTGCATGGCGTTTCCAAAATAACGTCCACCGTCCACTACTGCGAACAAGTAGGAAGGCCTATTGCGGCCAAGAGGCCCAGGAACGAAAACATCCACTCTGAGAGTCCATGGCGTTGCTGTACAAAAGATCTCCGCTATCCACATCGTCGGCAGCTGTTGCTGCGACATCCGCTCCTGTGCCGGAATTTACACCAACCGCACAAAAATGCCTGTTGTATCCTCACGTGCACGGCAGTCTGTCATTGTGAAGGAGCTCATGCTTCGCAATATCTTATGTCACAGCACGTGCATGTGCTTCCTCATCACGGCCATGCCCTAAAGACACCGACACTTGGGCAAGCTTTCTCTTCACTAAACAGGCAATAAAACCACCTCAGTGGGTGACGGCCTTCTCCAGGCGCAACATTGACTGCATTAGGCGCTGTGTTCCTTGCTTGAACTGGATCAATTTGCTTGGCTAATGTATGCAACGCATCAGCTGGGTCCAAGACACAATCTGTGTCAAGCTTTACTACAATGCCATCTGGCTCTTCTTCATCTGATGTTTCACTCCACACGCTGCATTGGGAATCATCTTCACTGTCGTGACATTCATCATATAAGAACTAACGGCTCCATATTGCCTGCCATGATGCTGCTCACATCATCATTTGCACCCGTTCCTGCTTTCTTTGTTTTGTCAACAACCCCCTGTTCATCATCGCCAGCCTGATGTGCACTCTCTAGGCATCTAACCTCTTTGTCGTCTGTATTATCTGAATCTCCGCCTTTGAGCTCATCCAATGCTGTTTCATCTACCTTCATCTACATTCCAGCCTCCTGATATAACGGTGTATTCTTCAGGTAGTCTAGGCATTCCAACACTTTTCCTATGCAGACTACACCTTTCCAAACTGCTCCCTTGTATTTCATCATTCGTTTTATGCTAATATTTACCGTGTCGAGCTCTGATATTGGTCGAGGCAATGCGCTATTGCACTAGTGTTACACCTCATTGAAGATGGCCACCATAGCTCTTGGCAGCATGAACATATTGCAGTGGGACCCCGCCGTGTTTCTTGTTGAAACGCATTTATTGCGTTCCGTAGTGTAAATTTCTTGTGTTTGCCTTGCATGACATCTATCGTGCATTGTTTCGTCTATGTCGCCATTATCTTTGTCTTCATAACCATCCATACCTGCGCTTTCATCAACATCTGTGCGTTCAGTAGTTCCCTCTTTTGGCCTCTGCCCTGCGTTCAATGGCATCTTAAAGGTGCTTGCAACCATTCCATTATGTCAGGCAATGATGGTGGCAATATGCAACTAACGACGTTCTATAATCTTGTGTTGAACTTGTCTTGCTTGCAAGTTCAGCTCTATGAACGTGAATAATGCTGCATTCTGTCGCATGCACTCTAATGCTGCACTTGCCACCGCACAAGCAACATTTTCACTAGACTGAATATCATGTTAGACTGGAGCCTGGTGCCCGATGCCATGTTAGGCTGGTGCCCAGTGCCCAGTGCCATGTTATTAGGCTGGTGCCCAATGCCCAGTGCCATGTTAGACTGGATGCCCGGTGCCATGTTAGACTGGTACCTCATGATTGCTGCTATCTGCTTGTCCACTAGCTGGCCATTCACATGTTCTGTGATCACGCCTTTGGTATGTTGATGTTGTGACTTGCCTTGTTGCAGAGCATCAAAGGCATTACCGGCTCATAATGTTCACAATCACAAGCCACTTCCACGAAAATCCCATTTTCTGATTGCATGTGTGCTTCTATAGGCTGTGCACTGCGACTCTCCCATACTACTAGGTTGATGTTTAGTGTGCGTGCAACCCATGGGAAAATTAGCGCATCTGCCCATAATCCTCCATCTGATGCAGTTTTACACATGTATGTCATGTATCCCCCCAGGTCTTACACTCCATACCGAATGTGATTTGCATTTTCAATGCTTGCTATACTGACAGCTATTGATATTGCCCGCTCATTTCCATTGTTCATCATCTGCAGATATACCCCATCTGTCAGTACCTCGGCTGCCCCATTAGTTCAACAGCTGCTTGCGGGAACTGCCGTTGCAGAATGTTCTGTGTTGTTGACTATGTCACAAGGGTTAAGTGTGGACTGTGTTTGTAACTCCATTCCCGGTTGGTACCCCTCTGCAGTCTGCACAACATCAATGTGGCATCGTCCTTGATCAATGGAACACATGCTCCCTGTACATGCTTCCATGTATGTCCGCTTTATTGATGCTACACTCCGTCTTTCCAATCAATCCTACTGCAAGCACCAACCTTCCACCTGCCTGGGTGCCTGATGGTTCCTTCCGTTCGTTCCGGGTGCCTGATAGCGTGCTTCTTGCCTGGTTGCTTGGGTGCCTGGTTGCCTGATTGCTTGGGTGCCTGATTGCCTGGTTGCCTGGTTGCTTGGGTGCCTGGTTGCTTGGGTGCCTGGTTGCCTGGTTGCCTGGAGCGCATGAGTGCCTGGTTGCCTGGGTGCTTGGATGCATGCGTGCTTCTTGCCTAAGCTTCTGGTTGCGTGTTTCTTACCTGGTTGCCTGGTTGCCTGGGTGGGCACCTGAGCGCCTGGTTGCCTGGGTGCTTGGATGTGTGCTTCGTGTCTAAGCGCCTGTTTGCGTGCTTCTTACCTGGTTGCCTGGTTGCTTGGCTGCCTGGTTGCTTATGTGCCTGGTTGCCCGATTGCTTGGGTGTGTGGGCAAACACCTGTGTGGGCGCCTGGCTGCGTGGATGCCTGGTTGCTTCAGTGCCTTTATTTATAATAACTGATGCCAATATATAATCGTCTGCCTTCAACTGCTTCTTCTTCAAAGCACTGGCAACACTTACCAACTGCTGCTGAATGAATGCTGCCTTCTTGCCTTGGAAATTCTCGAAGCGTCTATACTTTAAAGAATCTATGTATGTATTTGCTCTACTTTCCCTATTTCTTTCATCACTTTGGTCATCATCCTAATCGTGCCGTCATCACCCGCTTTCCTTTCGACGACCACGCCATCCTACAAAGTCTTACTTATGACCGCCGGTTCATATTCCTGCTTCTTTCATTAAATGTACAGACCACCCTGTAATTTCGTTCTAGCCATTTATTTCATCAAGCCGGCACTTGGGCCACATTCCTGCTTTATTGTCTCACTGATACCTATTCATGCCTATCACTGCAATAAGACAACTCACATTCGCACCCTATTTATACCAACCAGTACGGGCACTGCCGTGACGTCCCATACGGCTAACACGACAGATCTCTGGGAGTTGATCCGTCCCAGTCTGACACGACACACGCCGGTCCAACCGTAGTCAGTGGCACCAACTTCCGTCAGTTGCTGCCCGACGGTGCTCATTCCACCCTATCACCAAGCAACAGGCATGCCGTTATCCACACAACATGTCTGCTCGTCATACATGCGGCTAAAGTGTGACTTTCTTTCAAGTACGGACAGCTCGCATTCCGTTTGTGCTCTGCTGCTTTTAACTGCTACTGCATGCAGATTTATCCTTATATAATGCTGCTCTCTCCAGTCTTAAAGCACCTTGTGTTCTCGTTTCATATTGATGTATTGTGCCAACCTTCTGAACCGCATTCCGGCTTTCTTCTCTCGCAGTTCATTTCAACTGCAAACACATGCACCTTGGTCGTATGGTGCTCCTTTCACTTTGGTATCAAATTGCATGCAGGTATCAGCACTGCACTATCTGCTCGTCGTGCGGCAAAAATGTGATTTTTTCTCAAGTACTGTCTCGTCTGTAACCTGTCCAAAATGCATAGGCTTTGCCCACCCACCTTTTAGGTGGGCAAGCTAACTTTTGTCTGTCCTGCTGTCACCCCTATTACCGAGTCCTAGTAGTGAAAGACCCTCAGGAAGTTTTGCCGTCGCCGGCAAAAGGTGATTACTTGCTAGTGAATTTTTTTATTTAGCTGATCTGGGAATCCTAGATACTATCTGTTATCTTTTCTTTTCCTCTATTAGTCAGTTTAGCAAACTTTTGTCTGTCGTACTTTCATTTCTTTTATTGTACGTGATTTTTTAACTATGATTTTTTATTTGTTTTCCCCTTGTAGTTTACTTTAGCTATGTTATTTTTGTTGAGCTGTAGGCTCAGCTCTAGCGTACGAAGTCCTAGTAGTGTAAGGCCCTCCGGGATTTTTTCTTGGCTTCACCGGGCCTTATGATATCTAACGACCTTCCAACTAATCATTCAAAAACATCATACAGTTATATCGTATATTGTCCTGCTTTGCCAAATATACATTCACCATGAGTATAAATAGCTACTCTGGCGCTGATGTTGGGGATGGAGACGGACAAGGCAAAGGGTACGAGGGACAGGAAAAGGGTAGGAAACAGGGAAGAAGGGAACAAATAACAGGCAGGAACGGCGGGACAGAGAGTGGAGAAGGGAGGCACAGGAAGGGAGGGGAAGACAGAGAAGGGGAAGGTGTTGTACCCCTCCTGCCTTTCAAGCATATTTCTGCACGCTTCGGTGTTAAGTGCTAAGGTGCAAGCACAGCAAGCCAAGCGTACCGTAATGAGAGTCAGGCACAGCGGAAGTCTTCGTAGGCCAGGGGTTACAACGTACGATCCAGGGTGCAGAGTACCCAGTGAAGGCTATCAGAACCGGAAGCACGCTATCATCACTTAGCAGCTCCTTTAATGCTCAGGCTTCGCTCAGGCCAAGTAAATGCGTATCCAGACTCAGGACATCAATATGCAAGAGCATACGATCGAAGGAGATCGATAGCATATAATATTTATAATAATAAACAAGGCCGTCATCGCTCGACTTATACTCGTGATGTCGTCCGTAGTACATATCACACCAGATCGCTGATCTGCATGTGTGACATGTTCGTAATCATGTCGCAGACGATATCCTATCGTCCTTTAGCCTTCACAGCATTAAGGCAATGAAAATGCAATACTTGGCAATGGTCGTTATGTGGCTCAACCGCCATGTGAGTCGATGCGAATATCACTCACTCAGTCGCATTCCGCTCGTGCACGTGAAGTGGATACTGCATGATAAATCGGTATGAGAGAATGCGCGCTCTCAGATAATTATTCCATGCGGACTTGCTCCGGTCGCATGACGAAAGCTTCTGCGCAGCGTCGCGCAATCCGAGCCGCACTTCTCACACTTGTGCGTCACATTGGTCGAACCATTTGCATGATAATGAACCGAATATTATTGCTTAGAATATTAGCTTCCAGTAATAGTAGACCAGTTAATGTAACAGCAGCTGATTATGTCCTTGCAAATCTTATGGGGGCATTTGATACAGATAATCCAAATGACATGGAAAGCATAAATCATATAGCACGAGGAATCGCGCTTGAGAGAAGTAACCAGCCAATCTCTTTATGGACCGCTAAACCACCAGCTGTTGACTTTAAAGTAATGGGCAGAGTTGATAGTCAAGGGGTAGGCAGTTTAGTTAGTGCTTATTTCGATATAGACTCTAATGCTAACAAACCAACAATCCTAGGTTTTTTGTACTTTGCCGTATTTTACTTATGCTAATAGATTTATGAAAATCTACGTTTTTGTGAGTGCTTGTCCTGTCGTACTATCCACTTGGCTAGTACGACAGGTTGAGCAGTGGAATGTCGGTTATTCCAATACCGGTCGCATTGCAAGCGCTCCAGAGCATGGTGCCAATATGACAATGCGCCTAATCACCGGTTGCCGGGTGCCTTACCGGGTCATATGGTCTGGTGCATGGGCGTGGGGTGAACCGTGATACAACAGAAGGTAGTCACAGGGGGCTTAACTTTATTATCACTTCCTCACATCTGTATGGCGTTGGGATTACTGGCTAATGAGGAATGCTTTTTAGAACTTTAAAATGCTTTTGCTTAAATTCAATGTCTGAATGTTACTTTACATTTTTAATATCTCAGAAAAATTTTAGTCAGGACGGTGGCATTGCAGGGAAGTGGGGAAGTAGACCCCACAACCTGCAAGCCACCGTAATTTTCAGGGCCAGAACAGCATTATAAGCGGTAGCTGCATGAATATTTAAAAGTATGATGTTTACCATTCAACAAACACGTTTTATGCCCTGAGAAATGTTCATGCAGTTCCCAGGGTCCCCAGAAATTTTTCGAGCCTACCTTCTTAGGACTCTGGGGACCTGGATGTCATGCATCACGGTTGCTCGGGGGCCACAGTAACTTAATCTGGGCTCACTGATCCCACACCAATTTGGCATGCCGATGTTTGAACTGCTTTGCTTTCAGTCGTTCAGCAGCAGTCATGAGGAGCGAGTATTATTCTCACCACGCTTAGCTGGGGAATGGCCTTCATTACCCTTCTACTAGTTCTGCTGAGCGTTATAAGTGGCCCCCTCTCCATGGAGTAGCTCCCGTCAGGAGTATAGCTGGGCGGGACTTCCTTCTTCAACCTGCTTGCTGGTGTGGCCCCGCCCTGAGGCAATAGTCGGCCTTGGAGCATCACTAATGGGTGGGCATCAGGGAGCTGGCATGGCTCAAGATATGGTACCAGGGCTGACCAACTCACAAACGGCCCCTTTCCTACAATTTCAGCAACAGTCAAAATGAATCAAGTTGGACAACCAGGGATGGACGAGTATGAGTTTTGTCACGGTTTTATGAGTTTTATCAAGACCCGCATACTCGGCAGTTACCAGAGACTGCAAGTTTCCTTCCCTAGATGCATCCTTGGTAGTTTCCCGGTAAGGGGAATGGCACCAATAGTTTAGCCTTGCTAAATTATAAGGCATTTCCAGAATGATGAGAATTTCCAGAGCACGCCCAGCGTAGGTACCTAGATGGTGTGGGATCCCTTACATATGAGTTCGGTGTCTTGAAGATGCTTTTATCGTTCACGGAGGTGATTGCTGCTGGTTGTATTCTTTGATTAATAGTGTTGTGCATATGGTGATGCACCAGAACTGGGCGGGAGTGGCCTTGAGCACCTTGAGCACCTTAATAGTCTTTGGATTCTGGAGCTGGTTTTCACCCACATCAATTGTCTGATTGAGATTTCTTCCCATGGTACGGATGGCCTTGTGGCTCTTCACCAGCGTTATTTTCTGACAGCTGAACGGGCAGCGGAAGATGAAAGTCTTCCGTGACTATGATGATGAAGTTGCCCATGATCGCCAGAACTGTCCTTGCAGAGAGCACCAGAGTCATAGCTATGGAAATGCTGGATCCTTTCAGGGCAATGGTGTGCATCAGAGTGTGTGGGGAGTTTAGTGGACGTTGTCTTATGTAGTATCCTAGGGTACCTACGGGTAGTATCCAAGGTGGCACCTGGTCATCTTTCGATCGAGCCTTTGCGGATACAACAGAGATACAACATCTTAAGCCCAATCAAGCCACTGCCATAGCAGGCAACTGCACTTCGGGTGCAGGAGCCCCAGGGCAAAGCTGAAGTAGGTGATGGGGGCTGAGGGTGCCCTTTTGCATGCCCGAATTATGGCACACCTAGCTGCTTGGAAGGCTGTTGGGGCAGACACATGCACTCTGCATGTTTTGAAGCATGGGATTCCAGTGGAGTTTCATGGGGATGGGCCCCCTGACCTTTGAATTTCCTAGTTTCCCAGTCTCTAATGTGCAAAAATAGTGGTGGCTGGATGTGGAGGAGC
The DNA here is from genome assembly GCA_019650235.1 of Volvox reticuliferus. Taxonomy (NCBI): domain Eukaryota; kingdom Viridiplantae; phylum Chlorophyta; class Chlorophyceae; order Chlamydomonadales; family Volvocaceae; genus Volvox; species Volvox reticuliferus. The sequence goes on from BNCP01000058.1 coordinate 307,606, forward strand.
CGCGCCTCATTTCCCTTGGAGCCATGTCCTGAGTGGATCCCTCACAGTCAGTAGAGCATGTGGTCAATGCCTTTTGTGTGCCTAAGCTGGATGGTGCATCTTGGCGCATTGTTGTCAATATTTAGTGCATGAACATTTCGCGAGAGCATTGATATTCAAAGTGTCAGTGGGAGCCATCTTAGTTCATAGTGCATCTGGTTTATTTGAGGTACTAGTGGAGATGATCTCTAAGTGGTGATGGTTAGCAGTCAGTTCAAGGGTCATTGTTAAAAAGCGTGAGTTAGCAAAACTTTGCAGTGTAAAGCTGGCCTTTACTCCAGACCTCTTCTTCTGCACAACTTTTGAGATGATATTAGGTAGCCAGTGGGTTGTGGGATCTGGAATCGAGGACAGATATCCTGGCCCGTCATTTTTCTGCCACCATCTATCTGGAGCCTGCAGCTGTTAACTTTTAGGTGGGGTTAGGGTGCCGTGTTGTGCACTTGCCTCGTTTCTTCTGGGCGGCTCTAGCAGGGTGGCAGTAGCTCATGAAGCTGGTAGTGGATCTGGTTTTCTGCCATCCAGCCCTGAGCTGTTTGCTTTGGGGGTGGGAGGCTCGAATACCTTCCTGCCTCCTCCGAATTGGCAAGTGGTGTTTCGAATGCAGTGGTAGGTTGGGCCTGTTCCCGTGGCACTCACTCAGATAATGTGGTCCTCCCTAGGTATGGTTTGAATTTCAATTTGGTTGCAGCCCCCCTGGTGGTTTTAGACCTGCTTGTCGCACAGCTTCCGTCAGTCACCCCAGGTTTGGATCCTTCAGATAGACTTAAGCCATCTAAAGCAGGTGCTCAGGTCTGATGGCGCGTGTTGGTCGCGTATGGATTGCATTTTGCGGCCGGTTTTTGTATGATCTAGAGTTCCATCCAGCATTGCATTATGCTGGCCTGTTGTGGGGTCAGTACCTCGCGGCTAAGGGTTCTGTTCAGGCTCATATGGAACAACCTATTTTCAGTGCTGTAACACCTTTTATGCCAACCTGTGATGTGCGGGGACAATGTCTTGCTGATGGCTTTTCATAAGGGCTGGGGTTGCTTTCAAATCTTTCTAGCTCCCTTCTCTTCTTTGGCCCTGGCTCTTACTGCGGTGAGTGCTTGGGTTTTGGATGAGTGTTTGCCATTTGCGCCTGTTGGATCACCCATTTCCTTGCCGCTCTTATTTGTGATCTTGGGGGTTTGGGTTCCTTTTTTGGGCCCAGAATCCCTTTTGTCACTTAGTTGAACTCGTGTGGTGGAGATCAGAGGTGTGGCTGTTTTCCAGCTAAGCCTCTGAGTTGGAAGGGGAAGATTATATCTATTGAGCAAGTGCCCGTCCAGCAGTTTCCCTCGTGTGGCTTCTCTGTTCTCCTTGTGGCTTTAGTGCATGACACAACTCATCTTATGGTGGTTCGGCAGTCTACTCATGGGGCTGAGTTTTGGCCTTGTTCTTGGTCAGTGCAGTTTGCAGCATTTGCAGGGGGTGCAGACCTTGTATAGCCCCTGGCAAGGTGGTGCCTCTGCGACTTGGGCACCTGGAATTCCTCTGGATGCAGTAGAGGTGTTTGGAAGGAGTGCTAAGTTGTTGGATTTAAGGGAGCATTACCTGAGTTTAGGTGTACATTCCTGCCCCAGGGCAGTGGCTCTCTTTGGTCCTCTCATGGTGGACAGGATGCCGCAGTTTGGTGTGCAATACTTACCCTGAGAGAGAGAGTTTCTGGCTTTGTCGTGAGCAACAACTAATGCGGGCATGTGCCAAAACATGTTGATATGTGTAAGGCAGTCATGCTCAGGCCCGTCGCCTGGATAAAAATGCAGATAAAATTTGCTTGGCATTTAAGACGAGCGTCTCAGATGAGCATAGGTAAGCCTGAGCATGCAACGATATGGATTGTCATGTCACAGAGATCTAGATGCGAGTAAAAAGGGGTCCTGAAGCAGGGGTCAGGGGTATGCAACTTGACAGTTAAAATCGGTTAAAGGGCATAACCGCCAAAGAATGAGACCTGCGACCTCACAATTTAGGCCCGATCTAATGCAAACGTATATATTATAGGACAAAGTATTGTTTTGTAACATAAGGCCGCAAGGATCATGATTTTAATACTTATGCTAATAAGCTGTTAATCTTTGCTGCCAGGATAAAGTCATTTTCGGTTAAACCGTTAATACTATGGGTCAATATTTTAACTTTGATTTTGCTGGATATACCACTTAAGCGCAGCTTAAATATTTATGCTAGGCTAGGCCAAAGTGCGCACCGACGATTGCAAATGTTTCTAAACTTCTAGACTTTAAGGACACTATTTCAGGCCCAAACGCTTCCTCGAGAGGGCCAGGGTTTGGTCCAATAGGAGCTTGAACATTATCGACTATGTTTTGGGCTGCCGCTTCTCGAAAGTGCAAGGAAGACTCCAGCTGATCCACACAGCCCAAACTGTAACATATTCGAAGTAGTTATCTTGCCGTTTTGCGACGTAGGCAGGTGCCGTGCGAAGTACGTCTTGAGGGTATATACGATGTCAGTTTCGACGTCATGGATCTTCCTCTAGGAAGCCCTTAAATAGTTACATTCATGTTGTTATTAGTAGACTTGGTCTCACCATCCATTTCATACACGAATTGGGCCTTCAAACTAACATCGCGACAACGGTTGTTACAATTTGTAAGTAATACGTTCTCCTATACGAGCCATTCTCTTTCACAAACTATGCATAAAATATTTGCGTAACATGGCTGTCTGGTATTCATCATCATTTATCTCAGCCCGATTGGCTATTAGGTGTCTGTTTTTGGTTATCTTGACCATGCCTTGAACCCTTTGGACCGCCTGAATGGGCGGCACGAATCCCTTAGGATAATAAAATGGTCTACGTTTTGTTAGCTGCACGGGTTCAGGTATCGAAATTCTATTCTTGGGACTTTGCATGTGCGATGTCTGCATGTTACTGAGTGCAAATATTACAGCCGCACCAATTTATGACCTTTCTAAGGTTTAATAACATTAATGAATGCTTGCCCTAGGCAAAAAGGACAGTGAAGCTTGCCCATGAGCTCAGCTCCAATTTTACCTCCAGAGCAAGCTTGCATGCCAGGCTGGACCCATGTGTACTAGCAAGGCCAAAATGTGTGCAGCGCTGGATTAGCCCTCGTGTGTGTGCAGAGTGACCATTTTTGTTCCACACAAATTTTGCCCGCATCACACCCAGAGTAAGAAAGCGTTGCTGTATTTTTCCGATGCCCTTAAAGTTTCCCTAAATGTAATCTGTACCTCATTCAAAAGGCCAAAGCCTGCTGTATTAGCCCGCAGTCCCATTGGCTGAGCTGCTAGACCCTGCCAAAGGCCATACTTCGATTCAAAGGCAGCCTGGTCCTTCTTCTTAGGCTTCTCTAAATTCTTCTAATATACAACTTTGCATCTGTACTGAGAGGTCGCAGGTCTAAGTTTTGGCGGTTGATCAGTCATACAGATTTTAACTGTTGAGTTGCATACCCCTGACCGTCCTAAAGCATCTACGCGTGGCTGAGAGGCATTCAGATGCCGCTGCAAGCTAGATGCCAGCCAGGCAACCCCCTCTAGATGCGAGATTCAGCGAGTTTGCGATACCCTCCGATATCTTGATGTGGAGAAGTACGGGTCTATCTGGTTATCTAGATGCAATTCACAGGATATCTAGGTGCAGCTAAAGGGGGAAGCCTTTCGTATCCAGATGCAGTTTCTTCCTCTCCTATTTGCTGGAGCACGCTTGCACGGCCAACGCGTCGTAAGTCCTGGACAAGCATTAAAAGGTCGGCCCACAGTGTCCTTTGCTGAGGTCACTGCAGGACCCTGGTCATATTAAAGATCGAACAAGCCCAACAACCTCTTCCAACTTCTGTCCGACTCGGTGGTGAGTTTACTCACACATTGCACTCCGTTTGTAGCCATGTTCAGCTCGTTTACAGCACCTAGCAATGTGCGGTCATCAGGTAAATACTGTCACCACGTGATCCCTGCATAAGCTTCTCAGGGTACCTGACCAAAATCTGTTCTCTCCGTTCTTTTTAAGAACGAATATCCAGCAAACCATTTAAGTCCCCTGCATCGGACATCGCCTCTCAATATGTAAACAGCAAGCACACTGCTGCGCCTGGCATATGGAATTGCACCAGGAAACAAAGCCCATACATGTTTTCTGTCCAGCCACCATTCGATATTATGGTTGATTAACTTCAAGCATTGCTATCCAATGCGCTTGCATCTTCATGCACGTTATGGCACTGGTTATGGCACCTCGGCGCCGACCCTCAATGCGCCAGCTCCCCAAGGAGGATGGTTTTGTCACTTGATGCAGACGCTATGATGGGCTCCTGCCATATAACACACAGAATCATATTAAGCCATCCCGGTCAAATGGCAAATGCATTTAGATGATGGTATGCAACACCAGAGAATCATCCCAAGATTATTACAGCATACGGAATCCTGCCTCGTAAAAAAATAAGGTAGCAGGTTACGAGGTGAATGACTTCCAACCATGCCCACAAAATAATGGGATTACCCGAACCAAGTATACCTTCGGGTGAAAGATCACCTCATTGACGCTGCCAGTGTGGCCCGGTAGCACATACATCACCTTGCGTGTATTAGTATCCCAAACGTAGACCTGATTTACAAAAGAACAGTGTAAAGCGAAAAGCAACCCATGAGCATGTAGGGCAGATCGTCTCCTGGCTCAAGTATCAACATTCGAGACGGCAAGTGCCGAGGAACTCATTAGGCTCCTACTGATAGCTACGGCGTGACACAGGAATTGAGGGAAGACACAATACTACCAGACAGATGTACGCACATTTCGTGAACCGTCGTCGAGATGCCCATGGCGGGACATACCATTTCAAGTCCCGCAAACCGTGTGTGCATACTACTTTTGTCGCAATTGAATTGCGTTTTCAGTCGCACTGAACTAATTTACCAGGGGTGCATGAACAAGGACAAGCGTGAAGTGAGTACCAGTATGTCCCCGTCCAAAACAATCCACGCACCATGCGATCCGCGCTGCCACAAGCCACCCTGCTACCGTCCGGCGAGTAGTCACAACGCAACAAGTTCTTCTCGAAGTTATGCACGTGACCTGCGATGACACGGCATCGGTTACCAAATCCCAATTGCATCCAGTACGCAACGTTAACGGACGCAGCCTTATATAGCATCCATAATGACCTTATCTGTACAGCTTGGAAAAGTTAATGTTTTCATCATAAGTGTCGTCATGGCTATTACAAACAGAATGCCCCTCCCCAGGCCATACCTGTAAACACCTTGGTGCAGCGGTTCTGCGGGGCAAAGGGCCGCACATCCCACTCCCGCAGCGTGTTGTCCATGCTGTTCGAAAGCAGGTGGGAGCCATCCGGGCTGAGCCGCAGCCCCGTCACTGTGTCGCTGTGGCCCTTGAGGAGCAAGGCGGGGCTCGAGCCGGAGCCCTTGCGGAGGTCCCACATCTTCATGGAGGACGGGGTTGATGTGCACAACACCGACGACCAAAGGAGAGGGAACGATGGCACACGCTTATTGCGCCTCACTGTCGTACCGCGCAACAGAAGGAAAAAGGGCTCTGGCTGGGCTGGAGTGTCCTCCTGGAGTACCGCCCCTTCATCCCCTACAGCCCCGTGCATTAGTGGCCAGAAATGGAGTGAGGGGTGGCCGGTGCCTTGGATGAAGGCTGCTTTGCGAGGAAGCAAAGTTCGTCCCCAAAACGGCGCAAACTGGCACTTCTGGCAACTTAGGGGACGAGAGATAGCTTGACAAAAATACAACATTTTTGCAGTTCGCAGATTAAAATGCTCAGCGGCCCGGCAGCAGGGCCAACCAGTGTTTACCGTACTGCCCATACACGGATCCCAGACGTTACCAACATAAACTGCCCAACAATAACAAGCCGACTTGTCTCCATTGATGCTTTCCTTTGCAGTCACAGGTCACAGCGCCCTTAGCAGCACACACATGCAGGCGATGTTAGTTTCCTCGGATGGGCCAACCTTGCAACAGCTGCATCGAAGATAAAACATTTGTCTTAGGCCCACATGTCTTCACTACGCACCTTGATGATGTTGTCCACTCCACCACTGAACACCTGGTCCCCAGCATCCGTAAAGGCGACCGCGCACACTGGGAAGCCATCCCGCATAGTGTACACAGATTTCTTCATCCGTGTGTCCCACACCTAAATTGTATGCACGGACAAACGAAGGGATTGCTCGCGGCGGTGAGGTGCTGGTGGCACGCAGTGTCAAGGGCGCCATACACCGTAATCTTTTACGGTTGGCAGTTTAAAGCATTACATGTGAAAATGTTGTGCCGGGGTCACATGTCAGAACAATGGGGTTTTTTGCCATTAATGTAATCACGCCATTGCTATGCCAACCCTACAGTGTAAGCGGGCGTTTTGGATGGTGACACTCAATTGCGCCCTGGACCGCAGTACAAGGCGCAGCTCTTGCAGGTTGTTTACTGTGGGCGCAGTTTGCTCCCTTGAATTTTGAATTAGGTCCTGCAAAATGACTGAGGAATCTTACCTTGACCGTGGTATCGTCAGCGCCCGTCACGAACATTTTGGCTCCGCGTCGTAAAGGGCAGCAGCTATTGACAATGCCGTTGTGCTCACCAACCTTTTTGATCTGCGTGACCACAGCGGCGCATTCTGAACATTCTGACATGAAAAATCTCTCGTCCGCACACGGGATTTACTCACCGTTTCAAACAGTGACAGCGGCGATAATGCATGCCTAAAAACTACACGCACACACCGGCATCCATAATAAAACTTCCTGTCAACATTTTCCCTTGAGCGCACCTGCAACCCAGACTCTACATCCCAACACCTAGTTGTCTTGTCCGCGGCGCAGGTAAGAAGCGCCTCGCCGTCTGCGAACCAATGCACCTCCAAAACCGCGCTCCTGTGGCCCTGGCAAGGACAAGACATTGCGCCATTGGATTACTGGTTGATAAGCTTGCATATGCCATTTACACGTATAAGGGCACATCGACCAATCTCCTGGAAGTATGCCGAATTGGTAGGGTCATGGGTAAGACACAGATATGAAAGCTGAACAGCGCAAAGGCCGTACAGGTATGTAGCCGAAAAAAGGATCGTAAAGGTGTCAAACAACTTCGTTCTCTCATATCACCACCACTTGCGCTGTCCCTCGCCCTAATCGATTCCTTGTCATGTCTCCATACAGGACAATAACAGCGCCCGCCCGCCCGTCCTGTCCGCTGCCATTCCTGCCAGGATGGTGACCCCGAACCTTGATAACCATGTAGTTTTCATTGCTGCCATAAACACGCCAGCAAAATATATCCTTATCATAGGAGGCCGACGCAAGACACTGCCCATCGGGACTAAAGCGAACGGAAAACAGCTCGCCAGCGTGACCAGATAACTGAAGATTGGAAGCCATCAACCGGCTAAAACGCTCCTTGCCCTGCAGAAACATGACAGCATAAAAAATAGCTTCATAAAATACATACGTGCTGCTATTTCAGAAATATCCAACATACGTCTATAACTGTCGCTCGTTCAACCACATCATCCTCTGTGCGAGCTTTCTTGCTTGGGACAACGGCCCCATCATAGCAGTCCGTCTCTGGAACGAAAGAGCGTTTGTCTGCCATTTCTATGGGGTCTCAAAAAAGGTGTATTACACAAACAAACTAAGATCAGGCCCTAGGTCAATGCTAACAGATCTGCCGCGAGCATCCGGAACGTGCAGCTTTGGAAAACGACGCGTTCATTCAATTTTCGTCCAAAGGCATATATCTCCATTCGTTTCTGCTCGTTGCTAATATTCAACGCCAAATAGTTATTTCTACATACAATCCGGTCCGTATAGGGCTGTACGGCAGTTCCTGAAGCCGAATCCTGAGCCAGATTTCAGGAAGAGGACCCACGTCAATAATTTTTGACCGGAACTTAACTGTAAATATACGGCTAGTGTCGTGCTGACGAGGCAATGTCATAAGGGGTGCTACACTGTGGGCAACTCACCCTGCAAAGACCCTTTGGGAAGGACGTACATCCTTACTGTTGCGACCTTCAAAATTTTACCCCAGGGGCTGCGGGTCCTGACCTTCCTGCGGAGTCAAAGACGGTAGTGGATGCTAGGCGAGAGGACCTGAAGATTTCCTCCTATTGAAATTGTAGTCAGAGTTTGCCAAACTCTGGAGAAAGGGGCATATGCCCTGCGGGACAGTGAGCGACAGTAAGCAGGGGGCAAACTTTTAAGTAAGGATGTGGCCGTAACCTTCGGCCTTCCCGCTAGGGGATAGGACTATCGACCTGGACAATTCGATGATGATGACTACAAACTTCTTAGAGCTCGTAAGGCCCATACAAGCCTCGAGGCTCAAAGGACAAGCAAGGAAAAGGAAATCCAACAGCTAGAGACTAAAAAGGCCAAACAAATAACAACATAAAAAGAAAAGTTCTAAAACGTCAGGTCCTACCCATAACAGAATGCCGCGTTAGCCAGATGCTATGAATAATACGGGCAAGGCCTAGTTGGTCCTTCACCGTCATTATTTGGAGCATAATAGCACCCTGCACAAACCCTAACCTATCAAAATTGGCACCTGCTTCAGCATAATCGGCACATGTTATCCATCAACTACAGAATTAGCGTTGCAGCAAACAGTGCTCCTTTGGACGACTGGTAGATCGGTTTGGCTCGAGCACCCAAGCACCAAGCCGGAAACGGAGCAGGGAGGTGTACACTACCATCGGTATATAACTAGCAGGGTGCGGTGGAAGAGGTCAACTCACCAGCTGGACGTCCCCACTCCAGGACCCGGGTACAGCGTCCGTCAAATAGTCATGCCCCTGTTGGTACTCAGTGCAATAAAATATGGAAGCGACTGACCTACCTGTCTGAGGAGGTACGGGCCCAGCGGCACATGGCCAAAACAGAGCGAGCCCGGCACGCCCGGAAGGTCAAACTGGCTATGCTGTGGATGCAGAGGAAGACGATGTTAACTGATGATATACCCCGACCTTGGTGGACATCCACCCGGCATCCCCAGCTAACCCAAAGCAACTCCGGCCCCTCCCAGGACATGGAATGTGATGGGAAGGAGTACAACCCCCCCATAAGAGAACCCCAAGCCTAATGCCTTACAGAGGAATCAGGAGAAATCGGTGACAGGGAGGTACTTATGGGCATTTGCTGCGCATAGCAATGCGCAATATGCAAGGTCTTCTGGCATCTCATGGTAATCAACTTCAGGCAGCTGTACGGCAATGGGCTGAGCAGCATCTGGATGTGTGTCTGCAGGAAACCCAGCATACTCTGAACAGGATCTGCGCTATGCCACCACACAGATCCATATGCTAAACTTGAAGGTAGCAGCCTACTCTTGGTATACCTTGAAGCATACAGCAGGAGTGCTCATCCTCATCAGGCAGGGGCTTGCTTCGGCTCTGGTACCTAAACCAGCCACACCCCAACTAGCATGCATTAGAGGCCGTTTTGCAGATTGTATCCTCCACTGGGGGGACACCGTCTGCAAATCAGCAATGTCTACCTCCTGTAGAATCCTGGGGTATCTGTGGGTAGCATCTGAGATGGCCAGTTATATGGCATCTTTCAATCTAGCCTTTGCTGTAGGTGGATGTAACAGAGATACAACAATGGTATCAGGATGGGTAGGGACTGAACTGGGTTTGGCGGGCTTTCCAGCTGTATGGAGTGGGAGGTTGTATTTGACTAGTAGATGGGAATTCGTTGAAAGATGACCCCATTCTTAGGCCGTGAGGGATTTTATCCTATCAGTCTCAGGGTGGTGATTCACTCTGACCTCGGGTGTGAGGACAAATCCACCAGAAGGGGAATAATTGCAGTATCCTGGGGTATCTATCGTTGTATCTCTGTTATGTCCGCCTACAGCAAAGGCTTGATCAAAGATGCCAGATAACTGGCCATCTCGGATACTACTTGTAGATTGTAGTATTCTGGGGTATCTACAGGTAGTATCCGAGATGGCCAGTTGTCTGGCATCTTCAGATCGAGCCTTTGCAGTAGGCAGATATAACAGAGATACGACATAGGTATCCCAGGATACTATGGGTTATCCAAGGTTTGTCTGGTGTCTTTCAATTGAGCCTTTGCTGTAGGAGGATATAGCAGAGATACAACACTTCACACCTGGCCCCAGTTCAATGACTCTTTGAGAATGCTCTGGTTGCCACCACAGCACAAGCCTTGGAGGTCAATAGGGACCACCCTTATTTGGGCAGGAGACTTCAACATAGTGGAGAACCCAGAGTGGGGACTCATCACTGTTGTAGACCTCCTGCTGTTCGCACATTGATTCTGCAAAGAACCGCAATATGTGCTAGCTTATATCCGATGCACTGAATGGAGGACAGCGGAAGACTTCGGTGCAAGAGGTTACACAACTACATTGTGCACAAGTGAGGGTCTGGGGTTATAGCCGTAAATTGAGTTGATGGCGGTCTGCCGCTCTGATGCCTGCCAATGAGCTCAAGGACACGGACTAACTCCTTAGGGGTACCGAGAACATCAGCAGCACGATATGAAGAAGCTCGCCCGGCCAATTCTGGGCGCGTCGAGAATATGACGTTTAAAAGCCGTGGGGATCAGACCGCTGCGGTGGTAAGAGGGCCTGCAGCTTCTGCCATATCTTGAATTTGCGCAGAGCTTGATTTTTAATGAGAGAGGTGTTCAGTCACTTGCGAACAAGGTATAAGAATTTTGACGAAAAGCTAAAGATGTATATCTTATACAGATTTTGAAAATGTTGGTGGATGAACGTTACAGTACCCAGGTGTGTTTCTGTGAAGTAGGAAGAGACGGGGGAGACGGCGGAGACGGTGGGAGTCAGTGCGTTAGTTGCAAATATATGCAGAGTGTGACGCGCATACGTGCTTGTTAAAATACCAAGAGCGGGGCTACGACAATATGTGAGGTTCGCTTCCTTTCTTCCCCATTCCAGACACCAAGCAGATCAATTCCGAACCTGCTTCTATAATTTGGGGGAGGTTGTACGGCGGAAATGGATTGATTGATTGATTACAAGTTACTCTGAACTCGTAAGGCCCGGTACATGCCAGGAGGCTCACGGACCGCAAAGCAAAAAAAGGACAAAAGACAAAGAAGAGAGAAAAAAGGTAAAAAAACGAACGTCAAGAAAAAAGTAGATGATTAAGGAAAGAGGAAAAGAACAAACGGTAAAGAAAAACAACTGTTAAGGTACACTATATTGATTCGCCTGCCCAAGATCTTCTCATACGCCGAATCTCATGAAGCGCTCTGGCCAGATTGCGCTGGTTATTCAAGCTCATGATTGCGATCATGTTTCCCCCAAAACGTCCCCAACTTGCAATAACTCTAGCCTTATGCTCTCATATGCTGGACATTCCATGAGCATATGAACGGCGGAAATCATAATCATTTAAGATTTGTTGTACGGCCGCAATGGGCTAGTAGAATCGGCACCGATGGAAAAAATTCTCGGACCCACGAAACTTTGTAACCATTTCTCCAATCTAAAGTTTAAAGCCATATTCGTACAGAAATTTTATATGGGGACTATATTAAAATATCCTTGTACACCATGCGAGTACTTTTTGGGTGACACTGCCGGTTATGCAAAGGATTGTGTAAGAGTGCTTCTCCTTACACTGCACGCTGCAAGTATATACGTCCAGAGCTGCGCTCGATATGCACAACGGCCCAAGCGTTGATGGATACGGTAATAACGGTACGCAAATGATACGTACTATACATTACATCGGTATTGCAGAAGGCGCAGAATAATGTTTTTCATTCACCTGTTGGCTTTTTCGGCGCTGCGATTGTAGTATTGTGGCTCTGGGATTCCTGATTTGTTACTTTCGGATGTTTTCCATCTGTGTATCTGGCCATGTTTTAATTGGTCTCTTTCATTCTTATGACCAATACCCTTCACAACGGAAAACGTGACAAGATAGCTGGAGAGGTCCAAGGGCCTCCTGGTTCATCTGGGCCTTACATGTTCATTTCCCTATTTTACGAATACTCTTCGTCAAGCATATTTTGGTAATAATGTAGGTATCCTTCATGTGCTGTCGGTGGTTACGTATGTGCAAACATGAAGTTCACGCATCAACTTAAATTTAACAGTGTCCCGGAATGGCGTGAGCATTATATACAATATGCACACTTAAAAAAATACATTTATGCGCTCGCAAAGAGGGAGGCGGACCTTCAGGCTGGTGGTCATCTACCAGATGACGACGGCTTACACACGCCGCTTGTAACGGAGGTTTCTCGGTCGGGACTGGTACGGAGACCGAATTGGCGGAGTTTGGTCTTATCCACGAATCTCACAGGGCACTTTTTATTCTTCAGGGTGTTAGTGAAGAAGGCTTTCAGCGAGAACTAGATGCACAGCTAGCTGCGATCTTGTCATTTTTTGCTGTGAAAGAGGCCGAGCTACTTGCCAAAGTATCGGAATTGGAATTAGATGTGCAAAGGTAAGTTCTTGTTTTCTTGCAAGTTGCTTTCTATATCCAGATTTTGCTTCTTAAATGGGTTTGTCGGGGGTTATCAAGGTATCGATATCCTCTTTCCCTCCTTTGAGCAGCTCAACATGCTTTGCAGCTTGGAAAAAATCCCGAATCGCCAAGAAGCGTCATCCATGTCACGCCTTGGCAGCAGCGGGGCAACTTACGGGATAAATTCAACCACTAATCCTCAGAACGTGGCTGCTGGCTCTTTGCCCCCACTATCTCTACTGTCGGTCAGTCCTTCCACTCTTGACCTAGCACGGATGGTGAACTCTACGCCACCTGAGGTACGGGATGCAAATTGGTTGATGGCGCAATCCGGAATGCCATTAAACAATCGATCCAACAGATTTACCGTACTCATGGGTGCGCTTTGCCCTACAATGTCTAGGAGCACCGCAAGGTTCGGGTGAAATTCTGGGAAAATCCACCTCGGCATGTTTTTTCTCCAAATCTACATGCACGGCGGATGAAGCTGATGGGGCGGTTCCAAGTAAGTGTTTAACCTTGCGGCATGCCTGGGTGTGTTGTGGTACTTTGTCCCACTTAAATCATTTCGAATCAGCGTAGCTATGCAGTTCTTGTAAAATAGGTTTTAGTATAAATAGGTTTATAAATATAGTTTAATAATAGTTTAATAGGTATATAAATAGGTTTTAATAGGTTTTACAACTTCTTGCGTTTCAGGACTTGTATATCGGCTTGCATGACCTGCGGGAGTACTTGCACATCAACAAGGAGGGGTTCCGCAAGATAATTAAGAAACATGATAAGGTATGTCTGCCCTGCCGGTGTGCGGTCATGAGGTTTGATTTAATAGCCCTGGCAATTATACACGTTATACAGGGCCATCTTCAGTCCCGGAACCCTGCATGGAATTACCCGAAAGTTTGAGTTGGAGACGTTAGTCCATGACTGTGCGGTGTACCAATTATGGGTTGCCCACGAGTTTCAAGTCGCTGCTGTACCATGCAGACTCCTGCTCACCTTGCTGACTTTCATCCTCCTTCCTTGGATCTTAGGATATTAATGAAATGGGATGAAAAGGGATCTTGTTGAAAAGCAGTTCCAAATATCCCTTTCCAGATTGGACGCATAGGTTAATACCGTGTCTCTGTCAGTGTCACTTTAGGCTCGCATCCCGTTGCATGATGGCGATAAGGATGTATATTCCAATTCAAATACTCGCTTATAAAGCGTGTAATTATTTACCTTTATCCAGTTGACACGTTCAGTTGACCTCCGCGCGCGCTGGTGGCCAAACGTGGAAGTGCACTTAGCACCGGATGCAAAGCAGCAGGAGCTGGATCGGGCTATTTCAGCTCTGACCGACAACTACGCTGTGCTGTATATGGGGTGGGTAAATGTTTAGGTAGCGCAGCGCTGGCTGAAAGAGTAATTCGCGCAGGTGTCTTTAAGGCAAAGATTGTTCGCCCTACTGACATAGTAGCACTCTAGGTTAGGTTATTCATGTCCTCCAAGCGTTATTGAACCAACCCGCAACTTCTGGCCGAAATGCGTACATTTGCTGAAGTGTCTCGCAAGTTGCATCCAGAAGTTCTTGATCCTTGCTGTCGGATCGTTGGCCAGGGGGGACGTCCTCAAAGCGGACGAGCAATTGTCACGAGGCCTTCGTGAGCATATAACAGTGGAGCGGAACACAGTGTGGCGCGATATGGCGGCTATGGAGCGCAAATATGTAGCAGTTTCAGTCAAGCAAGCAACAGCACCCTGGGGATTTAGGGCTAGGTAAGATGCCTGATTTGGGCTGATCTATGATAGTGTGAATGCGCGCCCATGCTTTGCGCCATTGAGCTCTCCATGAAATCATTACGTGTCATTACTGCACACGATGTGCGGTAATATGTATCAGACGTAGCTTGCATCGTTCTGAATGATGTTTCCACATGTACGCCTCAATAGCTTAACTAATTGGTAATGCACAGAGTTCCAGGACCCAGTGACCGAGCCATGCCACTACACAGATCGGCCTTTCAATTGCCCGAATGCATGGCGCGAGGCTCATGCTCGGTTCGTGTTCGTGCCACAACGAAAATGCTGCCCTTTAATACTCGTTTCATGCCGATCTGCAGTGGGTACCGGGTTCATGTGCGTTGGGTCAAGCTGGTGGCCTGCTGTGCTGTGTTTGCGATGTTGTTGAATGTGGAGCTCTGGCATGGTGCAGAGAATCAGCCAAGAAACAACTGCCTAGCGTTGTTGGCATTTGCATCTATGCTCTGGTCACTCGAGGTGCGGCTGCATGAATGGGGTGATAGGCCACGAAGTTACCTGGCAGGGTTGAAGGCACAAAGTGCAGCTATGTGCAGCTATGTGCAGCTTGTATTTGACACACGGGTTTGGCATCAGGATTTGGACATCGGCCTGATGCCGACTAAAACAGCTTAATGAAACATACGCATTATAGTAATGTCCTTGGAATTGAATACTTTGTACCAAGGTGTCAGGCGATGTGTGGCGAGCATGATCAGGTCCTGTGTATTCGCGTCAGTCAAGATATTTGAGCGGTTTCGATCTGCATCCATTCACTTCTGTATGCAGGCCGTGCCGCTATTTGTGACGAGCATGGCTCTGCCATTGCTCATTGTGGTTATGGGTGTCCTTGTGGACCATACAACCCAGGGTCCTCCCAAGCGCCTTACACCACAACAAGCTGCGCAAGCTATTTTCCACGCGATGTTTTCCCAGGTGGGACAGAGATGTAATTCATCATCTTCTCACGTATACCCTAGGACCGAAAAATCCTCCGATAACAGCTCATGGAAAATGGCGTTATGCTGGTTAGAGAAATCCGTTAATTTGAAGTTATACAGATAATGAAGTTGACTGCTTGGGCGTGGGCTGATGACCATCCCGGATGCAGACCATAATGTTGCTATTAGGCGGCTTCGCCATTGCAGCTGCTCTGTCCAAGCATGCGATTGCAAAGCAGGTATGTATTCCTAAAAAGTGGAACGACAACGGCAAATATCCATGCTGGACGATAAGCACTCATAGCGTGCATAGGCGTGATGATGTGGTCAGCAAGGTTAGGATCGTGATAGAAACTTTCATGGCCGTACCTCCATATGGATAACCTAAAATGCCAACTTCCTGTATGATTTGCAAAGAATGTGCAAACCAAAACCCCATGGGATGTTCTGTATTTTAAGTGTTCTCCAGCCAATATAAATGATGGCATCCTTGTACGCCTGTGCTATTAATTCATATGCTATCATTTAATGACCCAAGCATGAAATGCTTTTTTAACTGCTTGCGATCGGCTAGTTGTATAGTAGTCATATTCAGTACGGCGCACCTAAACATAAGTGCATAAAGCACCATCTCAGCATCTCGAGAGGTATGTCAGCATCACCAAGTAGCTGAGTGCCGAAAAGCACTCAACTACTGCAAATTGAATTCATGCAAGCGTACCAGTCCAGGGTTGGAAATCCTACAAATCCTATAAACCTTATGGCAGGCGGCAGTGGCTATCTTGTCTCGTGTGGGACGGAGGCCACACAATGTGCTGCTTGCTGCCATGTTCACGGCCACTTTTGCATCCATGTGGATTTCCAACGTCGCAGCACCAGTACTGTGTTTTGGTCTTATACAACCGATCTTGAGGTATGTCAATCGCATATTTTACAATTTCACAGTTATTAAGGAAGGCCGGATGACAGATGGGATGCCAACACAGTTATCATCATTAAACACACCGCATTGCCGCTGTTGGTACTTGTATTATTTCTGACGCAATTATTGAGATCTCGGAAGTATATTCTTAATTATATCGTTGCCGGTTTGGTAATTTATGTGTATTTTTTCCCGTGCCGTGAGTAACACACGCACATGCCTTTCCCTTTCTCGGCAGGACTCTTGACCCGGGGCATCCATTCGCAAAATCCCTGGTGATGGGAATTGCGTTAGCATCCAACATCGGAGGCATGACATCGCCTATATCCTCACCGCAGGTGGTGAAGGTCTCCAATGTGCCATAGATACTTTCCACTATTATGGCAAGGCACGCCTGCTATCCACAACATTCCCGCATGTGCTGACATGTGTATGGTGTGCTTGCTTCTGTTAAACTTTCTTTTCTAGTTATCGCCTCAAAGTCTTCAAACAGTTTCACACTGACAATGCGGCTATATCGATTGTAGCTCTGGTATTTACTACGGCATCACTTTTCATCATGCGCATGAGCGTCAATGCATGAACTTCTGCAGAAACATATATGATGCTGCAGAAGGTGATATGTATATCCTAAATAATAGCATATACATCGCAGAACGTGATTTTTCAATCTACCTGCAATCTACCTGTTTGCTCCATTTTCCGTGCCGCAGAACATTTTTGCAATCGAGCGTATGTCATTAGATGGTCAACCGCCCAGCTGGCTTTCGTGGTTCGCTGTTGCATTGCCGGTTTCAATTACATGTGCGTTGGTCCTAAGCACGGGCCACGAATGATCAGTCACCCGATGGCTTCAGTTTCCAGCTTGAGGATCTTGTGCTGCTCATTTTTTGAATTGTCATGTTTATCCATCACCACTAGTTTTATGCGAGCATTTTCTATTTGCTCACTACAGCTCATGGTTCGGTTTGAAAGCTCATCCTGTCAAATCGTTATGTTGGTGCAGGTAATTTCATTTGCTGGGCGCTCCTCCTTCTGGTTTATCAACCGGGTCGAGCCATCTCTGAGGTGCGACCCCTGAAGCCGAACTCGGACCCCATCAACGGAACACAGGTGAGAAGGATATCAAGGCACGGACTCATGTATATTGTTACGCAGCTAATCCGAAGTACTTATGAAATCCCCGAGGTGTGCGTACTGTGCTGGGGCTGTCCAGGTTCGCCAGGTATGCCACTGCGAAATTATTTGGTGCTATCTGATAATAAGAGGAGGTTCTTGAATTCCTGCGCTGTATGGTACATGTTTCACTGTTTTTTCTCGTAGCTTTCATCAAATACGATATGACTGTTTACAATCCAAGTTGTCCATCTGCAGCTCTAGGTACTAAGACCTTCAAAATGTCATCCCTTGCGCGTGCTGTAAAGTTTTTATATGAAGCCTTGGCTCCGTATGAAGTGAAGTCGGGGTTCTGTTGTTGGTACTGGAGCGGAAATCCAAGTGTTGACCACATCGTCCACGCCGTGGTTTGCTCCTTTATGCATGCCTGGGTATCACAAAGTCGCGGAGCCTGTTTACATACTATTCAACTAGTAAATAACGTAGTAATGGTTGATGTATCCACGATCGCTCTTTGCAGGAAACGTTTCTCGCAAAAAATCTCACGCAGCGTCTTATAGCTGAGAGGGTTGTGCAGGGCTAGATAGTCGGTAATATGTACGCGGTCAGTAGTTAGGGTTGAACCATGCAACCAAGTGCGCTTTCGTGTACCTAAGAATTTTTCGTGTTGGTGGGAAACCAGGAAGAAATTTATCCAATAACGCCCAAATGTGCAGGTCTACATCGTTATCATTTCCCTGATAACTGTCGGAGCCTGGTGTGCAAATACTTTCCTCCAAAGGTACTTCTGCGCGATGCATCCTTGGCTTGCCAAGTCTAGCACTGTCTTGCACTATTTTTACCCTTTGGCTTCTCCTTTCGGGAAGCTGTCTTACTTACAAGAGTAACCCGTACCCAGGTATACTGGCGAAATGGGAATTATCGCAACCATCCCACTAGTAGCATTCTTCGGATTCGACGTTCTCAATAAGGATGACTTCAACTCGTTCCTATGGAATGTTGTGATGCTGGCCATGGGAGGTCTGTCGCTGGGTAAGTGCAGGAAGCTATTTAAAATATTTTTTGCCGCGCATGTGTCTTCGCAATAAAGGGGTCATAAGAGGAAATGAACTACTAGAAGAGGAAACGCGTGAAAAGCATATAGATACATGGGGGGGGCCTAAACCCCCGTGCATGGATGCATCGGTCATTTAGGCACTGTCTCTACCGGACATGACGGGCACAGCCTGCATATTATAAGGCTAGACATGTGCGCACATGCGCACTTATTTCACCACAGTTCATGCTTGCTAAGACTGAACAGTCTTCACGCTGGGTATGTAGGCGAGGCAGTCAAGAGCAGCGGCTTGCTGGCATCGCTTGCATTAGGCATCAGTGAGCTTGTAACGGGTCTTAACTTGTTTCAAGTATGCGTCATTTTCTGTGGCATGGTAAGCGTATTCCGGGCACCGGGAAGCCGTGTAGTCCTTTGACGTTCGCTGGCCAGCTTGATCCGCTGGATATTAACCAGTGGATCACATTGGGAAAACAACGGGAAGTACGAAAGACAACATGTTGAATTTCCTGAATAGCAAGCATTGCGATTTTATTTCCTTTCTGTAAATTGCCCTCGTAATGCCCTTGTAATGAAACCTAGCTGATGTTAGGAGATGCTAGTGCAGATTGGTCACCGTTTGTGTGGAATGCTCCAAGCGAGTATCGCCATTGTTCTGTTGAGCAGGTGCTGGTGGCAACCACCTTCATCAGTCATACGGTTGGAGCCATGGTCATCCTGCCTATCGTGCAGACTGTTGGTGAGGCGATGCCCGGGACACCACATCCAAAATTGCTGGTGATGGCCGCGGCGCTCATGTGCTCAGGTAGGTGGGAAATGGCGCTCTGCATTTGTGTGTGAGGGCCCTTTATGGGGTTTAAGGAGTCAATGGAAATCCATTGGGGAAATATTCATCACCTACTCCATTTTCCCTTACAAACTTACGGGTTATTCGGCATTATTCATGCTTCCAGGTGCTATGGGCTTGCCCGTGAGTGGCTTTCCCAACATGAATGCGGTCAGTCTGGAGGACAGCACCGGTAATGCCATTGTCAGCACTAAAGATTTCTTGTACGTTGGCGTGCCATCCTCAGTGCTAGCTTATGGCATAATTGTCACCCTTGGGTACGCGTGCATGTTGCTTGTTGGCCTGTAATTTCGTGGATGGCGGGGATTGGCAGGCATGTCCCAAGGTGATTGGGAATCTGGGAGGTAAATGTCTTCATTCATGAACTGCGCTTGGGAATTTGTGTGTGCGCGTCACATTGCATGTTCGTCAGCTTGCAGCAATCCTGGCGCGAGTGGATGGCCCAACTGTTCAGTACATGCCTTGAGTACAGGATAACCGGGTTTGTATCGGGACGTCCTGTCATTCGTGCAGAAGAGCAAAGCACATGACAACGAATTTGGATGCGATTTGCCTCAAATAAATGATGAATTTCCAACTGCACAAAAGCAGTCTGCAGCCTTATCGCCATTGCAGTTGCAGCAGTGTTTTATACTGACTGGAGACGCGCACCCAGTCTAGGATGCTAGGCGGACAATATCCATCGTGTATTCTAGGAGGGTATAACCGGACCTCAGATGCGGCAAAGCACCTGGGTGTAGATTTCACTTGCATTTAAATTTCTAAAATGGGGGGCAAATCGGTATCTAATAGCGGTTTTCCGTATCTAGATGCGGTTGGTGGGCGTGGTCTGCATATCTAGATGCAACCCACACGATATCTAGATGCGGCTACGGGGTGAGTCTTTAGTATCCAGATGCAGATTTTGACAGTCAAGATACCACTAAGGGGTTCCACCCTGATATCTAGATGGGGTTTGTGTATAGCCAGATGCAGCATGTACGGGGCCCCTCACTTAGGTATCCAGAACAAGACCAAAGGAAGGGCCAGCTTCAGACTTAATATTAGTAGGCAGGCATAATAATGCCGGATTTCGTGTGCCCCGAAACCAGAAACAGTGACTATCACTAGACTTCATGTTTTAAGAAGATATTTACACAGCTTTAAGCCAGGAAATAAGTATTTATAAATGTATTGGTTGCGATGAAAGCTTTGTGTGAGTGGACTATGTGCACCATGGTGCGCGCGGTCACGGCTTTGCGAGGATAGCCGAATCACTTCACTGTTTATAACATGATGAATAAAACGGCAACGTACACTGTTATAGCACATATCCATGGCCAATTCACTCAGATTCACTAGATTTGGTGCCCGCAGCCTTAGCTCTGCGCAGATGACCGGTTCGATTCTCTGTTTGCTGTTACAGGAATAACACATCAATTGATAGTATTATAATCAAGGTTCATGGCCGATTCACTAATTTGGTGCATTATGTGCCTGTGTTCACTGTTGTGGTCAGACTGCAGGCTTATTGCTGGTTCCAATAACGAAAGTAATATAGTATTTCATGATGTTATATAATGAAATTTATATTCAGTTGCGTAATTTATGCTTCTGTCCGGTGACTTTCATGAGAATACGATCGCCAAACTCAACTTGAATCAGACTTGCAAATGGAGCCGAATTCGATTATATGTGAACACTTCTTAGCACAGTCGACTGTCACTTTTGACAGCAGTAAGTTGGTTCCTGCTGAACGGAACTACCATGCCACTGAATGTGAACGTCTGCCTTGCGCAGTAGCATTGACAAAGCTATCTTGAGGGTGTTAAGTTTACACTTGTAACTCTTGTGATAGCTGTCAAGACAATCATCATCGACATACATGACAAGGGTTAAGTTACTCTGAACTCGTAAGGCCCGTTACGAGCCAGGAGGCTCACGGACCGCAAAGCAAAAAAGACAAAGAAGAGTAAAAAAGGTTAAAAATGAATGAAAAAAGTAGATAATTAAGAAAAGAGAAAAAGATCAAACGGACAATTGTCCAGATGGTTTCGGCTTCGTACAATTATTTGCTTAGCCGCATGCAAGCTTGCCTGTTTCTTAGTGCACGGCAGACCTACACTAAATCCACGAATGTAACGGTATATAATGCAGACAATATTTGTCGCGATCCTTCCGATTTTGACGTGCGAGAGGCTTACTTTCACCTGATCATCGGTCGATCAGGGACCCTGCTGAAGATGAAGAGTGTCGCCGCCTTATTTCGTTTCTTCTAATGAGGCAAAGGTATATTTTGATGTTAATCATTTTCGCTTCGACTTTGTTGTGCCGTCATCCTAGCTGTCACCAACATCCTTCAGGATGGCGATGCGGCAGCAGAACAGGACGAACTATATGGGCCTCCCCATAGGCGTTGCTCTTATCCTGAAACTCGAAATAAGCGAAGGCGCACAGAGCCAACATACACCTCCGTAATGCAGTGGTGACACACGGTTCAGATATGAACTATATGTCAACAAGGAAAGTTGCCATATGACATGCATACTATCATTGATGTGTGCACCGTAGACCTTATATAAACGTGAAAATACACGAGGACTATGCATCAGAGGGTAGCACCCTCATGCGTCAAACTCAGCGAGGCAAACATGACAACAAGTGAACGCCGAAATGTACTATACTGTCTTTTCATAGATTAAATACATAACATAACATAGAAAAATATAGAGCTAAATTACCAATACGGCTTGTGAAATCATCTTATTTTGGAAAAGAAAGGCCAACTAGATCGAAACACATGCCAAGAGGGGCCCCCTGACCCTGATTCCGATTCGCGCATGATTGGCCCCGATTCTAAGTTCAATTCAGTTGAATCACCCCTGATTCATTGATATGTGAACACGTCCTAAAATAATATACCTCCTAATGCACAACCTAAGGCATCGGCGATAACATCAAATGATTCGGTTATGCGAGCATCGGTGAAGAAATAAGGGCTTCCTTCAATAGGTAGAAGGTTGCCTCACAAGCTTCCGACCAACTCCAATGGACTTGGGGTCAAAGTAACTCACATGACAGTGCTGCAGTGCCGCATACGCATAAGATACGCAAAGATATATACACAAATTTATTCGCAGGCGCAGCTTCAGAGGATTGAGTTCAGGCAGTTCCCATGGCCGCGTAATGTCGTAAATACAAATACATTTCAATAGTTGTGTCTAATAATAATAGAGGAACGTCTTGTTACAGGCTATATAACTATATTAGAACATACCCTTGAGGTATGCTCTTGCCTTTGTCTTCACTCCAGCTGAACGGTCCGCGACGGCTTCATATGAAAGGCAGTTTGTCCACGTATTTTCGGCGCTTGCTGAAGCCTCGACAATGGGACATAGAGTGGGTCACAGACGAGTAAGCTTGTGCCTTGTCGTTAAGCTTTCCCAGCTGGATTTTTTTCCCGCAGGTATACGTTCTGGCTTATGCTGCAGTTATGTCTTTCTCCAAAGACGGCGTGAGAGCATTTGTGATGAGGAGCCTGGGAGAGTATTAAGCCTAAGATTGCAACTTATTTTCGCAGTTATCGGCATACTTCATACCATAAACAAACCAAGAACCAGTGGGCTCGTGATGATCCAGCCTTTATTGTCGTTTGCTGCCTTCTGGTGGCGGCAGCCAGCTCAGCGTATTGCGTTACGTAAGTCAGGTCCATCGGTGAAGGATTGGGAAATAGTCTTTAGCTTGATTCTTCGTTCCAATCAAGTAAATATCTTGTGCTGCTTCTTTCTCGTGCGGCGCAGGTTTGGGAACTCAGTTTTGGAGTCCGCTATCATCGTGTTGTCAGCTGTCCTGGTGGACTTCGTAATGTTGGGAATTGCTGTCGCAACTGTGTGCTGGTACGCTTGTAGTCGTTTATTGCCAGCAGTTCATTACCAGCTGTGTGGTTTCTTACCCGTGTCTGGCATATCGCATGCAGGTTAATAACCAACCGTTTCTTACGGAAGCGTAACTTGCACAATCATCAAGTCGAGCAACACGTGGAATGGTCAGGGGTTGCTTCGTCATCGCTCGTCTGGAGGTTTCCGCAGCCAAGTAGTGCCATGCAGTTCTAAAATAGCTTCTGTTGTATGCAGGTTGTATGCTTTTGATGTTCACTGCAACTCGTTCTTCCCCTTCTTCCTACTGGCTTACGGTATGTCGTTGCCAGCTTGTATTAATTTTGCTGCAGCATTCCAAACATTCACCCTGGTCGGTCATGCAGTGTTGCAGTTCGTGCTGAGCCCCGTCCTTCTATGGCCAAGCTCCTTGTCTTCAGCGTTATCAAATGGACTGTACGTCGTTGCCCTTGGAGTATACAATTACATGAATTTTCTGGGATATAGTGCGCTTCCATTCGTGGATAGAACCGAGGTGAGATGTTGTGAAGTGCCGTGAGGTCAGGCGGGAAGGCTTTATCCTATTTAATTAGTTGAGATTAGCACCAATTTTTGCTCTTCAGGCCAGGGCACGAACATGGGGTTGCAGTATTTGCGCATGCAATGTGCTATGGTGTCGTTGACTGTTAGCATCTATGTTCAACGGGTGCATGGACCCTCATGCTGATCTGCAGGTTTTCCTCTGGCCTGTTGGCGTTATGCTCCTGCTTCTCCCATTCGCTGTGTTGACAGGATTCAACCCTTCTAGATTTGCCTTGGGAATATACTTCCGATAGGCAAAATTCTTTGCATTTGGCATCGAATGTCACCTATAATAGAAGCTTGATGCCAGGATGGTCGTAACGTTTATTTTTGCTTGAACTTAGGCAGGAAGTTACAATTCTGGTCGAGGCTTTGTTTAACTGTGGCGTCTGGTGCTATACCTGGCTGCTGTTTCCTGGACTCCTCACAGAGATTTAGTTTCCGGACTTCATCTGATACTGAGTAGTATGTAGGCTTAATGAATTAGGCTATGTGAGAGCTGTGGCTAGAGCAGAGTGCTTTCGGCAACATTGTCAATATAAGGTATTTGGTTTTTAATATATTAATTAATTAAACAGGAATGGGACTGGTCAAAGGTAGTATCGGAAGTAATCGGATACTACCTTGCGGCGAAAGTGTTCCAGCAGCTCCAGCAAAAGTGTTCAGCTTCTCTGGACAGATTTATGCATGTCCATTATTGCTACCCCTTTATTTAGCTAGTCTGGTAATCGCAAATGTTAAAACAACTTAGGGGGACGTACTGCGTCGACCGCTGGTGTGGAAACATTTTCTAGTTAATGAGTGGATTTTGTTGCGTGTCCATTGCGTCAAATAACTTTTGTATTCTTAAATATCACTGAGCGCAATTTTTAGGAATGCCCACAGTTTTTCCCAAATGCTGCTGCGCCGCGACCTGCGCTTATAGACGCACAGAAAAGTATTGTAAACCGCGCTTAACAATTTGTACAGGTGTTTATGCTTTGGGTGTATCAGATGATGTTCGTAGCTCAGCCCTTATCTCCGAGGAATTGCGTGAAAATCTTTTGAATCTCCTGAAGGAACCCGTTCGTGGAGGTGATTGCCTGTCTGGGGGTATTTTCCATCAAGTATGCGAGGGCGGGCAAGGGCCACGGGCCCACGGCACATGTGGACAGGGGTGGTATGGCGGCCTGGGGCGAAGCCAGGGCAGGTGTAGAGGTCAGACTTCACATCTCAACGAGGAATCAAGCAAATCTGAGGCAACCGCACATTAAAGGAGAGCTAGTCATATAAGGGCCCTGGGAATTTTCGCAGTCTTCTCATACACTGGTCGCCAAGAATTTATGCCGTTGCGAACATAATGCATTTATTCCATGTTTATGCATTTTTATACTTAGCTATTTTAAACTTTTCTGAGTCGCATTTTTCGCTACTTGCATCTGGCTCCTTACATGCAGTCGCCATGTATCTTGTAGGCCACTGGCCAGCCCTGTGGGCTGCATGGCTTACCATTAACGTTTTGATCGTACCTAAATTCCTGATCAAACTTTTGCAAGCCATTTCTCGTTTCGTTCTTTGCACGAAAACCGCGAAGCTTGCTAAATCAAGTATCATATTTTAAATGCAAATAATTCTGTCTGGTGAAGGACCTGCAACCAGATCAAACAGAAATAGTCTTTTTTCTTATTGCAGCTGTCCATTGACCCCTGTCGTACAATGTTCTGCTGATTATAGCCTGCACGTTGTAAAGATTTCGTCTTTTGGGGATGCGAATAATTGGAACTACACTAATATATACCGGGTGCAAGGGATGCCCAAGGACAGACAGGAGGGAATCCATATACGGGGGAATTCACAAGCCGGTATTGCACACGCTATACTTGCTATGAGCCATGCCTGTCAAGACGGAGGAAGTGCGGGAAACTGGGGCAGCAGGCCCCGGTATCCGCACGAACACCGTACTTTCAGGGCGACAACAGCATGGAAAGCGGTAGACCCATGAACGCCCCATGAATATCTAAAAGCATCACACACGCCGATCTCACATACAAGCAATAGCATCTGCATCAGGTATTCTTTTGTCTATGAGCTAATCCTTCATGACAATGTGGGTCAACTGAGCACTCACCGAAGCAAGGTCATAGCCATGTGCCACTAGATGAAGAGGCAACCGGGGCGTTTATGTTTTGGCATCATACTTTTTCACTAATTGATGGTAGAAACCTAATCTGGGAGCCTACCCATCTGCACACCTTCAAATTACTTTTGGATGCATCAGGGTCCAGCCCTTACACAAATGATAGCTGGGGAGGTTGGTCCCACATGTTATCACGGCGTATGGCTGCGGGAAGATGGGATATGCCTGACCAAGGAATCCTCGGGTTATCCTAAGATGAATGCAGTCCACAAAGTTATCTTAACCATCAATCGTGATGGTGTCTGAAACCTGGTTATGGTATACTGATAGTATTGTATCCTTAAGCATTTCCATGCATGCTTAAGAGATACTTAGCTTTCTGTTAATTGTCGTTAACACCTGTTTAACTAACATACTAACGGTAACCAATTCGTAATCAGGATTACGGATTAGGTAACCACCACCCACCATTTGCTAACCAACCCTTCCAAGATTCCGTACCTGACGGAAGTCCAGAACCTGTCTGGATTGGGCCATTTACTGACTGAATGGTAAATGGTGGAACACCTGGTTCCTGGTTCACTGATTTTCCGGTTATCGGAGTGACCTCTGGCAGTCACGCCCAATTCTACACTCTACGACATCACCCAAGTACGACTTGGATCTCCGGCTCTGTGATGCTATAAAATCGGGCTCTGACCCAACAACTGGTATCTTTCGATGCCACCATCAATTGGATATTAATACAACAAGCTGGTATCGAGACTGTTCCTCCCTGGGATGTCTCGAAAGCCTTCATTTCAAGTCTTCCGCTCAAGTCTCCCTGATCACCTGCAATTATCTGCCTGATATAGCCTAGTAAATCGTCCAAGCAATGGAGATGGATCAAGACCTCCCCCCACCCGAAATTGCTATGGAGATGGAGGCCTTTCCCGAGGGATTGGGAGCCGCTTGTTGTACCACGCGTCACTTTGCCTAAGCTCTGCTAGAGTTGCACCCACCAGCGCTATAGCGCGCACGGCACCACGCCACTGTCGTATGTGGATGTGTGGAGCGACACGGCACTGTCGTACACGGAGTGGTACGGCACTGTCATATGTGGATGCGTGGAGCGATACGGCACTGATGACGTCACTGTCGTACGCGGGCGCGCGGAGCAGTATGGCAGAGGGCGCGACGCGATCGCACGCACGCCATGCAGCACGTCGCACCGCACACGTTAGGCGCACTGGCTGAGGGCACAAGCAACCCGCAAATAGCATATCGCCTAATGCACTGTGCACAACGCTGCAAGCATACATTGCGTAATCGGTATCGTGATAAGTGCGCATGATCCGACGACTTGGTCGCGGACGACCTAGAATGCATAATGCATTGCACATCGATGCACACTAATGACAACACGTGCACTATGCATACGCACGCACTCAAGCATGATAAATGCGAGCGTACCCAGAGGTCGCGAGGCAATGGCTCGAGCGATGCGGTGCGTCGAATGCAACACTACGCGCGATGGTGTAGTCGGCACCTTTACGCGAGTAAAGAACATTGCATTATTGCTATGACGGCTTATATAGCAATATCCGCACGCGGGATCACGGTAGTACACTTACTACTTGCAGATCTCTTGTACCGCGAGCCGTCGCTGCGAGTATATCTGCTATGCTCATTGACGGCCTAAACATGAATATATGACAATACGAGAGAATTGATACGCAATCATAACGATTGACGCTAAGACAAGCTAACCGCGCTTTGGTTGAGCTTACACCTTATATATCACTTATGGTCGTATTTCTTGGATAAGCCCGAGCACCGATTTGCATCGGTTAGGTGATGATTGCCTCGGCTAGGCACTGATAGCCTATCACGTCATCTACGCCTGTCTTGGAATATACGTTGTAACTCCTTGCATCGAAGACTTCCGCTGCCTCGATTGGTACGTTCTGATATAATCGAGCATGATGCACTAAGCCTGGTTCTCCGCAGAATCAATGGGCGATTATGAGGAGTGATACAACACCGCTATCCTTGCTGCTGCCAATACTGGTTCGTCTAGCCAGAGTGACATTTCTGCATCATCACTCCGAGCTCTGGTCCGCAAACTCTGCTCATGGACTTCTGAATATCTTCGTTTCATTGAAGGCGTCAATGTGTTGGGTAGGCCCTGGTCCTAGCCTTTGCCTTCAATTTTAGCAGATGTTTGCTGTTCGCTCTATGTGTTAGGCTTCCTGGCATAGAGTATGCAAGCTGCAAACTTTGCAAATGCTGTATCTGCTGCTGTTGCCAACGCATTCCAGTATGTTGGCCGGGTTGCTACGAATGTTAGCCAGGCTAATAGGTGGAAACACCTCTCCTGGTTGGCACAGCCATCAAGTGCTACTGCGGCAGGCTGTCCAACTCTGCAGGCTAGAGCCCCACCACCTTTGGCATCAGGCGGCATCGCAACTCCCGAGGCACCAACATCTCCAGCTTATGTCCCATCCCCTTATTATGCTAGTGGCCCTGTAGTGCAAAATTACCTGGCGCCTAATGCCACTGAAGCTGCTGGGATGGCCGCTGCTGCTGCTACTACTGATGCTGCTGCTGCGGGCACCTCTGCTGGGCTCTCTGCGCCCCCTCATACTGGCCATGAGGACGAGGTGATGAAAATGACAATTCCGGTGCCTACGCTTAATATTGCTGCAGATGTTAAGCTGTCTGACTTAGGGCGAGTGACTGCACCGCGCACCAGGTCCTTTGTCCGTGATGTTAGGAAATACTTCACCTTAGTCCGTGGGGGTCACCAGGACTCTATGCGTTGTCTTTTCCTGGCCAATGCCCTTAAAGGTGCGGTGAAGACATGACATGATCAATGGACTAATGTGAGGGATACCTTTACATCTGAGGAACTGCTGGAAGTGCTGCTTGCCCGTTTTGCACGCCAGATCCAGTCACGTGCCACAGAGGTGTTGTATCTCTGTTATATCCGCCTACAGCAAAGGCTCAATCGAAAGGATGCCAGACAACTGGCCAACCTTGGATACTACCCGTAGATACCCCAGGATACTACAAGAGGCACGCTGTTGTATCACTCCTCATAATCGCCCATTGATTCTGCGGAGAACCAGGCTCAGTGCATCATGCTCGATTATATCAGAACGTACCAATCGAGGCAGCGGAAGTCTTTGATGCGAGGAGTTACAACGTATATTCCAAGACAGGCGTAGATGACGTGATAGGCTATCAGTGCCTAGCCGAGGCAATCATCATCTAACCGATGCGAATCGGTGCTCGGGCTTATCCAAGAAATACGACCCTAAGCGAATAAAAGGCGTAAGCTCAACCAAAGCGCGGTTAGCTTATGTAAGTGTCAATCGCAATGTTCGCGTGGTGATTCTCCACTTAGGCCGTCAATGCGCATAGCAGATATACTCGCAGCGACGGCTCGCGGTACAAGAGATCTGCAAGTAGTAAGTGTACTACCGTGATCCCGCGTGCGGATATTGCTATATAAGCCGTCATAGCAATAATGCAATGTTCTTTACTCGCGTAAAGGTGCCGACTACGCCATCGCGCGTAGTGTTGCATTCGACGCGCCGCATCGCTCGAGCCATTGCCTCGCGACCCCAAGGTACGCTCGCGTTATCATGCTCGTGCGCGCGCGTATGCATAATGCACGTGTTATCGTTAGTGCGCGTTGATATGCAATGCTTCATGCATTCTAGGTTGTCCGCGACCAAGTCGCCGGACCATGCGCACCCATCGCGATGCCGATCACGCAATGCATGCTTGCAGCGTTGTGCACAGTGCATTAGGCGATATGCTCATTGCGGGTTGCTTGTGCCCTTAGCCAGTGCGCCTAACGTGTGCGGTGCGACGTGCTGCGTGACATGCGTGCGATCGCGTCGCGCCCGCTGCCGTACTACTCCACGCGTGTCCACGTACGACAGCTGGCGTCATCAATGCCGTATCGCTCCGCAGCGTCCACATACGACAGCTGACGTCATCGGTGCCGTACCGTGCCGTACCGTCGTACCGTGCCGTACCGTCGTACCGTGCCGTGCCGTCGTACCGTGCCGTACCATCGTACCGTGCCGTACCGTCGTACCGTGCCGTACCGTACGATAGTGCCGTATCGCTCCACCGTGTCCACGTACGACAGGGGTGACGTCATCAGTGCCGTATCGCTCCACAGTGTCCACGTATGACAGGGGTGACGTCATCAGTGCCGTATCGCTCCACAGTGTCCACGTACGACAGGGGTGACGTCATCAGTGCCGTATCGCTCCACAGTGTCCATGTACGACAGCTGACATGGTGTCGTGCGCGACAGAGCGATGGTGGGTGCAACTCTAGCAGAGCTTAGGAAAAGTGACGCGTGGTACAACAATTATTCCCCCCCCCCATAGGCAGCGTCCTCGCTGCCGCTCAGGCGACAAGAGCTTCTGAGATTGCGTGGCACGCAACCTAGCCTCCTCGAGGATGGGCGCCATTTCCGGGGAGAAATTGCGCGCAGGTTCCCACGAGTTGTGCTCACTTGAGTAGTCCGTCCACTTGACCAGGTACTCGTGCACGGTGCGCTTGCGCCGGTGTCTACCTACACGCCGAGTGCGGTAGTCCAAGATGCGCTCCACGTCGTATACCTTCTGCTTGCCTGCGGCCCAAGTCTCAGGACCCGGTTCGACTGCTGCAGGGGTATCAGTGGTGGCAGGCGCGGGCTCCGTGCCACGATACGGACGAACAAGTGACACATGGAACGTAGGGTGGATGTTCATGTTAGAGGGCAACGCAAGCTCGACAGCCGCGTTCCCTACCATGCGCACAACGGGGTACGGGCCAATCCAACGGGGCAACAACTTTCGGGATCCCTCGGCAAAGGAGCGCAGGTTCTTAGTGCTCAGCAGAACCATCTGTCCTTCCGAAAAGACCACGTCCCGCTTGGACTTGTTGTAGTACTCCGTTGCTCGTTGCTGCGCCGCGTCCAAACACGACTTCGCGTCTGTGATTCGGGATAAGAACGTCTTGGCAAAGGTCTTAGCCGCAGGGACATACACCTCCAGCTCACGCCACACAGGTAGCGCCGGGTGAAACCCATACGTCAAGAAGAACGGGCTTTGACCTGTCGACCGATTAACAGCATTGTTAATCGCGAACTCTGCCGCAGTCAGGTAAGTATCCCAAACGAGAGGCGTGCGACCAGCAAAGTTGCGCAACATATCCCCCAGCGTGCGGTTCGTGCGTTCGGTCTGGCCGTCAGACTGCGGGTGGTATGCCGTGCTCAGGTTAACCCGCATGCCCACCAGCTTGCAAAGCGCTTCCCAAAACTTAGACGTGAACTGACCGCCACGGTCCGAGACCACGTCCTTAGGGACGCCATGCAATCGAACCACGTTATCGAAAAACAGGCGTGCAGTCTGCTCAGCAGTGCAGGTCGACGTGGTAGGTGCAAGGTGAACCATCTTAGTCAAACGGTCGACCATGACAAGCACCGAGTCGTACCCTCCCTCAGTTTTGGGCAGCGCGACCACGAAGTCCATGGAAACACTTTCCCAAGGCGCGTCAGGAACAGGCAATGGTTGCAGCAACCCCTGGCCCCTACCGGACAAAGCCTTGTTGCGTTGGCACAAACTGCATGTCTGTACGAAGTTCTCGGCATCTCTCGCCAGACGAGACCACCAGAACGAGCGTCGCACCAACTCGACCAGCCGTGTGCTACCTGGGTGTCCTGCCAACGGATCCTCATGGAAACGGGAAAGGATATCGCGACGAAGGGAGTCGTCGTTAGGCACGACGATCTGAGTCGTCGATCCTTCCGTCCGTAGCCAAAGACCATTCTGCTTGCGTAGGTGTTCAACATTGCCGGGCGAAGCGAACCAGGAGTCGCCCGCATAGGCAGCCTTCAGGCGAGCCGCAAGGTCCGAGGACAGAGGCACGTCCGGGGTCGGTGGACGTTGGACAGGCGCCGCCAAAATCGCAGCGTGTAGCGACGGATGTCGACTGAGAGCGTCGGCGATGTTAATCCGACCGGCAACGTGCTCCCAGATGCAGTCAAACCGCGCGAGGTACTCCATCCACCTCGCTTGTCGTCGGTTCAACGTGGGGACGCTTTGCAAAAACGTCAGGGGCTTGTGGTCAGTCTTAAGGGTGAAGGGTCGTCCCTCTAGGTAACAACGCCACTCCTTAAGCGCATGCAATACCGCTAGCAGCTCCTGCTCCCCTGTAGTGTAACGGGTTTCTGCGCCCGTAAACTTCTTACTCGTGAAGGCGATCGGTCGCCCTTCCTGCAACAGTACAGCACCGCTCCCATACAACGAAGCATCCGAAAACACTTCGACACGAAACGGCAACGAATAGTCGGGGAACGCAAGGGTAACGTCATCGGCAACGACACGCTTTAGCTCCTCGAACGCCAGCTGACACTCGGGCGTCCATGCACCAGGCGAATCGAAAGCTCCCTTACGCGTCAAATCGGTGAGCGGGGCCGAAAGGACAGAGTACTGCTTGATGAACTTACGGAAATAATTGGTCAAGCCGAGGAAGCTACGAAGCTCCTGAAGGTTCCGAGGCGCTGGCCAATCGCGAACCACGGCTACCTTCCGCGGGTCCATCTTGACGCCGGTGGCTGACACAATGTGGCCCAAGTACTCCACCTGAGGCTGCGCCCAAAAGCACTTGGCGCGCTTCGCAAACAATTGCTCCCGCCTCAACACCTCAAGCACAAGCTTAAGATGCTCCAGATGCTCCTCGCGCGTCTTGGAGTAGACCAGAATGTCGTCCAAGTAGCAAACGACGAACCTGTCGATATACGGTCTAAACATGCGATCCATGACCGCCTGAAACGTCGCAGGGGCATTAGTCAACTGGAACGACAAGACCGTGTACTCGAAGTGACCAAAGGGCGTCCGAAAAGCGGTTTTCGGCACATCAGACGCAGCGATGCGAATCTGATTGTATCCCTGTTGCAAGTCGATCGAGCTGAAGTAGGCCGAGCCCTTTAGCTTATCGAGCAGGTCGTCCACGCGCGGCAATGGGTAACGGTTTTTGACCGTCGTCGCATTCAACCCCCTGTAATCGATGCACATGCGCAAGCTCCCATCCTTCTTACCGACAAACAGAATCGGCGCAGAATACGGGGATGTGCTGGGGCGAATCATACCCTTCACGAGCAGATCGGTTACCTGGCGCTTCACCTCGTCCAACTCCAGAGGACTTAACCTGTACATAGGTCTTGACACAGGCTGAGCGCCGGGTACGAGTGGGATGGTATGGTCCACGGGACGCAAAGGAGGAAGCCCAGGCACGTCACGAAAAACGTCTGCGTACCCTGTGAGCAAGGCTTCAACCTCAGGATCCAAAGAAGACTGAGCGGTCGTCACATTCAAATGCAACCTAGGCCTCACAAGCAGTCCGTGGGCACCCTTCCGGATCATCCGGATGGCCTCTTTACGCCCGACTGGCTTGGGTTCAGCACGCTGCCCCATGGCTTTCACAGCGTAGTTAACCACAGGCTCCGCCTCAGACTTACCCCCCTCTGGCTCAACACTTGCAAACGGCACGAAGGGTACTTTGCACGACAGAGTCCCCTTACGAAGGCGAAGGGTTCCAGACTCTAGGTCAATGCCGGCCCCATACTGCCGTAATGTTGAGGACCCCAGTATATATGTCGCAGCATCAGTCAGCTCACGCAACACATAAGGTTGGGTCGTAATACGCAGAGGACCTATACACAGGCGAAGGGTGACCCTGCCCAATATGGGTTGCTTACCCCCATCCGCGAGGGTAACCTGCGACCATTCCGACGACTGTGGGCACAGACCCAATGCATTCACCTCTGCCGATGAGATGAAGTCGTCACTGGCGCCGGTATCGACGAGCGCCTTCAGGGTGCGACCAGTAAGATCGACCTGAGTCAAAGGAACCCGATTGTCTGCCGGTACCGACTCTGCGGACGAAAGCAAGACGCTCAGGGCGGGTTCGAAACGTTCGGCAGAACCCTCAGAATGAGGTGCAGGAGCATCGTACCAAACGTCAACGGCGTAGGCCTGGACCGACAACGGAACAGGTGCACCTGCTAAATCAACACCGTTATACAGAACGGTGCCCGGCTCGAACCGGCAGACTTTCCGCATACCCGTTAGCAAAGTCGAGGCTTTTTGCCGACTATAAGCGGGTAGAAGGACGCAAGCGGCAGTGTCTGGACGTTGACGCCTACTTCTCCTATAGAAGGTCAGCTGCACTGACAGCTCGCGCAGAGATGAGGGGAGGAACAGAATGGTGTGGCCTAACAAATCGATAGACGCCAGCGGCTTGCTCGGTGCATACAGATTACACAGCGAGTCAAAACCTACACGTCCTGAGCGACCGTCGAGCGACAATCGACGTCCAATCGTGCGTTCGATTTGTTCAAGGACCGAAGGCAGCGGTGCCCTCACGGCTTGCCGCACGGACGACAACCGCCCACCCTCTAGTTCCGACTTCCCAGGTGGAGTCCCCTCCGAGCCATCCTGGGCAATCCCCTACTTCGGCCGCTGAGCCAAAGGCGGCAGGTGCGGACACTCCCTCGTAGGATGTTCCGCCGACGCGCATCTCAGGCAAACCTTCTTGCTCTTCCGACGCGCAAGCTCGGAGTGCGTGCAACCCCATTTATCCAACCAACCGTCACTGGTGCGTTGCCGCTTGGTCTCGTTCTTAGCTTCGTGCGCAGCCGCTGCAGACGGCGAACCCCCTTTCCTCTTGCCCTTGGCTGGATCCGCGCGTTGACCTGCGCCGGCTGACCCTTTGCGGTTACCCGATCCGGACGCGCCGCGAACGCCGTGACCGCGGTCCGTACGAACGGTGGTCACTGCTACCGTTGGCGTTCGACGCTCCGTTTCGGCCCCCTGGTCCATGGCCGCAGCGTCAGACGCCGGATCCTGCACTCACATGGCATTAGCACGAGGGACAGGTTTAATAGCACGCTGGCCAGCTAAGAGACGCTTCTCGACCCCTTGCGTAAACTGCACCAAATCCTCATAGGACCCGAAGTCCTTTCCCGCCAAGTCCGTGGCACATTGCTGCGCCAGGACCTCAGACAATCCACGCTGAAACCAAAAGATGCGGTCCTCCTCCGTCAGGTTACCGATGGGCGTGATCAGGGCCTCATAGCGCGACTGGTACGCAGGTACTGTTTCATCAGGGCGCATGCGATATGTGCCCGATGCTAACGTACTGCGAGCCTTAGCACTTAACGATTGAACCTTGGGAGCAAAGCGTGCAAGCAAAGCACGGGCCAACTCCTCAAACGTGTATGTCTGCCTTGCCATCGTCCATTGATCATACCATGCCTTCGCCTCACCCGCGAGGGTGTTTCCGACGAGATAGCATTTCACGGGGTCACGATCACCGCCACGGACCAATCGCAAGTACAAGCGGACATCACGCAGGTATGCACGAGTTGTATCAGCAATGCTTCGCCCCGCAATCTTCTGTTTCGCATCATGCGGGATGTCTAATTTCGGGATAGGAAGCGACAGTTTCATCACCTCTTCTTCGTCGTCAGATCGACCTTGACGAAGGGGTGCAGACGGACCCCTCTGCTCCTCGCGTCCAACGGGGCCTGCTTCGGCTGCCGTGACAGGAACAGTCGGATGGATGGGAGTCCGTGGGTCTAGTAGCGCAGGGGGATCTCGGACACCGTCAACAACATGCGTGTAAGGGCCCCTCCGAGATGTCTCAGGGACGACGGACGTGTCGGCATGACCGTCCCCCACTACTAGCCCTACATCACCGCTACCAGATGCCATGGTAAATCGGCGACTGACCGGCCGCAACCTCGTGCGATAAAGGCACTCTCACACAGGTATCGGTCGAGCGACAATCAGACGGTTTTTAAGCCTACCGACGGAAAGCGCTCCCTGCAGATACAGCAAGTATCCGTCCAAAGAGTCTCGCACTTCGCGCGTGCGCGCAATAAGCGCCCGCAACTGATCCGGACTCGGATTCGAATCAGTCGATGCAGCGGCGAGTGAGACTCGATTCGATTCACCTGC
Organism: Volvox reticuliferus; assembly: GCA_019650235.1. Lineage (NCBI taxonomy): Eukaryota > Viridiplantae > Chlorophyta > Chlorophyceae > Chlamydomonadales > Volvocaceae > Volvox > Volvox reticuliferus. The sequence goes on from BNCP01000058.1 coordinate 343,374, forward strand.
AGCTCAGAAGCACGTACTTCGAACAGGCAAAACGAATGGCAATGCAAGAGCAGCAAGGCAATTACAGACCAGAGGCTGCTGCGGCCATCACAGCTCGGCCAAGCTCCTCCAAGTATCCAAAGGACTAAGATTGCCATCGCTGACTCCAGCCATATGAATGACCTACTTACGGAAGAGATCAGGGTGAGACAGCAGGCCGTGAACGAACCTTGCGTCTCGATACCAAATTTGTTGTATCACTCCTCATAATCGCCCATTGATTCTGCGGAGAACCAGGCTCAGTGCATCATGCTCGATTATATCAGAACGTACCAATCGAGGCAGCGGAAGTCTTTGATGCGAGGAGTTACAACGTATATTCCAAGACAGGCGTAGATGACGTGATAGGCTATCAGTGCCTAGCCGAGGCAATCATCATCTAACCGATGCGAATCGGTGCTCGGGCTTATCCAAGAAATACGACCATAAGCGAATAAAAGGCGTAAGCTCAACCAAAGCGCGGTTAGCTTATGTAAGTGTCAATCGCAATGTTCGCGTGGTGATTCTCCACTTAGGCCGTCAATGCGCATAGCAGATATACTCGCAGCGACGGCTCGCGGTACAAGAGATCTGCAAGTAGTAAGTGTACTACCGTGATCCCGCGTGCGGATATTGCTATATAAGCCATCATAGCAATAATGCAATGTTCTTTACTCGCGTAAAGGTGCCGACCGACGCGACGTATGCTTGCAGCGTTGTGCACCATGCATTAGGCGATATGCTCATTGCGGGTTGCTTGTGCCCTTAGCCAGTGCGCCTAACGTGTGCGGTGCGACGTGCTGCGTGACATGCGTGCGATCGCGTCGCGCCCGCTGCCGTACTACTCCACGCGTGTCCACGTACGACAGCTGGCGTCATCAATGCCGTATCGCTCCGCAGCGTCCACGTACGACAGCTGACGTCATCGGTGCCGTACCGTGCCGTACCGTCGTACCGTGCCGTACCGTCGTACCGTGCCGTGCCGTCGTACCGTGCCGTACCGTCGTACCGTGCCGTACCGTCGTACCGTGCCGTACCGTACGATAGTGCCGTATCGCTCCACCGTGTCCACGTACGACAGGGGTGACGTCATCAGTGCCGTATCGCTCCACAGTGTCCACGTATGACAGGGGTGACGTCATCAGTGCCGTATCGCTCCACAGTGTCCACGTACGACAGGGGTGACGTCATCAGTGCCGTATCGCTCCACAGTGTCCATGTACGACAGCTGACGTGGTGTCGTGCGCGACAGAGCGATGGTGGGTGCAACTCTAGCAGAGCTTAGGAAAAGTGACGCGTGGTACAACACACGCCACAAACTGTCTGCTGGCAAATACCGCATGCACCCTGGAGAATCTGTCTCCTCCTATCAGAGCCACTTTGAGGCCCTTGTCACACCCATTGCAGGCCTGTCTGACAGTGAGCGTGTGTTTTGGTTCCAGCAAGGTCTTTCTGCTGACCTTAGTGGGGAATGTGCCACTGATCTGACGGGTAATACCTTTGAGTCCTACAAGGACTTGGTTCGGTTTGCTCTGGGAGCTGAAACCAGGTTTACTGCTCGTAGGATTGCTGAAAAGCAGGCCCGCCCCAAACTTAACACTTTGTCCAATCAAGATAGGGCAGGAAGGGCAGCCGTGTGAGGGTGAGGGTGCCGGTAAGCCTAAGCGTGGAGGGCAGAAGGGGAAGAACTTGGCCCCCAAGGAAGGCCAAGTGCAGAAGGGCCATAAGGGAAAGGATCCTATGGAGTTCCTCAGCACCTTTAAGTGCACTCGTCGGGAGTTTGTGCACCACAAGCAGAAGGGGATCTGTCTCCGCTGTGGGTCTGACCAGCACCGGGTAGACACCTGTCCAATTATGTTGGCAGAGGACCCGAAGGGCAAGGGTCACTAGGAGCTTGCCCAGGCTGGGATAGAGGGGTCACCACCTGGGATCTCTGTCGTGTGCAAGACAACCCTAAGTGCCCTGCAGTACGGGTACTACTAACTGCCGTCCTGAGCCAGATTGAGCAAGCAATAGGGTGACGTTTTTCTTTTGACGCTCGAACGGTCCGTGCTGGCTTTGATGCCCTGTGTAATCTGTTTGAGCCTCAAGGTCGTCCCCTCTCTGCTGCATGCTAACTTGGGCGGGCATACTGTCTTGTTCACCCCCTCTTCACTGTGTGAGCTTCAGAAGCAGTTGGCTCACTTTAGGGCATGCAAGCGTCAACACCCTGAGGCTTCAGGTTGTCTCCTGTTGCCTGAGTATGTGTCCCGCCATAGCCCTTCCTTCTTGGCTGGGATGCAACTGGTCCTAAGGTTCTCCCCAGGTACGGCTCTCTTCCATAGCATAGGTATGGCAGGTGAGGCCGTCCAGATTCCTGGGAGCCCATACTCTGTTGATGTCTGACTTGCTGCCCCTGGAATGGCTAACGAGGGGATACCTGAGACTGAACCCTGTATTTCAGCCCTCCTGTGTCCTGAAGCTGCTGCCCTGATAGGCGCTGGTGTACCTTTGATCCCCGTAAGCACGGCTGGTTGCACATTCACCACCATCACTGATTCTGGGGCCAGTGATGACTTCATATCAGTATCAGTGGTCTCACAGCTCGGACCCAAGCCAAGCCCATGCTCCTGGTCACAAGTTACTCTCACTGATGGGGGTAAGCAAAGTATATTGGGGCAGGTCAATCTCCGTCTTTCTGCAGGTCCTTTGAGGTTAAATGTTTGGCCATTCGTGTTGCCTGAGCTCACAGATGCTGCCATGTATATTCTCGGGTCATCCACCCTAGCAAAGTATGGGGCTGCCCTGGACTATGAGTCTAAGACCTTGCACCTGCATGAGGGGACTCTAGTTTACAAGGTTCCCTTTACTACTGCCGGATAGCCACCAGAGCAGATGAAACCTGAGCCTTGCTTTAAGTATGCTGCTGTTGTATCACGGTTCACCCCATGCCCATGCACCGGACCATATGACCCGGTAAGGTACCTGGCAACCAGTGATTAGATGCATCGTCATATTGGCATCAATAGATCGGTGTAGCGCTTGCAATGCGACCGGTATTGGAATAACCGACATTCCAATGCTCGTCCTTTCATATTACCCATGTGGATAGTACGACAGGACAAGAACTCGCAAAAAAGTAGATTTCATAAATCTATTGGTATAATATTATAAGCAATAATATTCGGTTCGTTATCATGCAAATGGTTCGACCAATGCGACTCACAAGTGTGAGAAGTGTGGCTCGGATTGCGCGACGCCGCGCGGAAGCTTTAGTCATGCGACCAGAGCAAGTCTGCGTATGTACACGCACTGGAATAATTATCTGAGAGCGCACATTCTCATATACCGATTTATCATGCAATATCCACTTCACGTGCGCGAGGGAAATGCGACTGAGTGAGTGATATTCGCATCGACTCACATGGTGGTTGAGCCACATAACGAACATTGCCAAGTATTGCATTTGCATTGCCTTGATGCTGTGAAGGGTAGAGGGCGATAGAATATCATCTGCGACATGATTATGAACATGTCACACATATGGCTCAGCGATCTGGTGTGATATGTACTATGGACGACGTCGCGAGTATAAGTCAAGCGATGACGGCCTTGTTTGATATGAATATTATATGCTATCGTATGCCCTTACATACCGATGTCCTGAGTCTGGATATGCTTTTACTTGGCCTGAGTGAAGCCTGAGCATTAAAGAAGCGGCTAAGTGATGATAGCGTGCTTCCAGTTCTGATAGCCTTCACTGGATACTCTGCACCCTGGATCGTACGTTGTAACCCCTGGCCTACGAAGACTTCCGCTGTGCCTGACTCTCATTATGGTGCGCTTGGCTTGCTGTGCTTGCACCTTAGCACTTAACGCCGAAGCGTGCAGAATTATGCTTGAAAGGCAGAGGGATACAACAAGTTTGGTAGTGAGACGTAAGGTTCGTTCACGGCCTGATTGCTACCGCTGTATATAGCTGGTCTAGTAATCATTATTAGTTAGGTAGTTATTTATTGTTTTAAGGTGGTTGTTTTAGATTATTAGTTGTTTTAGTTAAGCAGATTTCCTCTGTCGTACTGTCACCCCTATTACCGAGTCCTAGTAGTGTAAGGCCCTCGGGAATTTTGGCCGTCGCCGCCAAAATGTGATTTTTTGTTCGCGAAATCTTCTTTTATTTAGCTGGTCTAGAATTCCTAGATGCTATCTTTTAGCTGTGATCTTTTTTCTTCTTTTAGTCAGTTTAGCAAACTTTTGTCTGTCATACCTTCACTTCTTTTACTGTAGATGAATTTTTAACTATGATGTTTTATTTATGTTCCCTTTGTATTTTACTTTAGCTATGTTACTCTGACGCTGATGCCAGACGAGGATATGTTGGGGAAGGGGACGGACAAGGCAAGGGCCATGATGAGGGACAGGAAAAGGGGAGGGATCTCAGAGAAATGTTAGTCAGGATGGTGGCAGTGCAGGGAAGTGGGGTAGCAGACCCCACAACCTGCACGACCACCGTAACTTTCAGGGCCAGAACAGCAGTAGAAGCGGTAGCCCCATGGATATTTAAAAGTATGATTGTCTCACCCTGATCTTTGCGTAAGTAGGTTGCTTACATGGCTGGAGCTAATGAAGGCAATAGTAGTCCTTTGGATACGTTCGCGGAAGATCTAGGTCAAGCTGTTTTGGCGGCTGCCCCTTCCGGTCTGTAATTGCCTTGCTGCTCTTGCCTTGCTGTTCGTTTTGCCTGTTCAAAGTTCGTGCTTCTGAGCTGCAGGTGAATCGAATAGTATCTCGCTTGCTACAGCATCAGCTGGTTCGAACCTGGGTCCAGATCAGTTGCGGGCGCTTATTGCGCGTATGCTTGAAAAGCGAGACTACTTGGACGGATACTTGGTGTATCTGAGAGGAGCGCTATCCGTTGGTAGGATTGAAACCGTCTGATCTGTGCTCGACTGATACCTGTGTGTACCTTCAGTAGTGTGTACCTTCAGTAGTGTGTACCTTCAGCACACAGGTTGTGACCAGTCAGTTGCCGACCTACCATGGCATCTGGTAACGGTGATGTAGGGCTTGTAGTGGGGGACGGACGTGCTGACACATCTGTCGTGCCTGAGACATCTCAGAGGGGCCCGCACACACACGTTGTTGATGGTGTCCGAGATCCCCATGTACTACTTGACCCACGAACCCCTATCCATCCGACTGTTCCTGTCACAGCAGCCGAAGCAGGCCCCGTTGGATGTGAGGAGCAGAGGGGTTCGTGTGCTGCACCGCCTCGTCAAGGTCAATTTGACGACGATGGAGAGGTGATAAAGCTGTCAATACCCGTCCCAAAATTAGACATCCTGCATGACATGAAACAGAAGAATGCCAAGCGTAGCATTGCTGAGTGCATATCTGCGTGACATTTGCATGTACTTGCAACTGGTCCGTGGTGGTGATTGTGATGCCGCTAAGTGTCTGCTCGTCGGGAACACCCTTGGGGGTGTGGCGAAGACATGGTATGATCAATGGATATTAGCAAGGCGAACATACACGTTTGATGAGTTGACTGACGCTCTGCTTGCACGCTTTGCCCCTGAGGTTCAACTGCTTAGTGCTGAGGCCCGTAATACGTTAGCTTCTGGCAAGTATCGAATGCGCCATGATGAGACTGTACCTGCGTACCAGTCACACTTCGAGGCCCTGATCACGCCTATCGGTAACCTCACGGAGGATCACCGCATCTTTTGGTTTCAGCATGGATTGCCTGAGGTCCTGGCTACGCAATGTGCCATGGACTTAGCGGGCAAGGACTTTGAGTCCTATGGGGACTTGGTGCGCTTTATGTGAGGGGTCGAGCAGCGTCTCTTAGCCGGGCAACGTGCTGTTAAACCTGTTCCTCGTGTTCATGCCATGCGAGCACAGGGTCCAACGCTTGACGCTGTTGGCAACGACCAGGGAACCGAAATGGAGTGACGAACGCCGACGGCAGCAGTGACCACCGTTCACACAGATAGAGGTCACAGCGTTCGTGGCGCTTCCGGCTCGGGTAACCCGAGGGGGTTGGCTGGCGCGGGTCAGAGCTCGGATCTGGCTAGAGGCAAGAGGAAGGGAGGTATACTGTCTGCTGCGGTGTCGCATGAGGCTAAGAACGAGACCAAGTGACGGCATACCAACGACAGTTGGCTAAAGAAATGGGAGTGCACGCAATCCGAATTTGAACGTTGAAAGCGGATGAAGGTTTGCCAGAGATGTGCGGGGGACCATCCCACGAGGGATTGCCCCATGTTGCCGCCTTTGGCTCAGCAGCCGAAGTAGGGGATTGCCCAGGATGGTTTGGAGGGGACTCCACTTGGGAAATCGGAACTAGCAGGTGGGTGGTTGTCGTTCGTGCGGCAAGCCGTGAAGGCATTGTTGCCTTCAGTCTTTGAACAGGTTGAGTGTGCGATTGGACGTCGATTGTCTCTCGACGGTCACTCAGGATGTGTGGGTTTTGACTCGTGATGTAACCTGTTTGCCCCGAGAAGACCCAAGTCTATCGACTTGTCGGGCCACACAGTTTTGTTCGTCCCCTCGTCTCTGCGTGAGTTGCAAGTGCATAGGAGATGTAGGCGTCAGCGTCCAGACACGGCCGCATGTGTCCTTCTACCTGCTTATTGCCAGCGTAAAGCTATGGCGTTGCTAGCGGGTATGCAGCCTGTCTTCCGGTTCGAGCCGGACACCATCCTGTTAAACGGCGTGGATGTAGCAGGTGCACCTGTTCCGTTGCCGGTCCAGGCCTACGCCGTTGACATTTGGTACGAATCTCCTGCACCCCATCCTGAGGGTTCTGCCGAATGTTCTGAACCCGCCCTGAGCGTCTTGCTTTCGTCCGCAGAGTCGGTACCGGCGGACAATCGGGTTCCCTTGATTCAGGTCGATCTTGCTGGTTGAACCCTGAAGGCGCTCGTCGATACCGGCGCCAGTGACGACTTCATCTCATCCGCAGAGGTGAATGCGTTGGGGTTGACCCCACAGTCGTCGGAATGGTCACAGGTTACCCTCGTGGATGGGGGTAAGCAACCCATATTGGGCAGGGTCACCCTTTGCCTGCGTATAGGTCCTCTGTGTATCATGACCCATCCTTATGTGTTGCGAGAGCTCACCGACGCTGCAACATATATACTGGGGTCCTCAACATTACGGCAGTATGGGGCTGGCATTGACCTAGAGTCTGGGACCCTTCACCTATGCAAGGGGACTCTGGTGTGCAAAATACCCTTCATGCCGTTTGCAAGTGTTGAGCCAGAGGGGGGTAAGACTGAAGCGGAGCCTGTGGTTAACTATGCTGTGGCCGCCATGGGGCGGCATACTGAACCCAAGCCAGTCGGGCGTAAAGAGGCCATCCGGATGATCCGGAAGGGTGCCCATGGACTGCTTGTGAGGCCTAGGTTGCATTTGAATGCGGCCACCGCTCAGACTTTGTTGGATCCTGAGGTTGAGGCCTTGCTCACAGGGTACGCAGACGTTTTTCGTGACGTACCTGGGCTTCCTCCCTTGCATCCCGTTGACCATACCATCCCACTAGTGCCCGGCACACAGCCTGTCTCACGACCCATGTACAGGCTCAGTCCTCTGGAGTTGGACGAGGTGAAGCGCCAGGTTACTGATCTGCTTGTGAAGGGCATGATTCGCCCCAGCATGTCCCCTTACTCTGCGCCGATTTTGTTTGTCGATAAGAAAGATGGGAGCCTGCGCATGTGTATGAATGCTACCACGGTCAAGAACCCTTTGTTCACCCTTTGCCGTGCGTGGATGACCTGCTCGATAAGCTAAAGGACTCAGCTTATTTCAGCTCGATTGACTTGCAACAGGGGTACAATCAAATTCGCATTGCTGCTTCTGACGTGCCGAAGACTGCTTTTCGGACCCCCTTTGGTCACTTCGAGTACACGGTCTTGTTGTTTGGGTTGACCAACGCCCCTGCGACGTTCCAGTCGGTCATGGACCACATGTTTAGACCGTATATCGACAGGTTCGTCGTTTGCTACTTGGATGACATCCTGGTCTACTCCAAGACGCACGAGGAGCATCTGGAGCATCTTAAGCTTGTGCTTGAGGTGTTGAGGCGGGAGCAATTGTTTGCTAAGGGTGCCAAATGCTTCTGGGCACAGCCTCAGGTCGAGTACTTGGGCCACATCGTGTTGGCCGCTGGCGTGCGAATGGACCCACGGAAGGTACCGGTGGTTCGTGATTGGCCTGCACCTCAGAACCTCCAGGAGCTGCGTAAGTTCCTTGGTTTGACCAACTACTTCCATAAGTTCATCAAGCAGTACTCTGTCCTTGCGGCCCCGCTCACGGATTTGACTCGCAAGGGTGCTTTTAATTTGCCTGATGCTTGGACACCCGGGTGTCAGCAGGCATTCGAAAAGCTGAAGCATGTCATTGCCAATGGCGTTACCCTGGCATTCCCCGACTACATGTTGCCATTTCGTGTCGAAGTATTCACAGATGCTTCGTTGTATGGGAGTGGCGCTGTATTGTTGCAGGAAGGGCAACCGATCGCCTTCACGAGTAAGAAGTTCACAGGCGCTGAAACCCGTTACATGACTGGGGAACAGGACCTGTTAGCGGTCTTGCATGCGCTTAAGGAATGGCGTTGTTACCTAGAGGGGTGGCCATTCACGCTTAAGACTGACCACAAGCCCCTGACGTTTTTGCAAAGCGTCCTTATGTTTAACCAACGTCAAGCTAGGTGGATGGAGTACCTTGCTCGGTTTGACTGCACCTGGGAGCACATTGCCCATCGCTACATGCTGCGATTTTGGCGGCACCTGTCCTACGTCCACGAACCACGGACGTGCCTCTGTCCTCGGACCTTGTGATGCGCTTGAAGGGTGCCTATGCTGGCGACTCCTGGTTCGCTTCGCCTAGCAACATGGGCACCTACACAAGCAGAACGGTCTTTGGCTATGGACTGAAGGATCGACGACCCAGATTGTCATGCCTAATGATGATACCCTTCGTCGTGATATCCTTGCCCATTTCCATGAGGATCCATTGGCAGGACACCCAGGTAGCACACGGCTGGTCGAGTTGGTGTGATGCTCGTTCTGGTGGTCTCGTCTGGTGAGAGACGCTGAGAACTTTGTGCAGACATGCAGTTTGTGCCAGCGCAACAAGGCTTTGTCTGGTAAGGGCCACGGGTTGTTGCAACCTTTGCCTGTCCCTGACGCACCTTGGGAGAGTGTTTCCATGGACTTTGTGGTCGCGCTGCCCAAAACTGAGGGGGGATACGACTCGGTGCTCGTCATGGTCAATCGTTTGACTAAGATGGTCCACCTTGCACCCACCACGTTGACCTGCACTGCTGAGCAGACTGCACGCCTGTTTTTCGACAATGTGGTTCGGTTGCACAGCGTCCCTAAGAACGTGGTCTCGGACCGAGGGGGTCAGTTCATGTCTAAGTTTTGGGAAGCGCTCTGCAAGCTAGTCGGCATGCGGGTTAACCTGAGCACGGCATACCACCCGCAGTCTGATGGCCAGACCAAACGCACAAACCGCACACTGGGGGATATGTTGCACAACTTTGCTGGTCGCACGCCTCTCGTGTGGGATACCTACCTGACTGCGGCAGAGTTTGCGATTAACAATGCTGTTAATTGGTCAACAGGTCAAAGCCCCTTTCTTTCTGACTTATGGGTTTCACCCTGCGCTACCTGTGTGGTGTGAGCTGGAGGTGTATGTCCCTGGAGAATCGGACCCTAGATAAGCTTCTCACGGCTTTCACAGAGCGCTTTGCGCCACAGGTGCGTACAAAGAAAGAAGAAGCCGCACAGGATTTATTAGACGGCAAAGTGAAAATGGACTAGAAGAAAGGTCTTATGGAATATATTGCATGCTTCAGGGAGAAGATCCACCTGACCGGGCTCAAAGATTTGACCTATGTCCTGCCGCTTTTCCGTAAAGGCTTAACGCCTGCCCTACAGAAAGCATGCAAAGCAAATTACCATGGTTCGGAGTTTGAGAGTTTGGAGGATATCATTACGCATGCTATTGGCGAGAATAAGAAGCTGGATAACTCCAGTGAAATACAGAACTCTAAAGCCGTTTTGAATTATGCAGCTAACTTTAAACACTTCAAACGGGCGCAGAACCAGTCAGCAACTGGTGGGAGCTGGCGGGAAGTTATCAATCGCTGACCGACGCCCTCCCAGACCGGAGCTGGACCTAGCAATAGTTCACAACCACAGAATAACACACAAGCTGCACGATTTTCGGGACATCCTCGGCCGGCTCTGGCCGCGCCGCAGAGACCTCAGAATGCCGCCAGGCCTCCCCGGAACCAGACCCAGAACCCGCAGCAGAAACAGAAGAGGCAAGATGTTCACTTGTCGAATCGAAAAAAAAATGGTGCAACTAATTATTTTGCAAACTATTTAGGTCGTTGCTTGACCCACAAAGATTTTCACCAGCATCAACGCAAGGGATTATGCGGACGATGTGGTAAGAGTGGCCACATAGGCAAGGATTGCACGGACTATCCTTATGTGGCTGGAGAAGGTACAGATACTATGGCCAAATAGGAGATTGTCCAGCTGCCCTGTGACCAGCAGGCTGGGAGCGCACGAAAAAAGTGCAAGATTGAGATGTGCAAGAAGGGCATGTTTGACCTAGAATTCTTTGCTGTCATCCAAAGAACTATTGGAAAGAAGTTTACTTTAGACGTGGATGCCATGGATGATGGTAGCGACAGACTTTGTAAGCTATTTACGTAGCAATCCTGCCCTTTCCTCGACTTTGCTTGTTCTGGTCACCTTATTTGGCTGCATCCGCACCCAACAAAAATCCATAGCTATTTGCAGCACTATAGAAAATGCAAAGAATTTGACCCTAGCACTGCTGCTTGTGCAATCATACCAGCGACAAAAGGAGAATTCCGCGGGTTGCTACAAGGAATGACTTTGCTCATGACTTTACCAGTTGGATCAGAGATTTTTAAAAGAATCCATGAAGGCTGTGAAGAGCCGCCGCCAATTCCAGAGCCGCTAGAAGTTTGGTACCATGCTCCTCTTTCTGCCCAGAAACTAGAACCTAAATGCTTGATTGCAAATACAGAATACAGATTAGATCTTTTTAATGGACAACTTGGTGGAGCAAAAATACGCATTCTTCCTGATAAAGGTGCTACTTATTGCTTCATTTCCAAGGAGTTCATAGAAAAGAACGGTTTTAAACTAAAGCCGACAGTTTTCTCACCTGTTCTCTTTGCAGATAAAAGCAAGCTCAGATTTTGGGTGAATGTTGTGGGAGCCTTCGCATTGGACAATTCCGTACAGAAGTTCGCCTTTTGGCCTTGCAGAATTTTATACCTCCTACAGATATAAATTTAGGCCAAAACTTTCTGAAGAAATTTCGTGCAGAAATCCGACCAGCTTTGGGCGAACTAGAACTGACTACTTCGTTGGGTCAGTGCTTTGTACTGAGGTCCCCGCTTGCACCACCTAGCGGACCACAGTTATAGTACATAGAAAAGCCTATAATCCCGCTGTTTGAGAAAGCCCCAGAGTCGGCAAAGCTTGTTTCTGCGAAGCATGCTTTTTGTGACCTGCGCACCGAAGGTTCACGATCTATGCTAGTTCTATGCTGGTTCACGAAATGCCACCACCTGCACAACCACATCTTAATGCTTTGGAATTGCCTAAAGAAGCCAAAGAAAATCCAGAGCTCTCAAAGATCCTAACAGAATTCACAGATGTCTTCGAACCAGTTCAAGGATTGCCACCTGAAAGAGGCGTAACCCACGTTATTCCCTTAGAACATGGTTCCAAACCTGTTTTCAGACCCCAGTTTCGCCTATCACAACTTGAACTGGCTGAGGTCGAAAAACAAGTTACAGATTTGCTGCAGAAAGGCTTCATAAGACCATCCACTTCACCTTTTGGTGCCCCTGTTCTCTTTTTTGCAAAGAAGACAGGAGAACTCAGAATGTGCATAGACTACAGAGCTTTAAACAAACTTACAGTAAAGAACCGGTACCCTCTGCCCCGCATGATACTTTGGACAAACTAGCAGGATCCAGTATCTTTACAGCTTTAGACTTGGCCTCGGGATACCACCATTTGGTTTGTCTAATGCTCCAGCAACGTTCCAAGCTGCCATGAATCATGTTTTTGCACCTTATCTAAACAGATTTGTCACAGTCTACTTGGACGACATCCTAATTTCTCAAAGAGCGCCAAAGAACATGCTGCGCATCTCAGAGTTGTTCTTGAGTTGCTTCAAAAGAACGAGTATCAAGTGAAGATTTCTAAATGCAAATTTTGGCGACATGAAGTCAAGTACTTGTGACACATCGTGAGCAAAGATGGTTTACGGATGGATCCAAAGAAAACCGAAGCCATACGAAATTGGCCAACCCTGAAAGATATATCCGAACTCAGATCTTTTGTCGGTTTAGCAAATTATTTCCGTCGATTTATTCCCAATTTCAGCTCGGTTGTGGCTCCGCTGACTGACTTGTTCAACAAATCGCAGGTGCCCAAAGAATGGCCAAGACAAGCCTTAAAAGCTTTTGCTGATATCAAAGAACGTTGATCTACGGATGTACTCCTGCATTACCCTGATTTTGCAAAGCCTTTTGAGGTTGTGTCGGACGCCTCACTGAATGGTACGGGTGCTGTACTTCTTCAAGAAAATCGGCCCATGGCTTTTGCTTCAAAGAAGTTTTCTCCTGCTGAACGAAATTATGGTACTGGAGAACAAGAATTGCTAGGTGTTATCAATGCCTTGCGAGAATGGCGATGCTACCTACAGAGTTCTATCCCTTTCACGTTGGTGACAGACCATCACCCCCTAACGTACCTAAAGACACAAGCTCAGCTGAGCCGCAGACAAGCCAGATGGGTAGAATTCCTAGAACAATTCAACTTCCACAATTGCTTTACTGCCCTGGATGTTTGAATGTTGTTGCTGATGCACTATCCCGCCATCCTGCATTGCACAGTCTGATTCTGCTTAATGCTATCACGAATGGCCAGCTCCCACAGAACACAGAATCCTTACTCAAACAGATCATGTCCAGAACCTGTCCACCGCCTACCACCCCCAGTCCGATGGGCAGACAGAGCAGGTAAACTGTGTCCTGGGTGATATGCTGCATAACTTTACTGGTCGCACACCCACTGCATGGGATACATATCTTACCGCTGTTGAGGTTACCATTAACAATACCACCAACCGGTCAGTTGGCAACAGTCCGTTCTTCCTGAACTACAGGTATAACCCTGCCTTACCTGTCTGGCGGGAGCTGGATGTTAATGTACCCGCTGCAAAGACCTTTGCGAAATCCTTCGTGTCCCGACTAACTGATGCTAAGGCTTGCCTGGAAGCTGCACAGCAACGGGCTATGGACTATTACAACAAGTCCAAGAAGGACGGCATCTTCACCAAGGGTCAATTGGTCATGTTGAGCACTAAAAACTTACGCTCCCTGGTTATGGTTCCCGTAAGTTGTTACCATACTTTGTGGGGCCATACCCTGTAGTGTGCATTGTAGGCTCAGTGGCCGTAGAGCTGCAACTGCCATCTGATCTGCGCATTCACCCCACATTTCATGTCTCCCTCATACGCCCATACCGGGGTACTCTGCCTGAAGCTGACAAAAGCACTCCCCCCGTCACGGAGGCCAGCCCCACTACTTGCCTGTGGCTTCTGTCTTATGCATCGGGGACGCTGCATCTAGAGGGGAAACAGTTGTTGTATCCTTAAGCATTTCCGTGCATGCTTAAGAGATACTTAGCTTTCTGTTAATTGTCGTTAATACCTGTTTAACTAACATACTAACTAATGGTAACCAATTCGTAATCAGGATTACGGATTAGGTAACCACCGCCTGCCATTTGCTAAACAACCCTTCCGATATTCTGTACCTGACGGAAGTCCAGAACCTGTCTGGATTGGGCCATTTACCGACTGAATGGTAAATGGTGGAACACCTGGTTCCTGGTTCACTGATTTTCCGGTTGATGGAGTGACCTCTGGCAGTCACGCCCGATTCTACACTCTACGACATCACCCAAGTACGACTTGGATCTCCGGCTCTGTGATGCTATATAATTGGGCTCTGACCCAACAACCGGTATCTTTCGATGCCACCATCAATTGGATATTAATACAACAGATAGCCAGGTTGCGTTTGCTACACTGAATAAGTGGGGCTCAATTGTGCCTAATATTTAGGATGTGTGCATGGGCTTATGTTGGTATTGTCTGCAGCACGAAATTGCGCTCACAGCTACATGGATTCCCTGGGAAATGAACGCTTCAGCAGATTCCCTGTCCAAATGGAATGAAACAAACTGGAAATTACACCCAGATGTGTTCCAACCCTTTAGCACAGTTTGGGGTCCTTTTACGGTCGCCCTGTCTGCATCTGATGACAAATTCCAACTTGAGCCATACTATTCCACTACACGACGAGAACATATGGTTTTAATGCTTTCACACACCACTGACAAGGAAGGGCATGGTGAAACCCACCTTTCGCAGTCCTGGGCAAAGTTCTGACGCATGCGGCTATGTGTCAGGCATAGTTAACCTTACTTTTGCCATTCTGGCCAGGTGCACCTTGGTGGCCACACCTAATTGAGAACAAATCGATTTTTAAGCTGGTTGTGTGGGCATGCCGTGTACCGCAACGTAAGCAGCCCTGGCTTATTGATGCACAAGGACATGAGTGGTCAGTCAACTGGCATACATCCGTGCTCGCAGTTGGCTTTACTAAGGAGTTCCCCCACACCGTATTCATTCCACAACTGTAACAGATCCGGAGGTTGTACGCCTGATTAGAAGCATTCTGAACCAAGGCACCACAGACATGCACCCAGAGCTCATCGAGCTGTCTGAGCAGATGGTCATGAGTACTCATGATCCACGTCCACCCAGTACCTGGTGACAATATGATCCAGCCCTTCGCAGCTTCATTGAATTCTGCAACAAATTTTAACTACCACCTATTGGCACGGAACCACACATGGTAGCCATGTTTCTTACCGAGAAGCTGAATGAAGCCAAATCCCGACATATTAGCCCACAATTTGTTGAGCGCCATAGTGCAGCAATTTCAGTCCTACACGAGCTGGCAGGCATCCCCTCTCCCTGCGCTAGTCCCCTGTGCAGCGTGGTGTGAGAATCTGCAAGGCGCATGCTTCATGGAACACAGCGTGAGTGTGGTGTCGCTACCCCAGAAGAAATATCCCAGCTCATTGAGTTTCATCTGCAAGCAGGAGCACCGCTGGTGACCTACATGATCGTGACATGTGCTGTCCTTGCTTTCACTGGCCTACTGCATTACAATGATCTGTCACACATCCTAGTACATCGTGACCTCCTACACATCTGACCAAGCAGAGATCTACCTGTTCTGCAGTAAGACTGATCAGTACTGCAAAGGCGAGATAGTCACCATTGGTCATGTAGGTGGCCTGCATTGCCCCCTGAGCTTGCTGGAGGCACAGCTGTGTGCTGGTGAGTATAACAAGACCCAGCCCTCAGGAAGTAAACCAAAGGCGGTGGTGCATTGGAGGATGCTGAAGACGTTGGCTCCTTGCTACGAGAAGTAGATCCTGCAACAGGCGAGCTTGCAGAACTCACTGCAACTTTGCCTACTACTATCGCTGCCAGCAGTCCTGACATGAGGAAAAAATAACTGTGCAAAGCTGCGGGCATTCATGAATCACTATGCCCACATGGGGCCTCAGCACGGTGGATCTACTGCAGTCACAAATGGTGCAGACTGCATGGCAGTGCAGAAGCTGGTTATAAAAACCCACATATGAAACCGAGGCATCACTGACACAATCTGCTCCTATGGTTGACGCCATGGATGAGTATGAGTGGAAACTTAAACCCAAAGCATGGCCGAGACCTCCTGAAGCAAGGGGAAATCTCATCCAAGAGGAGAGTAACACTCCCGGAATGTTTCACTTCAGGGGGGAACGTAGCAAACTACATTACCTTGTCAGCCTGGGAAACTTGGTAGGCAACCATGCATCATGCTTAACTTGGTAGGCAACCATGCATCACTGAGAATCAACCAGAGTCATAAACACAAAAGCAAATTGCAGTATATCTTGGTAGGTGAGCCAATACAAAAAATAGCCCAGATGCTGGTATGACAAGTTATTGGAGGAACTGGCTAAGTTTAACTTTTCCCCATGCACGTACCGCAGCGGATGCAGCTTTGTTTATGAAAGCGGACGAGACAGGACGAATATATGCCCTGGTGCACGTGGATGACCTGCTCATCGTGTCCGGCAAGAAGGAGCTCATGATGGCGGTGTGAGGTGTGTAACCGTTAAGGTGTGTTACCTTGTGATCACGAAGATGTATCTGGAGATGGATGGGGATCCGGCGGCTGTTGATGGAGGAGATTATCCTATCCCAGCGGTGCTAGGTTTAGCAGCTGCTAGAGTGTCATCAGCTGGGCGGAGCTAAGGTCAACACCGCTACCCCCGGGCATTAAGATCTTATTGGGTGGGGATTAAGACATCATTCTGGATAAGACCATACCAGAAGCTTGCATGTGTCCATACCTTCGATGCCATAATTCCTCAACCTGACTCATCTGCCGCGCATGGGCAACCCCCGCAACATGGTGTGCAGTCTCGCTTCAGGTGGGACGGCACTCCAGCTCGTACAGGTTGCCTGTGCATAACCCTGTGAGAATCACAAGCGAAAACAGCTAGTACACGAGCACTTAGTCAAGTGGGCTGGTTACACATCCGAGCATAACACTTGGGAGCCAGTGTCCCATTTTATGGCTGACTTAGGGTTTCAACAAGCCCTTGACACAGCGGGGACGCTGCGTCCGGAGGGGGGATAGTTGTCGTATGCAACATCCTTAAAAGGTCCACTGACCTACGTAAGTCCTACACTGGTAGGCGGGGCTTCACGAGAAGCTTTGTGACATGCGTCACTGGAAGTTCGGGATATCGACTATCCCATCACATGAACTATCTATCGACTGATAAATATAAGTTAAATCTTATATTGAGGCCACGAAATATCACTATCTCAAAGAAAGTACGATCCGCCGTACAGGATCTCGTGAACACCAATTAAGGTCTTGCGCCCTATCAATTGGTAGTTCTCACTACCACACTACCAAGTTTTCACTTAAACGTTTCTATAAAATGTTTTTAATTGTTGCATAATGCAATAGCAATGCTTCACTTTAGCTGGCAGGTTGGCAAAGGCAATTTTGACTACCCTCTAAATTAGAGCTCCAATGATTAACATTAGCTCTAAAGAAGAATGTGTCTATACAATTTGCAGGCTTTGGGGTGTTACACTGTGGGCAACTCACCCTGCAAAGATGAGCACCAGGGGTCCTGACTGGACCGAGCCACAGTGCAGGGGAGGGGCACGTGGCTTTGTCTGTCTGTCCTGCCACGTGCTCCCCCTCTCACTCAGACCAGCCAGAGCAAAGACAGACTCAAAGGCTCTAGCCTGGCCACTAACAGAGCACTGAGGAGGACCACGAAAACATGGAAGGAACTAAAGAAAATGGGGGACACTAGCTGGTTAAAGAAGGGGACCACTCTCCTCCTGCAGGGCTGGGCAGTGCCCTGCAGAATACATAACGACTACATGAAACAGAAGACTGAAATAACCTAGCTAAAGAGCTCAGGAAATGCTTCTAATAGCCTAGATATTGCCTAACATACTACTAGGACTCCTTACAGGGGTGGACAACTGTAAAAATTCCCAGGGGCCTTACACGGCTGGCACTCCTTACAGGGGCTGAATGTACAACACAAAAACTTAACTAACTAAAACTAAACGACACAAAAACTAATATAACTAATACTAAATAAAAAACTAAAAGCAACTAAAAATAAAAATAAATTAAATAAGCTAAAAATTACTAGGCTAGCCAAATAAAGTGGTAGCAATGAGTATGGTATGAGCCAGGGGTCAGGGGTATGTAACTCGACAGTTAAAATTGGTTGAATGGCATGACCGCCAAAGAATGAGACCTGCAACCTCACAATTCAGGCCCGAACTAATGCATACGTATATATTATGAGACAAAGTATCATCTCGTAATATTAGGCCGTAAGGATGATGACTTTGATTTTGCAGGATATACCACTTTAGCGCAGCTCAAAAATGTATGCTAGGCTAGGCCAAAGTGTACACCAATGATTGCAAATGTTTCTAGACTTTATAAGGACATTATTTCAGGCCCAAATGGAAAAGGTGCTCATAGAATTTGTGTGTCCTGTTGTACCCTCCTGCCTTTCAAGCATATTTCTGCACACGTTGGCGTTAAGTGCATACCAAGCATACCGTAATGAGAGTCAGGGACAGCGGAAGTCTTCAGAGGCCAGGGGTTACAACATACGATCCAAAATGCAGGTTATCAACTGTAGGCTATCAGAGTCGAAGGTGGTCCTTCATCATCTAGCTCCTCCTAGCAATACTTAGGCTTAGCTCGGGCCAGGCAGAGCACATCCAGGCTCAGTACATCAATATTCAGGATAGTCCGATCATAGGAGATCAACGGCAAGTTGTATTTGATACAAACAAGGCCATCATCGCACGTCTTATACTCATTGGCTTGCCGTACTTCTCACACAGATCCTTGATCCTCATGTGTGACAAGTTCGTAATTATGTCACGGACAATATTCCATCGTACATAAGCCTTCACAGTATTAAAGTAGTGCATTTGCGACGATTGGCATTGTTAGTTATGTGGCCCAACTGCAATGTCAGTTGATGTGAATTTCACTCATACCATCGTGTTCCCGCATAGGTACGCACAGGGATATTGCATGATAAATCAGTATATGAGAATGCACGCTCTTAGATAATTAATCCAGTGTGTGTATGCGGACTTTGCTTGGGTCGCATGACTAAAGCTTTAATGCAGCGTCGCACACTCTGGGCCGCATTCTCACACTTGTGCGTCACACAGATCAAGCATTTGCATAATAATGAACATGATATTATTGCTTATATATACCAATACATTGCTAAATCCCCCATGTGCTCACATCACTCATACAATGTTGGTTGTTGGATTACTGGTCACATTGCCAAAACACATGTATTGGACCGATTTATTGATGCATAAATATAAAGCTCAATGCCAATATCACAATGCACCTAATTGCGGGTTGTCAGGCGCCTTACCGGGTCACATGGTCCGGTGCATGGTTGTGAGCCCAACCGTGATACATATCCCACTCCATCTTGTTCTCGATTCTAGGCTGGGGTGTTACACTGTGGGCGACTCGCCCTACAAGGGCGAGCACCAAGGGGCCTGACCGGACCGAGCCACAGTGCAGGGGAGGGGCACGTGGCTTTGTCTGTCTGTCCTGCCACGTGCTCCCCCTCTCACTAAGACCAGCTAGAGCAAAGAAAGACTCAGAGGCTCTAGCCTGGCCACTAACAGAGCACTGAGGAGCACCACGAAAACGAGGAGGGAACAAAAGAAAACAGGGGGCGACTAACAGCACAAAGAAGGGGACCACTCTCCTCCAACACAAAACTGAACTAGCAAGAGCCTGAAAAAGACACACAGAAGCCCTCAGATGAGAGACGCCAACAGGAGAGCACACTCAAACACAGCCAAGGAGGAAGAACCCAGCTAAAGACAGAGGGGGGGATGACGAGCCAATTTGGCGCCCCCCTAGAAAGCCTCCTGGCCGCACCCACAGCTGGCCCCTCAAACACCTGCACTGCACAAGAGGGAAAGACCTCTCTCACTGCCTCCCCCAAAACCCTCAGAACCCAGTGCCTGGACACAGGCTCCTCCAGCCACGAGACCCTCCACTCTCTCCCTGCCCCTCCTCAAACACCAGGCTGCCTGCCCGTTCTCTCCAACTCTCCTCCTCTCTCCCCCTACTTCTCCCTCAAACCTCCTCCTCAAAACCCCGCCCTAAGGACCCTGCTCTGCTCTCTCTGCTCCACGGCCGGTGATTTCCATAGGAGAATCACATCTCAACTGAGCTCCAACTATGGCTAGGATGGGATGTTGCGGTCCCACCCGATCCCAGCCATATTTAGGGATACCCAGCGCTGCAAAAGAGTGCAAGCGAGTCCAGAAGTCAGCAACTGTACGGGCCCGTGCTTGGTCCAGGGGAGAAGCTGTTGTTTGTGCTGCATTTCCAAAGTTGGCTGTGTCGTGTAGATGCTTGGACGTGTGTTGGCAGCTTCATCCTCCTCTTGCGTAAATCCCCCTAACCGGTTGAAGAAGTCAGTAATAGCCCGTTGACGGGGTCCCTGCTCTGCTGTATGGGTCTGTGGTTGTTGCTGCCGTCCGTGGGTAGATGCCCCCTGTTGCCTTTGTTCCCGGGTTGCAGCCTGGAGACAGTACCTGCCATATTCCATAGAAGACAAAGCAGCCATGGCTATCACGTCCCAAGGTGCCTGTTCGCACCCGGTTGGCGCTTGGACGAGCCACAGCTGTTGCCTGGTTATGCCCCCCTCTATGGTGGCTGGTGACAGCAGTCGCAGATGCCTGTCAATCTGCTCTCGCACCGCCTTGGCTATTGGACATTCCCAGAAGTGATGCATGCGTGGGGATTAAGGCTGATCAGTATCTCCTCCATAGCTCCCACACTCACAGGGTTTGATGGGCACCCTGGAAAGGTGTGTGTTGCCCGGCAAGGGTATCCCATCAACCACCAAACGCCACAGCGTCTCTTTGTTTTTGTTCTCCCAATGAACTGCTGTCCATAGCCGAGCTAGGGTTGCCTGAAAGTGCTGGAGGTTGGTGGCAAGGTAGGGAGGAGTTGGCCTATCGGTTGACACCCCTAGAGCCTCCCTCACAAAAGCTGTCAGCAGTTCCAAACGCTCCTCCGTAGTTGAACCTCCTTGCAGCTGGGTAGCTTGGCTGACCGTAAGATGGTAGAAAGGCACTATACCCGAGTCTCCTGGCAATCTCCAGCCCAACCGCCTGACTATCATGGCCATCACTGTGGTACAGTCTGGTGGTGCTTGCAGCTGCTGCTGCATTCTGTCCTCCATCCTGATCTGTTGTTGGGGTTATAAGTGATGAACGACCTCCCGTGCTGCTGCTAGCCATGCTGGGCTGATATCATTGCATAAGGCTGAAAGAGCCCTATGGGTATACTCCTTGTCTCGCAGTTGGGTGGGGTTAGCTATGGGGTCTAGATACTGGAGGGTCCAATCCAGCCAGTTAGTTGTCCGAGGGAGGGGTGTTTGGCTGTGCTCCAGCATGTCATACACCCTTACCAGGTTGCCTACTGTAAGTAGTTTTCTGCAAGAAGCCAGCAGCGGGTGTCGTGCTTCCAGGCCTGGGCGGAAGTTGTGCCCATTGGTACTTCTCCCAGCATCCACATTGTTGGGCAACAATGGATTACCCCACAGGGCAGCTGCCCAGCACCAGTCTCCGGGGGCTAAAGGGGGGTTGCTGACATCTTCTAATGGTGGTAGATGTGCCAAGGCCCCTACAATCCGGCTGATATCCTCAGGCAAGGTCTCTCCACCCAGCCAAGGCCCAGTTGCATGGGCAGTGGTAAGGGCCCAAGGCTTAAAAGCTGGATGAGTGATCTCCAGGTAGGTGGCCAGGGTCCGGATCCACGCGTGGATACTATTATCATTACCATGAGTAGAGAGCTCTTCCTCCTCTTCCTCAGCTATTGTAGCCATCGTAGATCCCACGGGTGTTACCCTCTCTCCCGCACTCCTGGCCATCAGAGTCCCTCGGATGAAGCGCACAGCCCACACTGCTTGCCTTGCCCGGATGTGTTGCCTGAGTGGCAGTAGGCCGAAACCACCAATAGAGGGATGTCCTACTAAGAGTCTGCTAGGCACTCCAGTGAAGCGTTGGCCCTGATCTTCGGGGCCTTGTTGCCGATCAACAAGGCGAGCAGCTAGATGCTCAATGTTGCTCAGGGTGGTATCTGGAGGTGGTCCACCATGCTCCATATGCCAAGTGACTGTTTGCAGACAATAAGCTGATACTGCTGCAGCCCGGCCAAAGGCAGAGAGCGGATAATGGGCTAGACGTTGCATCCTCGTGTAGGCCACACTATGACAACAGATTCGTGCGTTAGCTCGCGTTAGGCTCGCGTTAGGGACCCCTAACGCGAGCCTAACGTGAGCTTAATGCAAAATAACGCGAGGTTACGCAAAGTGTAACGCAAAGCAAACGCATTGCGTTTTTTTTGCGTATGGGAAACGCGATCCTAATGCACACTAACGCAAACGCAAATAAAGTTTTTTTTGAGTGCGAAAATTTTTGCGTTTACTTTGAGTTAGCTTATGCAACCTAACGCGACCTTACGCAATCTCTAACGCGCCCAGATAGATTCTAAGGTGCGTGTTAGGCCTAACGCACCGCAAGCGTTAGACACCCACACGCAAACAAAAAAAACATTGCTTACGCTGCAGATAATGCACGAATAGTTCTCCAACGCACAATAGACGCAGGCTTAACGCGCATTAACGCGCTTGAACACATGATTGCGTATGCTGCGAGTAATGCGTAAGCAGCAGACAGTTATGGGTTCCATAACAGCTTTTAACACATGTAACTAACACATTCGCATGGTTTCGCGCGGTCTTTCGCTTGATATCACAACTTTCGCATGATTTTCGCTTGCGTACTGGAAATCTTACCTGCCGTAACAACCTGCAATCGTTCTGCTTATTGTTTACTGTTTCAGTTATCGTTGCTGTTATTGTTTGCTGTTATATCCACCCGCTCCAGAAATATTTTTGTTTGTACGGAAACCATCCTAATGTACTGTCGTAATGTACTCAAGAATATCGAATACAGGATTTCCATATTGCTTGCTACAAAAATATTCCATACGATAATTTACAGCTCATTATTCGGAGGCATCCAGCCATTGCATTGGTGCGTGAGGAGCCATTCACTCAACGAAGCAATAAAATTTCTGTACATCCAATAATCCTGCCAATCAAATCAGTCATCATTTACCATGCACAAATCATTTCAACCATCATTAGGTACATGCATACATCCTAACTTCATGTGCCACCGCACATTTAGCAGCCCGCCAAAACATTAGCTTAGGCACATGTCTATCTAATCGTCTTCTGTTTCAGTCTCTTCCATGTCGTCCTCCTCTGAAGCACTGGCGGAGTCGTCCTGCTCGTCCTCACTCTTTTAGTCCTCGCTCATCTCCTCCTCCAGCAACTCCTGAAACGTTCAGACAAAGAAATTTATTATTATTTACATGTATGTGGATAAACCTAAATTAAGCCGACACAATCCGTCCAGCAAGTATAATTTTTCGTTAAGATAATTATAATCATGTTTTGGGTGGTCAGTGCTGTTAAGTACTTTGATCGTGGACACTTAGTTACCTGTTTCTCCTTACCTTGACGTCCTATCCGTGTACATGGCACACCTTCCGAAGCACTCTTGACCTTTACCAGTCAACACAACGCGTATTAGAATCATATATTGAAGCATGTAGGAAAAATCAATTAGCTGAACTCGGGAATTATACCTTATTTCGCTGGTTGTCGTAATTGTCATTCTGTCGTCATCCGCAGACTTGTCTTCCAGCGGCACCTGCTGGTCCAAAATACGTACAGGGACTAGGTAGTTATAACAAAATACTACACGAAAAGATAAGCAATATCCTGCCTTAATTCCTCATCGTCACTCGTACCTTTCTTTTGCTGCCCGTGCTTGGTCGCCTCGCGATTGGCGGCACATCGTCATCGTTGCTTACCTTCAAGGGGCCACCACATACAAATAATAATTTCATTTTCAGTATTCTTAATAAGAAGAGAAAAATAAAACGACATACGACACATACATCAAATGACAAATTGAATGGCAAATGAAAAAACAAAGGACAAACAAAGCACGCCGGATAATTTGCAAACCACATCATCCACTCTTTATACTAAACATAGAATGGGCTAACCTGTTGCCGTCTAGTGGCCCTGACCTCTTTCTCCTTCGGATGTAGCTGCATTGGCGGCCAGCACCATCATCAATGCATTTTCACCATCTCCGGGCTGCTGTTGGCCTTTGCTAGGTCATCCATTCAGAGTTCTTGCTTGGCCACTCCTCATTTCGGCCGCTCGCTCGTCTGAAAGTTGATAGCAATAAAACATTTTTGGACACGGAAAAATTCACGAGCATTTTATTCTGTTGTTAACTAGCTAAAGTGAAAAACACATGTATGCATTAGCTGCGACATAATGTTTTTAGCAAGCATCGCAAAAACTACGTACTTTTATTAAGAATGGTGGCGAAACAACAGCAATAATTTTAATGAGCACAAATAGAACCACATCTTACATACCATAATGCCTTTCGGCAACTGAGGACTGGTGTATGTTGAGCTGTTCCACCAGCTCCAACCAGCACTGGAGTGGCCGGTACATTGAATGCATCAATGCATTAATTAGTTCCAGCTGCCAATCTGTCACTTTCAAATCCTCCATCACCATGCGGCGCTCCCTGGAACCCGCATCTGAGTTATCTGGCGGAGCGTACTCCAGGCTGCCCGAGACACAGCTTCATAGCTTCTTCCACGGCTTCTTCTTAAGCTCATCTACATACAAATAATATACAGATTTACATTAATGCCAGCTTCCATTTTACACATTATCGTCGAATTATTTGTAAATCCCGTAGCCATAATGTCCGTACATCGTAAATGCCCACGTTTCCCCCATATTCCGTTTACCAAAATACAAAGTTAAGAATTTTTAGCTATCAATCTGATCTAGATGTGGGTGGCCTTGACCTTTCCGTACCTTGCACGTTGGGCATGCATTGTAGTCCATGGCGTATCTACAAAGTCAAAATCACATGTCCTGAACGAATGAACGTGCTTCCGATGCTATGCATGCTTTGTTCCTGTCTTTCCCCACTGAAAGTAAGCTAGCGATATGGATATCCATCGATAGCAAGTATGACCACAAAGAAGATAATCACTAGACGCATAAAATGAGCAAATAAATAAGTTATGCAAATAAAGGAATGCTAATTTCCTCTGCAAAGCGAGCTTGACAAGTATAGCAGTGAGCGGGTCACGTCCCAGAGCTAGGAAACGGATGTCAAATTGGAGTGAGAGCAATCAATAAGCATGGAAAAGGAGCTCTCAGAAGTCAAGGAGGACTAAATGCTATTGCACGAGGAAATCCATGGCAGCCATCAGAAAATTGCCAAACTGGTTGACAAAGTAGCGACACAGATTCACAAGAATAGAAGGGTTATCAGCCCTCAACATGCATACAGGCACAACAAGAAAACTCGCAAGCTTCTGAAGTTTACCATGGACATGGATTGCACATCGGAGAGTGAGGATGGTTTTGTTGCACCGGTACCGGGGAGCCAGGGGAAACGGGATGGGATGGAAGATCAGGGTTCTGGGCAGCCCTCAGTACAGCGCCGTCTCGAGGAATCATCGGGTTAGGCACGGGATTTCTGGAGCCATGAAGCTATTCCAGTAAGGAGCGTGCGTGAGGTTTTTGACGCCATGACAGCCAGAATAATAACCATGCTGAAAACTGTGGCATGATGATTCAGTTAAACTATTTATTCTCTTGCAGCGATTTAACTATTCTGCCATGCAATATGTTTGGTTTTAGGAAGCATTGGGGTCAAAGAGTACGATGGCTGTCTCACGGTCATTTTCACGGTCAAATTTCACACCTATGCCAGGCTGATATGATGCTTGCCGGGCAAGGCTATTATAGTTTTGGGGCCTGCTCGCTGTTTAACTTTGGCTCTTGGTGACTACTTCCTCTTAATTTGCAGATGCATGGAGACTTCGTGCATGAAATAAATTCAAAGTTAGTTTCAGCGCCAGACCCAAACAAAAGCAAAGCAAACCCGGCAAACCTGCTTGTGGTCCGAAGGTGATTGATGCACAACATAACAAATTTTGCGTAAAATGCGTTACAGTGCGTTACAGTGCGTATGTTAACGCACTGAACGCAATCCATACGCACGGCCGCTGCGTTAGCTTAACGCTTGCGTACAGTTTGCGTTAGGAATGTGTACAGCTCGCGTTAGAACATACGCAAGCCCACGATTTTCGAGCATCACAAAACGTAATAGAAATCGGAGGAAACTTTATACTCATTATAAGTATTGTTTTCATTTAAACGAACTTGAAAACGACTCACTAAAACGGATGTTTGGTCAAGTTTTCTATCTGTTTGCGTTAGGCTCGCGTTAGGCCAATGCAAGCCCTAACGCACAAAACGCAGCCTTACGCACACATACGCAAACTAACGCAAGCTAAAGCGAGCCTAACGCACGAATCTGTTGTCATAATGCCAGAGCAAGCATCTTAGGCCAGTCTGGTTGAGGTGGCTGCAGTTGGTTGTCCATAGGCAAGTTAAGGGCTGTTGCAGTAGTGACCACCTTAAGGCCGTTGATAGTGTGCCCCTGCCGTCGGTCATTCGTAGCCCCTATAGGCAGAAGTTCCACTTTATCCAGGTTAAGGTGTTGACCAGACGCCCTGGCAAAGGTACCTATGGCTGCAAGGAAGGCTGGCACGGATTCCTCTCCTTCCAGAGTGACTTCTGCATCATCAGCAAACTGACAGGCTGTGACCCTGTCTTCATCTGAAGGCAAGAGGCGGAGGCCCAGCTCTTGGCTTTTTAGCCAGCAGAACAGGGCCTGGCCAACAAAGAGATACAGCAGGGGTGCTAGGGGGCATCCCTGTCGCACCCCTGCCTCCATCTTGACAAGCCTGGACTTGAAACCGTTCATCATGGCTCGTGCCCGTGTGTTGCTGAGCAACAGCCGGGTCCACCTGCAAAGCTGAGGTCCTGCTCCCATTGCCTCCATAGCCCCCAGCAGGAAGTTGCGGTCCACTGTGTCGTAAGCTTTCGCAAAGTCCAGGAAAGCCAGCATGCCTTGGCGGTCCAATTTACGTAAAAGATGAGGCAGATGGCGCAGAAAGAGAACGCTGGCCCCAATGTGCCTCTTGGGCAAAAAGGCTGACTGTTCAGGGCTGATGATTCGCCCCAGGGCTGGCCCTAGGCGATTTGCCAACACTTTGGCCAGCAGGCAGTAGTCCGAGCAAAGCAGTGTAATAGGGCGGTAGTTGCCAGGCTGTTTGGGGTCTCCCTTTTTGTAAAGCATCTTAATGATACCATCCCGGAAGCCTGTTGGCATCTGCCCTGTTTTGCCGATAGCAGTGAAGAGGGCTGCCATGGTATTGCCAATCTCTGGCCAGAA
This sequence comes from Volvox reticuliferus, assembly GCA_019650235.1. Classification (NCBI taxonomy): domain Eukaryota; kingdom Viridiplantae; phylum Chlorophyta; class Chlorophyceae; order Chlamydomonadales; family Volvocaceae; genus Volvox; species Volvox reticuliferus. The sequence continues at coordinate 370,554 of BNCP01000058.1, forward strand.
CTTCCGGTACAGATCCGTGGGGATGCCATCCCAACCAGGTGCTTTGCCTGGCTGGCTCTTCTTCAGTGTGAACCCTAGCTCAGCCACCGTAATGGTGGGGGACCCAACCACTTCATCAGCTTCCTCAGGAAGACGGATGTTGGCTGCTGCTAACTGGGTTAGCACTGACTGGCGGTCTTCAGGCGTGGTGAAGTCGGGGGCTCTGCAAACCTCTGCCCAAAAGTCCGCAACAACCTGAGGTAGCTGAGCTGGGTTAGTGACCAGACGGCCTGAGCGTGCCTGGAGTGCCACTGGGGCTGCTTGTTGGTCCTGGCTTGGGGTTTGCAGGAAGGTGGTCAGGGCTGGGCCAGGACGCTCTCCTGCATGCAACCAGTGGATCCGGGCTTTATTTGCTGTCCTGAGGTTGTCCGCAATATGCATCCTAGCGAGACTGGCTTGGGTGTCTACTAGCTGCTGCAGGAGCTGTGGTGAGTGTGGCGTTGCGTCCAGGGCTTGTTGGGCCCGTTGGACCTCAAGGCGGGCCTCCTGGGTATGTTGGCTTGGCTGCTGCCTGCGTTGTTGTGCAACCTTGTTGAGCTGATGAGCTAGGCTGGTTAATCTGCGCTTAAAACCTGGCCACCAAGCAATTAAGTTGCCGGGGTTCTCTTCAGCTGACGGTGCCTCTTGGCATTGGTCTCGGATCCATCCAGCCATGCTGGCAACCAGATCTTGATGCTCAGTGAAGGCCATGCGTACACGCTTGATGCCAGGGCCCTTGATCTCATTTCTGCGTGGTAGAAGATGAAGCATGGCGGGATGGTGGTCTGAAGGTGTATGGAAGGAGATGGCTGTGTGGCAAATGTATGGCAGCATGGCTCCATTGATATGGATGCGATCCAGGCGTGAGCCTCCCGGGATAGGCGCATGGTACAGGTGAGTGAAGTCCCGGCGCCTGGGGTGGAGGTGTCGGTGGGTATCGACCATCGTTGGGCCTGCCCGATGTCTCATCTCCGTAATTGGCCTATCCGCCTGCCGCCCATCTCTTCCCGCGGATGAGTCCCACTCTGGGTTTTCCACAAAGTTGAAATCTCCTGCCCAGATAAGAGTGGTGTCCCTATTGTTCTCCATGGCTGTAGCTGTGGTGGCGGCCAGAGCATTCTCAAAGAGTTGTCGGCGGGTTTCCATAGCCATTGAGTTGGTGCCAGGAGGTAGTAAACATTGCAGATGTGCAAGCGGTGTCCTCCCCAGTGGAAGATACAATCTGCAAAATGGCCACGCATACACGGATGCTGGGGTGTGGCTGGTTTTGGTGCCAGAGCTGATGCTAGCCCCTGTCTGATGAGGATGAGCACACCTGCTGTATGTGTCGAGCTAGACCAAGAGTAGGCCGCTACCTTCCAGTTTTGTGTGTGGATCTGTGTGGTGGCATAGCGCAGGTCCCGTTCGAAAAGGCACTGGTGTTGAATGGTAGTATGATGGGTTTCCTGCAGACACACTACATCCAGCCGCAGCTCAGCCCATTGTCGAGCAGCTGCCTGAAGTCTACTGCCATGAGAAGCCAGAAGTCCTCGCATGTTGTGCGTGGCTATGCGCAGTGGGTGCCCTGAGATAGCTCCCTGTTGCTGATTTCTCGTGATTCCTCTGATCATTATTCGGCTTGGGGTTCCCGATTGGGGGGGTTGAACTCCTTCCCATCACAATCCATGTCCTGGGATGGGTTGGGGTTGTTTTGGATTTGTCGGGATCGCTGAGTGGAAGTGCGCCGAGGTCGGGTTATCTCCTTGGATATGCCACCCGTAACTGTTGATTCCCTCTTCGTCCGCCACATTGCTAGGTTGGCCTTCCGGGCTCGTCGGGCTCTCTCTGTTTGGGCCATGTGTCGCTGGGCTCGTACCTCCTCTGGCAGGTGGGTCAGTCGCTGCTTCCGTATTTTCTTTTGTTGAGTACTAGTGGGAGCATGACTGTTTGATAGACGCTGTGTCCGTGACCTGCTGGAACGGGGGTGTCCAGCTGGTGAGCTGACCTCTTTCACCACTCCCTGGTTGTTTGGCTTTGAAGCTGGTCGGGGGGTAAGTGGTGGAGTTGCGTCTTGGCCCGTCCCCACACTGGTTGTAGGCCGTACTGTAGCTGGTGCACCTGGTGTAGCAGGTGACATGCATGGGGGCTCCTGCTGACTTGGCGGGGATATGGTGTGGAATCCTGGGGGCTGGCATTCACCGCTGTTGGGTTGGTCACCAGGGGCTGTGGAGTGGGAGGGGCTGTTCCCCCAGTCTGTTGTACCCCTGCCAGGGCTCCCATGGGATCTGTGACTATGTTGGAGGTAGTAGTAGAGGCTCTGGCCTTGCATGCAGCTGCTGCGGCTTTGGCTGCTGCTTTCCTGGCCACGGCTGCAGTTGCTGCTGCGGTGACGATCTCTTGGGGGATCGGTGGGGGTGGTGGGGCCACAGGTTGGGGCACCCCCGGTGGGAATGGCGCCAGTGAGCTGGGTACAGGTGGCCATGGGCGCACCTGCGGGGGCTGCCTGAGAACATCCGCAAAGGATGGCACAGTGTCGGAAGTTCTGGATGAGGGGTCCAGACCACTCGGTTGAGCTATGGGCTGGGCCGGGGGATTTGGCGGATGTGGCAACATTCGTTGACGTAGCATGTCCCCCTGGCGCGTGAGCTCCATGCGTGGGGGGGCATGCAGGGCATAAAAAACGGGGCCTCTTCTACTACTGACCGAAGTCTAGAAGCAACCAGTAGACCTTGGCTCGAAATGCCCCCCGGACGTCCTAGGCTAAACAGGCTCTGGTGCGGCAGGCTGGGGGAGCCTGGTGCCATTTTAACCCGCCAAGTGTCTGCCATGCGTGTGGGCTTGAGGTCTTGGAAATCGGTCCTGAGCCAGGACACTCGTTCTGATGAATAAGCCTGCGCTAGGAAGCTAGGGATGGCTGGCGGAGATAAGCTGGAAGGCACACCAGAAATCTCCCAGAAAACTGGCTGCACCTTGTATAGGTTTTTGATGTGGACCTCCACTGTTATAGGTGGGTTGTTCGGGAGGAGGTGGACTTGTCCCAGTCTCAGGTGTCCCTTGGCAACCACGGCTGAGGAAAGTAGCCATGCCATTCCCCCCTTTGGGAGAAGAATGGTCATTTCTTGCACCACGTTGCCATTAGGGTGCTTGTACTGGTGATGCCTGCCTACCTTAGGCAGACTGCATGGTAGGCCCGGCATGTTGGCAACCATAACTCCGTACACCGTGGTAATGATGGCGTCCGTGAGTGGCCCAAAGAGCTGGGCGTGGATGTCTGCCGGGTTTGACTCTGGGGGCCAATGGACATCCAGGACCACAGACTCTTGGTCTAGTAGGACGGGAGTCCCGGCTGGTAATTCTCGTTGAATTTGTTCCAGGTTGACAAAGCGTTTGGCCATCTGAGGTCGGTCGGGCGGGCCTCTGGCCCATACACATGTCGTGTCATGGCATCCACACCACATGTACCGTGCATGGTGCACCACAGCCAGGCATCCACACCACATCTAGGCTGTATTGTGTTGAGTATGATATTGGTAATAGGAGCAGCTATTAGCTGTCTATTTTTGGTTACCTTGCCATCAAGTGCAGTTTCATGGATAACAGGGGTCACTGCTTTTAACCCCTTTTTTAACCCTTGGGTAAAACCCTAGACCCCTGGGTCTGACTGGCAGAGATATGAGATCTCTGTGGATGTGTACCACAGGCTAGTATATTATGCTATACCCGTCGATGGCCTTATGAATTTTGTGATCAATCATCTGAGCTAACGAATTTTCGGTTGAGCTTTCGTTTTACATACAGATATTTGGCTGGACTTCTTGGATACGCCCGAGCATCAAGCTGCATGGTTAGAGGACGATAGCCTAGAATCAGCTCTATAGCCATTTCCAATATTCTGTATCTTGGACTGTACGTTGTGTAACCTTTCACCTATCAAGTCTTCCGTTTCTTGCAATAATGGCAAATAATGTTGCTATGCTGACCGCTGGCACCACTTCTTTCTTAGGGTTTGGTAAGGTTTGGTTTGGTTTCGTGCTTAGCCAGACCCGAACTTGCAGCCGTACATAAGACAAAAGGGTGAAGTTTTGGTGGCATTATGAATCCGATTGTTCTTGGTGAATCCTTTAAGGGGTAGCCAACGAGATCATGCTGTGTGATTACCAGCAACATAGTGCCACAGAACATCCTCCAAAGAATGATTAACATGTTCAGTCTGACCATCAGTGTGAGGGTGATATGCAGAGCTCAAGTGCTGATCAATGTGTTGAGAATGATCGACACTCGTTGATAAATTGCCATTTCCCCTTCAGAGACTGGCAATGGAATTTGCCTGGAGTAGGACGACTTGAGGCTTTAACATGTTGAATTTGTCACAAAAATGAGCATAGTTTTCATCAGACGTGTGTAAGCCAGGCCACCAAACGTGGCGCACGATAAGCTCAAAAGTCTTGGTTTCATGTCCAGAAAACGGATGGTCATGACAGAGTTGCAAGATCTGAGTACAAAGTGAGTCCATATTAGGAACATTGATTGCTACCGCTTTTATTAGCTAGCCTAGTCATTTTTAGTTGCTTGTAGTTTATTTTTTCGTTGCTTTTATTTTTCATTGCTCTTAGTTTATTTAGTTAATTATTGTACATTCATTATCGTACATTCAGCCGGCCCTGTAAGCAGTGCTAGTCATGTAAGGCCCCTGAGAATTTTTAGAGTCGTCCGCCCCTGTAAGGAGTGCTAGTCATGTAAGGCCCTCGGGAATGTATGCAGTCGCGAGGTAAATGCACTTTTTTGTGAGGCAATTTCTAGGCTATTAAAAGCATTTTCTTACCTCTTTAGCTAGGTATTTTCAGTCTTTTGTTTCATGTAGTAGCTATGTATCCTGCAGGGCATTGGCCAGCCCTGCAGGACTCATGCTCTAAAGGTTTAATTGTGCTCTTGATAATATTTTCTAATGAGCGGCCTGTTAACAGGTCAAACAGGAAAATTCTTTACAACAATCTGTTGACAGTTAATCTGTATCGTACAGCAATGACTGTCCGCTATTATAGCTACCGCTTTATCCATGCATAGCCTGCAACTTTTATGGATTAAGTGTTTTGGCTGCCAAACTTGGAGCCTCAGCAATTCGTTGGATCTTGCCAATATCGCCTTTCCCATTCTGCTTGCGAAAGGTAAGCATAAGTCGCTAAGGTAAGTCTCCAAATAATTTTTAAATGTGAGTTTAGAACGCAATTTTAGGATGCTATCGCGCGGTGCTGCTGCAGCGTGATGCAGCTGCCACACGGTGCAGCTGCCTTGCGGTGCAGCTGCTGCATGGTGCCGGTGCCACGTGGTGCTGCTGCCTTGCGGTGCAGCTGCTGCATGGTGCCGGTGCCACGCGGTGCTGCTGCCATGTGGTGCAGCTGCTGCGTGGTGCCGCTGCCAAGCAGTGCAGCTGCTGCATGGTGATGCTTCACGGGGGGCCACTGCCGTGTGGTGCCACTGATACACGGCGGGTGCAGCTGCCATGCAGTGTCTCATCACTACCGATTGACCAATGCGTGTCCCCCTAGGTATGTGGTGCCACTGCCATGCAGTGCCACTGGTGCACGGTGTTGCTGTGTGCAGTGCTGCTGGTGTGCGGTGCCACTGCCGTGCAGTGTTGCTGCCATGCAGTGCCACTGCCGTGCGGTGCCACTGGCGTGCAGTGCCGCGGCATGCGGCATGGTGCCACTGCCATGCAGTGACGCTGGCATGTGGTGCTGTTGGCATGCTGTGCTGCTGGTATGTGGTGGTGCTGCTGCATGGCGCTGCTGTGCATGGTGCAGCTGGCATGCAATGCCGCTCGCTGGCATATGGTGCCCAGGATACTTCATCCCCGACGGGACCTGGCAATTTTTAGAATTAAAAAAAATGCCTGTGAAAGTGTTGGGTCTGCTCTGGGGATCCCTTGGAAATATCGGCCGGGCAAAACATGGCTTTCCGGGGACAGGAAAAACATGTGCCGTGAAGAAAAAAAGGGGTTTTAGGGTGTACTGGAAAAAATTGCTTAAAGCATGTTCAAGTTATGGGGATTACTGATGTATGCTTGACAGCTTGACGCTTAGGAAAAGCTGAAAACACAATATATTTTTTCAGCTAAAAAATTATAAATATAATTTGTAAGCAGTTCGACAAAACATCATTTTCGTCAGGACTAGCATTGACATTTTGGCCTTCATCACGCAATGATAACACCAGTGAAGCAGATTCCTAACTTTCTTATACCAACAAGTGTTAGCTTAAAGCAATAAGAAACCTAAGCATATTTAGGATGAAGGAATACAAAGCAGATCAAGAAAGCCAGGGAAACTGGTATCTGTGTTAATTAATGAGCTGCTGATGCCGGGTATTGGGTATTGGATAAATGGGTAGCAAAAAACATATCATATGTATACTTGCTAGCTAGCTGATGAATGAGATGCTTGAGGTCACCCAAATTATTAGCTACATACATACAGACCACAGCAAATATCTAAAGAAAATTGGGGGAATACCTAGGGGAAATACCTAGAAAAAATAAAAAATAAGAAATATATAACAACTGAATGTATTTTGGATCCCAGTACACCAAGACAGTGGAAGTGCGGGGAACTGGGGCGGCAGGCCCCAGTCCCCGCACAACCACCGTACACTTCTGGGTGTTAACAGCATTGAAAGCGGTAGTGAATTGCATATTTAAAAGCATGATAGGATTTTTCTTATAGAAGACACCATTGTGGTAAGTGAGCAACTGGACATTGTTTGGATTAGCAACCCCTAGCAAACTTTAGCAACTTTAGCAAGCATAGGTTTCTCAGAATGAGAAGGCAGGTTCTTAGACGAAAGTATGAAATCTTGTACTTGGGTTCTACTTAAGGTATGGAATGTCACACCACGGTCATTTGCCGTGTCGTGACACATTATTGCATGTTTTCTGCTTATCTGCTACCTAACGAAGATTTTAGTCCTCTGAATTTTCAGTGAAGAATAATGTCATTGATGTCACGAAGTTAATTCCGTAACATTATCTACTTCAATGAATAATGTTACCTTGAGAACCAATTAACATACCAGCAACAGCAGGGTGCAACCCTGGGCACAGCAGTAGGCCAGCAACTCGCACAGCCGCCGGCCGGACTGGCGTGCAAACTAGAGCAGATTGTGGCTCACCATAACATATCAGCCGTGATCCAGAACATCGCCACAGGTGGAATTGAGGCCAAGAACCGCTATGCCAAACCAGACCACCTACGGAGCCACACTAATACTGTCGAAATTCTCTTCTGGCTCAACAGAATCAAATCAACTCTTAAAGTCACTTATCAGGCGGTGTTTACTCTGTGAAACTTCAAATGCCCAGAGTTGGTACCTCTCGTAGACCTAATAAAGCTGCAGATGTTCCGGCTTGAGCGACTGTATACAGCACTGGATACAGCGTTCAGATGCCAGTAAGCGCATATGCGTGTACTCATCCACTATTTTGAGAACAATCAATTGAAGGCAATGGCTCCCGACCAAGCCACTCGGAACGGTGAGGAGCGCCTGTTTGAGGCGACTGGAGTGGAAGTACTGCGAGTTATGAAGGAAGTCAAGAGAATTCATGGCGTAGAACCGGAAGCGGCACCGCTAGCTGAGCTCAACGGCACTAGTGACCGGGGTGGTTACGGAGGCCAAGGTAACAGGGGGAGCCGTGGTGGCGGTGGTGGTCGTTCAGCGTACCAGCCCTATCCCACAAACAGATACCAAGCGCCGTTCATGCCACAATACCCGACACTGCCAATGTACCCGCAGCAGCAGCAGCAGGTCAACGTGATGCCCAGAGCACGGTGTGGCAGCCATGGTCGTGGCCGTTTTTAAGTGCCATATCGCTACTACACAGTTAGTTATCCGGATAGACTGGCCTCCTCGGTGACAATACATAATGATTGGAGACTGTTTCGATAGAAGCAGATAATAGCGCTAGATTTGGCTGATTGCAACGAGTCCAATAGGGAGCTGATATCGGCCAGATTACGTGGCCTAAATATGAGACCTCCAGCTTTAGTGAGGTCATATTATATGATGATGCCTGAAAGGATGGCAGTAATAATACCAGTCTAATTGCTACCGCTTTTATTAGCTAGCCTAGTCATTTTTAGTTGCTTGTAGTTTATTTAGTTGCTTGATTTTTTAGTTTTAGTTGCTTGTAGGTTTTTTATGTCATTTAGTTTTCGTTATTTTAGTTTTTGTGTCGTACATTCAGCCCCTGTAAGGAGTGCTAGCCATGTAAAGCCCTCGGGAATTTATGCAGTTGCGAGGTAAATGCACTGAATTTAGTTAGGCAGTTTCTAGGCTATTAAAAGCATTTTCTGACCTCTTTACCTAGGTTTTTTTAGTCTCTTGTTTAATGTCGTACCTATGTATCCTGCAGGGCACTGGCCAGCCCTGCAGGATTCATGCTCTAAAGCTTTTATTATGCTCTAGGTAATGTTTTCTATTGAACGGATTGCTAACTTATCAAACAATAAAAATCTTTACACTATTTAATTGACTGTTAATCTGTATCGTACAGCAATTATTTTCTGCTGTTATAGCTACCGCTTTATTTCTAGCCTGCAATTTCCATACATACATACGTCTTTGGATCTTCAGCAATTTTGTGGAGCTTCACAGAGGATTCTTAACATGGCCTTTGCCATCCTGGTAAGCATTACTTGCAAAAGTAAGTCCCCAAGAAACGTTATAACGCAATTTAAAAATGTAATTTTTGAATGAATCATGCGGTGCAACTGCCGTGCGGTGCAGCTGCCAGTGCAGCTGCTGTGCAGTGCAGCTGCCGTGTGGTGCAGCTGCCGTGTGGTGCAGCTGCCATGCGGTGCAGCTGCCGGCCGCGCAGTGCAGCTGCCACATGGTGGAGCTGCCACGCAGTGCAGCTGCCGCGCTGTGCAGCTGCTGTAGCAGTTGTCTTAATGATGCTACTAGATTTATGCGGAAGCGTAGCTTTTGAAGGTTTGGAAATAGCTCGTAAGTATGTCAATGTCGCGAAATTGTACATCTAGCAGGGAAGGGTGACAGCGGAGTCTTGAACTCCGAACAATTAGCATTATTATACTAAATTGTCAGGCCGAAGCTCTTCACCAGGGTGATTTTAATATCGGCTCACCTAGCCGAGATGTACGGCAATCTGTTTTGCCAATCGCGAGCTTTTCTCGTAGTTAGTTTTCGGTTAGGCATCATGCTTATTGCATGATTGCCTACCGGTTTGTCTAGGCCTATTTCTTTAAGGTAAAGGCCTAGTTTGGTCAGTCCGGGGTTTCTTGCTCGCGGACTGCCAGCCCTGTTGTGGTCGGGAAAAAGGGCGTTTTTGGTAGGGATGCCTGGATTTAGGGGTGATTACTGTAGCAGCTTTCAGCTCAACGGTGGCAGTCTTATCTTTTCCTGCCTTCCACCGGACCTCTTGGCGGACTGCATATAGAATGCATTTATCTAAATCCTGCCAGTCCTTGCCCTCATTGTCGGTGCACACCGACCCCGAAGTGCTGGAACTAAGCCTTTGATGTACCAGCTAATCTGGTCGGCTTTGTCCATGTCCTTAGCTTCACGTAGGACATCATGGAAGCGCTGGGTATACTCAGCAACGGTTTCGGCAGTTTTCATGTCGTATTCATGAGAGTGTAAGCGATCCCGTGCTGCCATGGCAGTGTTGCGTTGCGTGTCCCCATATTGCAAGAGAAATGCCGCCCTTAAGGTTTCACGTGTGAGGGGTTTCTTGCCCGACTTGTGCATCTCGAGGACATCTGCCGCCCAGACCTGTGCTTTGCCCGTTAAGAAGTACACTATGTGCTCAAACGGGTCCATGTTCATCAGGTCGAAATATTGCATGAGCACATTGAACCAGGACCGGGTGCAAGTGATGGTGCTATCCTTCTTCCCAGAGAATTTGGGGGGATGTGGAACCCGTCTATTAGGGCTTACCGCACTTGGCCGGCTGGACTTTGGGGCGGTTGTCTGAGAACCGCTACCCCCAGCTAGGTGTGCAGTTGCCTCCACCCAGAGGGATTGCACCTCCTTGAGTGTTGGCACCGGAACTAGGTGCTTCTCTAGGATGGCCTGCAGCGTTGTTTGCTGGAGGGCATCCTTAGGCAAAAGGGTTGCGATGCTCGACGCAGCGATTGTGGAAATAATGTCCAGAATCGCTTTCTTCCGGGAGTCAGCCGCTTCGGACGTTTGAGAACGCTCCGAAAGGCGTTCGAAGATCTGCACTAGGAGGGCTCGCGTGCGGTCCGTATCTGCGCGAAGGGCTCCCATCTGATCGTCGAACGACTCCTTAAGGCGTGTGAATTCGCCTTCTAATGCAACAACGCAATTATGGGTTGCGTTGCGCATGGTTTTGGCGACGTGCTGGGCCGCACGCATTTGCTCTGGAGTGCGCTGCGGCAGGCCATTGGAAGGCAACACGACCTCGCCTTCATCCGCCATTGGTTCCTGGGGACTGCGGATAAGAGTATTATTATTAGTATTATGAGTTGTGGGAATTACTGGAGCCAAAGGCACCGTTTCCGTAGGGTCAATGTTCGACCGACGTGGTCGTTGATTGGCGGCTATGGCGGCTAAACGCTTTAGTCACAAAATTTCATTGACATGTTTACGTTGAAAACGTAAGAGTTCCTTCCGCGCTTTTTGCTGTGGAGGATTTGTTGTTGTGGTGTGCTTGTCTCTTGGCATTGCGCAAAGTTTAGCTCAGCTGAGGAGGATCGTTGCTCAGACCCTCGCTACCAATTGTAGCAGTCGTCTTAATGATGCTACTAGATTTATGCGGAAGCGTAGCTTTTGAAGGTTTGGAAATAGCTCGTAAGCATGTCAATGTCGCAAAATTGTACATCTAGCAGGGAAGGGTGACAGCGGAGTCTTGAACTCTGAACAATTAGCATTATTATACTAAATTGTCAGGCCGAAGCTCTTCACCAGGGTGATTTTAATATCGGCTCACCTAGCCGAGATGTACGGCAATCTGTTTTGCCAATCGCGAGCTTTTCTCGTAGTTAGTTTTCGGTTAGGCATCATGCTTATTGCATGATTGCCTACCGGTTTGTCTAGGCCTATTTCTTTAAGGTAAATGTAGTTGCCTACAGCTGCCGTGTGGTGCAGCTGCCACGCTGTGCAGCTGCCGCGCTGTGCAGCTGCCGTGTGGTGCAGCTGCCACGCGGTGCTGCTGCCACGTGGTGCTGCCGTGCGGTGCAGCTGCCATGCAGTGCAGCTGCCACGTGGTGGAGCTGCCACACAGTGCAGCTGCCGGTGCTGCTGCCATTTGGCGCAGCTGCTGCATGGTGCAGCTGCTGTGCTCTGCCACTGCCTCACAGTGCTGCTGTTGCTTGGTGCCACTGGCATGTGGTGCTGCTGCCATGCATCGCTGCTGGCATGAGGTGCCACTGCCATGTGGTGCTGCTGCCATGTGGTTCTATTTGCATGCAGTGCCGCAGGCATGTGGTGCAGCTGCTGCTTGCATGGTGCAGCTGCCTCATGGTGCTGCTGCTGTGAAATTCCATTGGCATGTGGTGCAGCTGCAGTGTGGTACTGCTGGCATGTGGTGCCGCTGGCATGCGGTGCTGTGTGTGATACCACTGGCATGCAGTGCTGCTGGCATGTGGTGCTGCTGCAGTGTGGTGCAGCTGGCATGCGGTGCCACTGGCATGCGGTGCTGCTGGCATGTGGTGCCGCTGGCATGCAGTGCTGATGGCATGCGGTGCCACTGGCATGCGGTGCTGCTGGCATGTGGTACCAGATTACCAGGATACACCCTTTCAATTTATTAGGATAACATAAACTATACTGATAGCATGACAATAGTACATAACATACATTCCTTGTGCCCAAAACAACGTGCCCCTCGGCTCCGTCCGGTCAAGACCCCCGGTGCTCGTCTTTGCAGGGCAAGTCGCCCACAGTGTAACACCCCTCGAAGTCCTTGCTAGCTAGCTGATGAATGGGATGCTTGAGGTGACCAAAAATATTAATTACATACAGACCACCACAAATACCTAAGAGGAAAATCAGAGTCACACATAGGGGCAAATATCTAGTGGAAAATTAATAATATGGACTATATCGATCACACTGATGTCACCGAATGCAGGGTTGTCAGAACAGCTTTCATCTCTATGAAATATCATTTTACAATACGACATTGGGCCATCCCGACATTGCAAGCAAGAATATGTTCCGTCTGCATGCTGAATAGTCTTGCCATCTTTGGTTACTCTAGGCCATAAAACTCCTATATGTAGGGAACGATCAGAAAAAGAATCCATTGGCTACAAATAGATTATGACCTCGTGAAGCATCAACAGGTGGCCGAATTGGTGCTCATTGTGGCAGCCATAATTTCTCAGAGCACCTATGAGTATCTTCTCACGTATTATCCATCAGTATTGCGCTGTATGCAAGACGAATACATAGGAGATGTGACAGGTTGGAAAGCTTGTGACAAGCCGTACATTGAACACTCATCTACTGCTTACCCATGAATCGTGTACCTATTCAAAAATAACATGCATAAAGGTGCAGACTGTTAACTATAGCTTGGGTCTGTGCCTTGTCCTGATGATATGGGATGTTTTCTAAAGTAAACGGTCTATCTTCAGCTTTTCGGTGACACTTTTCCACAAAATCAAATATTGGGGGTGCATAAATTGCAGCTTCGAAATAGTTAGAAATAGTTAGAAATAGAAACCTAAAGCTCAAGCTTTTTTCTGTGTGGATTCTTGGTAAGGTTCTTGTTTAAATGTCTTAGACCACTTATACTTCGTTAGAATCTTACCTTCTATCTTATAAAGAGTATTCTTCAGTTGTCTTGAGTTTAAAAATGTTAGTTGACCCTCTTATACTTGAGCTAAAGACCGGCACAACGCCCGGTCAATAATGACGCAAGACAAGCTCAAGTGGATAAGAGACCTCTCAAGATATGACCATTCCCCGAGTGATATTACAAGTGCTCCCTCTTTACTTACAACATTGGATTTTAAGCCTTACAATGCAATAAATAATATACTATTCTGCCTTTATTTGTCTCAACAAGAATCTACTTTGGACCCCAGTACACCAAGACGGTGGAAGTGCGGGGAACTGGGGCGGCAGGCCCATGTCCCTGCACAACCACCGTACACTTCTGGGTATTAACAGCATTGAAAGCGGTAGTCAAATGCATATTTAAAAGCATGGTTTATACTCAAATTCAATCACGCAACCCTAACCATCGGCTCTGCGCCTTATGACCGAAAAAATGGAATAACCTCCACCTCTTGGGAAGGGGAGCGTTTAATTAACTAATATAAAGCCTGACTAAAGCTATGTACACAATTTGAATCACTGTAGTGACCAACTTTTTTGTTTGGTTCATTACCAGTGTTTGTAACCCAATGGCAATTAGATAGTGCGAACCGAGATGGGATTATAATTACACGAGCTTATGCCTCGGGACACGTATAATGATGGCCAGATTACTAGAGTTATCGGAGCTGCTGAGTGGCTACTGGTATTTTGCACCAGTATTAACGCTATTGGAACACTCAAGGCCTTAGGGTTCTCACCGGTCGTCGATTGCCCCTTGACATGGGCCCAGAACCAACTATCCCAGTTCTTATACATGTAACAATACTTGGAATATAGCGATAAACAGGCTCGCCAATACTGGGGGGGTACTAGGGCCCTAACGAGTAGTATCAGGGCATATATGGTCCAGTGCTGGGTAGCTCTACAGGTAACACCAACCCAGCCTAAGGCCATCCACCATCCATATGTATGCGCCATGTACTAACACGAGGTAGCGTACATAACTGCGTATAAGCGCACCTATGGAATCGCTACACATGGCGTACCCACGCGAGTATGCAAGGCCTGACTTGCCACCTTTTTTAGACCACAAATTTCAATATTTCTTAAATTGGGAGTACATAAAATCGACCGGAAAGGACACACCATGTATGGGCTACCACGTCTTGTTCTGTCAAGACAAACATCGCAAACTGGCCCTCAACAAGAGGCACCCCAAAGTCTGCCAGTGCATCATAGGGATAATAGTATGATGCAACACTGGGGTGAATTTCGCGGTATCCCAAGATTAGTTCTGTCAACTCAGCGATCAGACCCTGCTGCGGATTAATCACAAGACAGACCTCGTGCTAAGCCGGTACGCTGGTAATAAGTAACGACTCACACGTAGCTTTTGCTCAGATTCCTGAACCTAGGGTGATTTTGGCGCACTTCCTGCTTCATAGGCTCCTAACGCGACATATGGCGAGCACGAAGTGAGCCGCAAGGAAACATCAACTGGCCTGGTAAGAGCGACATGCTCACATATAAAACCGTTATTCTTCGCCATAGATTTATTCATCGCTTTATCCATATAAAACCTTTATATAAAACCTTTATTCCTCGCCATAGATTGCACTGTACACGCAGAGCGCGAGCAAAGACCCGCCCTTGGAGCCGAGAACCACCACAACAGCAGGACCGAACCATTTTATGTCCTGGCTTAAAAGCTGTAGAAATATCTTCCCGAAATATGACGTCCAGTGATAGTAGTCCCTGTTTCTGGTTTCGAGGCACAAGAAATCCAGCATTATGCCTGATTACTAATAATATTAAGTCTGAAGCTGGCCTGAAGGATACCTCTGAGCACATCTAGATATCTAAGTGAAGGGCTCGTTACATTTGCTGCATCTGGTTATACACAAATCTCATCAAGATATCAGGGTGGAACCCCTAAGTGGTATCTGAACGTCAAAAAACCGCATTTTAATACTAAAGACTCCCACCTTAGCCGCATCTAGATATCGTGTGAGTCGCATCTACATATACAGCCCCCCCCCTTTCACTGCATCTAGACACCCCCAAAGCCGCATCTAGATATACAGACCGGCCCCCTAACCACATCTAGATATGGGAAAACGCTATTTAGATACCGATATGGGCCCCCATTTTAGATATTTAAATGCAAGTGAAATGATATCTACAGCCAGGTTGATACCCTCCTAGTGGCGGAGGTTGTTGGTGAGATGATGGGAGGTTTGGATAACACGCCCGGGATCCCCCACGCCCCTCCCTCCCTTCTATTCCCTCCCCTCTCCTTTCCTTGCTTCTTCATCCCTCCATTCTCCACCCATCTCCCTCCACTCTGCATCCATGGATGTATGTCTGGTAATAACTGTGGACCACTTGCAGGCCGCCTTGGTGAGCTCCAAGAGTCTTGGGTAAATTGGTTCATCCTGGTCAAAGTTCTCTGGCGGCATGATGCCTTGCAGATCGTATTTCTGGCAGATGCTGTCAGCAACACCGGCACCTCTATGTGCAACAACTCCGATAGCCACAGATAGGCATTCCCCATCAAAATGAGAACATTCTACCACGTGCACGTCTTCCTGCATAGAGAAGCAATCAGGGATTTTGGTTTTAGTGAAAGGTTTCACCTCCTCTCTCAGTGATGTAGGCTCTTGGTCCGGCTCCATGGATCTCATGCCGGTAAACCCTCAGGAATTTTGTGTGCCCTGTGCAAGGGATGAGGCAGAATTGCTTGGCTCTGGGGTTTGGGGATGGTATAACACCATGTTCCATTAACCTGTCCTGGAATTTGTGGATTAGTGCATGCAGCTTCATGCAAGATGTAATGGTGGGCACAGGGGAGCTCTGCTTTGTATTCTTGTTGGCAGGAGATGTTGTTGGTAAAAGGAGCCCCGATGTCCTGTATAGCACGAGCTTCCCTTCAAGGTCATCACCTGTGAGGTTCGGGAACTGCACCCTTCAAATATCTATGGCAGGGATTCTGTTATGAGTTTAAAAAGCCCGAATGGACCCCATACCAGGTTGTTTGCCAAAGTTAATCGTCAGGCAACGAAGGCCGGAAACTGGCATAGCACAGCTTGGCCCCTGAAATCCACAAAATTTCTAAATTGGGTGTAAGCTGACTTATTACCTTGGTAGCTTTGATATTGAAACTTGCAGTTTTTTTGGCTTGGTTCGGGCGTGCATGGGGCCCAACTGCCGTTTTATATATACTAATTACGCTACATTTTAACATTCAAACAGTACAAGAGAATGTAGGGTTTGCTATCGGTGAATTCGAACCACAAATAAGCACTGCTGTGCAACCTGCACAAGGACAAGGGTACCTCCGATCCTCAGCCCTCGACATGTTTTGTCGTTAATTTGCCATCGGTACCTTAAGTCCTTGTGGATGGGTGTCGTCTGCCGTCCTGAACAACGAAACCGAATGCACCGTCTAAAGAGTCACCACCAAATAATGAAATCCATCGGCCTCACAGAAATTGTCTTCACATGGCATGGTCCTCCAGCACCCGAGGATGGCTACCAACCAGCCAGTCGGTTGTCCGGGGCAGCACGAGCTCATAATAACCACTGGCTCCTGCATGTCTTAACCTTACACCCGGCAGGTGCCCGTGGTCAAGCCTTAGGTGCAAAGCGTTCTCCAAGCTGTAGGATAATGGAGTTCGTATCGTTGATCAATAATAAGGTAGCAAACATACACGTGTCCATCGATTACATTAAAGACCTCCTCTAAGCTCTATAAATCAAAAGCATCATATCACAGGCTTGACATCCTAAAATCAACGTACCACATTTCCCATGAGATCCAAGCCGCGTACGAGCAACTGGCGGGGTCATCAGCCATTGGCCATGGAGGTACCGCAACTCTATGACCTCATGGGATGAAACTCGTATCTCTCCGTTGCGTGGTCTTCGCCATCCACACCGCCGACTCAGTCCAAGGGATTCGACCTGGCCCGTACGGTGCTGTTGGGCGTAACCATCGGGAAATATGTCTCCAGTGTGCCTTTGAACCCCTTTGCATGATTGAAGAGGCGGCGATGGTAGTGCCCACCACAGTCAGGGCAGACGACGAAGCGCCGGGCCGCACAGAGTGGGCAAGTTTCTGAGTAAGAGAACTTCGCGCGCCAGTCCACAGTTCCCCGACCGTTGCACAGGCGACACCGAACCACCCCGAACCCCTTGCAGCATTTGCAGGCCTTCACTTTCCGGACCAGGATTCCACGAACGGCTGCAATCAGCGCAAGTAATGTGCCGAAGAGGAACAAAAGAAGCGATATCGGGCCAAGAGAAGACGGCCACTTGCGGTTTGCTAAAGTCCTGAACATAGAGCCCGGCTGACCCACCAGGAGCACTCGAGACAACGACGCAAACCTTGCATCAGTGCTGGCCGGCAGCGTCGCCTCCGCGAGTCGCGATTTTGGGCCCTTTGGAAAACTGACACCGACTGTTCTGCCGACAGAGGAACTGGCGTGCTGAGCCGTTTCACGATGAATTCTTGCAGTCAGGTTTGCAGCCATTCTTGTGCTAGGTCGCGCAGAATTTGGTCCCTTCATAAGCCAAGCCAGTGATACAGCTGCGGGATGAGAGAAGAGCAACATATTCCTTGACAGTATACGTGTTTATTTTCTTCAGACGTTCGGATTTATCCCAGCAGCAGTTGCATATTAGGTGCGCGGCCCTGCGTTGCAGGTTGCTGCATACGTACGCTTGCAATAGAGCCCCCTCACTTCATTTGTCCAAACAGTAAACAACTTAATACCACGTATCGTTGTGTTAGGATAATTCGACAGGCGATATTAGGTGCATAGGTGGGAGGGTACGGTACGGTCGCCATGTCGATTGGTGATTGCGCGTAAAAACTTTGGTCCAACCATATTTTTAATAAAAATATTCCACGGTAAAGTTATCTACAAGAATTAGTACAAAAACAGTTATATAAGCCTTGATGAAAAAGTTAAAAGCCCTGCCACTGGGCTCTTAAGCAGTATTGTGGATTGGAATGTTGCAGACATCTTATGAACTTACCGTAGTACCATCATCGGTATTGTCAAATGAGCAAGCGAGCTTTGTTTTTTGCGACATTTGTTAGATTTTAAGTGCGTTGTATGGCATCAATGCCAATTGAAGATTTTGATGTTGAAGCGGCTTTTGAAGCCGAGTTAATGCGAGTTAAAGCTGGCGTTCCAGGCTTCAGCCAGGATGACCGTGGTTGGTGGTCTGACACAGGTACACCCGTGAGGACGCCTATAATTTTACCGAACACACGCCTGTGAGTCGTGGCATGTGGTATTGCAGACGCAAGTGACGAGGATGATACGGAGCCAACGTCGCTACACATACTTCGTACAGCCCTTGAGCGACGTGAACGTGCTGCTGAAGAATTTGGACTTGAATGGCAGAGGTTTTGTCTCGAGGTTGAAGTCAATGAGCCTGCGACGCAACCGTCAGTCCCAAGGGTCATCCCAGTGAGCTCTGGCACAACAGCAATGGGCTCACCGTCAACTGTCTTCAGTAATGAAGCGGGCAGCGGGCAAGGTGCAAGTGACCTAGTGTGCGAGCTCCAGAGAGAACGCCATGCAACGGCTGGAATTGCCATTGTAGCAGCCGGTGAAATGCTTCTCCCGAGTGATTATCCCTTGGTTCAGCCTGCCGATGGCCTGGTTGGGGTGGAGTTGGAGCACAAACCAGGTACATCGTATCAATTGTGTTGTCAGGTTCTGTAGGAAATCTTGCTGGCAGGGGCTTATTATTGGCTTGAATTATGGTTGGGCATGCTTACAGACGCCGTGGAATCTTCAGCAATTGATCTGGACGGCAGGGCGAGCCTTGTGGTGAGACAACTTGCAGATTTTCACATTAACTTAGCCTATCCTTGACAAGCCTGACCGTAAGGCACCGACATAAGTTGAGTTACGTGAAATAGGGTCGGGCCAGTGCGAACCTGCTGCTGCACCAGGTGCGCTCGTTTCTGCGCGGACTGTATGCTCTTGTTTCCAGCTCGCGTTATACTACGGCCTTTACCTTACCAACGCCAGTGCCGTATGTGCGCGCATATGTGCACACACGCGCGCACACGTGTGTGTATGTGTATGTATATGTGTACAGGTAGACTGCTTTGAGATGCCACAGAATGTGCACCCCCTTTATGCAATATAATTCGGGCCTGTAGTCGTTAGGAAGGTTATAGCAAACGTCCTCCTTCCAAGCGAATAGGCACTGGCACTTTCAAGCGCACAGGGTTAATGCAAACAAAACATGCAGTGTATTTGTTAGCAAGCATGATCCGCTGGTCCATTGCCTGCTGTATGGCGGACGTGGCAGAGTAAATATCATGCTACGCACCCGCTCCTGACCGACAATTCAAACCTTAAGCTTACAATTGTTACTACAACGCTGCAGGCTACACAGTTTCAGCGCACACAGGCGATAGGCTTGCCTACTGATGCCGAGACTGCCACAATGGACGACCAGATACAGAGGGATGGATGTGATCAATATGACCAGGTGAATTCCGAAGGGTCGGGAACTGAGAGGCTTCACACAGGGACGTGCACTGGGCTGGTTATTAAGCGGAACTGGCGCCGTACCATACACGTGATAGATGGTGTGGAAAACACGTGTCTTCTTCTCTGAGCACGTGCCGGATGCTTTTGTTATCACGTGCTCAGCGACATCGGATGCTGGCGGAGCTGGATGAACAGCTTGCTGCGGCGGCCGCAGAGCAACAGGCAGAGATTTCGGCAGCAGCTCTGGAGCAAAGCCTGCTGGACGCGGAAATCGACGCCAATATTCGGCGGCTGGAAATGGCAAGAAAACAAATTGCTGAGCGGGAGGCACTTCAAGATGCAGCACTGGCAGCTTTACGGCAAGAAGTGCTGTCCTTGGTTAGTTTTGGAGTGATATGCTGCAATTACAGACCGGTTTGGGGGTATTTAGTGTTAGGTTTGAGACTGCAAGATAAGCGCAATGGATAAAGAGGACGTTTGTGTCCATACTATGAAAGCTTTCCATGTATTCCACATGTACGAAACGAAGGCCTTGTGATCCTTGAAGATCTCGCGCCTACGCCTTTCGCGTGGGCAGCAGATTTTGTCGTTGTCATCTAAAAATGGGGCCAATGTCCTGCCGTATTTCCCACAAAGGCACGGCAGCATATGGCCGCCTGGTGCATAGCTCGCGCCTGGCGCCGCTACCGGCAGGGACCCGTGAGGGCAATGCGCCTGGCCGCTGCTGTACGCATCCAGGCAGCATGGCGGGGCTATGTTGACAGGCGTAATGCCCGGCAGCTCCGGACTCGGTGCGCGCTTCTGCAAGCTATTGAGGTAGGTCGCGGTGTGCGACTGGCAAATGTGCACTTTTCTGTGTTAGTTGAGGAAACCTTTTCCATTTGCCTCAGCCTGACAAGCTCATGTACTAGAAGGCAGTATGTTACGGGAGAAGGCCAGATCGTCGCGCACGGCGGCTCCTGAGCTGATACCTCCTAATCTCCAGGCACCCATTTCATCCATGACACACGCCAGGCACTCAACAAAGCACAATTTGTATAGTATGCATGGCTAAGAACACGGAATGGATCCTGGCATTCTGGAGCGAAAAGCAAATTAGGATCGTTAAAAGTTACCATAGGTAAAATGGTATTTATCCCCGGCATAGGTAATACGCCGGGGAAAGATTGGAGGAGGAAGAAGCTGTGTGTGAGATACTGTAGATCTTCACATGTTATTTTCGTTTCGCGCGCCAACAAGTGTTAGCACCGCGTGCTAGGTTTTCGCAGCTCATTTTCTTACGCTCGACGGTAGCGGTCCACGGTTCTGCCAAACGGAACCCTAAATCCTAAGCTTTTCCAGCCCAACGAAAAATATTTCGTGTGGTATGCTTATCACGTCCCCCCCCGCTGCAACGGGTGATGAACGGCAACTGACCTGTTTGAGCAACCAAACGTTCCTCCGTTTCGCAAAACCACCTTTATCCACTTCAGCGCGCTGCGCTGTGCCGTCGGCTACATCATGTTTCATCCCTGGTCTTGTAGTTGACCGGCGCTCTTGCCGTTGTCGCAACTTACAGCCGTGCGTTGGTAGAAGAAACGCATGCCTAGGGAAATTTGCACTTGATTTGTCCAGGGGTTTTAGGAACCAGATGCATTTCATTTCTTTTCATTTTACACCTTAATTTGGGATGAGCGTTTGTAACTTCTCATTGCTGGCTTTGTAGTCGTGTGTTGTTAACTACAGCACGTCTGTGCTTCGAATATTGAAATATGGCACGATGTCGTATGGCAATAACTGGACATACTAATAAAAAATGGGCGTTCAATTGGATTGCAACCAAGAGCTTGGCCAGTCTTGCAGTCTCGCTTGCTAACTCTTGTGGATGGGTCATGTGCTTGCATGGGTTATGCGGGCAGGATGCGGTAAAGAACAAGCAGCTGGAACGGCTTCACTCAGTAATGTGTCGTGCACGCGATAGTGGTAAGTTCGTTTTGGTTGGGGAAATCAGATTACTGTCCACTAAGCGTCTCATACCTGCGTAGTGACCACCATGTGATGGCGAAGCGTGCCACTCCCTTGTGCATAAGCTTTACCCACCTGGCATCTGGGCAAGTTGAGTAGTTATTCACATTGCTTACGCTGGTTTGCATCGCATATAGTACCGTTCCAAGCTACTTCATGTCCCTGACAAACAGAACAGAGAATTGCATTTCTGTTCACGCCTATTGTACTTCACGGAAACAGTAGCGCCGCAGACACAGCAGTCCTGATTGTCAATGCTTCGTACGTCATGGTCAGGAACACCCCACTTCTATCCATAGAGGAGTGAACCCTCCGCCAGGTTTTGACGACATTATACAAACACAGTTGGCTGCGTTAGAAGCGGCAACAACGAGTGCGGCTGCCAACCTGAGGGCTGTTACCGCAAATGGTAACTACCTGGAGTACCGGGTGGCGCTCATGGCAGCTGAAAGCTTTCCAAATCTTGCGCAGCTGGTGGAAGAGAGCATTTCCGTGTTTGAAGGACGGCAAGCAGATGCGGAGGCAACAATGTGGACTGCGGTAATAGGTGCGCACAAGTATTTGAGGATATGCTTGTATTGCGCGGCTTGTATGACCCTAAAGCCCCGTTCTGACTTTCATGACCCTGTAGATACGCCTATACGCAGTTTTTACTGTATATTAGAGTCGGCCAGGACCATGGGCATCGAAGCGGATCAGTTAAATAATGCGTTGGAAGCTGTACGCCAACGTGACGCACAGCTCCGTGAAAAGCTGGCAGCTGCATCCAGGGCACCGGGCGCTACTTTCAGCACAACCGAGTTTGAAGCTTTGGCGTCGCGTGCCATGCGCCTGGGCCTGAAGGTGGGACACAAATCGTTCCGCCTTCACCTAATCCCCTGATATCACCGCTGCAACAGTATATACTGGCGCAAAAGCATTTTGTCGTGCCATCGGAGCAGTATTGGCATATCAGATGGGGCATTTTAGAAGAGCTTTAATTGGGACCTCTGGGTACGTATCCTGTGGTCCACAAGATGTCGATGATTACAGAAGTAGCTTGTGGCATACCTTGAACCATGGCATGGCGGCACGTAAATTAGGATGCAGTGCCAGGAATTTGCGGCAAGCACAAAAATTTGGGCAAGCACGTAGATGGGTTTTGGCACTTGCTTGTAAGGTTTTGTCACGGAGTGCTGCTTGCGGCCTCGGGGCAGAATCTGTAGTCGATTACCTTGGTTTACCCCGCCCCCTTGCCAGGGTGAAGCAGCAGCAGCTCGTCTGGTGGTGGAGCGGCGCCGTCGCTTCCTGGCATTAGCTCTACGTACACGGGCTTCGATCCCGCCATATTATGCAGCAGATTGTTTTAGTCTTCTCCAAGAGGCTCAGTGTATGGGCATGGCTGTGGAGGCAGAAGAACTCGCGCAGCAGCTTCAAGATCGCCAGCGCCACCTGCAGGTGAAGAGGCAATTGCACCTAGATGAAGCCTATGGAAGGGCTGTGGCTTAGTCTTTTGTGTGGAACAATTTCAGCAGGTTCAACTGAATGTGATTCCCCACCACGTGTAGGCAGCCGTCAGAGAAGTCGCAAGGGAAGGTACAGCTGCAAACTTTATAGCTACTATCAAGCATGCAGTTGACCTGCGCCTACCAGCAGCACTTCTTCAGGTACGATGGGCCAAAGGCATAGGATTGGAGACCAAAGACATTGATGTCAACGAGGATGCACCGTTTCGGTTATTAGTGTGCTGTTGTTAGCCTTGTTTGTGGTTGTTTACAACATTTGGGCGGCTGCCATGCGCTTATGCTACTGTGCGATTCTTCGAACCAAGACCTACTATACGCTGTCTCCGGCTTGGATACAGGACTCTCAGGCATTTTTCTTAGACCGACGGGCAGTTCGTTATCGGGCCGTGGCTTGTGCGGCAACCTGCGGTTCACAACGCGAGTACCTAGCTGCACGTGGTGCAGGCGTGCAAGCTGGTATGGACCTGACGAAGCTCGTGGATGCAGACAACAAACTGGCATCGAGGCGGCGAATTATGTTGTCCTCCCTGATGCAGGCAACGGCAAATATATGCGGAGGAGCCCTCCCGCTGAAGAACAGTACACAGATGAAAGAGCTGCATACACACGCTGCAAGATATATCGCTGCACTTGCTGTGCTAGGACGCGCAGCTGATAGGCCTACGGATGCGATCAAATCCATGGCAGAATATGCACAGACACCAAATGAACGCGCTATGCAACAGCAGGGGCTGTCAAATCCGGTGGTGAATCCTGTCTGGTGTCTCTCGGAATTTTGCTTGACGTCCATAGAAATGGGGTTTGAAGGTATATGCTTGCATTTGCAGCGATTATACTTAGAAAGAGCCAAACGAGATGAGATATCGCAGCTGAGTATTCCTGGGGAGCTCCATGATAGGCAGCAAACTTGCTATGCTTTTGCCGAGGCATTGCAACCGCTGCAATCAACTGTGGAGCTGGGTCTTTGCGATGCAGTCTGTTTGGCGCTCTGCGCACTGGCTTTGCACCTTTCGGTGCACTTAGCTAAAGGTGAGCCCGGGTATGGGGGACCACGGTCGCCATTTCTTTTCCTCAAAAGCAATTACCTTTGGCAAAGCGCTGTCTTTTCCTCTGTTGCCCTGTTTTGGAGACTGTATAAGTGCGATTGTCCAGCGCTGTGCAGTCCTTTCCCAAGTTTGTACTTAAACTCCTTAAGGTCTGCTTCAAGGGACGCGGGATTTATGCAACCCCAAAGTTGTCATGTTGGACTTTGGTACCAATGGCAACGCGCATACTCCTGTGGAGAGGCCGTTGTTATTTTCTCAGTTTTCCTTATGTATACTGCAGGGTCTAATGGATTACTAGGAGCACTTGTTGAAAACGACTATTGGGGCCTGCCACTGCTTTTGGCGAGCAGTGCGCTTGAAGTCCGAGCGGTCGAGTGCACGTACACACGCATTTGGGCCGGCACCATATATCGAAGTGGCAGTGACGGAAACGATGATGACCTTGCCAGCCGTATGGCTCTTCTTCTTCGTCAACGCAACATGCGAAGCGTACAGCCATGGGTGCCTTCATCGCCCTTGCTGGTACGGAGCAAAACTGCTTTGTAGTGACTACAACCAAAGGGTCCGTCGGTGCTTGTTACAAAAAAGAAGCCATATTTCAAATAAGGGATCAGAACGTGATATAAAAATGGGCAATAACTGTTCAAGCCCTTGCAAGGGGTGTCTAATCGTGCTGTCAGCTAGAGGGGCCACAGGTACTTGAATGTTATGAACACACGTCAGTATGGTGCAATTACCAAAGTGACATTTACTCAGCGTAATTTTTGCCATGGCTCTTCAGGTATTTCCGACTTTGCCACAAGACACAATTTCTGGAAGTGTACATCCAAACATCCTCGTCCCTGCTTCCAACTGTGCGGATGGGGCTTTTGCTAGCCACTCAATGCTTTTACCATCTTCCAATGAGGGAGGCATCAAGTCCCTTACCGAAGTCATCATACTAAGGAACGTGCCGGGAGCAGCTTCTGGTTGCCCTGCTGCGGCCACGGCATACATGCCGCTCCTCTTCCGCCTTGACATACGTTTGGAGTGTCTCACTAGCTTGGAAGGCTTGGATTTGCTGTGTCCATCACTTCGATTGCTATCTGTCGATGCAAATCTTGTGTCATCACTAGATGGGCTTAAGGGCTTGTCTGGGTTGCAGGAGCTCTCACTGAAACAAAACCACCTGACGACCCTTGTCTGTCGGGCCCAAGCGGGAGAGGTGGTCTGGGATTTACCTTCAGGAACACGCCTGCTGCGCTTGAACCTCGATTCCAACAGGCTCTCAGGGCAGCTGCTGGGTTTAAACGGATGCAGGTAATCGTTTGACATATGCAAAATGCCATGCATACATGGGGACCGAAACACAAAAGGCTAACTTCCAGACGCTAGATCGCGAGTTTTGCTGGACTGAGTTTAAGGTGCAAATGACTAGTTTTGGGATAGCATGCACCACTACGTCGGTAACGGTGGTAAACTACTAAGCCCGTGTCAGGGGTGGAAATGGTTCACAACCGTTCATGCATGACTTTTGATTAAAAGTTATACCGTGCCTCCCATTTGTTTCGTATTTCCCAGTGGTCTGCGGAGCTTGAGTCTGGCCGACAATGTACTAACGGACATAGGCTCAGAGCTGGATTCGTGCAAAGCGTCTCTTACATTCCTATCATTGCGCAGCAATCACCTGACATCCTTGCGCGCACAGCTGGCACCCTTAACCAGCCTACGGGAGCTTGACGTGAGTGGCAACTATCTTACCTCCCTCGAGGGTTTACAGGTAAGCTCTGAAGTTCTGAAACTATAGCTAACAATTGTGGATTTGAACGGCTGAAAGGGATTCTTGCATGATGTAGACATTAAATAAATAATGTGTTCGTTCCTCTGCCGGTATAGCTTAATGCTCTTGTGCCCCATCGAGGTGAGGTGCTCTTACGGCTGTGACACACCTTTGAGAATGCCGAATTTTAGCATCTTACTAGCCACCGGTAAAATTAAATGGCATGGATATGACCTGGATGCCTTGCCAATGATCGTTGCACCAGTCCCCGACGGTGGTCTGTTACAGTTGTTTGCCTGCCCCTGAAATTGGTGGGTAGCTGTTGCTGAGGGGCAAGGGGTGATGATGTGAACCATCGGTGCTATAGGAATGGTTTGTATAGTTTTCACAATTGCATGGCACCGCTTCAGGACTGCGTGCTCAGGGCTAGTACGCTGCCAGCTCCCATTGAACGTACACCACTTATCCGATAATCATCTCCACCCTATTGTGTGCCGAGACTTTTCAGGGTTTACTGATGCTGCAATCGCTGAGTGCTCGCGGCAACGCAATCGCCACCCTGCCAACACCACTTTGCTTACCATATTTGACAGAGCTCGACCTGGGACATAATGTCTTAACGGCCTTCGGCAATATGGGAAACTCCTTCGCTGGGTCGAACCTTATCCTGCCTCTTCTCCGGCGTTTGGTTCTCCAGGAGAATTCTATAAGGTTTCTAGGCCCACTAGGGCCTATGATACACCTAACCTCGTTGGACCTGTCCTTCAACAAAATTGCATCGCTGGAGATGCTCCGCGTGCTGGTGCATTTGTCGGGACTACGCAGTCTCAACATCAGCAATAACCCCATCACAGAATGGGGGGGCCAAGGCATTGGACATATAGGACGGCGGCTTTTGGAGACACGGCTCATCATCGGGCAAAGACTATCGCCTATAACCATATCAGAAAGCATGGTGTGGGCATTGCCTTCACTCCAAGAGCTACATTACGATGATGTCACACAGCACTATCGGCTGCACAGCGTCATTCGGGCCTCAGTGGTGTCACCAAGTTGCACGACGAATGGGACCCGGCAAATACGGATGGCAGGTTCTTATTACGCTGTGAATCGGAGTTGTGTGTCCATGTTTGTTGCCTCTGCCCTATGTTGTCAGACCCATGTCATTGGCCAGTCTCGCCGACAGCCAATGAGTGGTCGAACCCCAAGGCGGCCACATGTACTATGTGGCGGTTTGTTAGGGGTGCCAATGGACCCTGCGGCAGTTTGGAGAACGTTGGTTGGGGCATTCAGTTCGTCTATTGGCGTCAATACCGCTTGTGGTCTGGAAACAGCTTTTAACTGCTCAGGTCCGAGTCGCGTTGTTCAAGCGCCGCCGTGCATGATCTCGTCAAGGCTGGACTTTGACGCACACGATAGCGTCGTTACGCCCAAGATTTCGGGGATCGTCCAGCCAGAGCTTGGATCCGCCGCGATTGGCTGGTTAGCGCGTTTGCATCGGCTTTGGCACGCAGCCCTGCCAACTGAAGCAGCTCATTCGCATGTCAGGCAGTTAAAAGCTGTGCGGTGCTTGGATCTGCAAGGTTGCGGTGCATCAGTGGCCACCTTACATGTCACTCCCGTACTGCAGCTTCCTCTATCTTCAGATGCCGCTCCATCAACGTCACTCGTGTTGAGTCCGGAGGATCGACGGGCCGACATGCTGGATTTCCCGGCTATGCGACATTTGCGACCTTCGGGTCGATCCTTTCAGTTCAGGTCCGCCGTTGGTATGTTGAGCACTCTACATGTGCTTGATGAACGCAACGATAGCGTGGAGAAGCTGGTTGGACAGGCCAGTGAAGCTTGTGCTCTGGCGATAGGTTTAGAAATGCACAAGCGTTACGAAGTGTCTGCGTCCCAAACAGAACGCCAACTGATGGAGGAGCTTCACAATCTGTTCAAGCAGCGATGTGGAGAAGTCGTTGGTGGCCCCTGTTCTGTGTTGGCAAGCGGGAGGCGTCTGACTTCTCGACCGTCGTATTTTCTGTTTCGCATGTGCCAGCATTCCAGGGCGGTGACAACAATCATTCAGGCGTCATGGCGTGAGATGTATGCGCGCAAGGAAATTCCTGTTGATATGGAGACTCGCAAGGCGGAGGTGAGTTATGCAACCTGTGCACAATTGTCCCAGACAAGTAGCGCTTGCTGTGCCGGTGTTGTTACGTTTCGGACTGAGAAAGATAAAGATAATGATACTATGGAAAGGTGCAGACAACCGCTGGTTGATACGGCTTCAACTGTTTCTTCACAGGCACTGCAATGTGCGGCGGCATGTATCATTCAGGCATGGTGGCGACGGCACTGCATCCGGAAAGCAGGGATTCAGTCGTCGTGGCAGCATATGAAGAAACAGCAACAGGAGTCACAACGGCAGGAGGCTGCAGCGATTACTATTCAAGTAAGGGCGGAGATATGCGCTTTTGCCCAGGCTACGTGCGTTGCATCGTTTGAGTGCAACGGTATTGAGTGTAGCGCCTCAGCAAGAGTCCCAACTTTATTATTTCCATGCAGGCGCACTTTCGTGGCTATCTGGTACGAAAGCGATTGTGCAGAGCCCTGGCGGCCGTCCAGCTACCCTTGGGGTTAAATAAGGATGCTGGCCTGCTGTTGGGCAGCGACGACTTTGATGATATGCTACAGGAAGTTTTGCTGCCCATTGAAAGGATCCTCCAGGATGATAGTACCCATCCCAGCCGCACGTGTTCAGTGCATCATAATGCAAACATCATACCAGCTGGGTCAAACTGCGGTTTTCATCCCCACCGTCAATTGAACCCAACATCCCGGCTTAATGTACCAGGATGTGATGGTGGCGATGCTTTGAGACAAGAATGGCCTGCTCTCATGGCCCTCTCGTTATCAAGCGCAGGGATTCAAAAGGAACTCCAGATCGGGGAAAGAGGAGCACGCGAGATTGTTCACCAGGGTGTAAACCGAATGGGCCTGCAACTGCATGACCCGTCGCCATCCACAACGCATGTGGAATCCTTACCGTATGCTGATTCAGCGCTTCTAACTTCCATCTCGGACCAGCACAGGGATTCTGGTTCTGGCACGGGGCCAGCACTGAATCAACACACAGGTTTTGGACAGACACTGCCACCGAAATCTCCAGTTGCCTTTCCACTGTTGTCCGTGCTTCCACCAATATCTTCTCGGGTTTCTACACTGCAGACAAGTTATCCTTCTTCGCTCCCGGTGCTGCATGACAATAACAGCAGTGCCATGCAGCTATCCCCAGAGTCCCTGCAAGAGGTTTTTTCGCGCTCATCCGGGCCCGATGATAGGTAAGGTGAAGCAGTTAGGGATGTGGTATTGAACAGTGGTAAGTCTGTCTTTGGTGGTTGGTTTGGGATGGGGGGGTTAGGTCGTGCGCTGCCGTATAAAAAGATGCACGTTGTGCTCATAAGCTGTGCTGTGTCCATGCGTGAAGTGTTGGAATACCGCACTTCAAATTGGATCTGGATGATGCAAACCCCCGGCGTGGTTCGGGGTGGCAGGAAACCTAGTAGAAGGTTAATGTATTCTAGTTCCATATCGAGTGCTGAAAAAACATCTTGCCACCGTGTATCTTTCAGGGAGCAGCGGCACCTGCAGCGGTTACAGAAGCTCATGGCAGAATGGGGCTTTACGGATTTAGGCACGGCGGAGGCCTACTACCGCCGGGCGGTGCGTCAAAAGCAAGGCCATGGACGGCGGAAACTTGAGGTAATTTTACTGCGCCAAAGACGCATCAATTCTGGGCAGGAATCAAGCCAGAAGGGATGATGACAGGTGTGCCATTGTGACCATACGTATTTCCGTCCTGTTTACGAAGATCGCTTTGTGATCCCTTGCCACATAAAGATCTACTTGCCGCGTTTGTCCTGAGGAAACTCTGTTAAGTGAAAAGGGAAAGTCTAAATGCACACACATGTCGCTCGTGACGACGCCCTGACGTAGGACAAATGCCAAAATTCATCTCAGCGCTCCTTAATGCTGCGGAAAGTCGAGGCTCGCCGTGAGGCTGTTGCTGCAGGCGCCAATCGTTTTGGAATGCAGCCCAACAGGGTCAGCAAGCCCGGAGGTACAGCCAGTAAAGACGCCGCAGTCCCGCCTGGGTCAATCCAGCAAAAGCCCAGCAATGGCCTCCTAAATGGCGATGGTATTGCTGGGTGTGATGTTCTCCCTCGACTCAACCAGACCATCGGTCAATCTGGTGGCAAGGGCATTCCTTCTGCAGATACTGTCTCACCTGCAAGCAGCAACAGGCACATGCTTGCACCACTTGGTGCTGCCTGCACATGGAAACTCTCTCCAAAGTCAGGAAGAATACATCGGCCATACCATTTACCAACTCTAGCAAACAATAACTGGATTGCACCATTTGAGGACGAGTTGGCGATGCGAAGCACGTCAGAAGGGAGAAGCCCATTCCGCGAGGGACATGCCGACAGTAGTGGTGGATTTGCAACACGAAGTTTGTTACCTGAAAGACCGGCGACTGTGCAGTCAGTGGACTCGAGCCCTGAAGTACTAATGCTGTAGTTAGCAAGACACTTGCTCTGGAACTGTGGCTGAAGCTGTATTTAAAGGTGATATGGTTTTAAATTAATTGGTGTCAGTCATGCCGAAACTGTCTAATGCCACGGTACCTCAATCCTCTTTCCACAGGATTAAGGTCTGATGCGGATTGGCGAGGGAGTGTTTGTGTGAAATAACTGGTCTTAAGAGCAAACCTAAGTAGTAAGTTCCATGCAATTCACTACAAAACCAGGGAGAAAAAGACCTTGGGCAAATAGTTTTCATCCCTTGGGAATGTCGGCTGTTATAATCCAGTGAATTAGGGTACATGGATTGTGCAGTCCTTGTGAGGCCGCATACCTGTTTACTGTGATTGCTGTTGTTATAAGTTTGCATGGACAATGGTGATTTGTCCTTCAGGGCACGGTGGTGTTATGTGGATTTGTGGTTATGGATAAATGTACGTCCGACAGGACATTGTGTGCTTACTGTGTTACTGCTTGTCCAGTCTTAGAAGGTGTTAAGAAGAATGTGATTGGCCATATGTACGGGCATTCATTATGCGAGTCAAATAATAACTTCCATGAGTAGTCAGGAGTAATCAATGATGGACAGCAAATAGGCCGTTTTTGGCATGGATGTACAGAACGCGGATTATAGACATATTGTCGAAAAAACAGTACAGGTTTTGGATTGCATATAATTCGGTTTGTAATTCCTTGGGTAAGGGGTATTGAAATCCTCTCCTTGAAAGGGTAGAGCAATCTGTTAATGTGTGTTCAGTTGATTTTCTACGCATTAACCACTCCCCTGATAACTGATGGATCCATGAGACAAGCCAAGTAAAGACCTGACTGAAAATTTAGGATTTGGGCCAGTGACTTCTTATGTGTGAACTCAAATAATGTCAACGTTAGTTACAGTGTGGTTAGGAAGCGCTAATGCTTATCTATTGTATAGGTAGTCTTCTTCCGGTTTATAGACTCAATAGGAGGGTGTCATGCTTTTAAATCTTCATTTTACTACCGCTTTCATTGCTGTTGACTCTCTTAAGTGTACGGTGGTTGTGCGGGGACTGGGGCCTGCCGCCCCAGTTCCCCGTACCTCCACCGTCTTGGTTTACTTATCCAAAGTAGATTTACGACCCTAGTCGCCCACACTTCCACCATCTTGATGTACTGGGGTTCAAAATAGATTCTCATTGAGACAAATAAAAGCAGAAAAGTACTGTAACAGACCACATCAGTACTTATAATATTCAGTCTAGTCGTCTCTTCCTAAGGTGCCAGGTAGGCTGTTAAAAGTACATTCTTTGTTGCATTATAAGGTTTAAAATTGAATGTTGTAAGTAGAGAGGCAGCACTTAGAACCTAATTCATATTATTAATATGTGTTTCAGCATATCCTGGTTTCCCTGTTAGACATGTATGGTGGCCGGAAAGGTAAATAAATAGGTCTCCTCTGGCATTGATGAATCACTTAGGAAGTAATATGTGTAATGTGTATTGCTATCCTATCAGAATAAAATGTTATTGTTGAAAAGGTGTATCCAGAGAAGTATTACTTACATACATGCATTGTTCTGAAGTAGTGTCAGCTGTTGTATCTCTGTCATATCCGCCTAAAGTAAAGGCTCGATCAAAGGATGCCAAGTAACTGGCCAACCTGGATATTAGCCATGAGATATCCCAGGATACTACATCAGCTCAGGCATCCAAAAAAGTGCAATACATAAGTCCAAGTGGCTCGTCCAAGCGCCAACCGGGTGCGAACAGGCACCTTGGGACGTGATAGCCATGGCTGCTTTGTCTTCTATGGAATATGGCAGGTACTGTCTCCGGGCTGCAACCCGGGAACAAAGGCAACAGGGGGCATCTACCCACGGACGGCAGCAACAACCACAGACCCGGACAGCAGAGCAGGGACCCCGTCAACGGGCTATTACTGACTTCTTCAACCGGTTAGGGGGCTTTACGCAAGAGGAGGATGAAGCTGCCAACACACGTCCAAGCATCTACACGACACAGCCAACTTTGGACAATGCAGTACAAACAACAGCTTCTCCCCTGGACCAAGCACGGGCCCGTACAGTTGCTGACTTCTGGACTCGCTTGCACTCTTTTGCAGCGCTGGGTATCCCTAAATATGGCTGGGATCGGGTGGGACCGCAACATCCCATCCTAGCCATAGTTGGAGCTCAGTTGAGATGTGATTCTCCTATGGAAATCACCGACCGTGGAGCAGAGAGAGCAGAGCAGGGTCCTTAGGGTGGGGTTTTGAGGAGGTTTGAGGGAGAAGTAGGGGGAGAGAGGAGGAGAGTTGGAGAGAACGGGCAGGCAGCCTGGTGTTTGAGGAGGGGCAGGGAGAGAGTGGAGGGTCTCGTGGCTGGAGGAGCCTGTGTCCAGGCACTGGGTTCTGAGGGTTTTGGGGGAGGCAGTGAGAGAGGTCTTTCCCTCTTGTGCAGTGCAGGTGTTTGAGGGGCCAGCTGTGGGTGGGGCTGGGAGGCTTTCTAGGGGGGGCGCCAATTTGGCTCGTCATCCCCCCCTCTGTCTTTAGCTGGGTTCTTCCTCCTTGGCTGTGTTTGAGTGTGCTCTCCTGTTGGCGTCTCTCATCTAAGGGCTTCTGTGTGTCTTTTTCAGGCTCTTGCTGGTTCAGTTTTGTGTTGGAGGAGAGTAGTCCCTTTCTTTGTGCAGTTAGTCGCCCCCTGTTTTCTTTTGTTCCCTCCTCGTTTTCGTGGTGCTCCTCAGTGCTCTGTTAGTGGCCAGGCTGAGTCTTTCTTTGCTCTAGCTGGTCTTAGTGAGAGGGGGAGCACGTGGCAGGACAGACAGACAAAGCCACGTGCCCCTCCCCTGCGCTGTGGCTCGGTCCGGTCAGGCCCCTTGGTGCTCGCCCTTGTAGGGCGAGTCGCCCACAGTGTAACACCCCAATATATAAGTCATAAACCCACGATACAGATTAACAGTCAAGCAAGTAAACATTGTACAGATTTTTATTGTTTGATATGTTAGGAATCCGCTCACTAGAAAATATTATCTAGAGCATAATAAAAGCTTTAGAGCATGAATCCTGCAGGGCTGGCCAGTGCCCTGCAGGATACATAAGTACTACATGAAACAAAAGACTAAAAAAGGTCAAAAAAGAGGTCAGAAAGTGGTCAGAAAATGCGTTTAATAGCCGAGAAATTGCCTAACAAAAATCAGTGCATTTACCTTGCGACTGCATAAATTCCCGAGGGGCTTATATGACTAGCACTCCTTACAGGGGCTGAATGTACGACACGAAAACTAAAATAACAAAAACTAAACGACATAAAAAACTAAAAGTAACTAAAATTAAAAAATAAACTAAATAAACTACAAGCAACTAAAAATGAGTAGGCAAGCTAATAAAAGCGGTAGCAATCATTGCTTGAAAATTTGAGGTGTCAAGTGTTGGAGTGGCGATAGGCGGTGACATTGTAGGTGGTGACATAGGGGGCGGTGGAACTTGCTGGTTAGGGTGATTATTATTTGCATTGGCTTGAGGTTACACGTCTTCACTGCCAATTTCAAGATCTTGCTCTGAATCACACCATTGCCGATGCAAGCTGGGCTGCTGCTGGTCCACTGCATCTTGTTGCGGCCTGAGCAAATGAAAGCAGCAGCAACAGCAGCAGCAGGAAACATGCATACACATTTTAGAGCATTAAAAAAATTAAAGCATCTAATAAGATAATAGTTTCAATGTAAATGCTAATGTCACAGTCGGTGCAAGCACAGGCCCATTGCCACTCACTTTGTTCAAGTGTGGGAGCATTGACAGCCGTAGGATCTGCAGGTGGTGCAGGTTGTGGTGGTGATGAGGGGCTGGCTTGATGAACAGCTGAAGCTTCAGGTTGCTCAGTTGCTGGGACAAATGTAGTCTGTGCTTGGGGCACTTGCTGCAGAGCCTGCACACATTCAGCAAAAAATTGTTTACAGCACATGTGTTGCCAAAAAATGAAATTGATAAACCAGCAGATTATTGATGAAGAATGGGCAGGCCATACCTCAGGCAAGTGGCAAGTAGTCAAACAATATATTTAAACAGGCTAAACCTAGGTCAGCACCTTACAAGCACACACTGCAGCTCACCATGGCCATCTGTTGAAGAAACATGGGACTTGTCAACATGGCAGTCATCATAGCTTGAAAATTTGAGGCGTCAAGTGTTGGAGTGGCGACGGGCGGTGACGTTGTAGGTGGTGAAGTAGGAGGTGGTGGAACTTGCTGGGTAGGGTGATTATTATTGGCCAGGGCTTGAGGTGACAGGTGTCCATAGTCCGGGTCATCCTCACTGCCGATTTCAACATCTTGCTCTGAATCACACCGTTGCCGACGCAAGGTGGGCTGCTGGTCCAGTCCGGCATTCAGTGAGCACATGAAAGCAGCAGCAGCAGCAGCAAGCATGCATACACATTTCAGAGCATTAAAAATATATTTGGAGCATTATTACGTATATAAATTATTATACTGGTTGTGGCAATGTGCAGATAGATTGCTATCTGCGGTATATTATGCTGTTATTGTAGCATAATGCAAGTGACCGCTCGCTATCGATTCCCACAAATCGCAGTTAATGGGAATCGTGAAACCAGGCGCACCATGGAATCAAATGGAACCAAATGTGCCGCCATGCCGGGCAGGTTGTGGAACTTAGCGTGGCCCGGAAATGGTCATGTCCAGGAACCCGGTGCGCTATGTAACTGGGTGCGTCGCAGAACCGAGTGCATTTCCACATAATCACTACAGACATTAATCTATCTATATTATGCAATATTGCAAACTTTCCTTTTAGAAAAAGCATGGCACCACAATATGCTACCCGGTGCGGCTGCCGCACAATAGCAACATCGCATGATAGTAATACTGCGCCATAGTGATACCATAAAATAGCTATTATATGGTATCGGTATAGCTATTATATGGTATATAAAATAGCTATTATATGGTATATGGTATCGGTACATTGCACGGTATAATTACGCGGTGTGGCTATCGTGCGGCAGCCGCACCGGGCAGCAATGGCAAAGCACTACCTAAGAGTATCCCAGAAATGCATGCAAATTTTTCATAACTATTTTACGGTTTACCTTGCCGAGTAGCTCCAGCAATCGTCACACCAAAGAGCGCGACAAGAACCACTGTAATGGGGGACTTCGCACCCTAGCATCACGCGCTATTGCACCAGTGTTACATTGGTGCGAGTTGCTAGGATCTGACCTAAGATCCCCGGGTTGAACCCGGACTAGCACACACTTGTTGAACAATTCGCGACAGGATGCGCATGAATCCCATCAGCCTTAAGGTGGATGCCCGGGTTGGCGCTACGTCAGGGTTACGACCCGCCGCAATTAGCAAATGAAAAGCTGCGGTAGTGCCGGGAAAACAAAAGAATCCCATCCATCGGGTGCAAGGCGCAAGCTGCCCTACGGGGTGCCAGGGGCGCCCGAGGACGTTCGCTGCAAGGCGGGGAGGATTGTAACGGGGGACTTCGCACCCCAGCATCACGCGATATTGCACCAGTGTTACAACCACGATGCCCAAGATCACGATAGGCAAACTTGGGCTGGTAGGTCGGCATAGGTGAATTTTGGGATGGTATTCCTCCATTGCATTACCTGTAATGAATATAACAATCGATTAGAAAGCTGTTATGCCAATTTGCACTAAGTCAGCCACAATGCTTACCTTTAGCCAGCAGGATGGCGGCGCTCTTGACAATCCTCGTCCTTAAGAAAACAGCAATAAATAGCTCCAATAATGAATAAGTAGATAGCTCCAATGATTAAAAATCAGAGAAGTAAGTGTCCATCGATTTTGCAGGCCATTAAAGCTGATCATCATTGCCGTACGATTGAGATCAACTGTCAACTATGTTGTCAGGATATTCCTTGCTAGACCTATTAATAGGCAGTTGACTAGGAGCTTTTGATATTACAAATCACAATAAAAACTTAAGAGTATGTATCCTGCAGGGCATTGGCCAGCCCTGCAGGATACATAGCAACTACATGAAACAAAAGACTGAAAATACCTAGGTAAAGAGGTCAGAAAATGCTTTAAATAGCCTAGAATTTGCCTAAGAAAAGTCAGTGCATTTCCCTCGCGACTGCAAAAATTCCCGAGGGCCTTACATGACTAGCACTCCTTACAGGGGCGGCTGAATGTACGATAATGAATGTACGATAATTAACTAAATAAACTAAAAGTAACAAAAAATAAAAGCAACGAAAAAATAAACTAAAAGCAACTAATAAACTAAATAAACTACAAGCAACTAAAAATGACTAGGCTAGCTAATAAAAGCGGTAGCAATCAGCAGGCCTCACATGAGGTGAGGTATCTGCTGGCTATGAATGTTACATGTATCTAAATATCTTAATGGAGGGCCATATCAGTATCTAAGCATTCTTTGATATCTAGATGCGGTTCAGGGGGAGGGTCTTGATATCCGGAGGGTACCAACGAACCTCAGATGCTGTGAAGCACCTGGCTGTGGATATCATTTTATTTACTTGCACATAAGTGGTCCATATCGGTATGACCTGTAGAATTTTGTTTACCAGTTTGATGAGTCAAATACGACCGTTAGATTGCTCTCAAAACAGTTGTGGCTGAGGTAAACAAACCATAGTTAGGATTCAGGTCCGACTTTGCCCATGGCGTGCGAATTGGAGTAGTTAAGTCATGGCTCTTCCTTATTGAGCAGCGATTTAGATGCAATTACGCCTAGAACAGTTTATCCCCTTCGTAACGAACCAATAAGGTCATCTAGTAGCGTTTTCTCGCTCAACATCCCTTTACTATCGGTGGACCATGTCAAGTCAAGGCCACCCGAGCTCAAGGCACCATCATGCAAGGCACCACCTTCCCCGTGTCGAGGAGTGGCGCATGACTACTCACCCAATCACGAGGTGGACTCTCAAGGGAAGTAGCTTACTTGTGGATGCATGCCCTGCGATTGCCATAAGTGCGTAGCATGTCAACAGGAGGCAACATCGTCAGCATCCATCAACATGGCAACATCGACCTGCGACAGCTGCAAACCTGCAAACCGACGTTAATGACAAGTGGCACCCCGGAAAACTAGTCAAGACGGGTCCGAGCAACCTAGGTGGCGGTCAGTGCTACCGTTTCTCTCCCTGTTAGCTGTCACACCTGAGGAAGCTACACCCAAACCACAGGCATGTTACAACCTCTGCTCAGCCCACGTGTGGACACCTTCTTAGTCCAACATACCATAGCTGACGGACGTGTTGTGGTGGAACGAGGAGCTGGTTCACGGACGACATACAGGCAGTGAGGACCAGTGGGTCAATGTCTGAGACTCAAGGCGACCAAGCTGCTGCATCACACAGCTCAGCCACACGACCAACCCCTGCCCACACCCAAACTGCCATCGATGCTGACGACATGGACAGCCTGCAAAACATCATGTGCTGGGGCAACCTTGGCGTTATGTGTACTGGGTTCCTTTGCCCATTTTGAACACAACTTCAGCACGCACCTCAGCAATGTCAAGATCTACGCTGCTGTGCAAGGCAAGAAGGTGCTGCTCGTGCTTGTGTTTTCCAATATGGTACAGAATATTTGCAAGGACTGTGACAGCTGTTTTATCTCTGTTATATCCGCCTACAGCAAAGGCTCAATTGAAAGGATGCCAGATAACTGGCCAACCTCAGATACTACCCATGAGATACCCCAGGATACTACAACGACCCCTTCACCGTGTGGGCTGCTGCAGAGCATCCCAAGGTCCTGCACAAGCAGCTGTGGGTGCAAGCCGGCAACTGGGAGGTAGAGTACGAGGGCATGGACTTCACCAACATGCAGGGTAACGCCGTACCTGACCTATAGTTGTTTTACTTGGCTAAGGTGAAAGACCTGTTTGACATCCTGGACCCAGACGCCACATGACAGGTGCAGCAATTCCAACAAATGGATGGGGAGACGCTGACCCAAGCGGTGCAGCACATTACGGACCTGGTATGGTACCTACTCAAGGGGAACAATATCAGGCAACAACCTGGCCACTCATTACTTTTATGGACTATGTGATGAGAGGATGTGGGTTTTCATTGAATCCGTCCACATGCAAATGCCAACAGGTAAGTCTGGCATGTGGTTGCTGGACTTCGTCACTGAACAGGCCCAGCAGTACTATGTGACAAAGCGAATCTTATGGGTTGACGTCATGAATGACATGTCCATGGAGCCAATATAGTCGTTGAGTGCCAAAAAACCCTCTCAAGATGTTAACAGGGTGCTTCTTGCACCTTATATTGTGATAGAGTGTGCCGTATAATTATGACTACTACATCTAAGGGAACAGCCGTCAGCACTAGGACCCCCACACTACCACCAAGTGAACTGGAGGCTCTGCTCTGAGAATGGCAAGAGTAATGTGTCAGCAACACAACCACTCGGAGCATGGTGAGGCCCACTGCAGCAACTGGGTCCCAAGGTCAGGCCCAAACAGATCTGTCTAGACCGGGCATCCCAGCAAGTGAAGCAGTGAGGGTGAGGAGCAGAGGGTGGACAACGTGATGATGCTCAACGACATCTTGCTGAGGGCCGCCCTTTGTTGTATCACTCCTCATAATCGCCCATTGATTCTGTGGAGAACCAGGCTTAGTGCATCATGCTCGATTATATCAGAACGTATCAATCGAGGCAGCGGAAGTCTTCGATGCGAGGAGTTACAACATTTATTCCAAGACAGGCGTAGATGACGTGATAGGCTATCAGTGCCTAGCCGAGGCAATCATCATCTAACCGATGCAAATCGGTGCTCGGGCTTATCCAAGAAATACGACCGTAAGCGATATATAAGGCGTAAGCTCAACCAAAGCGTGGTTAGCTTGTATTGGCGTCAATCGTTATGATTGCGTATCAATTCCCCCTTAGGCCGTCAATGAGCATAGCAGATATACTCGCAGCGATGGCTCGCGGTACAAGAGATCTGCAAGTAGTAAGTGTACTACCGTGATCCCGCGTGCGGATATTGCTATATAAGCCGTCATAGCAATAGTGCAATATTCTTTACTCGCGTAAAGGTGCCGACTACGCCATCGCGCGTAGTGTTGCATTCGACGCGCCGCATCGCTCGAGCCATTGCCTCGCGACCTCGGAGTACACTCGCATTATCATGCTCGAGTGTGCGCGTATGCATGGTGCACGTGTTATCGTTAGTGCGCATTGATATGCGATGCCTCATGCATTCTGGGACGTCCGCAACCAAGTCGCCGGACCATGCGCACTTATCGCGATACCGATCACGCAATGCATGCTTGCAGCGTTGTGCACAATTCATTAGGCGATATGCTGTTCGTGGGTTGCTTGTGCCCTTAGCCAATGCGCCTAACGTGTGCGATGCGACGTGCTGCGTGGCGTGCGTGTCGTGTCGCGTCGCGCCTGCTGCCGTACTGCTCCGAGTGTCCACATACGACAGGGGTGACGTCATCAGTGTCGTATCGCTCCGCAGTGTCCACGTACGACAGTGACGTCATCAGTGCCGTATCACTCCACGCATCCACGTACGACAGTGCCGTATCGCTCCGCAGTGTCCACGTACGACAGTGACGTCATCAGTGCCGTATCACTCCACGCATCCACGTACGACAGTGCCGTATCGCTCCCCGCGTCCACGTACGACAGGTGACGTCATCAGTGCCGTATCGCTCCCCCTACCAAACAAAGTGCAGTATAAGTTTTGTGCTTAAGGAAACTTAGCCAGACTTATCTCTATGGCGAGCCAGGAAAGCACTGGTTTAATTCTGGGTAATTTTGCTCTAAGTGCCTGTAAGTCTGTCTAAGTGGAGTTATATTTGCGTAATTCCAGCTTATGGCTACTTACATAAGTCTAAAAGTATAAGTTTTGACCAATTTGCCATGAAACTTACTGAGACTTAGCCTTGCTTGGCATAGCTAAACCAAACTTACATAAGTTTGAACTTAAACAGGATTATATAAGCATAAACTTAGCTGGAACTTATTAAAAACTTAGCAAAACTTATACCCTGATTTACTGAAACTTACAGCCAGATTTACTGTAGCTTATTACCCAAATATTATGGCTAGATTTCCGATTTTGCTTCTGGATTAGCACTAATAATTAGGTATTCTATTCAATACAAAATTAAAGGCAAATGTCAGTATGT
This sequence comes from Volvox reticuliferus, assembly GCA_019650235.1. NCBI lineage: Eukaryota > Viridiplantae > Chlorophyta > Chlorophyceae > Chlamydomonadales > Volvocaceae > Volvox > Volvox reticuliferus. The sequence continues at coordinate 410,912 of BNCP01000058.1, forward strand.
GGAGGGGCAGGGAGGGGTGGGGAGGGAGGGGTGGGGAGGGAGGGGCGGGGAGGGCGGGGCGGGAGAGAGGGGCGGGGAGGGCGGGGCGGGGAGGGAGGGGCGGGGAGGGAGGGACAAGGAGGGAGGGGCAGGGAGGGAGGGGCAGGGAAGGAGGGGCAGGGAGGGAGGGGCAGGGAGGGAGGGGCAGGGAGGGAGGGGCAGGGAGGGAGGGGCAGGGAGGGAGGGGCAGGGAGGGAGGGACAAGGAGGGAGGGACAAGGAGGGATAGGAAGGGACAAAGGGTGACAGGCAAGGAGGGAGCGAGGGCAGCAGGGAGAGAGGGTGCACATGCAGACTGTGGCTGGTATGATAGCTGCTACCATTTCCTGCAGTCCAAGAAAACGAGCAAACTTGTGTTCTTCGGTCATTGGGATTATTAGACAGGTAGATTAAAATGGCAGTACCTATCTAAGAACGAAGTCATACTAGAACACCAGTGTGCAGCATTCTTGTGTACATACGTACCTATGCCAAGGTCTCAGTATAACATTTCCTGCGCTGCTGAGAATAATTATGAAAATAGGGGCGCTATCTTTATCGTTATCACAATCAGGCATTGTAAGCTGAAAGTATGGTAGATGGCGGCGGCAGCATTACGAGTCAGAAGCAAGCTTTGAAAATCTTGCCTGCGGTCATATGTCTTCCTCATTACCATCATAAACTCCAAAGTCCCTTCACAGCTTTCCAGCCATCTGAAGAGGTAACAAGCTGCTGAGAAGATGCTTTGACCAACTCGCAGGTCGGTCAGAGCTAGCACCCTTTCCTTTGTTCTCACTAAATTTAACAGAGCATTAAACTCATTTCCAAATAAAGGAAAAGGTCATAATAAATACAGATCGCAGCTCTTCTACCAAAGTTTAGTTGTTGGGAGAAGATCGCTGAACCACTTCTTAAAAGCTATATAATAATAAAACAGGTTAATAATACTGGAATGTTACGAAATAAATTATTAAGCATTACCTTGAAGCAACTTTCGTACGTTTGCCAGGTTTGCAGTATTTGCAGTACTTGCAGCGAGGCAAGTACTGCAAGTACTGGAATAACTGAATTACATGAATTTACTCCTAGTCCTGAATGAAGATCATAACTTTTTATCTCTTTATTCCAGGCCTACTGTAGTAGGCGTTTGGACCCTGGTACATGTTCCCTGACTGTCAGAGAGTTAGTACTTAAGACAAAGTAGATGTTTGCATGCATGCTGCTGCTTGCTTGCTGCGGGCCCCTTGAGCCTATCTGACTTAGAGCTAATTGTGCCACACTTGTATAAGTTCGTAAGTTTAAATAAGTCATCAAAAGTTTGCCTAAACTTGTTTAACTCCAAAATCAGGTATAAGTCAAGCTAAGTAAGAAACTTAGGAATAAGTCCACTTAAGCAGACTTACACAGCTAAGATTGACTTATCCTAAACTTACATAAACTTACATAAACTTACATAAACTTACATAAACTTACATAAACTTACATAAACTTACTCAAAACTTATACCGCACTTTGTTTGGTAGGGTCCGCGCATCCACGTACGACAGTGCCGTATCGCTCCCCGCGTCCACGTACGACTGGTGACGTCATCAGTGCCGTACCGCTCCACGCATCCACGTATGATGGCTGACGTCATTAGTGCCGTATCGCTCTGCGCATCCACGTACGACAGTGCCATATCGCTCCCCGCGTCCACGTACGACAGGTGACGTGGTGCCGTGCGCGATATAGTGATGGTGGGTGCAACTCTAGCAGAGCTTGGGCAAAGTGACGCGTGGTACAACACCCTTGTGGTTATGCCAAGTGTGGCTCGCTTGGCAGCTGGACGAGGGTCATGTCAACACGCAGGGCCCCAACCCCTACCTACTTTGTGGAAAACCAACCATAAGCTGACACGTGCTCCTGAGGGTAACACGATGGTATCTGTGGCGGGTGACGATGATGAAGCCAAAACCCTCGTCATCACCTAGGCTGACCTGGGCCGAATGGAACGTCAAAAGATAGGGTGCATGGCATCAGTCAACATAGCCAAACCTGCAGTCGCACCACCTGAGGCCTTGCCATCACACGCAGCTGCCGCTAAACCAACGGTTATGGGCCATGTGTTGTGACAGGATGTTGTACGGCAGTCATGCTCAGGCCTGCCACATAGACAAAAGCTTGAATACAGTAATCCTTCACGTATGCCAAGCAGTTATAATTTATGTATCATCTCCATGCACAATAACTCATGTCAGGTTCATCTATGTGGTGGGACTGAGCATGGCTGTTGTACAATTTTGATATGCAGGCATGCTCAGGCTTGGGTACAGTTATCCATCACACGTGTTTTATGTAAAACATTTGTATGTCATGCATCAATTCACACAAAATATTTTTTGTCATTTCCAGGCATGTGGGGGGCCTGAGCATGACTGCCATACAACCATATCATCAGAACCTGTATTGGCTTGCAGGCAATTTCTTTTCCTAAGGACATGAATCGGTTATAGTTTTATCTTATCAAATATATTGGGGTATCACACTGTGGGCAACTCGCCCTGCAAAGATGAGCCCTGACCGGACCAAGCCACAGCACAGGGGGGGCACGTGGCTTTGTCTGTCTGTCCTGCCACGTGCTCCCCCTCTCACTCGGACCAGCGAGAGCAAAGAAAACCTCAGAGGCTCTAGCCTGGCCTCTAACAGAGCACAGAGGGGCACCAAGAAACCACAGAGGGAACCAACGGAAAAAGAGGGACAACTAGCTGCTCAAAAGAAGGGAAACACTTTCCTCCAAGACTAAAATGACCTGGCACGAGCCTGACAGAAACACACAGATCCCTTTAGAGGTGAGACACCAGCGGGAAGGCACACTCTTACACAGTTGAGCTGGAAGAACCAAACTAAAGCTGGAGGGGGACATGATGAGCCAAACTGGCAGCCCACTAGAAAGCCTCCTGGCCCCACCCACAGCTGGCCCCGCAAACTCCTGCAATGCACAAGACGGAAAGACCTCTCTCACTGAACCCCCCAAACCCTAAGGACCCGAGGCCTGGGTACAGGGACCTCTGGCCACGAAACCCTCCACCCTCCCTCTCCCTGCCCCTCCTCCAAACTAGACTGCCTTCCCCTTCTCTCAACCTCCCTCTCTCCCCCTCTTCTCCCTCAAAACCTCCTCCTCAAAACTCCCATCCTAAAACCCCTGCTCTGCTCTCTCTGCTCCAGGGCCGGTGATTTCTACTGGAACTGCACACCGCATTCGCACTCCAAATATGTGCTGGGATGGGATGTTGTGGTTCCACCAGATCCCAGCCATATTGAGGGATACCCAACGCTGCAAAAGAGTGCAGGCGCGCCCAAAAGTTGGCAACTGTACGGGCCCTAGCATGGTCCAGGGGTGAGGCTGCTGTTTGTGCTGCATTGTCCATTATTGTTGGCTGTGTTGTAGAGATGATTGGAAAGGAGTTGACAGCTTCATCATCCTCTTACATGAATCCCCCTGAACGGTTGAAGAAGTCAGTAATAATAGCCTGTTGACGGGGTCCCTGTTCTGCTGTATGGGTCTGTTGTTGTTGCTGCTGTCCGTGGGTAGATGTCCCCAATTGCCTTTGTTCCCTTGTGCCTATAATGAGCTATTGCTTTACTTTTGTCTAGGTGCCAGTGGAACAGAACCTGACGGACGATTAGGACCAGCAGCGAAAGAAGGTACAGTTCTTGACTCAAGCTTGTTGCCAGATTTCTTGCATACATTATAATCTTTTTATAACTGTTCAAGGTCACGCTTGCTGAAGGAATGCCATCGATCGGCAAGGGCACGATGGCGCCTGATAGCAACGTGGAAGCAATGGAAGTAAGTACCTGTAAGAAGAAACAGGTAACAAAGTGTCCAAGTACATACTACTCAGCAACAATGACCACCATCGACATGAATTATACCTAAAATGATAATTGTTGGATTATGTCGGTTTAATTAAGAAGTATAAACATACATGTATGAAATAATAATAAACTTTCTTGTCTGGACCTTTCAGGAGTTGCTGGAGGAGGTGAGCGAGGACAAGAAGAGTGAGGACCCCGCCAGTGCTTCAGAAGAGGACGACAAGGAAGGAAGTGAAGTCGAAGGCTACTAGTTAGACATGTGCCTGAACGTTTTTTTGGCGGCTGCTAAATATGCGGTGGCAAATGAAGTTAGGATACATACTAGTGCGTGTACCTAATGATGGTTGAAATGATTGGTGCATTGTTAAAATTGTTATTTGAGCTCATTAACCAAATTTTATTGGCAGGATTGGATCTGTAGAAAGAAAGATTTTGTTGACTTCGTATGCTTCACGCACCTATGGCTGCTTATCTCGATTCTAGGAAAGTCGCATTCCAAATAATGAGCTGTAAATTACCGTCTGGAATATTTCTAGCTCCTATGGATATTCTTGGTTACAGCTACGTACATTACGACAGGCAGAATCCTTTTGCCGTTCTTGCCATCGTCATCCCACAAGCCAAACATGTAAACGTCGACCGCGGACGTTCCATATTTCCAGCAAATCACGAAATGTGCAATGCCAGGCACAAACTAACCGCCGTGCATCATATTTTTGATGTATTCTTTATGATGATGATGATTGTTACAAACTCCTTAGAGCTCGTAAGGCCCATACGAGCCAGGAGGCTCAAAGGATTCTATATGAAGTTAGTTATTTTTTGCGAGATTGCAGATGCGGCCGAGGAAAGTATGACTTACAAATTCCTTTTGGGAACAAAGTACGGATTCATTATCGGCAACTGCGGCGACTCGGCAATTTATTATGAAAACCGTTATGAAAACCGTTATAAACCTGCATCTATTGTGTGTAAGAGAGCTTTTTTGTACGTTATGTGCCATGCACGCAATGTTTTTTTGCTTGCGTGCGTTAGGCCTAACGCGTACCTTAGAATCTATCTTGGCGCGTTGGACATTGCGTAAGGTCACGTTAGGTTGCGTAAGCTAACGCAAAGTAAACGCATAAATTTTGCAACCTAAATAAAAAGTTGTTTGCTTTGCATTAGGCTTTGCATAAATTCGCGTTAATTCGTGTTAAGCTCGCGTTAGGCTCGCGTTAGGGGTCCCTAACGCCACACACGAATCTGTTGTCATAGTGCCTGCAGCCATGGGTTGGTATCTCCCTCTTGGTCCCTGGGCAATGTGTTGTAGGTATGTAAGCTGACATCTTTAAAAGGACTTTATATACAGAGCATAGATTCATGGTCGGCAAGCAGCACCTGACACCTACCCCCATCTATCTTGCCACAGGTAAGGCCCACACATTTCAATGTTGCCATTTGCAGCATTTTTCACTTTTGCACCGCCTTCATATAAACCTATGAAATGGCTGCTGAAGTCCTGAAGCCCTGAATAGCACTGTTGTACGTAATTTATGCTGGCAAGTACATACTGCACCAGCAGTATGCATGCCAGTTGGTTGGGGTAACTGAAGTCATATGGTGCAATTTGTATGTGTACAAGTACCTTACTTTAAATGCTGTGCCAGCACATCAGGGTTCTTCAAGGGGGCAGCTGTTTGTTCCGGGGTTCCCCGGAGCCCTAAGAATTCTTTTCCGGGAGGGCCCCCGGAACTCTACCTAGTTACGTCGTAAAACGTTCCGGGGGGGGGGCCCCGGAACGTGCAAAAAACTTTCTCGGGACACAACTCGTGTTTATTACATGGTAAATATTTTTCCAGCAAAGACAATTTTCATACCTTAATAAAGAAATACATTAAATTGGTTTTCTGGCAGCTGTCGGTTTTTGCTACCCATATACCCACGGCAATACCCGGCATCAGCAGCTTATGAACTAACACAGATATAGTAGCACAATATGATTGACGATTAATTTACTTACCTCCTTATTCTCTTGTTTGGTTAACCTGTATTAAACTAAATTGACTGGATTTTTTTCAGTATGGTACGAAAGACTATATGCCATTAATTTTTGCACACTCATAAGTAGAGTATGCCTATTAGGATGAAGGGAATCGAAACACCCTGCTTTAATAATATTTTCTGGTAACTTACGATTAATTAGCTTTGGAGCGAGCGTAGGCCAAATGATAAATGGCATTTAGACGAAACGACGGTTAAGCTTAACGGTATAAGCTTCATATTATGGAGAGCTGTTGATTCTGAAGGCCATGAACTGGATGTGTATTTGCAAAGGCGCCGTGATAAGAAATCAGCCATCTGCTTTTTAAGTAAGTTACTCGGATGTTACCCTACCCCAAGGGTAATTGTTACTGATAAGCTCATGAAAAAAATTTGTTCATGATAAAGAATTTTATAGTTTGGGTTTTGGTGCGCCAGTACCGATATCAGCTGAACATGGCCAAGGTCTTGCTGATTTATATGATGCAATTGCCGCTGGCTAAGATAGATACAGAGCAGTACAGAGGATGTTATAAAGATTTCTAATCCACAAACTTCTGATTCAGTCCAGATAGTTGTAGTAGGGAGACCAAATGCCGGAAAATCGACATTTATTAATGCCATTTTGGGAGAAGAAAGGTTAATTACTGGTCCGGAGGCGGGTTATCAACGAAATACAACACCAAATTTGGCCCATCTACAAAACCTGATTACTTACCAAGAAGCATATTCATTAGCTACTAATACTCCCTTAGGGATACAAAGCATAATGAAGAAAGAAGGGTACTATCACTTATCCTCCTTTATTAAGGTGTTTGATGTGGAGCAAGAGGCGGATCTAATACTGGAGACAGCAAGAAATCCTTATTAGTATTTTGCTTGCTTTAAGCTAACACTCGTTGGCTTGAGAAACGTAGGAATTTGCTCGGCTAGCTTTACCCAAAATGTCAATGCTAGAAGTCCTGTGGGTAATGTTCTTTTGTCTAACTGCTTACAAATTAGCTTATAATTTATCCTTAGCTAATAAAAGTGTAATGTGTTTTTTGCTTTTCCTAAGCGTCAAGCTGTCAAGCATGCATCAGTAATCCCCGGAACATGGCCTTACTTTAAGAAAATTTTCTCCGGGTACACCCGGAAAAGAGCCTTTTTCTTCACGGGGCACTATTTGTCTGCCCCCGGAAAGCAGCACTTCACACGTCATGAAATTCCCGGGGATCCCCGGAGCAGACCCAACACTTTTACGAGCGTTTTCCCAAAATTCTAAAAATTTCCGGGCCCCGTCCGGGGTGAAGTACCCTGCAGCACATACATTATGCTACATATTGAGCTCTTACATGGTTGAAATCAGATCCATGTTCCTGACCTCAGCACTAAACTCCACGACCTGTACTTGTTCCATTCCGGGTGAAAAATAAGGCGAGTGTTAAACAAAGGGCAGAACAACCCAACGCAGATGCAGAAAATACAGTGACGACAATTCTTAGGATGTGCCTTGAGGTCACCTGCAAGCCAACAGTGTGGTCACATTGGTTAGGTCAACTGTTAGGGGGGATATCCCTATTAGCGATAATGTGCTCCCGCAAGTGGACCTACCTTTTTATGCCATGAGCTCCATCGATAGGTGCAAATCTTTGTATCTCGGTAGGCGATTGACACAACTGACTGTTCGATGGGTCCGCTCCAAACCACGAGCTGGAAACCAGTATCTTTGTAACTTATTGTTGCTTCCCAAGAGAAATTTGTCTCAAAAGACAGAGCTAGGTCGATGAGCAAACTTGGATTGAGCACAATTTTCCCAAACATATCCAGCACAAGCATGCTAGCAGTAATGATGGGACAAGTGGGTGAACCTGCACCATTAATACATGATGTGTTAATAATTATCAACAAATGCGTGCCATACATAAAAGCGGCCATTACCTGTTCCGATAAGCCGCAGAAGCCAGATGTTTATTGGCACTGCAGTGACCTCCAGGACACATACATCACAAACCATTTTATTATTAAAATAGCATGAACCCGCATATAATCCAGGTGAATGTAAAGTCACCACAAAACTGCAGAGGGGCACCAGTGCAGGCCTGAATGGAGTGTATGAGCAGCAACTTTCACCGAATCATATTCACTTACTTCACATTTACTGCATCATGGACATTGATCTCTCTTCTTATGATTGCCTTGCTACTGTAAGACTTAAACATGACAACCAGAATACCAGTAACATTTAGCATGTTGCCACAGAAATCGTAGAATGGAACATTGAATGAAATCGGAGTTCCTGAAAATGAAGAAATGAAATGCAGATTCAATACAGATTGGAGTCATTGACGATTCTGCAAAGACTGGGCTGATGGTATCTCACCGGCCCTTGCTAGCTCAGGCCATAATGCCTTAGTGGCAGAGAGCCCTAGATCACCAGGCAAGACCTGGAATACAGCCTTGTGAAATACCTTCACAAAACACGGGATTAGGATTAATCATTGATATTGATAACATGCAACATACCCTAAATATATGTACATATGCAATGTACGTACATTTATTAATGAAATGTTCATTGACGGTCCATATTTTATATACACTCATGCACCTACCTGTCCAATGATATGGATCGTAAGCCAATAGACGCCAGTATAGTTTATTGAATACATGTACTCAATTGATGACTGATTATCACGAAAGGATCTTGTGCCACATAAAGTGACGGACGTCATATTAGGTCCATCTGGCAGCAGGACAGAACAAACCAAGCTGCTTGATGAGGATAGGGGCCAACCCATCTATGCAAACACAAGCTTAATTTTCTCCTGTACTGGCCATAGATGGACTAATAATATTGAAGTAATTCACTAAAGTTCACTAAACTTTGTACATACGTAATACCCCTACTGGGATCCCAAGTCACCCATACGTGGATTAGACGTACCTAAAGTTGCTGTAACTGTATCAAGACAGTCCACATTATTCCCATAGTCATCACGAGGCAGCACACAGAACTGGTATGTATTTCCTGTTCGGGGACATGCACGGTCATCCAACCTCGTTTGTTATTTGTGAATATAATCATGTACACGTATGCATGGCATGAACTATGGCTAAGCTACATGGACTACTTGGGAAGCTAAAATATATTATTTAACAATTATGATGCATCATGATATATAAAAACCACATACAAAATGTATTGTTAAACTGTCATTATTAACAGGTGAACATTCTGTCAGGTTATTGTGGGCATAATCTGTACCTATCTGGCTGAATCCTGACTTACCCATGAAACCGCAGGAATCAGACATACCTGCTTTTCCATACACACAGCTGCATGCCCCAAAACAAGCTCTCACATTCTAGGGAATGTTGTTTAACCTCAAAGCACGCTGATGGCCTCCGTACCCTGAGTTTCAAGCTGTTTACCAGGGTTTATTTTTATTCCTCATCCAGGCCCCTACTAGTTCAGCCCGCATTCAAGATGCAGCTGCCCTCCACTTAAGCCCACTCGCCTCATATATAGACAGACGTACCAGCAATAAGAGCTGTCACGTCAGAAAGGTGTCCATAAGGAATACCTGCACCATAGCCTACGACCTGACTCCGTTGAAGGCTAGGATGTCTCTGAGGTGAGACCTGGGTGGTTCCATCCTACACCATTATGTGCGCGGGAGATTGTTAAGAGTACAAACAATGGCAATTTGTAGGCATTTACTCTTACTAACCTGGAATAGACAGCCATCAATATATGATGTTGTTTTGTATACACCGGCCAGAGTAAAAGCTGAATAAAAGATGAGACCCAACTCAGGCGACAGCGTCTACATGTTCAGGCCACATCAGGCTATGACGTCATTTAGGTATTCACTATAGAGGATGTTGCTTACCGGTCCGTGGATGTTCGGGGTTACGTTACTCCTCTCATGAACAGCCACAACACGTAGCATGTCCCATATCAGTGATGGATTGCCCCATTCATCTCGCAGGATCAACTCAATCGTGACTACTCCTGCTTCTACACTGTTGGGTAGTATCTGTTTACTGCTCCTTGGTGATGGATGTGCTGGATGTACTTTGAAGCTCCCATTGTATACCAGTACAGGTGTTGGTGCCTGTACACGACAATTAACCCAACAAATATCCTAACGACGCAAAGATGCACATGGGGCATATTAAACACAAAATGAATGTGTGCATAGTTCATGGAAATGACCCTACATCCTTGCACATTAATCATGCTTACCTGGAAAACGATCTCTACCTTGTAAGCACCTGCAAGATAACAGTGCATAACTGAGCTTGTGAGACCCAAACCTGTCCCTCCCATAACCTGCATGGCCAGCAACATGGTTGTCCGGCTTGGCAAATACACCTTAACCTGCATGGAGGGAAGTGTGTTGAGCCACCAACTTGTTCCATCACCAACACCTTTGAAATGGTGAATGTAAGACAGCTCTTACTTGCAGGAGAGATGCATCCTGTTCTTGCTCTACATGTGGAGAATACAGTCCTGGGTAGGCTAAGGCAGTTGGATTCTGCAATCTGTCCAGCGCTTGCACCATGACCGTAATGGCTGTCCCTGCTTCTGCTGTTGCCGGTAAGCCTGGTTCAAGGGTTCATAGAAGGGTTCCTATGTAAGTACCATCAATCCGAAAGGATGCTGTTGGTGAACCCTGAGCACACCGAAAACATGCTGAAGTCAACTGGGATGAATGAATGATGGTGCCCCTCTCACAGGGATGGAAAAAGCAGGGCTCCGTCCAGGTTAACCCGCCTCCACCTTGTAATACAGGTACATTATTGCAGGCATTTGGCATCAAATTTAAGGGCTTTATGTCACTCAGCTCAATATCTTGTCACATACCAGAATCCAGGCCACATTTCATATCCACCGGGATCCAAGCTGCTGAGGAACCGGGATCATTCGGGAGACACATGTATGTAAAGCCTGCCAAGAGCCTGCCCCCAACAGCAGCTCTAGCACATGAGTCAAGCTAATTTATACTTTTCAGAGCCCGTTTTCACCCCGTTCATACATCCATTTTTAATTAATTGTATATATTGCATGTGTCTCCAGCCCGGCCCCCTGACATATGTGGTTTAATGTAGAGTTGAAGAATTACTACCCTTACTGCTTCCTTGCTTTGGCCTTCAGCCAGAAACGCAACCAACAACCAGCCATAAATTCTACGTGAAAAGCAAAGCTAAGGGTTTTTATTTGTAAAATTGCAGTCGAAATGGTTGGGTACAACAGTGCACATTGTGAGCACTTCAAGAATTGAGGCACCTGCATGTGGGTATGTTCATTTCGCTGATTTTAGTTCGTGGAAGAGCTTTGTGGCCCCCGTTCGGACCTCTGCTCCGAGCCCTCATTGGTTGGCTGTTTGGCCAGGTTGATCTTGCAGATTCCACTGTTCAGCCGTTTTGCACTTAGGTGACAGGGTTTCACACAGGTTTCAGAGCAAGAGCCCTACTAACTTACTGCTCACAGAGCACAACACCACTCGAGTCGGCACAATGCTCACACCTGGATTCTGCATTATCTTTCAATAGGGATGGTTCGGTGTAAAGTTTCATATGATATAAATATTTTTGTCATGTGTGTGTAATATATCATTAATTTATTGGCGTTTAACCACCTGTTGGCTATACACACTATGGGTATAACCCCTGACTTAGGTTGTGGATATTTAACCCACCCACAGGGCTAGTTAGGTAACCGAGGTGAGGTCCCATAGGTTAGGTATCCATGACTGAATCTAGGGTTACTGATTGTGGGTTAGGTGATGGGGGTGAAAGGGTCCCCTGGTTTGGGATCCTGTAACACAGGGTGCAATAGCGTGTGATGCGAGGGGACGAATTTCCCCCTTACCATTCTCCTAATCCTGCAGTGAACGTTCTCCGATGGTCTATGACAATTAACCTATTTATTCAGGGATTTGGGCCTGGACATCGCCTCAAGAACACTTGTAAGGGGTTTCAACCAAACGATCCTAAGCCTAGCAGAGTCGTGCAGAAGTGAGCATGTCTTAGCTTACCATAGACAAGGAAATCTTCAACACTGAGGGGGCCTGCCCGAACCTCGAACCGCCCAATGTAGTCCACGCCTGCCGATGTATTCACGGGGATGACTTCTTCGTTTCCATCCAGATAAGAAAAAATTAACCTAAAATTGTAGGTCCCGGCCTTGTTGGAAGAAGCAAATATGTCCATCCAACAGTTAGACCACCAACTAGTCGTCATGTTCACCATAGGCGACGACGACTCAACCTGTCAGGAAGGAAAGTTAGTTACTGATGATGATGATGATGATGATGATGATGATGATGATGATGATGATGATGATGATGATGATGATGATGATGATGATGATGATGATGATGATGATGATTGCAAACTCGTTAGAGTAAGGCCCATACGAGCCAGGAGGCTCAAAGGACCGCAAAACAAACTGAAACAAAAAAGGAAAACAACAGCTCAAATGAAAAATAACCAAACGGATAACAGCAAGAAGAAATGTACGAAAACGTTAGGTCCTGCCCATCATAGAAAGCCGCGTTAAGTTAGTTTGTGCGTCCGTAGTTAACCTGGCAAACCTCAAGCTCACCCGCAGTTGATCTGTGAAATCCAAGTGCCTCATCCAATTTGTGAATCTGTCCGTTATCTGATAGAAACGTGCGACCGGAAAAACCGTTCCAGCAGTGCCGAATGGCGAACTTAACACGTGGACAATCGAAGCAGCTGGAGAAAACTCAGCAGGATCCACTATTACCGGAAAAGGACTGCCTTTCACATGCTTCCCTTCGTATGTGATTTGGATTGTGGTCTCGCATCTGCAAGCGATTCATTATTGCTGGAAGGGCGTTATCCTCACAAACTTAAAAATACAAAATCTTACGATGGGTATCGCGGATCCATAACCTTTGCGGGACTGATTATGTCACATGGTGGCCATGGACCAAGCGCCGCCCTACATGGAGAGATACCACCACATGCATGGATTGTTAAATTAAAGGGGCTTGTCGTCACCATAGCACCTGCAAACAACCTACCAAAACGTCATAGGCCAAACGGATATATGGAAAGTTCCGTGGCCAAGAGGCTGTATGGACGGCTCTAATTGGCAGAACGAGTCGTTTCCACGGCCTAAACATTGAACTGTGAGAAGTGCCGCACTGAATATGCAAGCCGGCTGGGATAAGGCGCTAAAGAGCTGCACTGTAAATGTCAACGGTTGGCCCGCTGTTGCCGAACCTGGCAAGGGTTCACAACACCAATTATCATTTTTTCAACTGTTCATGCTAACTTTGTGGGCTTACTCTTGGAAAAACTTGTCACCGTTGACGCTACATCAACTGTTTCGCAGTCCATGCCGATTGCCACAATTAGCAACGCAGGAAGAACAAAAAAGAACACCATAGGATAAGTCATTGTGCACAAAGGATGACATACTTTGGCATGTTCTCCAAAATTATATAATTGGATGGCATAATGAACGGCTTGCGACCGCGACCTTTCGTCTACCTCACAGCTGAATGAGGCGTTTGAAATCACATATGTATCAGAAACATCACATTATAACATCAAGGAGTGACGGTCATATTTTCGCGTCGTAAATATGGCGTCATTTATTTGTGGACCGGATGCTCAGGCCGTAATGGTGAGCTGTGACGTGCACCATTCCCAAACGTTCTTGAGACGTGCAACTCACTGCATACTTGTAGATGCTTATTGAGAAACAGGGTGGGCTTGTTGTTATGGACCTACGGTGGTGGGACATCAACATGCCAGCAACTGTCGCTGGGCAGATATCGTGGACAACAAAGGTATGCCCGGCCACGGTCCACCGGGCCCAAAACTAATATAGCTTATTCTAGCCTATGTTTAAGCCTGTCCTGTAGCTCTTTGCACAAAGTTGGTTGAGATCCTTGATTGTTGTAGATTGTATTTTCCTGGTTGCTGAATAACTAGTGCTTTGTTTGGTTGAAAGCATTTATATGCATTCCACCCGCAGATTTTATTTGGAGAAGCCGTTCAAGAATTCCTTTTTGAGCCACTTGTGCCTGCCGTCCCAGTTTTGTCGGCCTATCAGCTAACCTTGCACGAAGTAGAGAAGTCTCTGATTTTTGGTTAGGTGTCAAGGTTGCTGTGTGTTGTCCTCATTACGCAACCCAGTGCTGACGCACCACCTTACTTAAACCCTAAGTGGTGCCATCAGCGCCTGGGGTAAGCGCTGACGCCATTGCGTCATACGATGTGTGGTCGTTGTCCACGTGGTGATCTGGGAGCCTGGGCCTTATATTTCGCGATATAGAATCGCTGACTCCCAATTTGCTATGTGGGTTTCTGTTCCTGACCTGGAAAGAAGGTTGCCAGCTTCCTCAGAACTGGAAACGAATGTGGGCATGGATACCTTTTAACGACCTATCTTGTAACCATGATGAAGCTGTGATGCTGCAATGCAGCTGCCATGTGGTGCCACTAGCATGCAGAGCTGCCGGTGTGTGGTGCCGCTGCCATGTGATGCCACTGCCATGTGGTGCCACTGCCTTGTGGTCTCTAAAATATTCACCAATCGTACAACCAGTATATGGTGCTAAAAACTGTAGTGGTGCAGGATCAGAAGCGGTTGCGGCTACTACTACCGTGTAAGACATAGCCCCTGCTTCCTCTAACCTCCTTACTATTTGAGCAACAGTTGACCTTTTTTGGCCAATTGCTACATAAATACAGAAAATCTTATCAGTAGTATTGTCTTCTAAATGAGCATTTTTTTGGCCTACTTTAGCAATTCTCTTAAAAACCCTGCCACTGCGTGCCATGTGGTGCCACTGGCATGAGAAAGGAAGGGGGAGGGCGGCCTGGATGCCCCCCCTGGACTACAATGTGGAAAAAAGTTGACCCAAAATGTTAGGTACATATAGACCACCACAAATATCTCAGAGAATAATCATGGGAATACCTAGGGTGAAACATCTAGGGCAAAATTAACAAAATGGACTATATTACTTTGCTCCCTTTACTTACAATATTGCCTTTAAACCTTGTAATGCAAGAAATAATATACTATTTTGCCTTTACTTGTCTCAACAAGAATCTAGTTTGGACCCCAGTACACCAAGACGGTGGAAGTGCAGTGAACTGGGGTAGTGTATCTACTTTGGATTCCACTATGCCAAGACGGTGGAACTTGTTGTACCCCATCTGCCTTTCGAGCATATTTCTGCACGTGTTGGCATTAAGTGCTAAGGCACAAGCACAGCAAGCCAAGTGTACCGTGATGAGAGTCAGGGACAGTGGAAGTCTTCAGAGGCTAGGGGTTACAATGTACGATCCAAATGCAGAGTATCAGATATCGATGTTCAGGATAGTCCGATCAAAGGAGATCAAAAGCAAGTTGTATTTGATACAAACCAGGCCTGTCACGACGGATCAGGTAGCCATACATGACAGGTGACACGATGGCTGGCGGCATGCGGTGCTCAGGCCATCGTAAGGATTATACAGCATAACGAACTAATTAGGGCTCAAGGGACCAGATAATTGGCCCACTCGGGACGGCTAAGCCAAGAATGTTTTGGGGAAATGGCCGGACTGAGCCAAGTCTTTTATAGTGAGTCAGTTGTACGACAGGATAATGTGGCAGGTAGGGTGATGGCGTTAATTAGGTCGTTGTTTCCCAAACTGTTTATTTCGTGTTAATCAATTTCGCGTGTTCTACCCAATGTAGTTGTCGGATTTCGGTTTGATGTGCTTTGAACCTTTCAACTGTCATGATGAGGTGTACAGCAAGGCAGTTGAACTAGTTTATTAGAGATGATAGAGCAAGTGAACTTTGTCACTTGGCTCTAGAAGCATTTGTACTTCTTGAGCGTAAAAGACCTACTTTGGATTATCTTTTGCTTTCTTTTCTCTATTTATTACCGACAATTGTAACGTGTGCGCTAGCCAAGCCCCTTTCCGAGCCGCGTCTGGAGCTAAGATCAAGACATCAAGCCCTTTGGTTGTCAGGAATCCAATCCTGCAACCAACGGACGAGAACAAGCTGGTCTAGGCATGTAACGGAGCTCGGTCGAGTACAGTCCAAGGCCGACCATCCATAGTAAGTGTTTCACATATAGTATGTTTACTGGATGGTAATCGGGCGTGACAGGCCGTCATCGCACGTCTTATACTCGCGACGTTGGCTTGTGGTACATCTCACACAGATCCTCAATCTCATGTGTGACAAGTCGTAATTGTGTCATGGCCAATATTCCATCGTACATTAGCCTTCACAGTATTAAAGCAGTGCATCTGCG
The DNA here is from genome assembly GCA_019650235.1 of Volvox reticuliferus. Taxonomy (NCBI): domain Eukaryota; kingdom Viridiplantae; phylum Chlorophyta; class Chlorophyceae; order Chlamydomonadales; family Volvocaceae; genus Volvox; species Volvox reticuliferus. The sequence continues at coordinate 427,098 of BNCP01000058.1, forward strand.
GCAATTGGCATTGTTCGTTATGTGGCCTAGCCGCCATGTTAGTTGATGCAGATATCACTCAGTCGTGTTCCGCACTCGCACATGTAGTGGATATTGCATGATAAATTGGTATATGGTAATGCACGCTCTCAGACAATTATTCTAGTGTGCATACACGGACTTGCTCTGGTCGCATGACTAAAGGTTCCATGTAGCACACTTGCGTGTCGTGCGGTCCAACCATTTGTACAATAATGAAGGGGATATTAGTGCTTCTTGTCCTCAGTACGTTACACTTCTAATAACTAAATGTACGGTGCCTTGACTCCTGAAAACCTCGATGCCGCCATCAATGTCTCCATAGCAGTCTCCTGACCTGTTGCAATACACTCGTTAGCAAAAACCGACGTTTCTAAGTTGCCATCAGTGGCCGGTAAATACATCACACCAATCTCCCGGACCTTGAAAGGACAACTTAGGTCACATCGCCGGCTTCACACTCTTTAGGCCAAGGCGGCCAGTTATCGTGAGCTGCTTCTTGGCCGTCTCCCGCACGTATGCAAACTCGAAAACTTGCTGGCTTTTCCATCGGCCCAGCTTCTGTACTGCCATGCGGTCTGCGCCATTTGCGACTGCAGTGGAGGCGCCACCTCGCCGAAGGTCGTGTGGGCATAGCGAGTCACGAATACCCGCAGCTTTGCAAAGCTTTTTTAGCTCATTCCGGAACTGCCTATATGACAAGGCGGCAACAGTAGTAGGCAAAATCGCAGTGAGCTCTGCAAGCTTGACTGTTGAAGGATCTACTTCTCTTAGCAAGGGTCCAACATCTTCCGCATCCTCCAAAGCACCGCCCCCTTTGGTTGGCTTCCTGAGGGCTGGGTCTCGTTTATACTCGCCAGCGCACAGCAGTGCCTCTAGCAAGCTCACGGGGCAGTGCGGACCGCCTATGTGACCAATCGTGACAATCTCGCCTTTGCAGTACTGATCAGTCTTGCTGCGGAACAGGTAGATCTCTGCTCGGTCGCTGTAGATGTGTAGGAGCTCACGATGTACTAGGATGTGTGACAGATCATCATAACGCAGCAGGCCAGCAAAAGCGAGGACTGCACATGTCACTATCATGCGGGTTAGCAGTGGTACCCCAGCCTGTAGATGAAACTCAATGAGCTGAGTAATTTCGTCTGGGGTGGCCACACCACACTCTCGCTGTGTTGCATGAAGCATGCGCCTTGCGGATTCTCGCACCACGCTGCACAGGGGACTAGCGCAGGGAGAGGGGATGCCTGCCAGCTCATGTAGGACTGAAATCGCTGCACTATGGTGCTCAACAAGTTGCGGGCCAATTTGCCTTGATCTGGCTTCATTCAGTTTCTCGGTGAGAAACATGGCTACCATGCGTGGTTCCGTGCCAATAGGTGGTAGTTGGAATTTGTTGCAGAACTCAATGAAGCTGCGGAGGGCTGGGTCATATTGTCGCCAGGTACTGGGTGCACGTGTATTAGGAGCATTTCTGACCATCTGCTCAGACAGTTCGATGAGCTCTGGGTGCATATCCGTGGTGCCCTGGCACAGAATACTTCGGATCAGGTTTATGACCTCCAGATCTGTTACAGTTGCAGAATGAATATGGCATGGGGGCAATCTTTAGTAAAGTCAATTGCAAGTGCCAATGTGTGCCAGTTGACTGACCGCTGATATCCCTGTCCGTCAATGAACCAGGGCTGCTCACGTTGCAGTACACGGCACGCCCACACAACTGGCTTAAAAATCAGTTCGTTCTCAATTAGACGTGGCCATCATGGTGCAGCTGGCCAGAATGGCACAATTAAGGTTAATGATGCATGACACAATGCCGCCGCATGCGCCAGAACTCTGCCCAGGACTGCAAAAGGTGGGTTGCACCACACTCTTCCTTGCCAGCGATGTGCAAAGGCATTAACACCGTGTGTTCTCGTTGTGTAATGGAAAGTGTAGTATGGCTCGAGTTGGAAGTTCTCATCCGATGCAAACAGGTCAACCGTGAAAGGCCCCCAAATGGCGCCAAGGGCTTGGAATACATCTGGGTGTAATTTCCAGTCGCATGCTTCATTCCGTTTAGACAGTGAATCTGCTAAGGCGTTCATTTCTCGGGGAATCCATGTAGCTATGAGCGCAATTTCGTGCTGCAGACAGTACCAAAATAAGTCCATACACACGTCTTGAATATTAGGCACTATGAAGCCCCACTTATTTAGCGTAGCAAATGCAACCTGGCTATCGGTATGCAGTAAAACACGTTGCCCGTTAAGGACATCATCACGATTGATGGCTTCGATAACTTTATAGACTGCTTTCATCTCGAGATAACCTGAGGATAATCCTTGGGTAGGTATATCCCACCTTCCCACAGCCATACGTCGTGGTAACATATAGGACCAACCTCCCCAGCCACCATTCGAGTAAGGGCTGGACCCTGATGCATCCGAAAAACGTTTTAAGGTGTGCAAATGGGTAGGCTCCCAGATTAGTTTTCGACCATCAAAGAGTGAAAAAGAATGACGCCAAAACATAAGCTCCCCGGTTGCCTCTTCATCTAGTGGCATATGGCTATGGAAGGTGTGACCTTCAGCGAGTGCTCGGTTGACCCACATTGTCATGCGCCTAGTCATCAAGATGGACAAGTCGCCAAATGAATAGCTCATAGACAAAATCGTACCAGAAAGGGATGCTATTGTGCGTACATGAGAGCGTCGTGTGTTAACTAGCACGGCATCGATACTCTGCATTAATGCAAGCCGCTTCTCAACGGGCACCATAATGGTGCCAGCCACGGTATCCACTAACGCCCCAAGATATTTAAATTGTTGTGTTGGAACAACAATTGATTTTCCTTGATTAACAATAAAGCCTGTCCTCTCAAAATCGCCGAATACTGTACCTTGGATAGCTTGTGCATCGGGTAAGGACTGTGCCATATGTGCGCTGTCGTCCAAGTACCCGGTATTACGCATGCCTTCTGAACGCCACAAATATAGCAATTCTCTTGTAATTCTCGTAAAAGCCCAGCATGCTGGTGCGAGTCCGAATGGCAGCTGGGTGAAAACGTAGGATTGTGCTTCCCAATAGAATCCGAGATACGTCCAGTAACGTTCGTCCATGTCCACATGATGGTAACCCGACTTCAAGTCAACCGTAAATACATAATCTCCTTTCTTTATCACATTCCTTAAACCTGATAACGTCTCATGTTTAAAACTGGGAGTGACTACGTGCTTATTGATGTAGCGTGCATCCATTCTTTCCCGAGCTCAGCCGAACGACCACGCCAAGTGGCAGAATGCAGTGTGGCTTTTCTGGCACAGCGATGGCCGTCCCCGTGGAAATTAATTCACGGATAGCCGGCGTCACCTACGAATTCTGAGTGCTCACTTGCCGGACTGTGATTCCGAAGCCAGATAGGGGCTGGCGCGTGCAAGGCCCAAATTAAAATGAATCCTGACAGTATCCATTAAAGCACTTTGGGGTTGCGGCAAAACTTCGCCCAAAATGTTGCTTTTGGCTTCAGACGACCTCACATGTACCGCGGGCTTGGTTGTTGTTTGGGTGCGTCTTGCTCAAATTCCCCAGGTTCATTAGCGAAATCTTCTTCCACAACTGTGGAAGCCGATGCTTGAGCTTCGGCAGCTTCTTGGCGGGCACGTACTTGAGAGGCCTTTCCCCGCTTGCTCGGTCTGCTAGATGGTTCCTCTGACACCACTACGGGATCAGCTGGGATAAGCGGCTGTGTAATATATTGTGGCACCTCTTGCTGAGCGGTGGATGATTCGGGTTGAAGTGGCGCCATTTCGTGGTGCATGGCCACATGTGCAGGCTTATCAGACTGGCAAGCTCCACGCCCTCTGTTCTTAAGAGATAGGAGAGGAATATTGGGTCCCAAGGGAAACTTGGTTCTGCTGCTGGCCACTACGGTACGCAACTGCTGTTGCGACTGGCATTTTCGGCTTCTTTGCGATTCAGCGTCAAAAATGGAAAATATTGTGGCTTCATCAGAGTAGAGGTGCTATCTACCAACTCTAACCAGACTAAGCTAAGATACTGATAGATTAGTTCAAATTGGATTTCATCCGTTGCTGTACAATTGTAATAGATACTCGTTGGGTTACATAACGTCTATCGCTATTCCTTAGCATACCTCTCCAACATACTGCTCTACTTATATAAGCGCAATTCCTCCACACACTCTGGGAAACCCGCCGGGGGGGCATTTTCCCGTAAAATGGGGTGGATTTTTTCCGTAAAATGACCCCATTTTACGGAAAATAAGTTTCCGTAAAATGATTCCGTAATATGCCCACCGGGTTTATGGAAAACCTTTACGGAAGGAAAACTGTGGTTTATGGAAAGTTCATGTATTCAATTTTATGGATTTGTATGGTTTTCCAGGATTTTAACATCAGTTTTTTAACAAGAACACTAAGGTTTAGCCACTCAAAAGCCTTATACCAGGCTTAGATGCCTATTGCTATGAAGTATTGGAAGAACAGGCATGCAGGAAGGGAGGGACAGGGAGAAGGGGAGGAAGGCACAGAAGGCATCAGGAGGGAGGGAAGCACAGGGAGGAAGGGAAGCACAGGGAGGAAGGGAGGCACAGGGAGGGAGGCAGGCACATACAGGGAGGGAGGGAGGCACATACAGGGAGGGAGGCACAGGGAGGAACACTATGACAACAGATTCGTGCGTTAGCTCGCATTAGGCTCACGTTAGGGACCCCTAACGCAACCCTAACGCGAGCTTAACGCGAATTAACGCGAATTTATGCAAAGCCTAACGCAAAGCAAACGCATTGCGTTATTTTTTGCATATCGGAAACGCACTCCTAACACACACTAACGCAAACGCAAATAAATTTTTATTTTTGGTGCGGATATTTTTGCGTTAACTTTGCGTTAGCTTACGCAACCTAACGCGACCTTACACAATCTCTAACGTGCCCAGATAGATTCTAAGGTGCACGTTAGGCCTAACGCACCGCAAGCGTTAGACACCCACACGCAAGCAAAAAAACATTGCTTACGTTGCAGATAACGCACTAAAAGTTTTCCAACACACAATAGATGCAGGCTCAATGCGCATTAACGCGCTTGAAAGCATGCTTGCGCAGGCTGCGAATGATGCGTACACAGCATGCAGTTGTGGGCTGCGTAAAAGCTTTAAACACATGTAACTAACAAATTCGCACACTTTCACAAGGTCTTACACGTGATATCGCAATGTTCGCACCACTTTAATTTTGCGTACAGCAGGCAGGCTTGCATTCTTGCGTAGTATAACTGCTTCGGGTGTTCTGGTTATTGGTTTCCTGTTTCAGTCCTGTTATTCAGTCCTGTTATTGTTTGCCGTTATATCCACCTGCTGCAAAATACTTTTGTCTGTACGGAAACTGTCCTGTCATAATCTAGGTGACAATAATTAAGCATATTCATACGATTTCAGTGTTGCTTGCTACCGCTTTTATTAGCTAGTCTAGTAATTTTTAGTTGCTTTTAGTTTTTGTATTTAGTTTATTTCGTTTTTGTTATTATATATATGTACTCGACAATCCTGGCATTGATGTAAGCTATGCCTCGCGGTCAGTGCCATTCATTTGTCTGTAAAGACTAAGCTACCTGTTTCTTCATGCTGACTGAGCTCCTTTAAGGTCGCACATTATTGCCATTGCCCGTGGCCTCGAAGATGTCACTACTTCAGCGCTCTGTGGAATTGAAAACTCTGTTAGAAGATATATACGTAAAAGCAACATGCATGATTCGACAAAGAACTTAAGTCCAGAACTGTACCTTCAGGATTGTTGTCAGGATCCATGTCCTCCACCGTCACCTGATAGCAAGTTCAGGCAATGGCTGATAAGAATACTTAAAAGAAAAGGGTACAGTTGTAATGTGTTGCATTCCTTACCTGATGGTGGTGTACATGTTCGTAACTTTCTCCTCTTGCCGGTTTGCGGTCGCTGCACTATCATTCATGACCTTCAACAGGCAGTGAAAATACGTCCGAGATTAAGTTACAAGATTTCTTAATAATTTTTATATTTATGGGCAAGCAATTTTTTAGGAGCTTAGGAGTGAGACAGATTAATTTTTCTGTCTGATAAGCTGGCAGCTTCTGCCAGAAGCACAGAATTTGGGACATTGGGATACTATCATGCTATAATAAATAATCGTGTCATCTAGAAAAATAAGATCATACTTTTAAATATCCATGGGGCTACCGCTTCTACTGCTGTTCTGGCCCTGAACGTTACGGTGGTCGTGCAGGTTGTGGGGTCTGCTACCCCACTTCCCTGCACTGCCACCGTCCTGACTAACATTTCTCTGAGATCCCTCCCCTTTTCCTGTCCCTCATCATGGCCTTTGCCTTGTCCGTCCCCTTCCCCAACATATCCTCGTCTGGCATCAGCGTCAGAGTAACATAGCTAAAGTAAAATACAAAGGGAACATAAATAAAACATCATAGTTAAAAAATCATCTACAGTAAAAGAAGTGAAGGTATGACAGACAAAAGTGTGCCGAACTGACCCATGGAGGAAAAGTAGCAATTTAAGCTAAAAGATAGCATCTAGGACTTCTAGACCAGCTAAATAAAAGAAGATTTCGCGAATAAAAAATCACGTTTTGGCGGCGACCGCCAAAATTCCCGAGGGCCTTACATTACTAGGACTCGGTAATAGGGGTGACAGTACGACAGAGGAAATCTGCTAAACTAAAACAACTAATAATCTAAAACAACCACCTTAAAACAATAAATAACTACCTAACTAATAACGATTACTAGACCAGCTATATACAGCGGTAGCAATCAAAGGAAGGACGAGATGCACCGCCCTATGTGCAGCGGCATTCTTTGAGTTCCCAGGCTTCCAGGCAGGATTCCAAGCCCTTACCTTGAAACGAGCTCTAATCTCCTTCCTTCGCCACTGAGTTTACCAGCTAAACAGCTGCCCTGCCAGGCACCTGTCACCTGCCAACCCACAGCACATCATGCCGTTGTCCATATAGTGTTGATAGAGTACGTACCTGCAGAGCAAGCTCATAAATTTCAGGCCAGCTGTGTCAGTGTTGAGGAAAGCGAGAAATTTTGATCTATAAACATTCAGCTCAGCATTAGCTGAGCTGAATGTTTATAGATCAAAATCTGAATGTTTATAGATCTGAGGGCTTCTGTGTGTCTTTTTCAGGCTCTTGCTAGTTCAGTTTTGTGTTGGAGGAGAGTAGTCCCTTTCTTTGTGCAGTTAGTCGCCCCCTGTTTTCTTTTGTTCCCTCCTCGTTTTCGTGGTGCTCCTCAGTGCTCCTCAGTGCTTGTTCGTGGCCAGGCTAGAGCCTCTGAGTCTTTCTTTGCTCTAGCTGGTCTTAGTGAGAGGGGGAGCACGTGGCAGGACAGACAGACAAAGCCACGTGCCCCTCCCCTGCGCTGTGGCTCGGTCCGGTCAGGCCCCTTGGTGCTCTCCCTTGTAGGGCGAGTCGCCCACAGTGTAACACCCCAATACATTAGTACGTCGAGGGTGAAGAAGAAGAACGCCATAACAGCAAATATAAATACAAAGATATTTCAATAAATATCAATAAATACAAAGATATTTCAAAACATTACAAAATAGGAGCTATGGCGACAAAAATAAACTCGAAAAACGCAAGATTCGAACCGGTAACCTCAATCAAGAAAACAAGCTGTTACACCCCAGCCTTATCCCAAGCTTTCATGTGTCTATGGCACAAGCAAGATTCCGTCAGATCCCGGCATATCTTAGCCCCCGATCCGTTCACAAAGGAAAACCAAAGAAATTGCGGGCAAGGCCGTGTGCTGCGGTAAGTTCCCTGAGTCAATGTCCTGAACGCGTGAGTGCTGATCTCATTCCGCACTCCCTCTGTCGCGTGCTGCAGTGAGTTCGTTCACTCTACCTGGGGCAATTGTTCATTTTGCGTTTTTATTTGCTGCAATGGTGGTGGGGGTTGCATTAGCACAGTGTGTTGGTTGTGGGAACCTTAGCCATGACGTCGCGAACCTTGGCGGTGACTTTGGCAGATCTGCTGGATGGCAGGATCGAATCCTGCAGGGGCCCTGCAGTGGGTGGGCCGTGTGGTACGGGAGCCAGTGTGGTGTGGTGTGCCAGGTTTTGTTGGTTACAGGATGATATAGCAGGTATTGTGGGAGGTCGGCCTCATATGGTCAGCGGCTGGGCCTGTCGGGCCGTATCAATAGTGGGCCACTGCAGGATTTGGTCCATGCGTCCATGCGTCCATGCGTCCATGTGTCCACACATCCATCCAAACCGTAGGGTCCATGCATCCCCGTGTTGCCAGATCCATCTGCGACCATGTGTCCACGCCCACATGGCCCCGTGTCCGTCCACGCATCCATGCGTCCATGTGTCCATGTGTCCCCACATTCAAGCGTCCACACGTGCATGGCTCCCACGTCTGTGTGCATGCATCCACAGCCATGTATAACCATGTTCGTGTGGACGCACCCATGCGTCCCTGTGCCCCTGCATCCCCAGGTCCACTCGTCCACGTGTGTACGCATCCAGGTATCCAGTCATCCACGCTTCCACGCGTCCACGTCTCCCCGTCTCCGCATTTGGCCATGCATGTGTACCCATGTCTGCCTCCATGCATGTAGGAAACTACATTTACCTTAGTAAAATCGGCCTAGGTAAACGGGTAGGCAACCATGCGCTAAGCATGATGCCTAGCCGAAAACTAACCAAACCGTAAAAGCAGACTGTAGTATATCCCAGTAGGTGAACCAATAAAGTTACCCTGGTGGAGTGCTTTGGCCAGGTACTGAAGTATTATGATACGAGGTATTCAGAGTTCAAGACTCTGCTGCCACCTGACCTCATTCGATGTACCAAGTTTGCAATCTGACATACTTACGCGCTCTTGCAAACCCATATAAAAAACCGCTTCCAAATATCAAACTTAGTATTGTTAGAACAACAACTGCTACATCTGGTAGCGAGGATCTTGGTCTCGATCCTCACAGGTTGCTGAACCTTACGACATGCGACGAACGCCCAAGCAAATTCCTCATACGCAATTTTTGCGGAAGGCTATGTTATGTTTACAATGTAAAAATGACAATAATTTATTGCGACTTGAGCGCTTAGCCGCCGTCGCCGCCATTGAGCCACCAAACATTGACGAACCAGAAACTGAATCCTTAGTTCGCCAACGTCTGCCTAGTCATATCCTTTTATCAAATACAATCAATGGCAATACTCGTGCGCCACAGGAACGAATGGGTGAAGACGGCGAAATTCTTCCTAATGCCGAACTTCCCCATCGAACGCCCGAACAGGTCTCAGACCACTGAAGCTGCGGAAAGGTCCCAGACCACCGAAGCTGCGGACCTCCGAAAGAAGACCATGGTTGACGTTATTGCAACCGTGGCCTCTTCCAGCCTAATTGGCCTCCTCTCCCAGGACTCCGTGCAGCAGACAGCGCTGCAGGCAATCCTGGAGAAGCAGCTGACACCCACACCAACTCTCGAGGAGGTCAAATCCCTCTGGGAGTCAGCGACCATGGGTGCACAGCCTGGGGGCAGTGGCTCCCAGACTACGGCGCCTAAAACTAGCCGGCTAAGTGAGGTAAGCCCTAGTAAACGGGTTCCACATCCCCCCAAATTTTCTGGGAAGAAGGATAGCGCCATCACTTGCACTCGGTCCTGGTTTGATGTGCTCATGCAATACTTTGACCTGATGGGCATGGATCCGTTCGAACACATTGTGTACTTCTTAACGGGCAAAGCACAGGTCTGGGCAGCAGATGTCCTAGAGATGCACAAGTCGGGAAGCCCCTCACATGCGAAACCTTAAGGGCAGTGTTTCTCTTGCAATATGGAGACATGCAACGCAACACTGCCATGGCAGCACGGGATCGCTTGCACTCTCATGAATATGACATGAAAACTGCCGAAACTGTTGCTGAGTACACCCAACGCTTCCATGATGTCCTACGTGACGCCAAGGACATGGACAAAGCCGACCAGATTAGCTGGTACATCAAAGGCTTAGTTCCAGCACTTCGGGGTCGGTGTGCTACCGACGATGAGGGCAAAGACTGACAGGATTTAGATAAATGCATCCTGTATGCCGTGGGCCAGGAAGTCCAATGGAAAGCAGGCAAGGATAAAACCACAATGGTTGAACTTAAGGCTGCTACCATGACTCCTGCTAAATCTAAATCCCACTTCAATAAACGCCCCCATCCCCGATCCCAACAGGGTTGGCAGTCCGTGAGCAAGAAGCCGTGGACCGAGCACCCTTCCAACAAGTCTCCTCATGGGGGCCCGCGTTGCCGTAACTGCCGTGGTTTCAAGAAGCCCGGCCAGTCTTGGGCAGACCATGCCGTGGACTGAGCTAAGGCTATCAAGGGAGACGCAGAGTGGAAGATGGCGCTCGCGACCAAACTTGAGTCCCAAATGCAGGAGTAGGAGGTTGGCAACCGTGTGGAGGAGTGTCAACCGACCAAGTCGGTGACACCAGATGGAGCGTTTGTCTTGCCCATGACCATTCCCCTGCGAGGTGATGGGATGTTCCGACCTGATGAATTCCGTCAGGTTGAGGCTCAACTCGGCCGTCAATTTACCTTTGATGCCGCATGTAACGATTCGGGCAATAATTGTCTCTGTCCACGTTTTGCCTCTCCATCCAATTCATTCGTGAACCATAATATTGCAGGGGAGTTTGCCTGGATAAATCCTCCTTATAACCAAATTGCCCAGTGGCAAAAGCACTACATCTCCTGCAAACACAAAGATCCAGAAAATACCTCTGCAGTCTTTGTAGTCCCAAAGTGGAGCTCAGTGGAGCACAGTATGCGAGCAGCAGGCTTTCGCCTGATCAAAACATACACACCAGGAAAACGATTATTCCTGCAGAAAAGTAGCACAGGAGTACGGGAGCTTATGCCAAGTGTTTCATGGCCTATCCAGCTATGGTACGACCGACCGTCCACTACCGTGCACTTAAACTCCATAGTTGGCCAATGCTTGGTCGAGAAGGCTGTCAACAAGTGGCAAAACCGGAAGGGCAAGCCCAAGAAGAGGAGCAAGTTTGGAGATTGTAAGTGTTGCATTTATTAGAAACCATTTTGCCATGTACTATATGTAAATCTCCGTTGACAAATTACCATTTATTTTGCATCAGGGATGGCTGATGAGGAGAAGACACCACAAGGCAAAACTTTGAAGCCCAACTGCTGGCAGCGCCTGTTGGGGGATGATGACGAGGACCTGCAGGACTACAACAACAGTGGCGATCATATCTCCTACCTTCAGGGGAAGCAAGTAGAGGACAAGGGTGTGGGGTGCTTCTTGGTGGGGGCCAAGGAGGACTCCGTTAAGCCTGTTCCTTTGGGAGCTGTCCTGCTGGCTGAGCCCCTGGTGAGTGCACTGCTCTATAATACATAATACACATTGTTTCACCTACCTATGTTGTTTGATATAAACACATGCTCATACATGCTTATTTGTACGTAGGAGGGCAAGACTGTGGACTGCACCATCAATGTGATGGTGGTAGCAGTTCCACCAACGTCTTCTGGAGGCAAGGTCGTTTACATGCCAGAGCCAACTGGGGCCTTTGAAGTGCCCACTGGTAGACTCAGTGCATTTGATCAGGTGGGATCTGGGTGGGCTTTAATTTTGGATGCATGTCATGCATAGTGCATGAAAAATGTTGATTATCCTAGCTCCACACTTCTTAAATTGTCAATTATATTTTTACAATGTCCATTTTTTAAATGTGCAGATCAGCTGGCCTGTAATTGGCCTCTTGGCCATCAAGAAGGGCCGAAATGCAGTTGCCTGGTCTAAAGCCAAGTGGGGGCTAACGGAGCAGTCTCTTCAGGCTGCAATCAGCTATATGATGACTCATCAGAAGGAGAGGCTGCTGGCAGTTGCGGAACAGTAACGTAGTAGTTAATGATCCAAGGCATTACTAAGGCATTATTTCGGCAAGGCATTATCTTGGCAGGCTTGCAGTTAGTTCAGTTGGTTGTATTATTGTGGGCTTTGATATGATTCATACATATATATGTCCTTCCTTACATTCTGCATCTACCAGTTAAGGAGCCCTCTTATGTTAGTCATTATAATGCCTTACATATATAGGAGCATTGCCATTGAGTGATATTTATAGATGGACGGATTTATTTGATTACAAATGTAATGTGCATATCAACTTTGGTGTCCTTGCTTGTGTCTGGTTCCCTGATTGTGATTGATAGTAGGCTGCTATTATGCAGCTTCATGTTGTATCCTTAAGCATTTCCATGCATGCTTAAGAGATATTTAGCACTCTGTTAACCGTTGTTAATACCTGTTTAACTAACTAACTTACTAACTGACGGTAACCAATTCGTAACCAGGATTATGGATTAGTTAACCGCCGCCCGCCATTTACTAACCAACCCTTCCAAGTGTCCGTACTTGACAGAAGTCCAGAACCTGTCTGGATTGGGCTATTTACCGACTGAATGGTAAATAGTGGAACGCCTGGTTCCTGGTTCACTGATTTTCCGGTTGTTGGAGTGACCTCTGGCCGTCACGTCTGATTCGAGACTCTACGACATCACCCAAGTACGACTTGGATCTCCGGCTCTGTGATGCTATATAATCGGGCTCTGGCCCAACAACCGGTATCTTTCGATGCCACCATCAATTGGTTTCTAATACAACAAGCTGGTATCGAGACCGTTCCTCCCTGGGACGTCTCGAAAGCCTTCCGTTCAAGTCTTCCGCTCCAGTCTCCCTGATCACCTACAATTATCCGTCGGATTTAGCCCAGTAAAGCTCTCAAGCAATGGACGTCGACCAAGACCTCCCCCCTCCCGAACTCGCTATGGAAATGGACGACGAATTGGGAGCCGCTATCCTTGCTGCCGCTGCCAATACTGGTCTGTAAATTTGGCAATCAATAGGCGATAATTAGAATCTGCTTTCTGTGATTTCGGCTTCGCTTTTGCTAGGTCGCACTTATTAGTTGGTGCGACGACCGGAACTCGCTTTGCCGACGTCTTGTTTTTACTGTCCCGAATTAATTGCCTGCAGTATAGGTTTATATTTAGAACCTGTTTGGCAGTTCGCTTTGCAATTCTGTGAGGTCGCAGCTTCGACAGTACAATCGTGCCTGACTGGAATAAGAACTGCTCTCGCAGATTTACCTCGCGTTTTTGCAGTAATTATACCTCTTATTTTCTTGAAAGGTATCGCGCCTGTTTTGCTTGCTGCAAGTGCGTTCGCAGGTTCGGCCAGCCAGAGCGACATTTCTGCACCGTCGCTCCGAACTCTTCTCAGCAAGCTCCGCTCGCGGACTGCTGAATATTTGAGTTTCGTTGAAGGCATCGAAGTTTTGGGTAGGCCCTGGCCCTAGCCTTTGCCTTCAACTTTAGCAGACGTTTGCTGTTCGCTCTGTTAGGCTTTCAGGCATAGATTATGCAAGCCGCGAACTTTGCAAATGCTGTATCTGCTGCTGTCGCCAACGCATTTCAGTATGTTGGCCGGGTTGCTACAAATGTTAGCCAGGCTAATAGGTGGGAACGTCTCTCCTGGTTGACACAGCCATCAAGTGCTCCTGTGGCAGGCTGTCCAACTCTGCAGGCTAGAGCCCCACCACCTTTGGCATCAGGCGGCATAGCAACCCCTGAGGCACCAACGTCCCCAGCTTATGTCCCATCCCCTTTTTATGCTCGTGGCCCTGTAGTGCAAAATTACCTGGTGCCTAATGCCACTGAAGCTGCTGGGATGGCCGCTGCTGCTGCTACCACTGATGCTGCTGCTGCGGGCACCTCTGCTGGGCCATCTGCGCCCCCTCATACTGGACATGAGGATGAGGTGATGAAAATGACGATTCCGGTGCCTAAGCTTAATATTGCTGCAGATGTTAAGCTATCTGATTTAGGGCGAGTGACTGCACCGCGCACCAGGTCCTTTGTCCGTGATGTTAGGAAGTACTTCACCTTAGTCCGTGGGGGTCACCAGGACTCTATGCGCTGTCTTTTCCTGGCCAATGCCCTTGAGGGTGCGGCGAAGACATGGCATGATCAGTGGACTAATGCGAGGGATACCTATACATCTGAGGAACTGCTGGAAGCGCTGCTTGCCCGTTTTGCACCCCAGATCCAGTCACGTGCTACAGAGGCACGCCACAAACTGTCTGCTGGCAAATACCGCATGCGCCCTGGGGAATCTGTCTCCTCCTATCAGAGCCGCTTTGAGGCCCTTGTCACCCCCATTGCAGGACTGTCTGATAGTGAGCGTGTGTTTTGGTTCCAGCAAGGTCTTTCTGCTGACCTTAGTGGGGAATGTGCCACGGATCTGACGGGTAGCACCTTTGAGTCCTACAAGGACTTGGTTCGGTTCGCCCTGGGAGCTGAAACCAGGTTTACTGCTCGTAGGATTGCTGAAAAGCAGGCCCGCCCCAAACTTAACGCTTTGTCCATTCAGGATATGGGAGCTGATGAGGATCCCTTGGATGAGACCCCGGCGCCCCCACCCAAGAGGCCGCGGACTGCATCCGCTCGAACAGATACCAACGGGCAGGAAGGGCAGCCGCGTGAGGGCAAGGGCGCCGGTAAGTCTAAGCGTGGAGGGCAGAAGGGGAAGAACTTGGCCCCCAAGGAAGGCCAAGTGCAGAAGGGCCATAAGGGAAAGGACCCCATGGAGTTCCTCGGCACCTTTAAGTGCACTCGTCGGGAGTTCTTGCACCGCAAGCAGAAGGGGATCTGTCTCCGCTGTGGGTCCGACCAGCATCGGGTAGATACTTGCCCCATTATGTTGGCAGAGGACCCGAAGGGCAAGGGTCACTAGGACCTTGCCCAGGCTGGGATAGAGGGGTCACCACCTGGGATCTCTGTCGTGTGCAAGACAGTTGCTAAGTGCCGTGCAGTACGGGCACTACTACCTGCCGTCCTGAGTCAGATTGAGCAAGCAATAGGGCGACGTTTTTCTTTTGACGCTCGAACGGTCCGTACTGGCTTTGATGCCCTGTGTAACCTGTTTGAGCCTCAAGGTCGTCCCCTCTCTGCTGTTAATTTGGGCGGGCATACTGTCTTGTTCACCCCCTCTTCACTGTGTGAGCTTCAGAAGCAGTTGGCTCACTTTCGGGCATGCAAACGTCAACGCCCTGAGACTTCAGGTTGTCTCCTATTGCCTGAGTATGTGTCCCGACGTAGCCCTTCCTTCTTGGCTGGGATGCAACGGGTTCTAAGGTTTTCCCCAGGTACGGCTCTCTTCCATAGCATAGATATGGCAGGTGAGGCCGTCCAGATTCCTGGGAGCCCATACTCTGTTGACGTCTGGTTTGCTGCCCCTGGAATGGCTAAGGAGGGGATACCTGAGGCTGAACCCTGTATTTCAGCCCTCCTATGTCCTGAAGCTGCTGCCCTGATAGGCGCTGGTGTACCTTTGATCCCCGTAAGTACGGCTGGTCGCACATTCACCGCCCTCGCTGATTCTGGAGCCAGCGATGACTTCATATCAGTATCAGTGGTCTCGCAGCTCGGACTCAAGCCAAGCCCATGCTCCTGGTCACAAGTTACTCTCGCCGATGGGGGTAAGCAAAGTATATTGGGGCAGGTCAATCTCCGTCTTTCTGCAGGTCCTTTGAGGTTAAATGTCCGTCCATACGTGTTGCCTGAGCTCACAGATGCTGCCACGTATATCCTGGGATCATCCACCCTAGCGCAGTATGGGGCTGCCCTGGACTATGAGTCTAAGACCTTGCGCCTGCGTAAGGGGACTCTGGTTTACAAGGTTCCCTTTACTACTGCCGGACAGCCATCAGAGCAGATGAAACCTGAGCCTTGCTTTAATTATGCTGCCACTGCTATCTGCCAACATGCTGAACCTGAAGCTATTGGCCGAAAGGCTGCGGTACGCATGATCCGCAAGGGGGCCCATGCCTTATTAGTACGGCCCAAGTTGCACCTGAATGCAACTTCCATCCCATCTGATACTACTGACCCTGAGCTTGAGGCCCTGTTACAGGAATATGCAGATATATTCCAGGAGGTCCCTGGCAAACCTCCAATGCGGCCTGTGGATCACACCATACCTCTTGCACCTGGCTCGCACCCCATCTCCCGGCCCATGTACCGGCTAAGCCCCTTGGAGCTGGATGAGGTTAAGCGACAGGTCACTGATCTGATGAAGAAAGGTATGATACGGCCGAGCACATCCCCATACTCCGCCCCTATTCTGTTCGTGGGTAAGAAGGATGGGACCCTGAGAATGTGCATTGACTATAGGGGGCTGAATGCTGCTACGGTCAAGAACCGTTACCCCCTTCCACGTGTCGATGATTTGCTGGATAAGCTGAAGGGTTCTGCGTACTTTAGCTCCATTGATCTCCAGCAGGGGTATAATCAGATCCGGATATCTGAGTCTGATATCCCTAAAACGGCTTTCCGTACGCCGTTTGGCCATTATGAGTATACCGTCCTGAGCTTCGGACTAACTAATGCTCCGGCAACGTTCCAAGCTGTCATGGACCGTATCTTCAGGCCATACATCGACAAGTTCATCATCTGTTATCTGGATGACATCCTGGTGTTTTCAAAGACCCGCGAGGAGCATCTGCAGCACCTTCGCCAGGTCTTTGAGATTTTGCGGCGTGAGCAGCTGTATGCTAAGCGCACTAAGTGCCACTGGGCACAACCACAGGTGGAGTACCTGGGGCATATAGTGTCTCAGGATGGCGTTCGGATGGACCCCCGGAAGACTTCGGTTGTACGGGATTGGCCTGTGCCCTCCAACCTGCAGGAACTTCGTAAGTTTTTGGGCCTGACCAACTACTTCCGTAAGTTCATAGAGCGCTACTCAGTCATAGCCGCACCTCTGACAAATCTGACACGTAAGGGAGCATTCTCTTCACCTGAGGCCTGGACCCCTGCATGCCAAGAAGCATTCAATGCCCTGAAGCATGCTGTCTCTGATGACATCATCCTGCACTTCCCTGATTACTCATTGCCGTTTCGTGTTGAGGTCATAACTGATGCATCTCTACACGGCACGGGGGCTGTACTGCTGCAACAGGGACGCCCCATTGCATTCACGAGTAAGAAATTCTCGGGAGCAGAAACCCGTTATACTACAGGGGAGCAGGAGTTGTTGGCGGTCTTACATGCCTTGAAGGAATGGCGGTGTTATCTTGAGGGTCGTCCATTCGCCCTTAAGACTGATCACAAACCCCTTACCTTTCTGCAAGGTGTGCCATCCCTTAACCGTCGCCAGACCCGCTGGATGGAGTACTTGGCCCGGTTCAACTTTGACTGGGAGTACCTGAGCGGCTCACTGAACATCGCCGATGCTCTCAGCAGGCACCCTTCGTTGCATGCAGCCATCCTGGCGGTAACCACACGCAGTAAGTCTCAGGTGCCACAGTCTGTTGTGCCCTCTGACTTTGCCAAGCGCTTAAAAACTGCTTATGCATCTGACCTGTCGTTCTCTGATCCTAGTAACACGGGGCACTTGGTAAACGAGCATGGGTTATGGATCCGACAGGAAGGTTCCAACCACCAAATTGTCATTCCTAATGACGACTCCCTGCGCCGTGAGCTGCTGTCACGTTTGCATGATGGCCCTCTGGCTGGGCACCCTGGCTGCACGCGACTTCTGGAGCTTTTGCGTCGCCAATTCTGGTGGCCTCGCATGGCTAAGGACGCTGAGAATTATGTCCTCTCCTGTGACCTGTGCCAGCGCAATAAGGCCCAATCTGGGAAACCTCACGGGCACCTTCAACCTTTACCTATTCCTAACGCCCCCTGGGAGAGTGTTTCCATGGACTTTGTAGTTGCGCTGCCCAAAACTGAGGGAGGATACGACGCCGTGTTGGTCCTTGTCGACCGCTTCACAAAGATGGTCCACCTGGCCCCCACGACATCATCCTGCACAGCTGAGCAAACGGCCCGTCTGTTCTTTGATAACGTGGTACGTTTGCATGGGGTCCCCAAGTCCGTGGTGTCTGATCGCGGTACTCAGTTTGCAAGTAAGTTTTGGGGCGCCCTGGGAACACTGGTAGGAATGCGGGTGAACCTGTCCACCGCCTACCACCCCCAGTCCGATGGGCAGACAGAGCGGGTAAACCGTGTCCTGGGTGATATGCTGCGTAACTTTACTGGCCGTACACCCACTGCATGGGATACATACCTTACCGCTGCTGAGTTTGCCATTAACAATGCCACCAACCGTTCAGTTGGCAACAGTCCGTTCTTCCTGAACTACGGGTACAACCCTGCCTTACCTGTCTGGCGGGAGCTGGATGTTAATGTACCCGCTGCAAAGACCTTTGCCAAGTCCTTTGTGTCCCGACTAACTGATGCTAAGGCTTGCCTGGAAGCTGCACAGCAACGGGCTGCGGACTATTACAACAAGTCCAAGAAGGACGTCATCTTCACCAAGGGTCAATTGGTCATGTTGAGCACTAAGAACTTACGCTCCCTGGCTGATGGTTCCCGTAAGCTGTTACCACGCTTCGTGGGGCCATACCCTGTAGTGCGCATGGTAGGCTCAGTAGCCGTAGAGCTGCAACTGCCATCTGATCTGCGCATTCACCCCACGTTCCATGTCTCCCTCATACGCCCATACCGGGGTACCCTGCCTGAAACTGAAAAAAGCACTCCCCCTGTCACGGAGGCCAGCCCCACTACGTGGCTGTCGGGCAAGCAAACCCTGTATGCTGTGGAACGCATATTAGACCACAGGGCACGCCGTGTTGGCAAGGGTAGACGCAAGCGCATCATGCATGAGTACCTAGTCAAGTGGTCTGGGTATTCCTCTGAGCATAATAGCTGGGAACCTGCACGCAACTTCACCTCTGACATGAAACCCATGCTGGACGAAGCTAAGCAACGGGCACAAGCTAAGCAGGGCTTTCTCTGATCCATTGCCCTATACAACCTGCCTGTGGCTTCTGTCTTATGCATCGGGGACGCTGCATCTAGAGGGGGAACAGTTGTTGTATCCTTAAGCATTTCCATGCATGCTTAAGAGATATTTAGCACTCTGTTAACCGTTGTTAATACCTGTTTAACTAACTAACTTACTAACTGACGGTAACCAATTCGTAACCAGGATTATGGATTAGTTAACCGCCGCCCGCCATTTACTAACCAACCCTTCCAAGTGTCCGTACTTGACAGAAGTCCAGAACCTGTCTGGATTGGGCTATTTACCGACTGAATGGTAAATAGTGGAACGCCTGGTTCCTGGTTCACTGATTTTCCGGTTGTTGGAGTGACCTCTGGCCGTCACGTCTGATTCGAGACTCTACGACATCACCCAAGTACGACTTGGATCTCCGGCTCTGTGATGCTATATAATCGGGCTCTGGCCCAACAACCGGTATCTTTCGATGCCACCATCAATTGGTTTCTAATACAACACTTCACCACATTTATTTGGGCCTTAAATAACCTGTATAAAACCTGAAATGTAGTTGCAACAACCAGCCATAAGTTTCACCTAATCTAGCCTATAAGTTTATGTAAGCCCAGCCATAAGTTTCACTAAATCTAGCCTATAAGTTTATGTAAGCCCAGCCATAAGTCTGGCTATATATTTCCATAATTCAGGCCATAAGTTTGCACTAAGTTTGGTTAAGTCTGGCTATAACATTCAGTAAATCAGGGTATAAGTTTTGCTAAGTTTTTAATAAGTTTCAGCTAAGTTTATGCTTATATAATCCTGTTTAAGTTCAAACTTATGTAAGTTTGGTTTAGCTATCTCAAGCCAGGCTAAGTCTCAGTAAGTTTCATGGCAAATTGGTCAAAACTTATACTTTTAGACTTATGTAAGTAGCCATAAGCTGGAATTACGCAAATATAACTCCACTTAGACAGACTTACAGGGGGGGCACCAATTTGGCTCGTCATCCCCCCCTCTGTCTTTAGCTGGGTTCTTCCTCCTTGGCTGTGTTTGAGTGTGCTCTCCTGTTGGCGTCTCTCATCTGAGGGCTTCTGTGTGTCTTTTTCAGGCTCTTGCTAGTTCAGTTTTGTGTTGGAGGAGAGTGGTCCCCTTCTTTGTGCAGTTAGTCGCCCCCTGTTTTCTTTTGTTCCCTCCTCGTTTTCGTGGTGCTCCTCAGTGCTCTGTTCGTGGCCAGGCTAGAGCCTCTGAGTCTTTCTTTGCTCTAGCTGGTCTTAGTGAGAGGGGGAGCACGTGGCAGGACAGACAGACAAAGCCACGTGCCCCTCCCCTGCGCTGTGGCTCGGTCCGGTCAGGCCCCTTGGTGCTCTCCCTTGTAGGGCGAGTCGCCCACAGTGTAACACCCCAAAAGACTTACAGGCACTTAGAGCAAAATTACCCAGAATTAAACCAGTGCTTTCCTGGCTCACCATAGAGATAAGTCTGGCTAAGTTTCCTTAAGCACAAAACTTATACCGCACTTTGTTTGGTAGGGTGGTTCTACACTGGCTATGATCTTTGATGCTCGCCTGTGCCAAACGGCCTGCAAAGTCTTGGCCAATTCTGGTGCCGATTGTAAAGGTACCGCAGATGGGTTTATATCCCTAACAGCCGTTAAGAAAATGGCCCTTGCTCTCAAATCAACACTTACCAGCTCAGTTTAAGTGGCTAATGGCAACACAGAACTGATTGAGGGCTCAGTTGTTGCCAACCTTCAAATTGACAAGTTCCACGACACAGTCAAACTCCTTGTTCTAAAGCAAGATGTCCCAGGTGTTGATATTATCCTGGCTAATGACTGGTTGGGGAAACGAAGAGCCACAATGTGCTGGACGACCAATACCCTGACAGTGCATAAGAAGCCAAATGTGGCATACACGTTTACGCCATCTCTTTGGGCTTCCCCAGGTATTGACAATAACCTCGATGCGATTACCCTCATGAACTACGTCACTGCAACACTCTATGCAGCGACCACTGTCGAAACGGTATCTGCTAAAGCGGCAGGCAAACATCTTGCTAAAGGAGCACAGAGTTATCTCCTGCTCGTACAAGCAGAAGAGCAAATTCCTGCTCCTAACCCCAGTTCCGGTGGGAACCATCTCCTTGCTGATTCAAAATTATCTGAATTACTGGAGGAATACAAGGATGTATTTGAAGACCTTCAAGGCCTTCCCCCTGACCGGAATATTGGTCACACTATTCCTCTAGTGGATGGTGCCGTACCACCTGCTAAACGAGTCTACAGGCTCACCCAACTGGAGCAACAAGAGGTTAAAAAGCAAGTTACTGAATTGCTCAATAAAGTGTACATTGAAGCCTCCACCTCACCCTATGGGGCTCCAGTCCTCTTTGTCAAAAAGGCAAATGGGCAAGGACTACGCATGGTCTTGGACTACCGTGCACTTAATAAACTGACCATAAAACGGCGGTATCCCATGCCCAATATCACAGACCTTTTCGACCAACTCCAAGGAGCAACCATTTTCAGCTCCCTGGACTTACAACAGGGGTATCATCAAATATTGATCTCTCCCGAGGATGTGGAGAAAACGGCCTTCATAGCCCCAGGCATGGGCCAGTTCCAGTTCAAAGTACTTTGCTTTGGACTCACCAATGCCCCTGCAACGTTCCAAGCAGTGATGAATCGTTTCTTCACTGACTACATTGGCAAATTTGTGCTAGTGTACTTGGACGATATACTGGTCTTTACTAAGACCCCGGCCGAGCATGAACAGCACCTCCGTTTGGCACTGACCTTGCTCAGAAAGCACCAATTCAAGGCAAAATTGTCAAAGTGCCAGTTCAACCGGTTCGAACTGCATTTCCTGGGCCACAAAGTAAGCCAAGAAGGCTTGAAAGTAGACGACCGCAAAGTAACAGTCATTAAAGACTGGCCTGTCCCCACGGATATAAAGAAACTGCGGGCATTCCTTGGCTTAGCCAATTATTTCCGGAGGTTTATTCAGGGTTATTCCTCCCTTGTGGCCCCCCTCACAACCCTTACCAGTGAGAAAGTGCCCTTCCGCTGGACCGAAGCCTGCGAGGCAGCCTTCCAGGGTGTGAAGCATGCCTTGACAAATGCACCAGTTCTTAAACTCCCTGAGCTTGATAAACCTTTCACGATTTGGTCTGATGCATCTATACATGGCACGGGAGCCATCCTTTTGCAGGATGACCACCCTGTTGCCTATATAAGCTCAAAATTTA
This sequence comes from Volvox reticuliferus, assembly GCA_019650235.1. Classification (NCBI taxonomy): domain Eukaryota; kingdom Viridiplantae; phylum Chlorophyta; class Chlorophyceae; order Chlamydomonadales; family Volvocaceae; genus Volvox; species Volvox reticuliferus. Next base: position 449,226 of record BNCP01000058.1, read on the forward strand.
ACAGAGCTGAATATAACTACTCAACAACAGACCAAGAGTGCCTAGGCACTGTTTTAGCCCTGGAAGAGTGGCGTTGCTACCTTGAAGGAGCCAGTGATGTAATGTTGATCACCGATCACCAACCACTGGTATACCTACAGGAACAGAAAAGCGCGGATAAACTATCCCGGCGCCAAGCTCGTTGGATGGAACAGTTATCACGTTTCACATTTAAATGGGAGTATCGCCCTGGTCGGGTGAACGTAGCTGACCCCATCAGTCGGGTCCACGATGTGGTGCTCAACCTGCTTTCTGCCACGCTGATTGACAGCGACTTAGGACACCGAATCATCCGCGGGTATGACGGTGATCCCAATCTCACGAAAACTAAGGTAGTAAAACTGCGGCTCAAAAAGAAGGGTAACATCTGGTACCATGGGTCCCAGATTTACATCCCTAACCAAGCTGACTTACGAGGGGTCATCATGAGAGAGTATCATGATACCCCATGTGCTGGCCACCGTGGCATTGATCGCACAAACTTATTGGTGGCCTGGACTAGACACTGACGTGAAGGCCTATGTCAAGTCTTGTCCTCAATGTCAGCATAACAAACCAACCAACACCAAGCCGGGTGGTTTGCTGCAGGCGCTCCCCATACCTTCTTCCGTGTGGGAGAGCATATCAATTGATTTGATAACCCAGCTACCAACAACTCGCAATGGGTATGATGCGATCGTAGTGTTTGTGGACCGGCTGAGCAAAATGACGCACTTTGCTCCCACACGCACGGCCGCAGGAGCGGAAGAGTTGGCTCGCCTTTTTGTAGCCACTGTATTCCGGCAGCACGGCCTTCCAAAGAATATTATCTCTGACTGGGACCCATGCTTTACAAGCAATTTCTGGAAGGAAATATTTCGCCTATTAGGCACCAACCTCCATATGAGCACAGCCTTCCATCCCCAAACAGATGGACAAACAGAGCGGATGAATTGCTTACTGGAAGAGACACTGAGGCACTATATCTCCCCTAATCAGGATGATTGGGATGATCACTTACCGTTAATTGAGTTTGCTATCAATAACTCAAAACAACGCTCGACGGGTATGACACCATTTTCCCTTAATGGTGTCCAGCAACCACATGTGCCGGTTGACCTGCATGTACCCTCTAAAGTGCCGGCTGCTGATGAGTACTCCACCATCATGCGCAAGCGATTGCAACTCGCTAAAACTTGTCTCCAGGCTGCGCAATCTAGACAAAAACAGGATGCTGACTCGTCTCAGCGCCCCGTGCGTTATTAGGTTGGGCAAAAAGTGCTGTTAAGTACAAAGAATATAAATATCAAAAAACCTGGAACAAAGAAGCTGATGCCAAAGTTCATCGGCCCATATACAGTTGTCGCTAACATTGGCGAAGCAGCGGTAAAACTGGAATTACCAGCTGAATCTCGCCTACACCCGGTCTTTCACGTGTCATGTAGTAGTCGTACACACTCTAGCACAATATAAATGTGCAGATACACGCCATCAACATCTCGAGAGGCCTTTGCGGCTCTCAACTACTACATGTCACTCCTGAAACCATCCAAGGAGGACGCTCAGCGACAACCACCCTCACCACTTATCATTGAGGGTGAGCCATTCTACATAGTTGAGGCCATTGTAGATCACCGGGATGTCTCGATCCAACAGGGCAGAGGTAAAACTCGTCGAGAGTACCTTATCAAGTGGGAAGCAAGGGTATGATTCCACCCACAATACATATGAAACCGAGGCAGCCCTGAAAGACTCAGATCCTCTGGTGGAAGCCATCGTGGAATATGAGTGAAGACTCAAAGCCAAAGCAAGGCTGAAACCTACTGAAAAAGAAACATCATCCAAGAGGAGGCGGTGACGCTCCCGGGACGGTTCGCTTCAGAGGGGGGGAATGTAGGAAACTACATTTACCTTAGTAAAATCGGCCTAGATAAACGGGTAGGCAACCATGCGCTAAGCATGATGCCTAACCAAAAACTAACCAAACCGTAAAAGCAGACTGTAGTACAACCCGGTAGGTGAACCAATAAAGTCACCCTGGTGGAGTGCTTTGGCCAGATACTGAAGTATTATAATACGAGGTATTCAGAGTTCAAGACTCTGCTGCCACCTGACCTCATTCGATGTACCAAGTTTACATTCTGACATACTTACGTGCTCCTGCAAACCCATATAAGAAAACGCTTCCGAATAACAAACTTAGCATCGTTAGAACGACGACTTCTACAATGCATCCACGCGTCCCTGTGTGTTCCCGCATCCCCGCATCCTTGTGTGGTTCCCGCATCCCCACATCCTCCGAGCTGCGTCCCCACATCCCTGTGTGTTCCCGCATCCCCACATCCTTGCATAGTTCCCGCATCCCTACATCCTCCGAGCGTCCCTGTGTGTCCCGCATCCCCACATCCTGCCTCCGAGCTGCCATGCATGTGCCACGTTGCACATGCAGGGAAGGTCCACTCCGATCCGGATGTTGTGGTGAATATTGCCAGTATTACTATCTGTTTTACTTGGCCGAATTCATTCCACGATCGATGTCAGCTGGCGGGAATGGCATCTATGCATCGACCATCTATCCATATATAAGCTAGTTGGCAAGCTTTCACAAAGTGGTCCGTGATCAAAAACAACAATATAATATAATAATATAATAATGCAAGCCATAACAGCAAATATAAATACAAAGATATTTCAAAAGATTACAAAATAGGAGCTACGGCGACAAAAAAAACTCGAAAAAGGCAAGATTCAAACTGGTGACCTCACCCAAGTAAACAGGCTGTCATACCACAGCCTTTTTCCCAAGCTCTCCTAACGCCCACTGACAGACGGACGGACGGACGGAGGACAGACGAGGCGCAGTCCCGTCAGTCCCGAGGGTGCTGTAGCTCTCATTTGGGTGCCTTCGGGGTGTTGGTTGGCGTTCGGTGCCTGTCATTCTCTGCGCAAAAGTCGGGTGCGGGTGCGTTTGGGTGCAAATTCGTTAGTATACTTTATATTATCGGCGTCGGGGCTAGTGCAGGATTTGAACCTGCCGTCCTGCAGATGTGCCAAGGACGCAACCGAGGGAGGCCTGTCGTGCTGAGGCAGCACGCCCGGTTTTACGCTGGGGGAAGGCGTGAGGGAGGTGATGCTGGTTGGCCGTTAGGTGCCAGTGCCGGGTGCATGGCGCACCTCCAGCTGTTGCGCCCACTGGAACTCGTTCCGGTAGCGGCGGCACGTGTCAGCTGCTGTGGCGTCCAGCAAACGCAGTTTGGTGGCCAGGTCGTCGGTCAGCTAGGTGGCGCGGTGAAAGGCCGTGATGACGCTGCGGCGTTCGGTGGGGGTGGTGTAGAGTGGGCGTAGGAGGTGAATGTCATCGAGGGACTTGAAGCGGGTGAGGAGGACGAAGAGCGTGGCACGCTTGATCCCTTTCGGCGGCACACTGAGGTCGACGACCCAGCACTCACGGAATGTCCTGTTGTATCACAGTTCACCTCACACCCATGCACCAGACCATATGACCCGGTAAGGCGCCTGGCAACCCGCAATTAAGTGCATTGTCATGATGGCATCACACTCTATATTTATGCACCAATAGATCAGTCTTATGCATGCGTTCTGGCAATGTGACCAGTAATGCGAGAATCAACATTGTGCGAGTGACACGAGCACATGAGGGTTTAGCATTCTATTGGCATAATATAATAAGCATTAATATCCCTGTTATTATTGCGCAAATGGTTTGACTGCGCCATGCACAAGTGTGAGAATGCGGCCTGGAGCGCGCGACGCAGCGTGGAAGCTTTAGTCATGCGACCAGAGCAAGTCCGCGTACACGCACTAGAATAATTATCTAAGAGCGTGCATTAACATATACTGATTTATCATGCAATATCCATCACACGTGCGCGTGCGGAACACGACTGAGTGAGTGATATCTGCATCGACTCACATGGCGGTTAGGCCACATAACTAACAATGCCAATTGCCGCAAATGCACTGCTTTAATACTGTGAAGGCTAATGTACAATGGAATATTGGCCGCGACACATTTACGACTGATCACACATGAGGATCAAGGATCTGTGTGAGATGTACCGCAAGCCAACGTCGCAAGTATAAGACATGGGATGGGCTATGGCCTTGGTCGATGCTCGACTTAGCTCCGTTGCGCGCCTAGACCAGCTGATTCTCGTCCGCGGGTTGCAGGATCGGATTCCTGCCAACCGAAGGGCTTGACTCGTAGTCCTTTGCTCCAGACACGGCTCGGAAAGGGGCTTGGCTAGCGAGCACGTTACAGTAGTCGGCACTAAAGAAAATAAGGCAAAATAATATAGAGTAGGTCTTTTACGCTCAAGAAGTACTACGCTTCTAGAGCCAAGTGACAAAGTTCACTTGCTCTAGCATCACTAATATACCTGTTCGACTGCTATTGCCGTACATCTTCGTCGTGACAGTCGAAAGGTCCAGAATACCTCTTACGGACTCCAAAAATAGCAGTGAATAAAACACACGGAAATAGTTATCAAGATATAATCAGATTGAATTATGGCAAACTTATGAGCGTCATCGCTCTACCCGCCAAATAGCTATGCCGTACAACCAGCTCGCTATATAAGACGCGCTTTGGTCCAGTCTAGCCACTGAATATCCTAGGCTCAACCACACGAATGGGCCAGGCATCCGGTCTAACTAGCCTTTATGGGTTCGTTATGCTATCTATCCTTATGATACCCTTGCGCAACGCATGCTGCGATCCCTGGTGCCACCTGCCATGTGCGATCACCTAATCCGTCGTGACAGCTGTCACGCCCGATTACCGCCCCGCAAACACACTAGATGCGAAACACTTACTCCCCCCCCCAGCTCTGGGTGCTGTATCAGCTCCCGTGAGCTGGCCAAAGAAAGGGATCCTAGGCAAGTTCAAGTAGCCCACTCTCGTCTAGAAGTAGTGCATGCTTCCATAGGTCGTTGCTGAAAACCATGACCCACATGCGTTCCCCCATCTTCATGATAGCCAACCTGCCCTGCTTGTGCAAACTGAGCAGCCACCGCATCCTAGCATAGTCAGCGGCTGTCAGGTAGCGGTAGGCTACACACGCAAGGGCCACCACTCCAGCAAACTGCACGATGACTGGGAACACTAAGTCCAACACCTCAGCATCAACATCTACCGCAATGACCTTCATGTCCAAACCGTCCTTTCGCGCACGCTCCAAGGCTCTCGGTTCTAGCGCCTTCAGGTCCGGTTTTCCTACCAGAAACTTGAACACACATGCTGCTCCTCTGAGTTGCTGTAACACATCATCTCTCCACTTGAATGGTAGAAACATTGCACCTGCATTCTCCAGCGCCAGCACCCCCAAAAGCACATCAATCTCCTGCACAGTCACGGGGCACGGACGGATCCGACCTAGTGAAAGTGCCGTGCTGAGTGCGGAAAGCTTGTAGGCCTCATGCTCTCCGGGCATGCCCTGCACCACCGCCATCTCCACGTGCTGTGGACTGTCCAGCTCCCAGCTCGATGATGCTTGAGACGTGCTTGTCCTGGCTGATTTCTCCACACGTTGCTTGGGAGCCAGACGATTCCTCAGCTCTGTAACCCCCAGTACCTCCACAAAACCGTCATCGTAGGTAACTTGAAAACGATGCGCACGTCCTTGTCGCCCCACGTACGATGCCACCCCGAGGTGGGTCGTACTGCGACGTCCACGTCCCCGTGACTCCCTCATGATCGCGGCCCCCTGAAGCTCCAGCAAGTGCTTGGGCGGCTGCAACGGCTTCCCAGACGAGGGGTCGGGGCCCAACGCCTGCAAATCACTCACTTTGATCCCCTTCATCTCACACCGGGGACAAACCCACGCGCCCTCCGGGATATGACTCAGCGGGGGTCGTAGACAGTAGGTATGCCACCCAGCCCCGCAACTGTCACACAGCAGCATCCATTCTTCTCCGTCAGGAAAGCTGCAAACCTCACAAGGCAGGTTGGGCGAGGGCCGAGCAAGCCTAGGGTCCACCTGATGGTCGCTGATAGGCAGGTGGCACGGCGCACAATGGGTGACATGCGCCGTGATAGTATTCCCACAACGACCCTCCAGGACTAGCACGCCCGTAGGACGAACCTCAGTGACGCGCAGAATCTCCGGCCGTGTCTGTGGATCCAGCGTGGTTCTCGCCGTCGTGTTCCTGTAGTACACATAATCGCCAATATCAAATCGGCGCAAGCGCGGTAGCACGGCACCCCCCCTCATCCGTGCGTAGCGTAGGGTGTCTCGATGCTGGGCTATCAATAGGTTGCTGCCCGCCACCGCCATGTGTCGCCGTAGCACCGCCGCACGTTGCATGACTGAGCGGGCTGCCGTGTCTTGGTCATCCAAATTCACCTCCTCCATGAACCGCTCCTTGATAGCTGGTGGTATCGTGGGCTCCACGGCGTGCATGATGTGATAGGGCGCAAGGCGAGAGGATGACTGAACCGAGCAGTTGTAGCCCAGCATGATATAGGCCAGCTGCTTGTCCAGCAGATATAGGCCAGCCGCAATGCGCCGGAGCGCATTTTTGCATGTCTGCACCGCACGCTCCGTTAGCCCATTAGCCTGGGGATGACTGGCTGACGTCTGTCGGTGATCAATGAACGAATCTACCAACATCTGCGCGAACTCCCCTTTCCACTCGCTGCCCTGGTCCGAGCACACCTCCGCGCAAGCTCCGTATCTCCCCAGCACGTGTTGCTGAAAGGCGAAGGCCGTGTGCTCTGCTTGCTTGTCCGGTAGCGGGATCATGACCACGTACTTGGAGAAGTGCTCGATGCAGATCATGGTGTAGACATTGCCCCTAGCCGTGCGATCGAACGGCCCACATAGATCCACGCCCCAGCGGTAGAAGAGTCCCGAGATAGGCAGGGGGTTAAGCTCAGGTGTCCTACTATTGAAACTGGCGTTGACGCGGTCACAGGCCGAGCAATGCCTCACGACGGCTGCCACATCCTCCGACATCCCACGCCACCAGTAGCTTGTCAGGATTAGTCCTGTGGTTCGACGCACCCCAAAGTGACCAGTGTCCTCGTGAGTCCGCTTGATGATGTCAGTACGCTCGGCCGGCCGAGGTACGACACGTGCCTTGGCGTCCCCCTCGATGCGGTACAAGGTGTCCCCTTGGAAGCGGTACAACCGTGCCCTCCGCGCACAGCGCTTCTGCTCCGGAGTGGATAAGCCCTGTGGCATGACTCCGTGACGCAGCAGGTGCAGGGTCTGCTCGTCGTCCCAGATGTCCCGGCCCTTAGCGTCCTCCACCTGCGCTGCTGGCGTCTGAGCTGAGGCCATGGCGATTAGTGCGCCACCGTGCCTACTAAGAGCAGAATCGGCGAAGGGCCGAGCCAGGCCGTTGCTGCAGACTTGAGTCGAGGCTGCGTAGGATTTCATGGGCACCACTCCCTTAACTTGCCCGGCCATGACACGATGAATCGCCAGCAGGCTGGACAAGTAGGTGACGTCAGTGGCGTGAGCCAGCAAGCTCCGCCGCTCATCCAGGGACAAGCTAGCGACCGCTGTGCTGTCTTCCTCCAATCCCAGGGCACGCTCACACTCCACAGCTGACGGGGCTTCGTATTTTCCCGTGCGGCTGTTGAACAAGGGCGTGCAGATGCCCTGCTTCTCCGAAACACCCGTGCAACCTACCGCGCCTGGATAGAAGGCCACAGCTGGCATACCGCCATGGTCACAGGGGTAGTACGGGGCTCTCATTTGCTTCCCCATGATGGGCACTGCGTGATACGGCGTCAGGATCTCCACCAGCCGTCGGCCTGTAGGCCGCGCCGCGTTCTCCACTATGCCGCTGACATGTTCCGGGGCACTTAAGTTGCTCCAGCTCTGGTACATCCGATGCGCATAAGATCCGAATCTGGCTGCGTCAGCCAGTACGGACCCCCCCAGCATTAGACTAACTTCCGCCACCACCTGCTCCTCCTCGTCTGATTCGGCTGTATGGATGGGTGCGAAGCGGCCAAGGATACATGCAGGGCCAGGATCTGTGACGAGCTCCTGCAGCAACTCCACTGTTCGCAGCACTGACGGCACCGCCTGCACTGACTCCGTGCTCCAGAATGCCACCGTCATCCAAGCATTGCCGTTCTGGGCTCCCGCTGCCCTTAGCTGCTCCCTTGTTACCTCCCTTACGTCCGCTGGCAAACTGGAGAAGGCGTCACTCCAGGCCTCCGGGGGTAGCAGCTCCGGATATGCAGCTGTCAACGCGGCCAGCCTGGCTGCTGCAACCTTACGGGCCTGAGGGTTGGTGTCTGAGTACAAGTACCGGTTCACTCGGATTCCGTTGCGAAGGCAGGACTCCAGGCCGGTGCAGACACCACCCAGGGGTTCGTACAAGGTGATACCTCGCTGTATGGCGTGCTGAAAGAAGGGTGATCCCACGTTGTGCAGCCTGGTGTCGCCCTCACAGTGATCACATAGCCCCCCCAGCCGTTTGGCGGTTGTGAACCATTCATGAGCAGTACCGTGCAGCTGCCTCCTCTCGCGCGTCTTGACAGGGTTCGTTGGCTCAGGTGGTGGCATCCGTTCCTCAAGACGCCACCCGTTCCAGCCCAAGATGGCCTCCGCCGGTGATGGGCAGAAGTCCTCGCTGAACGGCGCCACCAACGTTGTGAAGTGCACAGATGCGCTCGCCAGCTGATTGTCCGCCCATGCTGCTCGGACTGTAGCCAACACCTCCCTGGGTGCCGGGCCCAGCTCAGCTGCCTGCTCCGAATCCTCGTCCAGTCTGGCGCCGGTGTTGTCCGCACAGCTTGCACGGGGATGGCGGGAAAGTGTGTCCGCGTTTTGATGACGTATGCCTGGACGGTGCTCGATGATGAAGTTGTATTCCTGCAGCACCAGGGCAAACCGCGCATACTGACCCGTCAGACCCTCAGCGCTCATAAGGTAGGTGAGCGGCTGATGATCAGTGACAAGCTTGAATGGCGGCCCACCGATGAGATGATGCCTGAACATTTTCACTGCCCAGACCGCTGCCAGCATCTCCCCTTTGTAGCTGCTGTACTGTGCCTCGTGCTTGTTGAGTGACCGACTGATGCAGGCGCACATGTACTCATTCCCATCGTCATCCAGCTGGCCCAGCACGGCGCCAATGCCCCTGTTGGAGAAGTCCGTGTGCAGGATTAATGGCCGGCTGTAGTCAATGCGACGAAGGACCATACCCTCTCGGAGGAAGGCGGCCTTGATCGCATCGTGAGCCTCCTGCTGCGCCGGTCCCCAGCTCCAGGGCACATCCTTCTTGAGTAGCTTGTTTAGCTCCACCACCATCTGGCTCATGTTGGGTACATAACAGCGGTAGTAATTGACGAAGCCAAGCTGCGTGCGTAGCTCGGAGACATTCTTGGGCGGTTGGAGTGCCATGATGGCGGCGACCTTGGCTTGATGCGGACTGATGCCGAACGGGCTGAGGTTGTGGCCCAGGTACTCGATAACGTCCGCACCAAAGATAGATTTGTCCGGGTGGGCTCGGAGGCCACACGCAGACAAGGCGTCCAGCACGCGCTCCACGTCACGTACATGCTGCTCCGGGGTTTCCGACCAGATCAGCACGTCATCAATGAAGGCCACACTGACATCATCAAGCCCTGCCTTTGCCAGCTCGTAGTCCATGACCCGTTGGAACTTGGCGCTGGCATTCTTCAGCCCATAAGGCATCCTTGTATACATCATCAGCTTGTTTCCGACCCAGTAAGCCGTCTTGGGCTGGTCCTCCGGCTTGATTGGGATCTGCAGAAAACCCTGCCGTAGGTCCAGTTTGGAGAAAATGACGGCCTTGCCCACCCGCTGGAAGATCTCCTCTGGACGGTGCAGACCGTACCTGTCTGACAAGGTGTGCTGGTTGACCGGCCTGTAGTCTTGAGCCATGCGGTAATCCGTCCACATGCCCGTCTGCGGATCCTTTTTGGCTGCCAGCACCGGGTTCACCGCACATATGGTTGGGCCGACGTACTCCTTGACAATGCCGGGCTTGATCAGTTCCGCTGTCTTGGCAACGATGACCTCCTTTTCCTTGGGGCTGTAACGTCGCGGGGGCTGCACCACTGGCTTATCTGTGTCGAGGTCCAGGGAGAAGGGGCCTTGATCACCAGAGTAGCCCGGGAGTTCCTCCATGCTATATGCAAAGGCGGAATGCTTGCGTGCTCGCACGGCCTCCTTCAGTGCTGCATTGGTCGTGGTATCCAGGGTGATGCTGTTGCCCCAGATCCAGCCACCCTCCGCATCCTTCTGATACCTCTCATAGGCGGTTGCCGCCGAATTTCCCTCCGGTGTGAATGACGCCACGCTTGCCAGGGCTGATGACGGGTCGCTGTCCCAGCGCACTTGTCTTCCAGCATCCGCCACTGCTTGTCCTTGTGGGGCTGCACGGTTCGGGGCCGCACAATCCCACCCGGTTTGACGCAGCATGTAGCCTCCGGTGGCTGCTGCATGTGTGGCTAACTCAACACCATGGCTCCCGGTGACATGGCCCTGCATAGCTCCTGCCCCCACCGTGAGAGAGATGAGGATAAGGGCCAGCAGGCTCGCAGAGACGGAGGTCCACCATGTACGGCGCTTGACCCGCAGGTACTTCTCTTCACGTATCCGCCTGGTTGGCCGTTTCCTCTTGCCGCGGCGACGTGGGCTTGACTGCGGGCTCAGCTGCAACTCCACCTTGGGTGCCGCTGCTTCAGCCAGATTGCTCACGGCGTTGACTGCTAAGCCACCCAGTGCACTAGCCACACTGAGCGCTTGCCTAGGCCACCCCCAGTCTCGTTTCTCCGTGCCTGAGTGGTCCGGTTTTGCTGTGGAAGTGGTCGTCGCCGAGCTGCATCCCCCCCCCAGCTTCCCAAACGATTCGGGGTCGTTGGGGAAGCTGGAGGTAGCGCAGGCCACCCGTTTGTGTGCGACCACGGCCTCTTTGGTAGTCCGCTTGACCGCCGTCATGGGGATGGAGACAATGTACTTCGGGTATTCGAGTAGGTTGGGGTACAAATGCAGCTGGGCAACGGGGGTACTGGGTGATAGCGTCCGCAACTGGGTGCATTTGGTCATTGCCCACTAGTATATCGTACATGGCCGCATCTTCAACCACCAGCATCTGCGTGAGGCCCAGCCGTACCTCGTGTGCCGTGCCTGGCAGTATCGTGACCTTGACCCCTTGGGCCTCCACCTCCCCGATGACCTCAGCGTCTTGGTCCGCAGAAGTGTTTAGGCTCGTGGACGTCCTCCGGATTGGTAAGCCCAGCAAGGCTGCTGCACGCCTCGTGATTAAGTTCACGTCGGCACAGTGATCCCTTAGGTAGCGCAGCTGTGGGGCTGCCGTTTCTCCTATCTGGATGGCACCTTCCGGATAATAAAACATCAGCTGTTTACGGTCGAAGTAGCTCGCGGCTTGCTGATCTCGCTTCAGCAGCATGCTAGCTACGCTTGAGGGTATGTCCTCGATACCTCGCACACGTCCCTCCACAGCCCCAGCAACGCAATACGGCACCCCCGAGGGCGTCGTTCGTGTTTGGATGGCCGTGCTAGCTGCCGCATGTTGAGCCTGGAACGTCGTTGTCTCCTGATTCCCCTGCTGCGCTTGCGGAGTGGCGTGCTGCACAGCTGGGGGCACATCTCTGGCAGCCGAAGCTGCCGAGATCACCCGCACAGCCGTTTCTTGCTTGACGCCTTCCTCTTCCTCCTGAAGCACGTTGATTACACGGCGCATGGTGCTCGGCCCTGCCGTGATGTCAAGGCGCAGGTGCAGGGCATCATCCGTCTGGCTGCGTGGCTGCGGACGTGCACGGGGTGCCGGCCTGGGGAGTGGATAAGCGTCGGGCTTGATCTCCACCGGTTCAAAAGACAAGGGTGGCGCCTGATGGGTCAGCGTCGCACAAGCCTCCCCCTGCGGCTCATCATCCATGGCTCTTGTGCGCTCCATCACCTCCTGGCTCCAGTGCACCCGCGGCTTCCCTTTGGCTTCCACTGCCTGCGTCATGGATACGTTGGCATTGCGGCGGTGAGGCACGTATACTTCCTCTTCATCGTCGTCGCTGTGCACCGCCGCCGCCACCGCAGCTGCACGCTGGGGTCTTGCCTGTTGCTGCTGCTGTCTCTGCGGCTGCGCCTGCAGCTTCTCCTTGTTCTGCAGGAACAGGCGACGTAGCGGTATTGACCTTGGTTCCCAGCCTGGCTCCGCTTGATCTGGGTGAAGGACGTGGCAATGGCGCTCATCGTGACCATTACGCCCGCAGTAGTCACACACTTGGCCCTCCTGCCGCCTTGGCCCCGCCTGATGTGCTGGCTTGGGCTGCGCCGGTGCAGCTCCATGCTGGGTCGCGAGTGCAGCCTGGACCGCCCTGGCAATCTTCTCGTCCAGCGACTCCTCTTTCTTGGACCGATGTTGCACGGATGTAGATGCTGCCGATTTGCTCCTGTTTAGCACCCTGCAGTCCTTGGTGTCGTGCGTGGAGTTTTGGCCATGATGGGAGCAGTAGTGCTTGCCTTCTTGGGCCTTCGGCGTGCTCCTCCTGGTGCTGTCCCGCTGAGCCGACGCTGACCTTTCCTGCGCCCGCGCGGAAGCGGGTGCAGGCTTGTAGTCTTCATCTTCGGTCCTGATCTGCACCAAGTTTTGCCAATACTGCTCCGCATAGTCAGCAATCTCCCCCAGGCGCTCGTACCACAGCTTGTTGTCCACCGATCCGTATTTGCCTAGGACATGGTCTCGGACGCGCGGCTCAAGGCGCATGATGTAGCGCCGCGCTATTGTTGATAGGGGGTAGTGCTCCGTGATGAAGGGCACCAGCTCCCGTACTTGCCTAAGGTAGGATTTCGGCGATGTTGTGCCCTGCCGAAGTGGAATGTACTGCGCAATTTTGCTGCTGATCATCTCCGGTTCGAAGTGCTTTTCCAGCTTGTGGACATAAAAGTCCATGAGGGCTTCACCATCGAACTTGGCTGAGGGATCTTTAGCCGCCAGCCACGCCTCAGCGTCACGCTCCAGGGTTGGGAGCTGCTCCTTATGCCACGCTGCAAAGCTAGAGCCTGGCACCGGCATATTCCGCAAGATGCTGAGAGCATGAGTGATGGGAAAGCAGCCCTTGGCATACTCCTTGCGCTGCTGGAGGTTGGCCAAGGCCTTGTACGCCGCTTGTTGAAAAAAGGGGAATTCATCATAGGTGAATTTGGGCATGTTGTGGGGGCCCGTGCTTTGCATGATCTCCTCCTCACTACCGTCGTCCAACTGCGAAGCTTCACTACTACTCACTGACTCAGCGTCGTCTGCGTCGCCCAAGTTATCAATCGGGGAGTCCGGGTCCTCCGATGACAGGTGCAAGGGCGACGGTCCCTCTCCAGGTGACGCGCTGGTGCTGTCTTCAACTGCTTGACTCTCGCTTGTGGAGGGAGAAGCCTGCCGCGGACCTACGTACAGCTCGGGGGCCGACGGGGACCGCTGCACTGGCTTAGGGAAGGTCCTGCGCCTAGGGTGTGGTGTGACAACTGGCACGTACTCGTCCTCCTCCTCGTACTCGGGGTTACGCTGCCACTCCAACGTTGCCCGCCGCACTTCACCTGCCTTGGCTTCCCCAGACGAAGGAGCTCCCGATGCCGAGCTAGTAGACGCCCTTACAGCGCGCGGGGGATTGCGCCGGGGCTGTGATGTGTCCGCCAGGGGTGCAGATGCCGCCTAGCACTCTGTGGACACACTAGACGTGGGCAACGGCGCTGAGGTACCAATGGTGCTATCAGTACCTATGCGTACCTGCCCTTGCTCCTGCTCCCTTGCCCGTGCCTCTGGCTGCACCTGTGGAGATGCGCGCTGGGTTTGCTGAGCACTAGGTCCCGGAGCTACCTGCTGTACACCCACGGGTTCGTCCGGATGCAAGGGGGGGTAGTTCCTGATATCCCCGTCCCCGCACTGCACCTGGGTGTAGCGCAAGGATCCACCAAAGGTGCTGCGCAGGTAATTCAGTAGCCTGCACTCCTCTGTGGTGTGTCTCGCGTTCCTGCCGTGAAAATAGCACCCTGGGGCACAATGGTAACGCTCCGCCGGGTACAGGTCCTCAGCGTAGGATAGAAGTTGCCGGTCCTGGCTCAGCTGCCTTATCAGGAAGCAGCTAGAGCTGTGATGTCCCGCCTCCGGCCCGTGCAAGACGCAGCCCTTTATCAGCTCCCTCAGTGGTGCAGTGCCTGTGCCTGACGCTGGCCCGCCTACTGGGGATCGTGGTTCCCCAGGGCTCCCCGCTTCCTGCCTACCTCGGTGATGGGCAGGCCGACGAGTAGCGTGCTCCTCCCGACGCTCAGCACTTCGTGACCGGGATCGCGAGTGCAGGCGTGGATGGTGCCGCTGTCGGCTTGGACGCGGGGGTGGTGAGCGGTTCCGGGTACCTGGATCCTGGGCACCACCACGGCGCCCAGGCTCAGTGCTGATGCGTCTCGCACGTGAGGGAGACCTGTGGGGGTCTCGCTGGTGAGGGTCGTGCTGCCCCGGGGCAGGATTTCCCTCTCTGTGCGGCGAGTGACGGCCCTCCTCCCAAGGTCGGCGTGGGGGTAGGCGGTCCTGACGATGTTGATGCGGGCTCCGTGACCTGTCGTCACGTGAGTGCCGCGCGAGGCCCCTGTCGATGCGCCTGCTTGACACTAATGCACAGGAGGCAACGGAATGCAACCTGAGCGAAGCACAGTCACAGGTCTACAGGGCTCGCAATAGTTGCCGGCGTCGCCACTAGTAGCGACGTGCCGCTGATGTGAGTGGTGGCGTTGTCCCTTGGATGCACAACGTCCACGATTTTGGCTGCTCGCAAGTCAGACAAGCGTGCCTAGGCGACCCTCGGATGGGCCGCTAAAGCTAAGCGCTCGCTGCACTAGGCGTTGGACACCGACAGTGATGACAAGCAGAGCAGCAACCGCTGCGCTAGGCTAGGTTCCAGAGACCCAGAGCTCTAGCGTCAACGTATATGTTTCTCCCCGACTGACTTACTGCTACGCGGCAGTGTCGTCACTTGGCTATGGGATGGGCTATGGCCTTGGTCGATGCTCGACTTAGCTCCGTTGCGCGCCTAGACCAGCTGATTCTCGTCCGCGGGTTGCAGGATCGGATTCCTGCCAACCGAAGGGCTTGACTCGTAGTCCTTTGCTCCAGACACGGCTCGGAAAGGGGCTTGGCTAGCGAGCACGTTACAGTAGTCGGCACTAAAGAAAATAAGGCAAAATAATATAGAGTAGGTCTTTTACGCTCAAGAAGTACTACGCTTCTAGAGCCAAGTGACAAAGTTCACTTGCTCTAGCATCACTAATATACCTGTTCGACTGCTATTGCCGTACATCTTCGTCGTGACAGTCGAAAGGTCCAGAATACCTCTTACGGACTCCAAAAATAGCAGTGAATAAAACACACGGAAATAGTTATCAAGATATAATCAGATTGAATTATGGCAAACTTATGAGCGTCATCGCTCTACCCGCCAAATAGCTATGCCGTACAACCAGCTCGCTATATAAGACGCGCTTTGGTCCAGTCTAGCCACTGAATATCCTAGGCTCAACCACACGAATGGGCCAGGCATCCGGTCTAACTAGCCTTTATGGGTTCGTTATGCTATCTATCCTTATGATACCCTTGCGCAACGCATGCTGCGATCCCTGGTGCCACCTGCCATGTGCGATCACCTAATCCGTCGTGACAACATGCGATGACGGCCTTGTTTGTATCGAATACAACTTGCTTTCGATCCCCTTTGATCGGACTATCCTGAACATTGAGCCTGGATGCGCTCTATCTGGCCTGAGCTAAGCCTGAGTATTGCTAGGAGCGGCTAGATGATGAAGGACCATCTTCGACTCTGATAGCCTACATTGGTATTCTGCAATCTGGATCGTACGTTGTAACCCTGGCCTCTGAAGACTTCCGCTGTCCCTGACTCTCATCACGGTACGCTTGGCTTGCTGTGCTTGTGCCCTAGCACTTAACGCCAACGCGTGCAGAAACATGCTTGAAAGGCAGGAGTACAACACGTCCGGCCTTGTACCCCGTGGTCCGTGACAGCGAACCAGTCGCCGAGGCCGAAGTTGATGCGCTTGATGGCCTTGGGTGCGGTGCCGATGTTGGTGGCGGGCATCAGGACGGTCGCAGGCTCCTTGCTGGCACGGGGTCGGAGCGCAAAAGTGGCGCCGTGGCTGGCAAGGTCGTGTGAGCCCTGCAGGATCGTGTTGAGGCTGTGACCGTGCATCAGGCATACGAGTACGGCGGCGGGGAGGTACTGTAGCCGCCGGTATGGTCCGGTGCCGTCATCCGCTGGTTCCCGCTCGTCTGTTAGGAGGCCACACGCTTCGACCTCGTTGTTATGGAACGCGCCAGCTTCAGCGCAGGTCGTGTCCAGCAGAATGTAGGGGGCGCCTTCGTAGTACCACGTGTCCGCCGTGGTGTGATCGAATTCGGCGTCTGACGCGCATGGCAACGGCCTGCTCTACGCGGGTGAGCGGGGCCAGTGGGGCAGTGCCACGGGGCTGGTGTGGCACATGGTCCACGTTCCAGACCACCAAGCGCTTGCCCAGGTGCTGCGCTTGCAGCATCATCAGATGCATGTTTAGTGCGTGCCTCGGTTCGTTCCGTTGGAGAACAACACGGGGCTTGAGGGGTGTGAAGTCTGCCAAGCTGGGGATGGTGCGCGCATTCAGCTTGTCGACGAGCTCCCCAATGCGCTCGTGGGTGACCGGGCCACCTGCAAACATGGTGGAGGCTTCGGTGAGGTAGATGCCGCCTGGAGTGCTGTCTTATCGCTGCTGACGTGTGAGTAGGAAGACGTCCTGGGCAAGGTTGCGGTAGAGGATGAAGCCGTTGTGCACGTGGTCGCGGGGGACTGGGGGACTGGGTGTCGGTGCTTGGTGGACGGTCCTGCATTGTCGTCAGTCGAGGAGTCAGACGTGGCTGTCTGCTCGTCTTCTGACGTGGACTCTCCCTGATGTATGCGTTGTGCGTTTGGCATGGAGGGTGTGAAGGCAGGTTCGCACTCCAGCTGTGCTGCGAAGTGGTATGCTGGATGTCCGCCGGGCTGGGGATGCTGGCAGGGATCACCGACGCCAGCTGCTGCACGGCCTGCCAGTACGTGTGCTGCAGCGGCTGTGGCGGGCACGTGCAACATCGGGGTGAGATGCTTGTTGCAGGTATTGTAGATGGCGCCCAAATGCTGGATGCTACTCATGCCGATTTCGTCGATGATGATTGCACCAGAGCCCACGTTGCGGTGTACCTGTACAGCATGGGTTTGGGGTCAGTGTGTAGGGAACGAATTGCTGGCGAATTGCTGGCCGAGCATTTGACGGCGACCGACCGCCCAACTTCTGCTCGTCATTCTGCATATTTGCGATGAACGCTAAGCTTCTATTCGCTGAAATACACTAAAATTCCGATGGCAATGGCACCACCAGAACTCGGGTAGCAACCTTGCACATGTAGCAAAATGCGATATACAAAATTATCGTAGGGAACTGTTATCCTTCCATAGGCAGTGTGGCGATATACAATATAATATATATTCATATGTATATACATGCGTCCTTGTGTGTGGTCTGTCCATGTATTCGTCCAAGGTCCGTCCCTCGCTGTTACCGTCCCTGCCTATCTCTATCCTTCCGTGTGCACACACACACACACACACACACACACATATATATATATATATATATACATCTTGTCCTCCTGTGGCGCCCCTGATAGGTATATTTTGCATATACCTATCCATACATTCCGTTCTTCCCATAGGAGCTACGGCGATATACATATATGTGCGCGCGTCCGGGTGCGTGCGTTCGGGTGCTGTCTCTATCCATCCTTCCCTATCCCTTCTTCCCTATCCCTCCTTCCCTATCTTTCCTTCCCTATCCTTTTGGGTGCACGCGTTTAGGCGTGGCACGCAGGTGTACATGTCCCTATCCCTCCCCGCTGCTCCCCGTCCCCCCCTCCCTGTCCTTTCCTATCCCTTCCATTGCGTACAATTGCGTTCAACAATTGCGTTTAACAATTGCGTTCAATTGACTTCAACAAGAATTGTGTTCAATTGCCTTCAACAAGAATTGTGTTCAATTGCATTCGATTGCATAAAAAACACAAAGTACATTATTGCAGTCGGGATCGAATCAGCGCCTTCAGTTTTCCCGGCGCTGTCTTAAGCATGCACAGTATTCCTTCTGCACCGATCATTCCAAAACGGCCAACCAGGCAGGCACGCAGGCACGCACGCACGCACGCACGGACATTTTTCTCGGGATAGTCCTCCGCTCATAACATATGAGCTACGGCGACGGACGGACATTTTTGTCGGTGTAGGCCTCCGCTCCTCCCATAGGAGCTACGGCGACGGTTGACACGACTTTCCTAACTAACGCCAACGGACTGACTGACTGACTGACTTTTTTGATGGTGTAGTCCTCCGCTCCTCCCATAGGAGCTACGGCGATGGACACACTTACGCAGATGCTTGTCGGTGTAGTCCTCCGCTCCTTTCATAGGAGCTACGGTGACAAGTTTCCAGACGCGCACGCACGCACACACGGACGCACGCAGATGCTTGTCGGTCTAGGCCTCCGCTCCTTCCATAGGAGCTACGGTGATGGACACTGCCGTAGCGTGATAGAAGGAGAATTGGGGCCCCAGGATCGAAGTACGTAAGCAATGGCCTAGCAAGCTTTTCGCTTGCTCCGGCGACCTTACGATCCCAAAAATCTTCACACTTGTAATTCTTACAAAGGTCTACAAATACAATATTTATTTTACCTGTTGTTTGATCTATATATGAAGTCAACAGAGCAAAATCAAGTTTTGGGATACAAATAAGCCGCGTTGTGTCTCATTGCGCGTATGCCTGTCTTGGCGCATGCTGTTGCGACTGCTGGATGCCACTACTTCCATGGCTTCCTTGCTTACGGGGTGGGTGGCCTACTTCATAACCAACCCCAGTTGTGCCTCCCCTGGTTGTCACTGTGGCTTCGGTCATAGGGCTGATTCCCTTGCGGACTTAAACCTCCTTGCATACCTCCTTGCATACCTCCGTTAGATCATAGAGGCGCGTGACTCCACTAATGACGTCCGGGCTTGGGCTCAACGCCAGGCTGGAACAGTGGTTGTAGTAGGTGTTTCAAACTTCTACTTGGTACTGTGCGACTTTTGAGCCTGCCTCCATTGCAGCTCAGCGGATTTCACAAAGATGCACTGCCTCGGTGACTTCAGTTATTATGGCTTCCACTACCAGCTGGTGTTCGGCTCCAGGTGCAGAAGAACTGTGTAACGGGGGACTTCGCACCCCAGCATCACGCGCTATTGCACCAGTGTTACATTGGTGCGAACTGCTAGGATCTGACCTAAGATCCCCGGGTCGAACCCGGACTAGCGCACACTGGTTGAACAATTCGCGACAGGATGCGCATGAATCCCGTCAGCCTTAAGGTGGATGCCCGGGTTGGCGCTGCGTCAGGGTTACGACCCGCCGCAATTAGCAACTAGCTGCGGTAGTGCCGGGAAAACAAAAGAACCCCATCCGACGGGTGCAAGGCGCAAGCTGCCCTACGGGGTGCCAGGGGCGCCCGAGGACATTCGCTGCAAGGCGGGGAGGATTGTAACGGGGGACTTCGCACCCCAGCATCACGCGCTATTGCACCAGTGTTACAAACTGATTCTGCAATTGCCTTGGCGTTGCTGCACTTCAGACCAATCCTAATCATGAAGTTAAAGTCCTCCTCTAGCATATCTGGCTGACCTGCTTTTGCGATATCTTGTCATAACAAAATAGTGAAAACTTTACCCAGTAGGTGCCATAACGTTACTGCCCCCCCAGCACCCTGTGTGATATGCTTGACACTGGTGGTGATACCGGCGTTGGTTATGCCTTGAGAATCTCAAAGGTGCTTCTGATCTCCCTATACAAACCGATTTTCCAGATTGTGGTAGAAAGATCACTACCCAAATACACTTGCCCACATGGCACAAAACCAACCTGCCTTCATCTTGACATGCATGTAACCATTTCATCCTGGCGTCGTCACCCATGGTAACGTACTACACAGGGTCGTGTACCACCATGATAACTCCGATTTGCCCCATAACACTAGGAAGGAATATATCTGGCAGCTCACTCCATGCCCCAAACATCACGGCCTCTGCACACAGCGGTCCTCCCTCGGACAATGCCCTGCTGGGACCCACTGATTTCGAGACGCAATTAACAGGCATCTGTCACACACTGCACCCAGCCTCGAGCAAAACCCTCCTCAATTCCTCATTCCACTTGAAAGGCAAAAGCACTCTACGCATCTTCACCAGCATGAGAACATCCAGCGAGCTTTCCAGTTCTGCTGTGCTTGGCTGGTACTGGACTAGGTCCGGGCGGACTAATGCCACATGCAGCGCCACCACCTTGGTGCAGCTATGCCAACCCGGCATACCCTGCCCCCGAGCCATTTCCACTCCTCATACTTCCTCCAACACCCACTCGGGTAATGCTCCCTGCTGTACTGCTGTGCTCCTTGCAGTGTCGTGACATACGGCGTGTCAGACATAATGCGTGCATGAGCACAGTTAAGTTTACCTTTGTTGGTTAATGGGTCTCTACTTTGGCAAAGTAGTGACTCATGAACGGTTTCGTAAATTGGTAGGATTAATTGCGCGCGCATGGTGTCTTTGGACGTACAACAGGCGTGTGCGCGTTTCGTTTGTTCCGAGGCCACGTCCATTGACGTAAGGCCCATCTAGAAGTTTTGCCGTGAATAAAAGCGATGAGAGCAACTGAAGAAGTCGTCAGTTGGCTCTCAAAGCTATTCTTTGTGAGCGGAAAAGACCTACAAAATACGAGTTAAGATTGTAAACCCCAAACAAGCCAAGCCACCAAGTATGCTGCCCCAACCCGAAGAAGTCGTCAATCATCGATCGACATCAGTGTGCCCTGGGCAACGCACCAAGGCCTTATCCACCACCCGTTCGGTGGATAAGAGGACATCCTTCACTTCTTGAGGAGTCCAACACCTTCACGCTGAGGAGAGTCGAGTGGCGAAGCGTTATCCCCAGCCAACTGATGACTGCACGCTGCGACCAGCAGTAAGTGCGTTCGTTAAGTGATAATTGAAGACTAATTGTCGTGCACGTGAAGTTCCCTTATCGGAAACTCAGCTCGAGCCTTGGACGGGCTTTGAGCGCTTCGCGTACATACATGTAGCTGAGCTTCCGCAGCTCGCTACACCTTGTTACACATACGTAGTCGAGCTTCCATAGCTCACTACTCTAGCCTCTTCTGCTACTGGACGTAGTCATCCATCGACCGACTTTGGTTTTCACATCAGAAGTTTATCATCCCGTAGCGGAACTAGCTGTCACGATCAGGCGCATTTTTAACCGCGATTACCGCCTTCCGGACCATTAGTGTCCGAAGCGCAGGAATCCCGGCGCCGATCGGACCACACGCATCACGAGGAACGCTCTCGCAGCCCACCACATTGTTGCGAATCGAGGAGACGGGACCAACGCTCACCGTCACCCCCACGACAACCCAGGTCGCACAGTTCTCCCGGCGCGCATCATACAAGACCGCACCACACCTCTTCAGGCGCAGGACCGTCTATGCCCAGAAGGCACCGTGAAACGATATACAGCTGCGTCTTGCACGGGTGGAACGCGGATCACACCTCGTCGGACTGCTGGCTTATTAATCATCTACAAGGAGACCAGCAGCTCGTCTCTATCCGACAGAGCGAGTTCCCGGTAGCGCACTATCGGTGTCAACCAGGCTGCTACCTTCACGGTCCTAACACCAATCACCCCACTGTCGGTTGTAGATTCCTGGCCAGACGGGTGTAGCCAGTGCAGGCAGGCGACTCAGTGGGACGAGGCCCTTTCTCTGCAAGCGCAACGCCTTGCAGGGTCAATTGTTGATCAAGCGGACAGGGAGCGAGAGGCCGCTGAGCAGCGACCTCCTTCTAGTCCCAAGAAGACCCCTTCGGCTCAAGAGACCGGAGGGGTAGCGGAAGCCACTTCTGCCCCGCCTCGCGCTTCGCCTCTATCGGCCCCCGCGGTCGAAGAGACCGTAGAACGCGAGCGAGTGCAATCACCGCGGCCTCACACCGAGCCGCGCCCCACTCCGGAGCGAGCACCGGCAACTGGTCCAGGCGCTCGCCATTCACCGGGAGCAGAAGCACCCAAGGCACATCTCCTGCCATCCCTCAGTACATCCGATTCAGAGTCGGAGGGTGTGGTGCCGGAGAACTTGGAGGAAGTAATCGATTTAATCCTCCATCCGCCGCAGGTGGTGCCCTACTCATCCACGCTTCCGAAGCTGCGGGTGATTGAGACCTGCGATCAAGCTACGCAGGTTGACCTCCGTTACCAGGTGGTCACCCCGGTGAGGAGCGACCCAGCCCCCACCGAGCCAAACGTCACAGTCTTCCAGGATCCCGAACACCCGGGAAGCCTGTGGTGCCGGTTCGCGGGAAGGTATTACCCGTACGAGCCCTCACACCCCTCACGACCCCATAAGCCATTGGGGACACACCGAGGGCACCAGGCCCTACTACGTTATTCCTGTGAACATTTTCCCGCCGACCAGACAGGTCTTGTTGGCGGAGGTGCTACACGACGGGACCGAGCAGCCCTTGGAGCGGGTCACTGACTCCGTGCCGCGGCTGCAACGCCTCGAGGACATCTTCGTGGCCAGAGAGCCGCAGCGTGGTCATCCTGACACACCATACCTTGCCTGGCAGAATCGGTGGAACCTGTACCAGCGCTGCGTGGAACTGCGTCCCCGGTACCCAACTTTCTAAGCATTAGCACTCCTGGCGGATCAGGCGCACCCTCGACGAAACCCAAGCCAGGCAGCCAGGCCTGGTGCTAGTGAGGTGTCGAGGGCTACGACACGTGGTGCAGCACCTGAATCCGTGCAGTGGCAGCGCAACCCGGAGTTCGACGACGGGCACTCAGTTCCCGTCATCACTCCGCAGCCAAGGAAGGACAGGGCACCGCTACTTCAAGCGGTGGTGGAGCCCTCAATGGTACCCCACACAGCCCCGGACGAACAGGCGAGTCAGGAGCTGAGTTACGAGGAGCCCTCGAGCGACCAGCAAGAGTATTCGGAAGAGGAATGGTCCGCATCGGCGGAGCCAGAACCTTCGACTGATAGCCAAGAAGCAGCAGGGTCAACACTTCTGGAGGAGCATTCTGACGGCGAGTTCGACCTGTACGAGATGGAGACTGCGGCCTTGTCTATGGGCCAGTTCTCGCATGATCAGTTCCCCGCCTTCCAGGCAGCAGCGACGAGAGCAATGACGAACCTTCGCTCTCGGTTCTGCCATCAGCGGGGTCAGGTACCAGTGGCGGACGTCGTGGACATGCTCAACGGCTTCCCCACACCGGAGACTCCATTCTACGACTGGCACCAGTCGATATTCGAAAAGATCCTCCCGGTGGCCACCACGTGGCTGCGGGAGAAGAAAGGAGATCAAAGCTTGGAGCTGGACGGAGAATCACTGCTGGTCTATTACCTCGAGGCGCTCGACAAGCACTTCGAGCCCCAGCGGCGCAGCGCCAAGCTCCTGCAATACATGCGGTTGAAGCAGGGCGCCCTGTCCCCCATTGTCTACCTTCAACAGCTCAAGATGCTGGTTCCGTACGTCAAGATCAAGTACGGAGAGCCAGCGATTGCACAGAAGTACATCGAGGGGCTCAACCCCGACGTGGGTGAACACATTAAGGCCAAATATTGCTACACCGAGCATAGCGACCTGTACGGCATGCTCGACAAGGTGGTGGAGGATGCACAGCGCCTATGGATCAATTTCCAGAGCCAGGCTGCCATCAGGGATGAGCCTAGGCCAGCACCCAAGGTCGTCAAGGCAGCCCCGACTCCGCTGCCGCGCGCAGAGGGCAAGCGCACCACAACGGCAAACAGCTCAAGGTACTTTTGCAGTCACCATGGCGCGAACACCACGCACGACACCAGGGACTGCCGTACTTAGAACAGCAGGAGGAGTGCAGCAAGTACTTCCACCGCCCCATCTAACGACACCATGCAGGCCATGATGGCACGCATGGAGGAGCAGATGCGGCACATGCGTGCTGCCATGGCAACGGAGAAAGGAGAGAGGCCTGCCCAACCGAACCGCCCGCAGAGAGGCCCCCAGGGTGGCGCTGCGGCGGGACGGAACAAAGAAGGCGGCGCATGCGACTACTGCGGCCGCTTCGGGCATCACGAGTCCCAGTGCTATATTCAGCACCCGGACAAGGCCCCACCAACTTCAAGGCACCGTCGAAGGCTCTACAGGCAACCTTCGACCAGAACCTGGAAAAGCTCAACAGGCAGCAGCAGCCGCGAGCGCAGAGGATGGCAGCGGTAGTGGCCCAGCAGCCAGCTGCGGAGGAGGAGGAGGAGGAGGAGGAAGTCTACCTCCCAAATCGTCGCAACACGAACGTGAGCTCGGCAGCAGCGGGACGGCAACCTGCAGAATCACAGGTATGCTGTGCGTCCCTCACGCACCAGCCAGCTCCTGTCTCGTTTCAACCTGTGGCAATTGAAAAGGAAGCTTACCCCCCGCCCAAGCTGGGGATCCGGCAATGGCCGTCCATGCCTACGTGAATGCAGCAAACAGACGAGGTGACCGTCCAGTTAACCACCAGCTGGAGCATGCTGGACAAGATCGTACAACTGCATGTACAACGGGAGGCCGAAGCTCCCCCGCCATCAGATGCCCTCGCACCCAAGAACGCCACAGCCTCAAGTGCTCTGGAGATGGGCGACCACGCCTCTCCAGCACAAAATCCCTCGGCCCCCAGGGCGGCCAGGACACCTGCAGGTTTGCCTTACTGTGTCGCCGGCGAACAACACGCGGGCGCAAGAAGCATCCAGGAGATCCCACAGCAGGACGTCCAGCACCTGCTGGATATAAACACAGCTGCCGCTGCCTATTATAAACAGCAGCAGCTGATGTTTTACTATCCGCAGGGCACCCTGAACATTCCAGGGTACGATGTCACCAAACTCAGATTCCTGCGCGATCATTGCACAGACGTGAATATAATCACCCAGAGGGCGGCCAGGCAACTGGGGCTTCCTGTTACTCAGTCCAAAACGATCCTCAGTACATCTTCGAGTCCGGAAGCCAGCACGCACGGCGAGGTGGATGTACGGGGACTTTGTGTCACATTGCTGCCAGGAACACCCCATGCAACGACCCTCAACATGACCCAGACCTTGGTGGTTGAGGATACTCCGCTTTTTGATTTCCTATTAGGAAACGAACAGATGCACCCGGTGGCAGATTCCATCACGCAATACCCGACCGCACAGCTCCACTTTCTGCCGAACCTGCTGGAGCACCCCAGATACGTCGTCAGCATACCCATGGCCTCCATCAAAAGGCCAGGGCATGCGACGGCAGCGGCACTACGGCGGATGGCCTTTGCAACCTCCAGCTTCCCACGGCCTCTGGGAGCTGGGGGGGGGATGCACATCACCACCCGTACCTGATACAAGCTCTATACGGCCCCAGGGAGCCGATACAAGCACACCACCAATGAGCGCCGCCAAGCGCGGCGCTAGCGTAGCTCGCATCATCACCTCAGTCCTTGGAGCTGCACAAACGGCGGTCAGCAGCGGCCTATGGGCCCTTGACACCCTAGCCGCCGCGGCAACCCCACGGCCCGAGATCACACATGAGGTGGACCACCCCCCCCAAGTGAAGGGGGAAACGGAAGAGACCCCAATCAGCGCCAAGGATGCGCACATACATTGAGCCTCCCAAGCGGACGTGGAGGACAACAATTTCGGCAGCCCTTCTGGCGCTACTGCTCCTCTCCCTCACGGTGGGTGCAGGCGCCGTGAAAGGGTCCATCAGTGACCAATCAATCCTGCACATGACCACGCACGCCATGACTACGGGCGGCATATTGGTCAGGGACGGTTGGGACCCGGGATCCAGAATGCACGAGGACATAAGTCGCGGCCCGGGCACCTCCGCCAGCCCACCATCAGCATTCACCAGCATAGCCACGTTCACGCTCGATGGCAACCAAGCGGCCGTGGCATATGAACGCTACCAAAAGGACGCCGATGGAGGCTGGATCTGGGGCAATGGACAAACATTGACAACAACCACCAATGCAGCACTACAGGCCGCAGTACGCGCACGCAAGCACACGGCGTTCGCTTACAGCATGGAGGAGCTGCCGGGGTACCACGGCGATCAGGGCCCTTTTTCTCTGGACCTGGACACCGACAAACCTATCGTACAGCCTCCGCGGCGGTACAGCCCCAGGGAGAAGGAGATCATCCAGCAAAAGACGGCGGAACTCGTACAACCGGGCATCGTCAAGGAGTACACGGGACCCACGATCTGTGCAGTTAACCCGGTACTAGCTGCTAAGAAGGACCCTGAAACTGGTCAATGGACGGATTCCCGTATGGCACAGGACTACCGTCCAGTTAATCAGCACACGCTTTCGGACAGATACAGCCTCCACTGCCCTGAGGAGATCTTTCAGCGCGTGGGCAAGGCCGTAATCTTCTCCAAGCTCGACCTGAGGCAAGGCTTCCTCCAGATCCCCATCCGGTCGGAGGATCAACCCAAGACGGCGTACTGGGTGGGTATCAAACTCATGATGTACACCCGAATGCCATACGGCCTCAAGAACGCAAGCGCCAAATTCCAGCGCATAATGGACTACGAGCTAACCAAGGCAAGACTGGACGACGTCAGCATCGCCTTCATTGACGACGTACTGATCTGGTCAGAGTCGCCCGAGCAGCACGTCAAAGATGTGGAGCGCGTGCTGGACGCCCTTGCAAAGGTGTGGGCTCCGTGCCCACCCGGACAAGTCCATCTTTGGAGCGGACGTCATCGAATATCTGGGGCACAACCTAAGCGCCTCAGGAATAAGCCCGCACCAAGCCAAGGTAGCGGCAATCATGGCCTTACAACCCCCACGCAACGTGTCAGAACTCAGGACGCAGCTCGGATTTATCAACTATTACCGCTGCTACGTCCCAAACATGAGCCAGCTCGCAGTGGACCTCAATAAGCTGCTAAAAAAGGACGAGCCGTGGCGATGGGGGCCAGCGCAGCAGCACGCCTTTGAATCAATCAAGGCTGCATTCACCAAGGAGGGAATCGTGCTGCGGCGAATTGACTACAACCGCCCACTGGTGCTGCACACGGATTTCTCCAACAAGGGAATAGGTGCGGTGCTGGGGCAGGTGGACGATGAAGGCAATGAGTATATGTGCGCGTGCATCAGCCGCTCGCTCAACAAGCACGAAGCTAACTACAGCAGCTACAAGGGCGAGATGCTGGCAGCCGTATGGGCGGTCAAGATGTTCAGGCATCACCTCATCGGCGGACCGGCATTCAGGCTGGTCACGGATCATCAGCCCCTCATGTACCTCATGAGTACGGAGGGCTTGACAGGCCAGTACGCGCGGTTTGCTCTGGCGCTACAGGAGTACCATTTCGTTATTGAGCACAGGCCAGGCCTGCGCCACCAAAACGCGGATACACTCTCACGTCACCCCAGGCTGGAGTCTGAAGATGTGACGGGGGCAAGACTCGATGAAGATTCACCCGCAACGCCTGGGATGTCCAGTTCTGCCTTCGCATCGGTGCGTGCCTCCCGGATGGCAAACCAGATTACTTGCGAGGCCCTGTACTCGGCATCCCCGGTAGCGCGGTTCAGTGATGACTTCTGTCCGTCTCCGGAGGAGGCTACAGCAGGATGGAACGGGTGGCGCTTCGAGGCTCTGAGACCACCACCCGATGTGGAACATGAGCAGCACGTCACGCAGCGACGGCAGTTGCTGGCCCGAGCCTTGGAGTGGTTCACAACCGCACGACGGACCAGGTTGCTGCCGATCCAGGATGAGGTCAACACCGCGTTATGGGAAGTGGGCGTGCCATTCTTCCAGCTAGCCATGCAGCAAGGCATCACGCTGTATGAGCCTTTGGGAGGAGCGTGCACGATGCTCGAGGCCTGTCTGCAGAACAGCATCAGGATTAATCGCTACCTCTACTCGGACAAGGATACCAGTATGAGGCGGCTAGCCAGGGAGCGCCTGCGCGTACTCAGCAACGCTTACCCTACGTTACTACCATTGGAGGCCTGGGAGGATGCCTTTGTTGCTCTACCCCAGGATGTCGAGCAAGTCACCGAAGCAGACCTTAAAAACGCCGGAGCTGAGAGTGGCGTGGTCTGGCTTACGGCAGCCACGTGGGATGGTGATTCGGTGGCAGTGGTTCCGTCTGTCCTACACATTATGAAGTGCGTGGAGCAGCTCATACCACAGCCTAAGCCTGCCTGCATATTGGGGCGCCCAGCTGCGCCTCCAGGCAGCGAGCCGCCAGGAGAGGAGGCGGTTGAAGCACAAGTAAGATCTCACTTCAGTGGAGCTACGTTGGCGGACGTGGCGGCTTTGGCTCATACACGCACCAGTTGTTCCAGCTCTGGTCAAACCTGACATCACCTGAGCAGCTGGGTGCCGTAAGCAAGGCGGCTGCACGACCACCGGGACGCCAAGTGCAGGATGTTCTCGCAGAGGAGCACACCGCACCCACACCTTCACGACAAATGAGGAGCCCCTTCTACCCATGTGATCACAAGGACAACCCAGTCAGGGCCCTGTACCCTGGCTCGATTGGATGTGTCGGCACTTCTGGCTCTTTGGCGCGGAGCACGCCCGTGTTACGGGGCAGTACGACGCACTCTACCCTGAGGAGTGTGAAAGGATCCTGGGATTGGAGGCAGACAGCACGCGGCTGGACAATGTGGCGCTTGATCAGCGCAGGCAGCTATTCGCGCACATTCACGACGTCACATACCTTGCCAGCATACTAGCAGTGCTGCAAGTGATGGCGGGACAAGTTAAGTGTCTGGAGCAGGCTGGCAAACCACTTCAGCACGCAGCCTTTGCCTCACATGGCGTGGCAGTAGCCCTGGCAACGCACGCAGGACGCGACCTTGAGGACCGGCCCTACCTCGCCGCTCTGGTCACGTCAAAAGCTGAAGAAGGAAGCAGCCAGGACATATGGGAGGACGACGATACCCTTCACTTGCTCGTACATGGGGTGCCGCCTCCGGGAGCGAGCCCCTCTGTACAAAGGAGATGTGTGTGAAGGGCCAAGTCCTATCGCATGCAGGGAGGCGTGCTCTACCGCTTGGATCAAGGTGGCAAGGGACGAGTAGTACCCAAGCCCATGGAGCGTGTGGAGGTGGTCAAGAGGACACACGAAGACACAGGGCACTTCGGGGTCAGGCGTACCCTTGGCCTGCTGCTCGCCGGCTATTGGTGGCGCGGCATGGCCGAGGACGTAGCGACGGTCGTGCGGCATTGTGCGGCATGTGACAGGGTCAACGCGACCTTCTCCACGCAAGCACCCTCGCTCAATTCCCTGCCGGTATGTGCCCTGTTCTACCGTTGGGGCGTGGACCTATGCGGACCCTTCTGCCGGACGGCAAGGGGGCACACGTATATCATGGTCTGCGTCGAGCATTTTTCCAAGTACGTGGTCTTAATTCCACTGCCCGACAAGCATGCGGAGCAGATGGCCTTTGCCTTTCAGCAGCATGTCCTCGGGCGGTATGGCGCATGCGCGGAGGTTTGCACGGACCAAGGGAGCGAGTGGAAAGGAGAGTTTGCCCAACTACTGGTCGATGCACTAATCGATCACAGGCAGACTTCAGCGAACCACCCTCAGGCAAACGGCCTAACCGAAAGGGCCGTCCAAACGTGCAAGAATGCGTTGCGCAGGATCGCGGAAGCCGGAGGAGGCAACGCCGAGTGGGACAAGCACCTGGCGTACGTGATGCTGGGATATAACTGCTCCACGCAGTCATCCTCTCGCGTAGCGCCTTACCACATCTTGTATGCGGTGGAGCCCACCATCCCACCGGCAATAAGGGAGAGGTTTTCACATGAGGTGGACTTAGATGATCCTGAGGCGGCTGCGCGAGCCATCATGCAGCGCGCCGCCATTCTGCGAAGGCACATGGCCATCGCAGGAGCCAATCTTCTGATCGCGCAGCACCGTGATTCACTGAGGTATGCGCGGCTGAGGGGAGGTGCGATGCTACCCCGGATGCGCCGTTTCGAGATGGGAGATTACGTATATTACCACAATACTACTGGCCGAACTGCCTTGGAGCCCAGTTTGCCTTGTGAGGTGTGCAAATTCCCTGATGGTGAGGAGTGGATGTTGCTTTGTGATAGTTGTGGTGCTGGGTGGCACACTTATTGCCTCAAGCCACCGCTGACCGAAGTGCCCAAGGGTGCCTGGTACTGCCCACGGTGCACGGCCCAACGGGCGCCGGGTGAGCAAGCCCAGGCTGTCGACGCCGGGCCCAAGATGGCAGCGGCGGTACCCCAGCATCTGAAGGACCTAGTGGGCGCTGCCGTTATGCGTGAGCCGCGCGGACGTGGCAGGCGGGATGGACGCAAGTTAGGCGTGTCATCTTACCTAGGAAGGCAAGGGCGCGCACACAGGTTCCAAATAATGTATGAGGACGGAGAGATCGAGGAAGTTGGCCTGCCAGAGCTGCGTGCACGCCTGGCCTTCACCACGCCAGACAAGAAAAACGCAAGGAGCAAGGCAGTACGGCAAGGAGCCTTAACCGAGTGGGTGTTGGGAGAGGTGCGAGGAGTCGAGACAGCTCTGGGGCACGGCATGCCAGGCTGGCATAGCCGAACCAAGGTGGTGGCGCTGCACACGGCACTGACATGCCCGGATCTGGTCCAGTACCAGCCGAGCACGCAGGAGCTGAGGGACCTATTAAGCGTCCTCATGCTGGAGAAAATGCGCAGAGTGCTTTTACCTTTCGAATGGAGCAATGAGCTAAGGGCGATTCTGCTTGAAGCAGGGTGCAGTGTGCGACGGCTACCTAGCACGGGAATCCGTGAATCGGTGGGGCCTGGTGCCCTGGCTAGCAGCGGAATGCCGTGCGCAGAAGCAGTTGTTTTTGGGTTATCATGTGAACTGTCAGATTTGGTTCTACCCAGCGTGGTGGACCAGGCCGGCATAGTCACAGCAGCACGGGTCCCAATAGAATACATCACCATGGGTGATGAGGCCCAGCTCAGAATGAGGGCAGGATGGTTTTGTGCCATAGTGGTAGAAGTCTTTGGGTGGTAATCTTTGCCACAGTGTTCTGGAGAGACGCTTTGTTTAGAGAAGCCGGAGACACCGTTGAGGTACTCAAGGTGTAGGTTAGTCCTGTCCAAACCACCAGCGCCAGACATACTAGGCACGGCGCTGGGGGGGGGAGTGACGGCACGGCACTTAGTATGTTTAGTTTACAGTACTATGTCGTGACAGCTGTCGTGACATACAGCATGTCAGACATAATGCGTGCATGAGCACAGTTAAGTTTACCTTTGTTGGTTAATGGGTCTCTACTTTGGCAAAGTAGTGACTCATGAACGGTTTCGTAAATTGGTAGGATTAATTGCGCGCGCATGGTGTCTTTGGACGTACAACAGGCGTGTGCGTGTTTCGTTTGTTCTGAGGCCACGTCCATTGACGTAAGGCCCATCTAGAAGTTTTGCCGCGAATAAAAGCAATGAGAGCAACTGAAGAAGTCGTCAGTTGGCTCTCAAAGCTATTCTTTGTGAGCGGAAAAGACCTACAAAATACGAGTTAAGATTGTAAACCCCAAACAAGCCAAGCCACCAAGTATGCTGCCCCAACCCGAAGAAGTCGTCAATCATCGATCGACATCAGTGTGCCCTGGGCAACGCACCAAGGCCTTATCCACCACCCGTTCGGTGGATAAGAGGACATCCTTCACTTCTTGAGGAGTCCAACACCTTCGCGCTGAGGAGAGTCGAGTGGCGAAGCGTTATCCCCAGAGTGATGGCACGGCACTTAGTATGTTTAGTTTACAGTACTATGTCGTGACAGCAGTCCTCTTGTCTGGTAGCGTGGATGCCAGGCGGCTGCGCAGCTCCAGTACCCCAACTACTTCAATTTCTCCACCTTCATAGAGTATCTGAAACCTGTGAGAGCGCCCTTATCGTCCAAGGTAGGATGACACGCCCAGTTTGTGCCCATCATGCTTGTTGCGCCCATGTGGTTCACGCATGACTGCTGCGCCCTCCAGTTCCTCCAGATGCTTGGGCACCGTAGTCACCGCTTTGTTATCAGCCTTTGCAATATCCACCTGTTCTCCTGTAACTCCCCTGGCTAAGCATCGGGGGCAGCTCCATCTGCCTTCTGGCACCTCAGGTAGTAGGGGCCTTAGACAATATGTATGCCATCCAGTTCCGCAGCTATCGCATTAGAGCATCCACTCCTCGCCGTTAGGGAACTTGCAAACCTCACATGGTAGGCTGGCTGAAGGCCTAGCCAACCTTCGGTCCTCAATATGGTCGTCAATGGGCAAGTGGCATGGAGTGCAGTGCATGACGTGCACTGTGATACGACTCCCACACCGACCTTCTAGCTGCAGCACACCCGTGGGGCGTACCTCCACCACTCGCAGTATCTCCGGCCGCACCTCAGGATCCCAAAGCAATGCGACCGGTGGTGTTGCGGTGGTACACATAGTCTCCCAACGCCGCATTTGGGGAAGCATCACACCTCCCCTCAGCCATGCATACCTCAAGGAGTCCCAGTGCTGTGCGATCAGAAGATTGGCTCCTGCAATCACCATATGCCATCGCAGGGCAGCAGCGCGCTGTATGATGGCTCACGCTGCAGCTTCAGGGTCGTCAAGATCCACCTCATGTGTGAATCTCTCACTTCTTGCCGGTGGAATGGTGGGCTACACCGCGTGTAGAATATGGTACGGCTCCACACTAGAGGATGACTGCGCAGAGCAGTTATATCCCAGCATGACGTGCGCCAGGTGCTTGTCCCAGTTGGCATTCCCGCCTCCTGCTTCCGTTATCCTGTGCAGTGCACGTCTACATGGCGCTTTCCGTCAGACCGCTCACCTGAGGATGATTCGGTGATGTCTGTTTGTGATCGATCAGGGTGTCCACCAGCAACTCTGTGAAATCGCCTTTCCACACGCTCCCCTGGTATGTGCACACTTCTGTGCAAGCACCATAGCGCCCAAGAATGTGCTGCTGGAAGGCAAACGCTGTTTGCTCCGCATGCTTGTCCAGCAGGGGGATAAGGACCACGTACTTGGAGAAGTGTTCCACACACACCATGATGGAGGTGTATCCTCATGCCGTCTTGCTAAAAGGCCCGCATAGGTCCGCACCCCAGCGGTAGAATAGGCCGCAAACCGGTAGGGGGTTGAGTGCTGGCACTTGCGCGGAGAAGGTGGCATTGACCCAATCGCATGCCGCGCAGTGCCTCACGACTGTCGCCACATTCTCGGCCATGCCACGCCACCAATAGCTAGTGAGCAACAGGCCCAAGGTGCGCCTGACCCCAAAGTGCCCAGTGTCCTCATGCATCCTGTTGATCACATCCATGCACTCTGTGGGCTTGGGCACTACTCATCCTTAACCACTGGGCTTTAGTCGGTAGAGCATATCCCCTTGGATGCGGTAGGATTTGGCCCACCGCAGACAACTCTTCTGCTCCAGGGTATCCACTCCCGGGGTTGGCACCCCGTGCTTGAGCAGGTGAAGGGTGCTTTGGTCCTCCCATATGTCCTGGCTGCCTCCATCTTCCCCGGTTGACATGGCCAGCACAGTTACGGGTGAAGTATCCTCGGGCTCCCGTCCTGCGTGACTAGCCAGAGCAGTGGCCACGCCTTGCAAAGCTAAGGTTGCATTTTGGGGTAGCGAGGCGACATGCTCCAAGCACTTGACCTGTCCCCCCATCACTTGCGGTATTGCCACTATGCTGGAAAGGTACGTGACGTCGTTGATGTGCACGAATAGTTGGCGATATTGGTCAGCCGCCATGCTCACTAGCTGCGTGCTGCCCGCCTCCAATCCCAAGACTCGCGCGCATTCCTCAGAGTAGAGAGCATCGTACTGCCCCGTAACACTGTTGTACACCGGTTTACTTCACGCTAGGGTGCCGGTGCATCCCACTAAACCGGGGTACAGCGGCCTGACAGGTTTACCGTCGTGGTCGCACGGGTAGAATGGGCCATGGTGGTGGTCTACCACGCTGGAATGGGCGCCACATGTTCTTCCGCTAGCACGTTCTGGAGTTTGCGTCCTGGTGGTCGGACCACCGCCTTGGTAACGGCGCTAAGTTGCTCTGGTGACGCCATGTTTGACCAGAGTTGGAGTGTGTGTACGAGCCAAACAATAGTGTATCCGCTCGCGTGGACCCGCCGAACCGAGATAGAGCTTAGTTGTGCTTCAGTCACCTCCTCTTCTGGTGAATCACTGCCGGGTGGTGTAGCCGGACGTCCGAGCATGCAGGCCGCCTTAGGTTGAGGGATGAGCCGCTTGGTGTGCTCCATAATGCGCAAGACAGCTGGGACAGCCGCTAATGAGTCGCCATCCTACATCGCCGCCATTCGCCAAACCACGCCCGCCTCGGCCCCGGCCATCTTCAGGTCTGCCTACATGACTTGTTCCACGTCCTGAGGTAGCACCATAAACGCGCCTTCCCACGCCTCCAAGGGAAGCAGCGTGGGATAGGCATTGCTTAGTGCACGCAGGCGCTCCCTGGCCAGTTGCCTCATGCTCGCATCCCTATCTGAGTAAAGGTAGCGATTAATCCTGATGCCATTGCGTAGGCAAGCCTCCAGCATCGTACACGCTCCTCCCAAGGGCTCGTACAGCATGATCCCCTGTTGTAGAGCTAGTTGGAAAAACAGTGTACCCACCTCCCACAGGGCAATGTTAAAATCGTCTTGGATGAGTAACGACTTTGCCCGTCGTGCAGCAGTGAACAACTCCATGGCACGAGCTAACAGCTCTCGCCATTGTGTGACGTGCTGCTCATCCTCCACATCCGGAGGTGGTCTCACAGCCTCGAAACGCCATCCATTCCATCCAGCGGTTGCCTCCGCTGGGGACGGACAGGAGTCATCAGAGAACCACGCCACCGGTGCCGCCGGTGCAGGTCGACTGGTTAGCCACCCAGGAAGCACGCACTGATGTGAAAACAGAGAGCACAAAGATTTGAAACGACTGAAACAGAGAGTTGAAACGGCTTCTGTTAGCTGTTTCTAAAGTGTTCGATGTATCCCTGGATTGACGGCTGAGCTGAGCCGTTACTGACATTCGTCGTAATGGTATTGCGACGAATTCCCGTTCTGATCATGTCTGATTCTTTCTCATTTAGTTCCTTTTAGTTACCTTCTATTCTAAGGTACGCTTGGTGCGTGATTCTAGAGCTTTTATTTGTCCTAAGATCGTCGCGGACCTTTAACCGAGATAACTGTTTCCGTCGATTTGGAACTTCTATTAGAAAGTGCTAAATCGCGCATTTCTGTCTGAGTTCAATTATGATGTTTCCGCTATATATCTAGATTATTAAATTATCCGATTTAAGTAACGCTATGCTGCAACGCCTTGATGGTGTGCATATATGGGGGCAGCCAAATTCGCCTATGATCCTCAACCGCCTTAATGATTTCCGCCAAAATTCTAGCTCTTCAATCGCTTCAGGGCTAACTCGCCAAATGAATACCTCATGGACAGAAGGTGTCTTGCTACAGATGCTACAGCGCAAATCTGACAGTAAGCCTTTCACTCAATTAACACGCTGATTTGCCGCATGAGTGCCTCTCCCTTTTCCGGTGGTACGGTCATCGTGCCCGACGCAGTGTTGACTACTGCACCCAAGTAACGAAACTCTTGAGAAATCGGCTGGCATTTCTCTACACTCACCAACACACCAGCCTTCTCGCAGTCGAGCAACACCCTTTCCTGAATGTTGGCTAGTATTTCGGGTTTCTGATGGGCGTGCACGCTATCGTCCGGGTAACCAAGAACATCTGTGACTCTCGGAACATCATTGGAAAAAGCGCTCGTGCACTAATTTTATGAATGCCCAGCATGCTGGGGCTAAGCCAAAAGGTAACTGCGTAAAAACATAAAAGGCGCCCTCCTATTGAGAACCTAGGTAGGTCCAGAATCGCGGGTCCAGAACTGTGTAGTCGTTGGGTTGCAAGACATGCTGCAGAGTAGAAAATGTTTCATATTTGGACCGGGGAGTCAACATGTGTGCGTTTAAGTAATGAGCGTCAAGAATTAGGCACTTCTTCCCATCAGCCCGTATGACTACGCCGAGAGGTAACACACAGTGTGGCGTGTTTTCAACACGTAGTGTCATACCAGTACGCACTAATTTGGAGGTGGCTTCACCCACAAATGGAGCGTGTTCCCGTGTAGAACCGTGGTTTCTGCCCGAGAATGGCACTGGTCACATCAACGGGAAGCCCACCAAGATCCATGAGAGACCAGCGGGTTGCGGACAAACGTTGCTCAGAGCACGTATTTTGCTCTAAGACGACCTCTCATAAAACGCTGTGGTGCTAGACCGTCAGAACTCTCAACTTCTGGGCAAACATCGGGCAAATCCTCCGCATCTGTCCCTGTGATAATGTCCTCGTGTGTACGAGAACGATGCGTGTCGACCTGACTCCATTCCGCCCGTACCGGGGCATTTTGTTGAGGGCCTTCAGGTGCCGGAGGCCTGTCAGTAACAGTCGCTACATTGCTGGGAGCGGGTTGATCACTCGGAGCGGGTTCATCATTCGGTTGATCTGGGGCGGGGGCCCCCGCAATTCCGACTTGCTGCTGAACCATAGGTACAGGCTTGTTTACCACTTTTCTTGGACATACTGGGTCTACCGCTGGAGTGGAAACATGATCTACTCAATGAGTGGATTTTGTAATGTGTCCACTGCTTCCAATAATTGATGACCTAGTGGTCCGGTTTGTGCAGCTCGTGAAGGACAAGACTTTGCATCAAGCTTGACGTTAAGTTGGCCCTCAGAACGTTTGAAGGCAACGAAGATAGCAAGCGAGCTAACAGTCTCGCACCATTGTTGTTACACAGGCAAAGGGAAAGCCTTACCTCAGCATTAGACGCGCAGGTTAGCAAAGATGCAGAGCTTGAGGGAGTCACGTCGATGGAGGGGCCCTTAAACGAAGATGACCCCTATTTAGAGCTCAATCTTCTGCTAAACATGGGCACAGCAGGGACGCGATGGAATCTGCAATCATGAAATGTCAGCCAACTCGCTTGCTTTCAGACCATAGCAAGCGTGCTCCAGACACTGAGAAGTGTAAAAGAGATCGAAGATATCTGGTCTGACCTGCAGTGAGCGGGGACACGTGATGGTGTAGACACAACCCCCAGAGAGACAGCTCCAGGCTCGCCTCCACAACCCAGCTGACTTCTGCCCAGGTCTGCTAGCTGAGTACCTGCCCGCTTGGCATCACTCTTTCTCCCTGGTGAATGGCACCAAACCTTTCTCAGTGGCTCAGCGCCAAGTCCTTGACTTCCTGGAGCAGGGGGTCAAGTTCGAGTTTGTGGGGGCACCAGGCCCAGATAAAAGGGCATCAATCCAGCGCAGGAGAAAAAGGCAGATTGTATGCCAAATGCTGGAGCAGGCAATCCCAGGTTGTGAGCGAAAGGACATTTTGACGGGCAGAGAACTGCACCCAGTCCAGTTTCCTAATCACCACAGCACGGAGAAGCATGCAGCGTATGTCTGCTAAGAGGTCCAGAAAGCAATCGACATGGGTGTGATCGCCCGCTGGACCCCAGGTATGGGCAGTCCTACAGTGGTAAATGGTCCGCGGGTCGTGTAGAGCAAAGGCGGACCAGCTGTTGGGCTTCAACAAACATGGGCTTCAAAGGCCGCCAATACAGCAGGTGCAGACTGGAGCACAGGAGCAGCAGGAGCAACCATTGCCATTGTTGCTTCCGGAAGGACTAGGCAATCAGCAGAACCGCAGGGGTTGTGATGCCAGCACTGTCGAACAGGTGTGGATGGCGCCACTGTTGAGAGCTGCTTTGCGACCACTGATAACACGGACACAGAAAAGAAGAGCAGCAGGGTGGTCGCGAAACGGCGATCTCACCTGCACCCGGACTGAGAGCCTGCGGCCGCAAGACGATTCCGCTCTGGCGGAACCTCAGGCCGGTGGCTGCCGTTATGACAATGGTGGTGGCGATGGGGTCAGTGACGGAGGCGGTAAAAGTGATAGCGATGGCGGCACGGCCAGTCCTTCTTCTCAGGTAACTTCCGAGGTGGATGCTGACTGCGTTAGTATTGCAACGTTGTTGATGTCTACTGCTCCTTCCGCCCAACAAGCCAAGAATCGTAAAGTGCAAGTACCCAATGCGCTTCCTCAAGGCCACGGCACTGGTGGTGCAATCAAGTTCATGCTTGCGGGGACACACTCCCGTAGGCGCTGACATGTCCGTGCGGATGCCAGCACAACAGCGACACCTGCACTGGAACCAGAAGCGGTCAGGGGCGGCATTCGCAGAGCCCAGGGTTGGCCGTAGGCGGGGGCCATCACTGGAGCTGCGGCCCGTTGTGACGGGCGCAGATCCAGCCCTTGCCAAACAGGCACAGAAGCAACGCGAGCACAGTCACCAGCACGAGCACCAGCTCTCGAAACAACATACACTAAAATCGCAGCCTCCGGCATCATCGGCGGATCAGCAGCAACATCAACAGCAGCGCCCGCTGCAGCAAGAGCTTCCAGCTGAAGGCCGGTCGCAATTGTTGCAGCCATAGGAGCAGCAGCAGCCGCATGCTAATCCCCGGTTGCGGTGCAATACCTGTGTATCACCTGCGATATACCGTGTACTGCGCACCCTAGGGGCCGCGGTTCGGGCTTCTTCGCTCGTGGCTCCCAAGCCTACACCTGCGACGTGTGTTGCAGACGTAATAAGAAAATGAACGGCTTCTATGGCCCGGTGGGTACGCGCTCACTGAAAGAAGCTGGCGGCCGGGTCTGCACTAGGTGCGGTGTGACCAGCAACCAGGATTGGCGGTTCGATCCAGAACATTGAGGTCATTACTTGTGCAAACGATGTGTAGCTAAAAAGTTCCAGCTGCGACGGATTGAGCCTGCGCAGCAATATGATCAGCTCCCCAAGCAGGAAGTGCAAGATGGGAAGGGCGATTGCGGCAATATTGTCCAGCAACCGGAGAGGGACTTGACAGCCGACGATGAGGTTGCCATTGTCCAGCAGGCGGAAGCTCAGCGGCAGGGGGATGAGCAGAAACATGGCCAGGCCATTGGTTCTGAGGAGAAGCCACGGTTAGGAAAGCCGCGGCAAGGCACGGTTAGATGAGCCAAGTGCGGCTTGAGCTCTTCTCCTAGTTAGTATACCCACAGACGGAAGCCCGGCTTGGCTACGTGTAAGTCCTGCTACGAACACCAGCTTAAACACGGCACGTATGCACGAACGCAAAGCACACCCTCACTCGGAGATGCCCCGAAGTTAGGGGGCATGGAGGTGACGGCGGCGGAGACACGGGCTGCCGAAGGTTCCGAAGAAGGTGTGGCCTTGGGTAACCTGTGGATCGAGAGCGCGGGCTGGGTGTGCTCGGTTGGCCATCGCGATAGGTCTTTTAATGGTGGGATGACTACCGCCCGCTCATGAACGGAATGACGAAAGATGTGGTTACGAGTCAACATGCTCAACCACAAGACTGGTGTCGGCTAAATCAGTTCGCGTGGCGGCATCGCCGCGGCTAAACTAATGTCGTACGAGTGGCTCGCCACTAGAGGGGCCGGAATCTAAGGGAAGCTTTATAGGATGGTCCGGAACATGTTTGTTGCTTTGTGCACAGCCCTCGACCATAGCTGCGAATGATCCCTTGGTGGGCCCAGGGACTTGTACTTCCACTGATGAGCACCTGTGAGCACCAACAATTCGTCACAGGTACCAGTCTGAGAATGCTGGTCGGCAATGATGGTGATGCGGCGGTGGCGTTTGCAGTGGGACGCCATAGACGACGTGATGATGGTGGTGCTGCGGCCACGGAGCTTCTGCCAGAGCGGCCACTACAGCAACGGAGGCCACGCTACCTGTGTCCACAGCCCCAAGGGAAATCCAGGTGTCGAACCTCGAAAACCTAGCTACGGCTGCGGCGACCGGGACGAGAACAATGTCACCACTTCCACAGCCCCGGGACAGGGCGGGTGAATATCCCAACTAACGGGTCTTTTTTGGTTAACATGCAATATGACTGCCCACTGCGGGGTAAGTAAGTTGTGAAGACTTAAGCGTGAATATCGACAAGTCAACGGTTCGGTACTTAAGGTTGTCCATGGAAGGGCATGCGATTGATGGGATTTGTTCGAGAGATTAGGCAATCACAGACAGGATAGGCTTAGGTGGAATGGCGCAATCTGCTAGCAAGAATGGGGTTCAGAAGTGTACGTTGATTTTGTATTCCTTGGGGCTGGGTCCGTGGTCGGGCATGCAGGCATGCAGGAGACTAAACACTAAATACACGGGTCCAGGTGAACAGATAAGATTGGATGGTTTGCCGAGGCAGGGAGGTTATGAGCACATATGCCTCGACACTCCTCGCAGGAAGCGGCACGCGAGTGCCCACGATACCCATGGTAAAGAGCTCACGATACGCAGTCGAAGCAACATAATCTGGGACTGAGGTCGAGAGGCGACAAGAGAGTAGCAAGCTAGGCTACCCCGATCTTGGGAGACTGATGATAGCAAATCCGAGCGGAAGTCGACTTGAGGACAGGAGAAGGGAGAGTAGGAATGTGAGTGCTGCTACCCATGTCCAGAGAGCAACAGCCTGGACCTGCCGCTGCGCGGTATGGCTTGGGCCTAGATAGGTGGAACATGGGTACGGGTAGGGCAAGGGCTAACGGGCGCACAGCCAAACTCAGTAAACTGAGTACGGCGGAGAGATTGAACTTTAGGATCTGTGTTGCCGACCTCGCTTTTGTGAATTCTTTACAGACTAACAATAAAACACTCATCATTCTATCGCATCACTTTCCCAACACTTGCTAGGAAGGCAATGTATTTGCCATGCAGGCTCGCTTCCTTCGCATTAGTTATTGAAAGAAAGGCTTCGTTGCCGTCTTAGAAAATCACGGACTCCCATTAAACTACTCCTGAAATTTTAGTTGCTCCACTAGCTCCATCCTACAGTCCTAGCATGCCAAAGGGAGGATAGGATAATTGGTCATACTGGGCGACCATGGGACGAGCTACGGCGTAGGAACGCCGTAGATTTGGTCTCGGGCCTGCAAAACAGGCCTATTAATTGTACTGATAATTGATAAGATATCTGCACCACTCCAGGAGGCGTAAATACTTTTCGTACCGAAACGATTTTCAGATGTCATACGTAGCCGTGTACCTAGCAGGGTACCGGACTAACAAAACTCGTTCAGTATTTGGGATCAAACCTATTTCATGACCCGAGACATGCAATCAGCTAGCCGGTCTCCGGCCATACGTGGACTAAAGGATGCAACGTATCGTCGACGCCAAAATGGAGATTATCACGCCAAAAGTTCCAGTTGCGATCTGATATATTAGATTACTCTTAAATGTACGAGTACGATATGTGATATACCACGTAGAATGGCGTTGAGACAAAGCAGCGAAAATTATGCGGCAGCGTTGCGCCATACTACACTGTCCTACATTCATGTGTTGACTGAAATTTATTTATGAGATCGCAATTGGTAAGGTCGGTTCAATTTGTGGCGTCCACCATATGTGGGATCTCAGCATCCCAAATGTACGAGTGCAGCTTTGGAGTACGAAAAATAGCTTTCCTTGGACGTAAAGCCTACCAATTATATAAAACAAATCTGCGTGATAAATTTAAAGCAATGGCTTTTAGGTCGGTGATACGAATGCCAATCTATACTCGATTTACGGCAACGGCAGCTATCACCACAGAGCCTGTGTGGCACCCATCGCGCTAGTGCACGTATCTTCGTAACAGTAGAATAAAAGTTGAGCTTGGAGTGGCATTAGCGCTAATGATCTGAGCGATTGGGTTAAGCTGCCCTTAGCTAACAGCTACCGTGACAAGAAATGGGCACTAGCCAGTCTTTGCCGGAGAAGGTGCTTTCAGCGGTGCAACGTAACGATGTGTGCTCTCTTCAGGTACGACCCACACTCGCTTAATACTTTCCATAGTAGTCTTGCCGTTTGGGATTGCCGACGCCATAAACCCAGCACGTTAGCCCCCAAAAGATACACGCTCGATGGCGAGACGCCAGAATTCTCCTATCGGTGGCCTTGCCGTTGTTAACTTGGTGGCCGGACTAATTCAGGGTGACACTGCCATAATTACACGTCAGCAAGTAGTGTGCTTGGACTTGCGTTCACAAGCTTCGGGGGAATATGTGCCTTTCGCTTCCCGTGTGGCGATTCTGGTCCGGTGCTTTTAAAGTGCCGCAGGTTGAAACACCCCTGTCAATTCGCAGCGCTTCACATAGCCAGGCACTTTCCCGCACGCCTATTTGCATCGCTCCCCAGGCTTTGCTGTCCAACCTGAATTTGTCGGGCGCCAATAATTCAGCAGCCCGGACAGCAGTCTTGGAGTATCATGATAAGGATGGCCGCACGCCGCTGTTGGTAGCAGCTGCAAAGAATCATTACCAGATTCTGCAGCAGGTTAGTGCTGAATGCAGCAAAACGCCATCGTGTTATGTCCTAGAGGTGTGAACGGGTGGAAATGGCCGTTGTGGCCTTTCAGGTTGAGTCATTGTGCTTGAAGAAGAATGACCACGGGGCCGTGATGGACAGGTTGGCGGTGATTGCATGTCAGCCACGGATGCATGTAGAGGTAGCGTGTGTCCATGTGTCTGAAATTGAGTCCGTACAAGTTGGGGCAGACCCTTGCGCAGCTCCCACGCCCAGGGTTGTCTGACTGCGGCAGCCCAGGTTGCCCAGCTTTTATTCCCTGATCGCATTTGGCCTCACACCCACAGCTCATTCAGCTAGGTGCTGATGTGAATTACGTAAATCCATCTCGTTACTCAGCCGGCAGCGCGTTACATGAAGCAGCCGCACGACGGTATGAAGGAACTGTAGAGCTGCTGCTGGCAGCGGGCGCAAGCCCCTTCACGGCGAATGCAGCGGGGCGGACAGCTCTGGATGAGGCGGTGCTGAGCGGACACACGGGTGTTGTCCGCGCCATCGAGAAGTACGCCGAATTTTCGGGTGTAGTGGCTTTCAAGGTAATATGCATTCTCATAATATGTTGGGACCCACGGCACCGCTTTCGTTAAGGTTGAATTGAAATCCCCTAATTGGAACCGTCCTTCGGATAGAAAAGTAATGGATGCAAAAGCCTGCGTCCCACAACCTGTTTCCAGCATGAGG
This sequence comes from Volvox reticuliferus, assembly GCA_019650235.1. Lineage (NCBI taxonomy): Eukaryota > Viridiplantae > Chlorophyta > Chlorophyceae > Chlamydomonadales > Volvocaceae > Volvox > Volvox reticuliferus. The sequence goes on from BNCP01000058.1 coordinate 492,467, forward strand.
TTGTCGTGATCTTGCTTGCGCATTTTCCTTTTTTCTCACTTTAATAACGCAGTATCAGATTATTTGTGTTCTTAGTGAAAATTCCCACGCGATGGCCAGATATATCCTCTTCCTAAGCTGTCTACGTCCCCCTGTCAAAATCCCTTTGTGTCGACAGACCCAAACCATGGGGGGCCTGTCATCGAAATACAAAGCGCGCTGGGCAGTGTTGATGCCTTACTTTCCATTTGGTCATGGGCGGGAAGGCTCCAGTGCCAATCAGGCGCAGGGCAGATCTTCTATGGATGTCCTTAAGCCCCGGCGGTGCTTGTGGCTGTACAAGGACAAATCCAGCGCCAGCCCAAGGTGCCGGCTGTGGGTGGATGCTGCTGCTACAGTGCTGACCAATGGGCCAGCTGGGACAGAGGGCACCCTGGTAAGGAATCGGGAAGAGGTCCGTGTGCGCAGTTATGGAGCCATGGACCAGGGCTCGTGCCGTCGCCAACGGAGAAAAGGAAGCGTATTCGTGTGCACACACAAAGTTACTCACCTTTGCCAAGCTTGACCCACTGTTTTCGGCGCAGTCGTCGCCTTTATTGTGTCGGCTTAGCTGTCAGCCCCTACCTTAATTCTTGTTTTTAGGAACACCATTTCAGAAATACTTTTCCATTGTATTCTTCATCCACGTACATCTTCCGCATGGCGCAGCTCTTTGGATATACGCGCACTTGGCGCACTTGTTTGGATGTCACCTGACCTTCTATCCATGGGGCATAATAACTCGAGTATGTAACTTGCGTCGTGTGTCTTCTCGGCCATGCTCGCCTCAGGGACTACACTGATTAAAGTAAACTTTATTGGCATGAAGAATTGCATGCATTTTTATTATATGGCTTATTATGTATATTGGGCTGTAAGGCTTGGAAAATGCTCCTGTGCGTCGGTGGCTGAGGGAACCGAGGGTTTGGGTCGGGGTTCTCCTAACCGTGGGACAGTCTGCTCTTTATCCTGACGCAGCAATTTGGGTTGTTGCCATTGACGCACTTCGCTTCGCTCATATCTTATCCTCTTCGCCTCCTTTTGAAATTGCTAGTTCATTTCCTGATGCCATTCCCCTTCTTGTCCCCCGCTTCACTGCATTTGCATCCTTATCTCCCTGGGCCCCCAGCGGCTGCACACGTCCCATGGAGAGCCCATCGGTGACTTGGCTGCTAGCTTCTCTCACGGTTACTGCGTGGCTTTTCGGCCAGTCGACTTGACGCCCAACGCCACGTCTGCTTTCCACAAACTGGTGGTTTTACTCAATGGAAGTTCCATCCCAGGAACTCAGCCGCTGCAGCAGGCGGTATCTGCGATGTTAGCTGACCCTCCTCCGGTCATGCCCTACCCCGCAGCTGGGAGCCTTGCCTCCATCCCAAGCGCGATACTGCAACCACTTCAGTTGATGCCACTTCCTGCGATGCAGCCCAACACGGCTCAGACGACTTCATCATCATGGTCGTGCTACACAGGCATGCTCCCCGTAGCCGCACATCGAGGAGCTGCTGGCACATCTTCGGCCTCACCACCGCCGTCACAGCAAGTGAACACGTCCGCACTCCTGGTAACGCCTCCATCATCGTACGGAGGGCAATCTCTCATGTTCCCTGTTACCGCGGGTCACTGTCCCGAGGTCTCACCGCTCACCCTTCACAATCAGCGTCAGCTGCTTGCCACTGCGGCAAGAACCATGCCATCATCGACACACGTGCAGAGCGCACAGGATGATGTCCCTGATGTGTCTGAGCCTGGTCTGGGTGGTCAAGTAATCAGCGACAGGGTTTTAAACAGTATGGTCGCCCTGCCGGTACGCACGGGCGGGTATGGGTTGCGGATTTATGTGGATGCAAGTTCGTATTAATGGCGTCATCAGATATGAAGCATGAACGTCACGTTGAATTATGCGATTTTCAAGAAACCCAAACGTTTAATTTGTAATTTTTCATCGGCAGTTAAAATAGTGTGTATTGCCATTCCATACAGCTAAGAGCCACAATGTGCAGCGTCTTCACAATCTGTGCGCTTTTCCTGCATGTACATGATGGTGCCTAATGTGTGCAGGGTGAATCAGACGAGGTGTTCGCTTTGCGCCTGGCGTCTGCCATTTCGGCAACGTTCGGTGATCATTCACATCTACCTCTTTATCCACAGAAGCACTTCCGAGCTGAGGCACCGTCATTCTCCAGACCGGCGGTGCAAATTTCCAGCCATCCTTGGCAACAGCGCCTGTCCAGCACCGGCAACAAGAACCCCAACCTCGTCTACACCCACAGCGACCCACGCAACATTCCGGGTACCTATTCCCCCAGCTGGCATGTGGGCGGCGGGAAGAGAGTGTCATTTGGGCAGAGCCAGGTTCGACCTGCCGTGGTGCCCCTGGAGGACTTGGAAATGAACACAATGAATGCTCTGACTATCGACTCTAGGACCAGCGGCTGTGAAAACATCAGCTTGACAGCACATGTACCAACGTCAAGCTGCGGATCACAAGACATGGAGCCTTCGGCATTCACTGCGAGCCCAACATCGGTGGCTCCACGCCAGCCAGTCCTGGTTGAGCCGGAGCCTGAGTGTGTCATCTGTTTGAATGCGCCTAAGGAAGTAGGCTTCTTGCACGGTAACTCCGTGCACTGCTGTGTCTGCCGTGAGTGCTCCAGGAGCATCAATGTTGGGGCACTGTGCCCCCTCTGCCGCCAGCCAGTGGAGCGTGTGCTCGGTGTGTACTAGATGGACGTGAACACGTATAGCCTTGTATAGGCAGGATAACATAATATTTGTATTTACAGGTTCTTTTGTAAGGATAAACTGGAATCATACTTTTAAAAATCCCTGGGGCTATCGCTTATAATCCTCTTCTGGTATATAATGCTCTTCGCTGAAAGTTACGGTGGTTGTGCAGGTTGTGGGGTCTGCTACCCCGCTTCCCTGCACTGCCACCGTCCTGTCTAACATTTTTCCTGAGATATTTATTTAAAGTGTAAAGTAACATTGAGGTATTGAATTTAAGCAAAAGCATTTAAAGTTCTGAAAAGCATTCCTCAATAGCAGTATATCCTGGTAAAAAGAATCCCAGTGTGATAAAGATGTGAGGACGTGATGATAAGCCCTCTGCGACTACCTCCCCCTTCTCTGTCTTCCCCTCCTTTCCTGTGACTACCTCTTCCCCACTCTCTGTCCCGCCCTTCCTGCCTGTCCTTTCTTCTCCTTCCCTATTCCTGTCCCTCATGGCCTTTGCCTTGTCCATCCCCTTCCCCAACAAATCCATCCGCAACAAATCCATCAGCATCAGAGTAGCTAGTTATACTCATGGCGAATGTATATTTGGCTCAACAGGACATATACGATAAAGCTGTATGATTAATTGATTGATTCGTTGGAAGGTTGTTAGAATCATCAGGCCCAGTCAAGCCAAGCAAAAATTCAGGAGTGCCTTACACTATTAGGACTTGGTACGCTAGAGGTGAACTTACAGCTCAACAAAAGAACATAGCTAAAGCAATCTACAAGGTATAAGCAAAAGACCATAGTTAAAAATCATCGACAATAAAAGAACTGAAGCTAAACTTACTAAAAAGAGGAAAAGAAAAGATCACAGCTAAGACGATATCATCTACAATTACTACATCCGCAAAATAAAACAGAACTCATGAGCAAGTAATCAGATTTCGCCAGTGACCGTGAGAATTCTCGAGGGCCTTATGCTACTCGGTATTAGGGGTGACAGTAAGACTGACGAATTTTGCTAACTACCTAACAATAGACTATCGCTTTCAATGTGGTTAATTACTGTCCCTCATCATGGCCTTTGCCTTGTCCGTCCCCTTCCCCAACATATCCTTGTCTGGCATCAGCGTCAGAGGACATAACTAAAGTAAAATACAAGGGAAAAATAAATAAAAGATCATAGTTACAAATTCATCTACAGTAAAAGAAGTGAAGGTACGACAGACAAACGTTTGCTAAACTGACTAAGGAGGAAAAAAGATCACAGCTAAAAGATAGCATCCAGGATTTCTAGATCAGCTAAATAAAACAGAATTCAAAAGGAAGTAATTACGTTTTGCCGGCGACGGCAAAAATTCCCGAGGGCCTTATACTACTAGGACTAGGTAATAGGGGTGACAGTACGACAGACTGACCCAAGGAGGATAAGTAGCAATTTAAGCTAAAAGATAGCATCTAGGAGTTTTAGACAAGCCAAATAAAAGAAGATTTTACGAACAAAAAATCATGTTTTGGCGGCGACGGCAAAAATTCCTGACGGCCTTACACTATTAGGACTTGGTAATAGGGGTACAGTACGACAGAAGAAATCTGCTAGACTAAAACAACTTCCTAAAAATTAATATTTATCTAATTAATAACGATTACTAGACCAGCTATATACAGCGGTAGCAACGATTACTAGACCAGCTATATACAGCGGTAGCAATAACACCGTGAAGTGTACAGTGCTTGTGCAGGGTCTGGGGCCTGCTGCCCCAGTACCCCGCACTTCCACCGTCTTGATATACAGGGGTCAAAGGTATATTCTTTTAGAGAAAAAAGGCTAAAGATTTTAATTTGTTGCATTATAAGCTTTAAAAGGCAATATGTTAGAAGGAAAGAGGGATGTGACAGGATTTCCGTCACTAAGAAAAATAGAAATTAAGCTAATTGTGAGTTCCCTTGAATACCTTAAGTCTCCAGACCTCGTGCTCCCTGGAGCACCCATGTGGGCAGCGACCCTTCAGAGACCAGTATGTGGTGCTCTGAAGTTAGTTTGATAATTGCTACCGCTTTTGTTAGGTAGCCTAGTCATTTTTAGTTGCTAGTAGTTTATTGCTACCGCTTTTGTTAAGTAGCCTAGTCATTTTTAGTTGCTAGTAGGTTGTTCAGTTAATTTTTGTTTTTAGTTATGTTATTGTTTTGCTTTAGTTTTTTTCGTTTCATGTCGTACATTCAGCCATAGTGCTAGTCATGTAAGGCCCTTGGGAATTTATGCCGTCGCAAGGAAAATGCAATGATTTCTGTAAGGCATTTTCTAGGCTATTAAAAGCTTTTTCTGACCTCTTTAGCTAGGTTTTTGTAGTCTTTTGTTTCATGTAGTAGCTATGTATCCTGCAGGGCACTGGCCAGTGCCCTGCAGGATTCATGCTCTAGGCTTTTATTGTGGTTTATTGCGATTTAGAATATTAAAAGTCACTAGTCAACAGCCTGCTAATAGGTCTAGCAAGAAACATCCTTACAAAATCAGTTAGCAGTTAATCTCAGTCGTACAGCAATGATCTTGAGCTTTCATGGAGTTCTACCCACGGAGTTCTACCCAGTTCTACTCCGACTCGGAGAATGTTCAGGACTCCCTGCTAAAGACGGTCACCATGGCAAAGAGCGCCAAGGCGGCATGGGACGCTCTAGAAAAGCGTTTTGCCGGGACGACACAGCAACGGAAGTATGCGTTGCTTGGGAACTACATGAAAATGAAGCAAGGGGATGCTGAGGGTGTCCAGAATTACGTGGGGCGGGTGATTGCTCTGCGGGATGACCTATTAAGCGTAGATCATGAGATTGATGATGATGAATTTACGTGGAAGGTCTTGGACGGTGTTCTACCCAAGTTCAGCGTGGTTCAGCATATTTTGCTGAATCAAAATCCCCTGCCTAACTTTGACAGTATGGTCTCGTCGCTCCATCAGGAAGAGAATAAACTGAAGGAAGAGAATAGGTCGGCTGCTTTACTGTCGACCGGTGCAAGGTCCCGTCCCAATAGCAGCAGCAACCGCCGGTCCAGTGGCGGGGGTTCATCTGGTGTGACGAACAAGGCAGCCCTCAAATGCTTCTACTGCGGAGAGGCTGGGCACATGAAGAAGGAGTGTAAGAAATTCTTGGCCAAGAAGGCTAAGGGAGGTGGTGAGGGGTCTTCGAAGGGCGATGGTGGCGGTAGCGGTGGCGGCAAGCCTTCCACAAGTCAGTCGTCTGGGTCCCCTCCTCAAACATCGTATATGGCGTTTGGCAGCGGGGAGAAGCCGCTGGTTTGGTTCTTGGACTCAGGGGCGACTCATCATATGACGCCTGATGCGTCGGACCTGGTGGATGTACGTCCGTTGTCTGAGGCCGAAAAGTTCCTCATCAACGTTGCCAACGGCCAAGAAGTGAGGGTGGAGGCGGTAGGCAGGCTGATAGTCACCAGCAACATCGTTGAGGGTGAGGAAGTCGCCTTCAATCAGGTGTACGTTGCACCTGGGGCCGTGGTGAAGCTGCTGTCTTTCTCTGCCCTCGACGCCAAGGGAGACGGAGTTGTGTTGGAGGGGGCGCGTGCCCAGGTCCGGAAGCATGGACGGCTCGTTCTTGAGCCAAATGTGCGACGGTCTGTATGTGCTGGAAGGTGTTCAGGTTGTGCAGCGAAGCACAGGGTGCGAGGCTGGTTTGTCTCAGCACGGAAGTTGTGGGGCTGCGGCTGCTAGTGATGCGAGCGGAGCCAAGCTGTGGCATCGGCGGTTGGGGCACCTGGGTTACGATAACCTGGACGTCATGGTTCGAGATGGTATGGTTGTTGGGCTGGACATCGGCAGGGCCGGTATCCAGGAGGCCAAGGCAGGTGTCTGTGCGCTGTGTGTCATGGCGAAACAGCGGTGGGGTCCTTATCCCGTGATGGGCCACAAAGCGGTGGTGCCGCTGGGCCTCATCCACCTTGATGTTTGTGGGCCAATGCCGGAGGTATCCCTGGGTGGAATGCGCTACGTCACCGTGTTGCTTGATGACTGTACGGGTTTGTCCACAGTGGCGTTTACACCTAGCAAGGTGGCGGTTCACGAGAAGGTCATCCTGATAATCAACATGCTGGAACGTGCATCGGGTCACCTGGTGAAGGAAGTGCACTCAGACCGCGGCACAGAGTTCTTCAACGCTGAGCTGTCTGCCTTCTTCAGCAGCAAGGGGATAGTGCACGGGACCACAGTGGGCTATACCCCAGAGCAGAACGGTGCGGCAGAGCGGCTAAATCGCACATTGCTGGAGAAAGTGCGAGCGATGCTGGTGGAATCCAAGTTGCCTAAGCAGCTGTGGGGGGAAGCCGTCTCTACGGCTAACACCCTGCACAACGTGTCGCCGGTTCATGGTCAGAAGGTGACGCCTTGTGAGGCATTTTATTCCTACAAGCCGAATGTGCGGTATCTCCAAGTTTTTGGATGTGCGGCGTACATGTACGTGCTGGTCGACGATGTCGTGAAGGTTTGCTCTGACGTCCGTTTTGATGAGGATGATTTCTCGCACCTGAAGCTGGTGATGGACGTCGAGGATGAGAGTGATGATTCGGACGAGGATGCCAAGGCTCCCGATGGCGAGGGTGGGCCGCCAGGTGCTGGTGGCGGGCCGTCAGGTACTGGCGTCGGGCCATCAGGTGGTGGCGGTGGGCCGTCTGGTGCTGGCGGTGGGTCGTCTGATGATGGCGAAAATCCTGGTGATGAAGAGGATGCCGTGAGCGACAGGGAGGAGGTGGTGGTGCAGACTACTGAACGCCAATACCCTCAGCGAGAACGCAGACCCCCGCTGAGGTACCGTTTGGATGAGGGCCGTGTCAATGCGGCGGCAGTGGCGGCGGTGGTGGAACCGGCGATTCCCCAATCCTTTGACGAGGCTGTGAGTGGGCCTCAGGCGGCTCAATGGTGGCAGGCGATGGAGGAGGAGATGGCTGCACAGTTCGATAACCACACTTGGGAGCTGGCTAAACCCCCTCCCGGTGTGAAGATCCTGCCGTGCCGGTGGGTGTATACCCTGAAGAAGAATGAGGCCGGAGGCATCGAGCGGTTCAAGGCTCGATTGGTTGCAAAAGGGTTTGAACAGCGAGAGGGCATCGACTATGGTGAGTTGTTCGCACCAACCACCAGGTTTGCCTCGCTGCGGGCGTTGCTGGTGACGGCGGCAGCTAGGGGCATGCATGTCCATCAGCTTGACGTCTCTACTGCCTTCCTAAATGGGGAGATGGAGGAGGAGCTGTGGATGCGCCAACCCCCAGGGTTCGGTGCTGAGGACAAGACAAACGCCTGCAAGCTGCTGAGGTCCTTGTACGGGCTTAAGCAGGCACCACGCTGCTGGTATGATAAACTGGTGGTGAAGCTGGAGATTCTTGGCTTCAAACCCTCTACGGCGGACCCAGCTATGTTCGTGAGAACTAGCACGGAGGGTACCGTGTGGGTGTTGGTGCACGTGGATGACGTTGCAGTGGCGTTGGAGAACCTGGAGCTGGTCAAGTGGGCCAAGGCGGAGCTTGGAAAATTCTTCAAGGTGCGGGACCTTGGTGTGGCCAGCGTCTACCTGGGCATGGAGACAAGGGTTTGGGACAAGAATGGCGCTATTATGCTGTCACAGCGGAGGTACATCGGGGAGATCCTGAAGCGGCACAAGATGAAGCGGGTGAAGCTGCGGGCTACTCCGCTTCTCATAGGTAGCCGTGTGATGCCCGCCGGTGAGAAGGATGAAATCCTGGCGGATGCCACGCCGTACTGGGCTCTGGTGGGCGAGCTTAACTACTTGGCCACGAGCACGAGGCCGGACATAGCTCAGGCCCTAGGGACGCTTGCTAGGTTTATGGCGCGTCCTACCAAGGAGCATTGGCGGCTGGCGCTGGGTGTTGTCCGGTACCTGGCAGGTACTTGGAACTTTGGCTTGAAGTTTGGTGGTTCGGGGGATCTGGCCTTTGCAGGGTTCAGCGACTCCGACTGGGCCGGGGATCCGGCTACTAGGCGTTCAACGTCTGGTTTTGCTTTCCTCTTGGGTGGTGCGGCAGTTAGCTGGAGTAGCCGACTGCAGTGCACTGTGGCGGTCTCATCTGTGGAGGCGGAATACCAGGTTACAGTGCTGGCGGTTCGCGAGGCCCTTTGATTTCGCAAGTTAGCGTGGGATTTGGGAGTCTCCAAGGGCCCGGTGGCTATTAGCCTAGATTCCCAGGGGGCGCTGAGCCTGGGTACCAATTCTATCACGTCCGTGCGGTCAAAGCACATTGACGTGCATCATCACGTGGTGCGAGAGAGGGTATCACGGGGTGAGGTGGCGTTGGGCTATTGCCCTACAGAGCGGATGGTAGCTGATTTGCTCACTAAGCCGCTGGGTGAGGTTAAGTTCGGGTGGTGCAGGGAGGTGTTGGGAGTGGTGCCGGTGACGGACACCTGACCGCTGGACCTGTTCTTGTCTTAACTTCTGTATCTTAGTTTTCTTTGCGATGTATGTGTGCAGAGTATGGCCCGAGGGGGCGTGTTAGCATTATATGTGCTTAGTGCTTCGGTCCATACTTGTGCGAGTGTTTGGTGCCGGTGCTTGGTATCAACTGCCCAGCATTATGTCTGACTTCCAGTTATGGAGTCAGAGCGTAGATTAATTATATTAATCTACGCTAATTATAGTACGCCCTATCTAATGTTGATTGGCATGCTTTGCGGCTTGTATCGGGAGTCTAGTCAGCGTACCTGGCTTTCGTGTTAAGTCGTTCAGTGTTCGTACGAGCAAGCCCGCCTGGCTGGCGGCGCGTGCCTTTTGGTTGTTTCTCTATGTTCTAGAGGACTTCTTACGGTCCTACTTATGTAACAAATAAGGATTCCTTCGGATCTCTGGGCGCTCGTTATGTGACTGTAGGAGCACTGCGGCCTCTGCGCATCAATACCGCTTACACACTATCGCACGGTATCATGCTTTTAAATATTCATTTGACTACCGCTTTCAATGCTGTAACTCCCAGAAGTGTATGGTGGTTGTGCGGGGACTGGGGCCTGCCGCCCCAGTTCCCCGCACCTCCACCGTCTTGGTGTACTGGGGTCCAAAGTAGATTCACTGCCCCAGTTCCCCACACTTCCACTTGCCATAGATGTTTCACCCTAGGTATTCCTCTGATTTTTCTCTTAGTTATTTGTGGTGATGTGTATGTAGCTTATATTTTGGTTCAACATTTTCCCACGTTGTAGTCCAGGGGGGGCATCCAGGCCGCCCTCCACCTTCCTTCCTCATATCCCTCCTTTATTTGGCATTCATGGCTCACACTGTCCATATGTGCACATTTATTTAGCTTCGATGCGCCATCCATGAGTTTGGAAATGCGACTTATTACGATGCGTGGCAGCAGCACCCTGCAGTGGGAGCTGCTGTATGTAGTATCCTGGGGTATCTCATGGCTAATATCCAGGTTGGACAGTTGACTGGCATCCTTGGATCGAGCCTTTGCTTTAGGCGGATATGACAGAGATACAACAGCTGCACCATGCATCAGATGCAACAGCTGCACCCCTTGCAAAATCCAGCAAATCATGGATGGATGAAAAAATCGTTATCGTCTTCTAGCTAATCAAATGAAATTAGCAGCATATTGTACTCTCTTCATGATTACACTTTATCCCAAGATTCTTTATTTTTTTAATGGCCATTTAGCATATAAATAATATATAGGCTAAATATATATATAAGATATATTAATTAATCCAAACTGACTCAATATCCACTACATAACTTTATATTACTTTAGGGTTTTCCTGAATCAGACAGGTTTTTGTTAATTATTCCATCCATAATTAAAAATGAATGAAAAATAGAGGCATAACAATATGAATTCATGGGCTCCAAAATAAACTTTCAAAATCAGTGGATATTATACCAAAGAGCTTGGCAGGTAATGGGAATCTAGTACTTTGTCTGAATCAGCGATAAAATACATGAGCCAATATTTTTTTGAAGTTATTCATCCAATTATTGGATTGCTTTAAATGCCTAATATATATAAGTACATATTTAATGCACACATATGAATATTAAAATCATGAAATTTATGCAGAAATAACCAACCTTAAAGATCTGGAATCGGAATTAAATAATGATCAATCTTATGAGTATGAGCTGCCTAAATCATGTAAATAATCATGCAACTGATATTCTTAGTTAAGTTAATATTTTTGCATTTTATGCAAAATGGATGCAGCAAAATATCTACAGAAAATGTTGATTGCAAGAGTGATAATGCAGTTAAACTTGGTGCCGCTGTTGAATGTACTCATATGGCTAGCAAACCCTTGGGTCTAAACTAAATTTAGGATATCACATGGCAGCTGCACTGCACGGCAGCAGCACCCTGCAGTGGCAACTGCACCATGTGGCAATGGCAGCACACTGCAGCAGCAGCACGCGGCAGCAGCACAGTGCGGCAGCCGCAGCAGGTGGCAGCGGCCCCACACGGCAGCAGCACTGCATGGCAACTGCACTATGCAGCAGCAGCGGCAGTGTGTGGCAGCGGCACCATGCAGCAGCAGCAGCACACAGCAGTGGCAACATGTGACAATGGCAGCGCATGGCAGCGGCAGTGGGTGGCAATGACAGTGCACGGCAGCAGCAGCATGCAGCAGAGGCAGTGCGCAGCAGTGGCACCAAGCGGCAGCTAGCAGCAGTGCATGGCAGCTGCACTGCATGGCAGCAGCAGTGCATGGCAACTGCACTATGCGGCAGCAGCGGCAGCACGCGGCAGCAGCACCGTGCAGCAGCAGCAGCACATGGCAGTGGCAGCAAGCAGCAATGGCAGTGCACGGTACCGGCAACATGTGGCAGCGCCAACATGTGGCAGCTGCCGTGCAACACGTGGCAGCAGCAGCATTCTGAAATCACATTTAGAATTATATTATTATTATTTGGAGACTTACCTGAGCGAGTAATGCTTACCCTTCACGAGCAGAATGGCAAAAGTGATGTTGGCAAGATCCAACAAATTGCTGAAGCTCCAAGTTTGGCAGCCAAAATGCTTAATATCTATACAAATTGCGGGCTATAGATGAAGCGGTAGCTATAATAGTGGACAATAATTGCTGTGCGATACAGATTCACTGTCAACTGAATGTTTTAAGGATATTTCTTTCTAGACCCATTAGCAGGCCATTGAGTATAAACATTTTATATCCTAAACAAAAATAAAACCTTTAGAGCATGAATCTTGCAGGGCTGGCCAGTGCCCTGCAGGATACATAGCTACTACATGCAACAAAAGACTGAAAACACGTAGCTAAAGAGGTCAGGAAATGCTTTAAATAGCTTAAAAATTTCCCAACAGAAATCATTTCATTTTGTCACGACGGCATAAATTCCCGAGGGCCTTACACTACTAGGTCTCCTTACAGGGGCGGACGACTGTATAAATTCCCAAGGGCCTTACACTACTAGGACTCCTTACAGGGGTGGACGACTAAACAAATTCCCAGGGGCCTTACATAAACAATTACATAACCAACAAAAAACTGTAATAACAAAAACGAAATAAACTAATTAAAAAACTAAAAGCAACTAAAAATTACTAGACTAGGTAATAAAAGCGGTAGCAATAAATAAACTAAAAATAACTGAAAGATACTAGGCTAGCTAATAAAAGCAGTAGCAGATAACAAGACATTACCAGAGCAAAATGTGATTGGTGGTGTGAGGTGGCCAGCCATTACATACCATTCTTGCTATGCAAAGGGCGGGAAGCAATTAAATGACACAAGGGTAGTTAAGCCTATGCCATTTCATTGCCTTTGCAGTGGTAATGATGCAACATGCCAAGATGCAGTGAACACTACCTGAATGGGGTGTTTTATTGCTTTGCACCATAACTCCAGCAGAGGTGATAGCACTAGCACGTGCTCCATATGTGCCGCCCCAATTCATATGGGGAGAGGTAGATAAATAATCAAAATATTAGTAATTATGTCAGCAGCTATGACATAGATTTCTACTGCGGAGGCCATGAATGTGGACTGCGTGGGGTCAAATCCCGCCCCCTGCGCGTAACGATGAAGAATATCTCACACTGAAATCCTTTTGAGCGGTCAGGCAACGCGTGCGACGACGCGCGACGATGAGCGACAACGCGCGCGGGAAAACGCGCGCGGTTCCGTGCACGAGCACCACTACTGCGCGAGTACCGAACCGAACAACTCATTTCCTATATAACTAAATTTGTATTATGCTTAAGAAGTTGGCCATGATGCTTACCTTTAGCAAGATTGCTTGGCGGCGGTGGTTTGATAATCATCTTCCAGAAAGGTCCAGCAATAGTTCAGCTCCAATATGTACTAGCCAAGAGAGTAGCTGACTATACAATTTGCAGGCTACAATAGCAGATTAATGCTGTACGACTAAGATTAACTGTCAACTAGCATTGTGAGGATAATTCTTCTTTGACCAGGCTGGAAGTGTTTGACTAAAACTTTTCATATTCCATACCATATTATATCCTTAAAGCATGAATCCTGCAGGGCTGGCCAGTGCCCTGCAGGAAACATGGTGACTGCATGAAACAAAAGACTGAGCAAACCTAGCTAAACAGGTCAGAAAATGCTTTTAAAAGCCTAGAAATTGCCTAACAGAAATCAGTGCATTTACCTCGCGATGGTATAAATTCCCGAGGGCCTTACACTACTAGGACTCCTTACAGGGGCGGACGACTGTATAAATTCCCAGGGGCCTTACACTACTAGGACTCCTTACAGGGGCGGACGACTGAAAAAATTCTCAGGGGCCTTACATAAACAAACGACCAAAACTAAAACAACTAAAATGAAATAAACTATATAACTAAACTAAAAATAACTAAAAAATACTAGACTAGCTAATAAAAGCGGTAGCAATTACACTACTAGGACTCCTTACAGGGGCGGACGACTGTATAAATTCCCAGGGGCCTTACACTACTAGGACTCCTTACAGGGGCGGACGACTGAAAAAATTCTCAGGGGCCTTACATAAACAAACGACCAAAACTAAAACAACTAAAACGAAATAAACTATATAACTAAACTAAAAATAACTAAAAAATACTAGACTAGCTAATAAAAGCGGTAGCAATCACAACCACACGGTACCATGCATTTTTTAGAGAAAAAACTTTCTTATTAAATATTAATGATATATTATAAATAATGATTGTGCTGCTGTGCACTGGTGCCGCTGCTGTGTGGTAACCACTATCCGCGCAGTACCACTTTCACGATGTAGACAGCTCTTCCAGCTGCGTGATACTGCTTACTGCGTGATCCTGCGTGATACTGCGTGTAGACAGCTCTTCCACCTGCGTGATACTGCTTACTTTTACACTGTTATAAATTATATACTATGATCCAAAACATCATATTTATATTTTATCAATATTAGGTGCTTCTGCTGCGCTTGCCACTTCTGGAATTCCGTTTCTAGACACAGTGGCTGCAAGTAAAGTGGGACACATTGATGGAAAATATGTTCTACATGCTTCTGTCGAAGAACTGGAGGGTTTTAGCAAATTAGGCTTGGTCGTCGCAGGGACAAAGGACTCGGGAATGATGGTAGCGCCAGAAGTGCAGGGCAATCAGATGTGGGGCCACAATGAAGGAGGCAGGCTGTTGTGATGGCCGTGATGCAGCTACAGTTAGGTGCAGAGCTTATGCAGGTACGTGGCCGTGGCAGCAGGGGCCGTGGCAGGGGGCACAGAGGCAGAGGATAGACATATATTGGATGCAGAACTTCACCTAAGTTCTGCACAATTCTTCACATGGACTATTGTGGACAAATGGTTCGTTTCATATATGTACATGCATCCATTTGCAACATTTCCGGCAATAATGACATACAGAAGTGTGAAAACACACTAATTTTTTCACCGTTTTTTCTCTAGCAGCGACTATTGGAGACTGCTATTTCTTGAAGTGTTGACCTATTTTGCCGTGACTATCAGTGACTGCCACCTAATGCAGTGTTGACCTGTGTTTTGCCTTACTTTTTTGAGCTCTGCTGATTTTAGTGCATACCTTTTTAGGTCCTTAGGTAGTTATTTAACGTCTTACTAATTACTAATATAATGTCTTACTAATTACCATTCTGTTTGGACAGTCAATGCTGCCCTTCTGCCTGTTCAGGACATATTTCCTTGCCTTCAGTCACATATATGCAATTATGCAAGGGAGTTTAGTGGCTAGCTGGTTAGGTATTGTGAGTGTGAGCCACGGACAACTCCATAGCAAGTTTTGTGATGACAGATCATAAAAGGTGGATACAAGTTCGAAGCTTGATTGGGGAACATAAATGGGTACAGGCCCTGGTACAGACCCTGCAAAGATTGCTACGCTGTATTTTTTAAATACCCATGGTTCTGCATTTGATTTCAAGAGGAGAGACTCAAGGGTTGGTAATAACAACTCTTGCATTGCCTATAGGAACAGAGATATTTTAGGTGTCAACTCTACTTCTATTTTTAATTTAGTTCCAAAAATGTTTCAGGAGCAGTAAGATAAAAAACGAAAGATGTCCCACTTACGTACATATACTCTAAGACGAATGTTTCAGCTTTGCAGAATGCTCGCGGTAATTTCTTCTTACATTTGTTTCTTGTTTCTGAAACGGTAGTTTCAAGAAATGTTTTTAGAATTCCTAAGAACTTTAGCATTTCTGTGCCACTCACCAATCAGGTCTTCTGTGCTGGTTTATATGGATGTATTAGTACAATTAATATTCTTGAGTTTATTGCTGGGCCTTGGCACAGAACAGATCGCGCTGCCTATTCTTACTAATTTGGGGTGGCTTAAAAAGAGCAGCAATCAATAGGCAGAAGTGTATCCGGAATGACGACAAAGCTCCATTTTTCACTTGATAATTTATTGTGGAATGCAATCAAATCTTTACAACTTATTACTTAATTCCGTAGAATACGTATGTTTCCTATAAAGATTTAAAAAGAATCACTAGAGGTTTAACCTTTTTTAGCTACATAACCCTTTAAAAACAAGGGAGGCAACAAGTATCTTATCATGCTTTTAAATATTCATTTGACTACCGCATTCAATGCCGTTAACACCCAGAAGTGTACGATGGTTGTGCGGAGACTGGGGCCTGCCGCCCCAGTTCCCCGCACTTCTGTTGTATCACGGTTGGCCTCACACCCATGCACCGGACCATGTGACCCGGTAAGGTGCCTGGCAACCCGCGATTAAGTGCATTGTCATATTGGCATCGAGCTTTATATTTATGCACCCAATAGATCGGTCTTATGTATGCATTCTGGCAATGTGACCGGTAATGCGACAAAATTGTGCAAGCGATGCGAGCACATGGGGAATTCAGCATTCTATTGGCATAATAATATAAGTGAAGGCTTCTCTTCTGAGAGAAGGCTAGTTCTTGGACAATAAGTATGGTAACGCCATACTTTAGCTTAAGCCTTAGGCTCCACCTGAGCTCTGAATGGCATCCGCCGTTCGAGCATCAGTAATAGACACCAATTCGTTTGATTTCGGTTCTGCGACAATGGATGGCAATGGTGGCAACAACCAAAATCCGGTCCCACCCACAATTGCGCAAGCACAACCTCAACCAACACAGCAGCCTCAAAACAATAATCCACATATAGCTGCTGATGTTGCAACCGGAGCCAGTCCAACAGTTAACACAAACACGGGCTATGATCTTCAGCTCGCAATGGTGCAGAACTTAAATTTAGTTCAAACCGTTAAAATTAACAACGAGAGCCAGTTTCGCAATTGTATGCGCCGCCCCGTCGATATCACCAAGACGGGCCAGCTGGAGATGTTAGAGGAAGATTACAACTTCACGTACAGCATCGGCCTGAAAGTCAGCAACGTCAAGGCCATCGCCGAAGCTATGATCCCACATATGGAGCCAGAGCATCAGCCGCTGATTGAGGCTATCGTTGCCGAGTCAGCCAAAGCCTATGTGAGGTCCGCAGAGCGGCCGCAGAGGCGGGCTCTAAGGTAGCGCATCACCACCTGGACGTCCGCAATACCTACTATAACAACCGCTCAAGTCTTGCTTTAAACCCCAGCCTGGATGTTGTGAACGGGACTATTCGGCTGTATGATGTGGATCAAACCGTTCTCAAGGACGTCTGCAAAGAGGTGAAGGTGCGGAAGGGTATCAATCCGATGAGTGAGTACGCGGCGCAGACCATGCACGGCCTGGACAGGGGTAAGTGCGACGTAAGTCAGCCACCATGTAAGCAGGGTGGAAGCCGTGGTGGAGGACACTACCAGTTTCAGCAACAAGCGCCGCCACGACAGATGTTCATGCCGCCGCCCCCCATGTACATGCCGCAGCAACCCATGTTCCCTCAAGGGCAGGGTTATTTCCAGCCGCAGGCACGTGGCTATGGCCAGAAGTCAATGCGTGGTAATCGCCAAGGTGGTGGACACTAGGTGTGCACGAATCCGGGCTATTAGTGAAGCGACTGAGTAGGTAATAAGACTACTTGATGGCCAGAGGGTCTAGAATGTCTTTATGACTGCACGCTCTTGAGCGGCAGATTTTCCAGTGCGCATAAGCGTGTAGAGGTTATGTCACGACATAGTACTGAATTTCGTACATACTACGTGCGAATGCGTCACTGAAGGATCTCGCCGCAATTGTGCTCACTTGTCCGTTCGCGAAGGTGTGGTCGCTCTCAACAGTGGATGTTGACGAGCAACTACTATCCAAGAGCGGGTCTTGTAGATAGTCCCTTGAAGTTCTCCTTGCTTGGGTTCACGCGCGCCGACGTCCTGACGATTGTGCAGTGCGACGACTTCCGAAGGGCTTAGCTTGGCACAATAGTGACGAAATGTTTACAGTAATAATTATAAGTTCATAAAACGGGTCTGTTACGCTCACGAAGAATAGCT
Source organism: Volvox reticuliferus (assembly GCA_019650235.1). NCBI lineage: Eukaryota > Viridiplantae > Chlorophyta > Chlorophyceae > Chlamydomonadales > Volvocaceae > Volvox > Volvox reticuliferus. Next base: position 510,106 of record BNCP01000058.1, read on the forward strand.
TCGAGAGCCAATTGACACTTGGTCAAAGCTCTCAACGCGTTAAATCCGCCGCCGACGACTCACAAGGCCCTAACGTCAAACTGGATCCAACGCTACAAACTGCGGCTCTGGAACCAACCTAACTACTAACGTTCGGTTATCCCTTTGAACCAAGTTAACAAATAAAAATTATCCATCTAATAACGGGAAATAACGTTGTTAACTTGTCTATCCGTTAGACGGTTTCAACTTAGTCCGAACATTGCTCGCGACGACATTGGGTCGTCATTCTGCTTCGCCCAAACTTCTAAGCTAGCTACAAAGTATGACGAGCACCCAGTATGTCGTGACAGCTGTCACGACATAGTACTGAATTTCGTACATACTACGTGCGAATGCGTCACTCCCCCCCCCAGCGCTGAGTGCTTTAAGCGATTTGCGCTGGTATGCCTTAAGGTCTAGGGGTCCTTATATCAACTCCCACATCTCTTCCACTGGCCTCAGTAAAGCCTCCTTGAGTGCTACAGTGGCAAACAACATGATCCATACCTTTTGGCCTGCCGGACTCAATGCCAGCCTTCCTTCTAATTGCCTCTTTCTCAACCAATTTATTCTAGCTTCATCCCCTTCGGTGATGTACCTCATCGGGGCACAGACAGCCATCAAAAGACCTATTTGTTGCATGGTGCTGGGCATCAGCAGATCCAGCAACTCACTCGATGCTCCAAACACTACAGCCTCAGTGCACGGCCCTCCATCCTGCAATAGTACCTTGGGGCCGACTGCTGCAGGTTTAGGCTCTCCCAAAATCTGCCTTACACTACATCCCTCGTCGTGCAAGGCTTGCCGGATTTCGTTCTCCCACCGGAATGGCAGCAGGATACGGCGTGCTTTTTCCACCAGTACTACCTTGCACAGCTTCTTCACCTCGCCTAAGGAGGGTTGACATTCCTCCAACCTGGGTTGCTTTAGTACTGTGCGTAGGGCTTGCACCTTGCTTTGGTGATGCCAGCCCGGCATGCCCTCACCCAGGGTTTGCTCCAGCTCTTCTACACTCTCCAGCTTCCAGCTTAGGATTGCCGGCTCTCCAGCTGCTGTGCTCTGGGCTGCTTTCTTTACCGTGGGCACGGATGCCAGACGGTTTCGCAGCTCAGTTACACCCATAAGCTCCACTTCTCCATCTTCATATGTGATTGCAAATCTGTGTCCTCTGCCTTGCCGTCCCACGTATGAAGCCACACCCAGCTGCTTCATGCTACGTTTACCACGTCCTCGCTGCTCGCGCATTACCGTGGCTCCTTCCAGCTCCTTTAGGTGCTCGGGTGTTTGCTTGCTGCTTGCTCCATCTGCACGTGGCTCCATCTGCTGTGCCGTGACCCCTTTTGCTGAGCATCGGGGACAGACCCACGAGCCCTCAGGGATTTCGGTTAGTGGCGGCTTCAGGCAGTATGTATGCCATCCACTGCCACAGCCGTCACAAAGCAGCATCCACTCTTCCGCGTCCGGGAACTTGCATATTTCGCATGGTAGGCTTGGCGAGGGTCTCGCCAGCCGTGGGTCCACCGTGTGATCATCAATTGGAAGGTGACAGGGCGCGCAATGACTGACATGCACGGTGATTTGGCTGCCACAACGACCTTCTAGGACCAAAATGCCAGTGTTCCGCACTTCTGTTACCCGTAGTATTTCCGGGCGTGCCTCCGAATCCAGTGCTGTGCGTCCTGTTGTATTTTTGTAGTACACGTAGTCGCCAAGCTCAAATCGGCGCATACGTGGCAACATGGCCCCACCCCTCATCCGTGCGTACCTCAGTGAATCACGGTGTTGCGCAATGAGCAAATTGCTGCCTGCTATGGCCATGTGTCTTCTCAGGGCGGCTGTCCTTTGCATGACTGACCTTGCCGCTGTCTCTGGGTCTTCCAGGTCCACTTCCGTGTTGAAGCGCTCTTTTACTGCTGGTGGTATTGTTGGCTCAGCTGCGTGCATGATGTGATAAGGCGACATGCCGGAGGATGACTGCGCGGAGCAGTTATATCCCAGCATGATGTAAGCCAGGTGTTGATCCCACTCTGCGTTGCCACCTCCAGCCTGCACAATCCACCTTAGTGCCTTCTTGCAGGTCTGCACCGCCCGCTCTGATAGACCGTTGGCTTGCGGGTGGTTTGCAGATGTTTGCCGGTGATCTATAAGGGCGTCCACCAGCATCTGCGCAAACTCGCCTTTCCATTCACTGCCTTGGTCTGAGCATACCTCCGCGCATGCACCATAACGACCCAGAATGTGTTGCTGGAAGGCAAAGGATGTCTGCTCCGCATGCTTGTCTGTCAGTGGTATGAGGACGACGTATTTAGAGAAGTGCTCCACACACACCATAACGTATGTATATCCTCGTGCCGTCCGGCTGAATGGTCCGCACAAGTCTACACCCCAGCGGTAGAATAGTCCGCTCACTGGTAATGGGTTTAGGGCTGGCATCTGAGCTGTAAAGGTAGCGTTTATTCTGTCACATGATGAGCAATGCCTCACCACCGTTGCTACATCTTCTGACATTCCCCGCCACCAGTATCCGGAGAGCAACAGTCCCAGAGTGCGCCGAACACCAAAATGGCCTGTCTGCTCATGTATTTTCTTGACCACATTGATCCGGTCTGTGGGCTTGGGTACCACCCGGTTCCTGCCGTCGGGTCCTACATGATATAGGATTCCACCTTGCATGTTGTACAGTTTGGCACGGCGTGCACACCGCTTCTGCTCCAAGGTATCTGCTCCCGGGGGCAGTGCACCATGTGTAAGCAGATGCAGGGTGTTTTCATCACTCCAGATGTCCTTGCCGTTTTCTGCCTCCTCGGTACTGTCCTCTGAGGATGCCATTGCCAGTGCAACATCTTCCAGGCTGGTTTGTGCATGTGATGCCAGAGCTGTGGCTAGCCCTCTCGCCTGCTGGGTGGCATTTGCTTGGGCGCTGCGGGAATGCTCAACGCACTTGACCTGACCTGCCAGCACTTGTAGGATTGCCATGATGCTAGCAAGGTAGGTAACATCCGTGACACGCCTGAATATCTGGCATTGTTGCTCAGGAGCCATGCCATTAACCAGCGCACTATCTGACTCCAGTCCTAGGATGCGCTCGCACTCTCCTGGCGTTAGTGCCTCGTACTGAGCGGTCACGCTATTGTACACTGGTGTAATGGTGCTGGGTTCATTTGCAACTCCCACATGCCCCAGTGAACCTGGGTACAATGCCCTTGCTGGCTTGCCCTCGTGATCACATGGGTAGTAAGGGCTGCGCATTTGCCGTGCCGGGATGGGTGCTGCATGTTCTTCTGCTAGCACATCTTGCAGCTGCCTACCCGCCGGACGGGTTGCGGCTTTCACGACTGCTCCCAGCTGCTCCTGTGATGCCAGGTTGCTCCACAATTGGTACAGTTGATGGGTATATGATCCAAACAGGGCGGTGTCGGCTGTTGTTGTGCCTCCGTACTTGGCGCTTAGCTCTGCTTCTATGCCCTCCTCCTCTGGTGAGTCATTTCCTGGTGGTCGTGCGGATCGACCCAGCAGGCAAGCCATGCGCGGCTTGGGAATGAGTCTCTCCAGCTCACTTAGGCAGCGCGTGACCGCAGGCATGGCAACTGTGGACTCTGGGTCCCACATCACCACTGTAAGCCACACGGTCCCCTCCACGGCCCCTGCTCGCTTGAGTTCTGTGGCCGTTACTTGATTGACGTCTTGAGGTAGTAGGAGAAACGCATCCTCCCATGCTTCCAGTGGGAGAAGTGTGGGATAGGCAGCACTGAGTGCTCGCAGCCGTTCCTTGGCCACTCGCCTCATAACTGGGTCCGTGTCTGAGTAGAGGTACCTGTTTACCCTTATGCCATTGCGCAGGCATGCCTCTAGCGCTGTGCAGAGTCCTCCCAGCGGTTCATACAAGGTTATGCCCTGCTGCAACGCTAGCTGAAAGAATGGAACACCCACCTCCCATAGGGTTAGATTGAAGTCGTCTGAGATTGGAATTGTCTTGGCCCGCCTTGCTGCTGAATACCAGTCCATGGCATATGAGAGTAGTTGCCTCCTCTGGGTTACCTTTTTCTCATCCTCCACATCCGGTGGGGGCTTGAGAGCCTCAAAACGCCACCCATTCCAGCCCGCTACTGCCTCCTCCGGAGAAGGACAGAAGTCATCACTGAAGGGCGCCACTGGTGTGGCAGAGTGCATGGTTGCGCATGCAACTTGGTTGTCTACCCATGATGCTCGCATGGAGAGATATGCTTGGCCGGGGACTGACCCCTGGTCACCAGGCTTTTGTAGCTCTTCATCCAGTCGTGCTCCGGTGCCGTCTTCTGTTGTTGGTCGTGGGTGCCTTGATAGGGTGTCCGCATTTTGGTGCCGTAGACCGGGTCTGTGCTCAATGACGAAGTTGTACTCTTGCAGGGCCATAGCAAACCGCGCGTACTGGCCAGTTAGCCCCTCCGTGCTCATGAGGTAAGTGAGCGGTTGATGATCGGTCACAAGTTTGAAGGGCGGACCTCCAATCAAGTGGTGGCGAAACATCTTGACCGCCCAGACTGCTGCCAGCATCTCGCCCTTGTAGCTGCTGTAGTTTGCCTCGTGCTTGTTTAGAGAGCGGCTGATGCAGGCACACATATACTCATTTCCGTCATCATCTACTTGCCCCAGCACGGCCCCTATGCCTTTGTTTGAGAAGTCCGTGTGGACAACTAAGGGGCGATTGTAGTCGATGCGACGCAGAACACTGCCCTCCTTGGTGAAGGCCTCCTTAATCGCATCAAAAGCTTGTTGTTGTAGGGGTCCCCATACCCACGGCTCACCCTTTTTCAGGAGCTTATTTAGGTCCACCGCCAACTGGCTCATGTTGGGCACATAGCAACGGTAGTAGTTGATAAAACCTAGCTGTGTCCTGAGCTCTGAGACGTTGCGCGGAGGCTGTAATGCCATGATAGCTGCAACCTTGGCCTGATGAGGGCTAATGCCAGCTGCACTGAGGTTGTGCCCAAGGTACTCAATTACGTCAGCACCAAAGATGGACTTGTCCGGGTGGGCCCTGAGGCCACACGCGGCCAGTGTATCTAGCACCCGCTCTACGTCCTTCACATGCTGCTCCGGCGAGTCTGACCAGATCAGTACATCGTCGATGAAGGCTATGCTGCAGTCCTCTAGCCCAGCTTTGGTTAACTCGTAGTCCATCACCCGCTGGAACTTGGCACTGGCATTTTTGAGACCATATGGCATGCGCGTGTACATCATAAGCTTATTTCCAACCCAGTACGCCGTTTTTGGTTGGTCCTCTGGACGAATAGGGATTTGTAGAAACCCCTGTCTCAAATCCAGTTTGGAAAAGACCGTGGCCTTGCCCACCCGCTGAAATATTTCCTCAGGGCGGTGTAAGCCATACCTGTCGGCGAGAGTATGCTGGTTCACTGGACGGAAGTCTTGAGCCATGCGGAAGTCTGTCCAGAGACCAGTGTCCGGGTCTTTCTTGGCTGCTAACACTGGGTTAACAGCACAGACCGTCGGACCCACGTACTCTTTGACGATGCCTGGTTTGACTAGCTCTCCCGTTTTCTGTATGATGACCTCTTTCTCCTTGGGACTGTACCGCTGCGGAGGCTGTACAATCGGTTTGTCTGTATCCAGATCCAATGAAAAAGGGCCCTGATCTCCGTGGTAGCCTGGTAGTTCCTCCATGCTGTATGCAAACGCGGTGTGCTTGCGCTGGCGTACGGCATTTTTGAGAGCTTCGTTGGTTGCTGTAGAGAGTTGGGAACCATTGCCCCAGATCCACCCCCCATCAGCGTCCTTTTTGTATCGCTCATATGCTGTTGCGACCATGTTGCCGTCCAGGGTGAATGTGGCGACACTGGTTAACGCTGAGGGTAGTCCCGGTGTGTTATGCTGCCTGTCTGAGTCGGAAGCGTGTGACCAGTTGCCCGGATCCCAGCCCTTATTTACCAGTATGCCTCCCGTGGTCATGGCGTGAGTGGTCATGTGCAAGAGTGGCTGGCCACCTATGGATGCCTTCATAGCCCCTGCACCCACCGATATGGATAGGAGTAGTACTGCCAGAAGTGTCGTTGCCACCGGTACCCTCCATGTCCATTTAGGCAGATGAACCCGTGCACGAGGGGGCGGGATTGGCATGGGCTTTTTCCGCTTTCCAGTCCGCCGCGGAGGCGTTGCTGGCTCGAGCTTTAGCTCCGCTGGGGGTGCTGCTGCGGTGATCAGGGCATCAACTGCCCCTAGGCCACTGCTTACGGCCCGTTTGGCTAGGTTGCCGGCCAGGGTGACAGCTGAAAAGGTGCGTTTTGTGGCTGTGCATCCCCCCCCAGCTTTGTGATTGGCGCTGAGCCTTGCACAGAGCTGGAAGTTACACAGGCGGTCCTGCGGAAGGCCGCCGCCGTGGCGTGTGCCGGTCGTTTGATTGATGACATGGGAACAGTGACGACATACCCCGGGCTTTCCAGCAGGTTCGGCAAGAAGTGCAGCTGTGCTGTGGGGTACTGCGTGATGGAGTCAGCTACTGCGTGCATCTGCTCGTTGCCCACTAGGAAGTCAAACAGTGGTGTGTCCTCAACCACCAAGGTCTGAGTGAGGTTGAGTACCGTAGCGTGCTGTGTGCCTGGCAGAAGGATGAGCTGAATTCCTGTTGGGTCCACCTCCTCCTGTGTGCTGACCTCCGGGTTTGACGACGTGCTGAGCGTCGTTTTGGAGGCAACTAGGGGTAGCCGTAGCTGCCGTGCCGCCTTGCGAGTGATGATGTTCACGTCCGCACAGTGGTCACGCAGGAACTTGAGCCTCCCCGTTTCCAGGCCGTGAATGCCCACGGCACCAGGTGGGTAGTAGAACATGAGTTGCTGAAGTATGCTGCAGCTGTTGGATTCCGTTGCAGCAAGTGCTCTCGTTCCTGCCGTGGAATTTGCTGGATTCCCCGTTTGCCCGCCTGGTGCTCACCAGTTACACAATAGGGTAAACCCGTTGGCGTAGACATGCTAACCGGTTGCGTGGGCTGCTCCAGTTGCTCCGGTTGCTGCTTGGCTTCGGCCACCATGGCTTTGCGCGGAGGGGCTTCGGAAATTTCCCCCGCTGCCGATGTGTGCCCGGCCTTTGTGCTGTCCTCTGTTTGCTGGTGTAATTTGGCGATTTTCTCCAGCATTGCCCAGCTGGTGGTTAGCTGCACGGTTACCTCCTGCGCCGCTTGATTTGCTGTGTGTGTTGCCGCCCGTGGCCTGGTGATGAGCTTGGGCAATGGGTACACGTCCATCTTGATCGGGGCCGGCTGGAATGATACTGGTACCTGCTGATGGGTCTGAGTAGCACAGCTGGTTCCCGCCTGGCACTCTTCAGCTGACAACAGCACGGAGCTGAGGTTAGCATTGCGGCGATTTGGCAGGTACACATCTTCCTCCTCATCTTCCTGCTGGGCAGCCGCTGCTGCAGCTGCTGCACGCTGCTGCCTTGGCTGCTGCTGCAGACGAATTTCCTCCAGATTGCGATCGAAGGTACTCTGCAGAGCCTTAGTCGGTGCTTTGAAGTTAGCTGTTGCCTTGTCTGGGTGTTTGATGAAGCACTGCTCTTCCGTGTGGCCGAAACGACCACAGTACTCGCATGACGGTGTATCACGTTCCTTGTGTCCCGCACCAGCCATGGGGGCACGTTGGGGACGCTGCTGCGGTACGGGTTTCTCCTTCTCAGACGCCATTGCTGCCCGTAAGCGTTTTGCTTGTGCTTCGAACTCCGCTATGAGGGCCTCAACATTTGAGTTTTGGCTACCTTTTGACGTGCTTGCTGCTGACTTTCTGCCATGGAGCACCCGGCAATCTTTGCTGTCGTGTGAGGAGTTAGTCCCATGGTGGCTGCAGTAGTACCTCGCGGTGCCAGCGGATGGCACACGAGTTTCAGCCTGGTTTCGTTTGACTTGTGAAGTTGTGGTTTCTCTGGCCGATTTTGGAGCCACCTTCTTTTCCATATCGTGCTGCTGGTTCATCCATATACGCTCAGCATCTGCCGCTATCTTGGAAAGGAGGCCATACCATTCGTGTGTGCTTACGTCACAGTATTTAGCCTCGATCCGCTTCCGCACATAAGCATTTAGGCCGTCTACGTACTTCCTAGCAATGGCCCGCTCACCGTATTCCTCCTTGGCGTAGGGGATGAGCAGCTCAAGCTCCTGGAGGTAGCTTGTTGGCGACATGTCATCTTGTCGGAGCCGGGAGTACTGGATGAGTTTTGCATTGCGCCTCTGGGGCTCAAAATGCTTATCCAGCCTCTCCAGGTAGTACTCCAGCATGGACTCCCCATCCAGCTGCGCATCCGGCTTGCCAGACTTGTCTCGGAGCCATCTGGTGGCATTATCCTTGGCATCTCTCATGAAAGCCTTGTGCCACGTGTAGAAGGGTGTCTCTGGTGTGGGGAACCCATTCAACATATCAATGGCGTCCTCCACTGGTACCTGCCCTCGTTGGTATCGAAAGCGCCCACGGAGGTGGCTCATGGCCCTGTTAGCAGCTGCCATGAATGCTGGGAGGTGTTCATGGGTAAACTTGGGCATTTGCGCTGTGGACTCCATTCGATATGGGTCGTAGTCGTACTCAAAGTCTAGCTCTAGATATAAAGCTGACCTAATGCGTGGGGATGCGGGATCCGTGCACGCAGCTCCGGTTCTCTTTGGCTCCGGCACTTCCGACTCTGCTGGTTGCCCTTCCTCACCAGATTCTTGCTCACCTACAGTTGGCTGAGTGCGTGGGGATGCGGAATCCTCACCCGCAGCTGTGACCTCACTGGGCTCTGAAGCTTGAGACTCAGCTGACTTGTCCTCTGAGCTTTCTTCGGCTGATACTTGCTCACTAGACTCTAGAGCTTCCTCCTCGTATTCCTGCTCGACTTCGTCTGTTTCCGACTGATCTCCTTCAGTGCTGGATGAAACTTCGACTATTGGTTGGACGAGGGGGACTTTGGCTTTCCTTGGTAGAGGTGTTACAATCGGGATTGACACACCGTCGTCAAACTCCGGATTCCGCTGCCACTCAACCTCCTCCCGCTCTGTACGTAAGCTCCTTGAGGAACCGCTGGTGCTGGGCCTGGCGGCTCTATCAGGGTTACGACGGGGTTTTGCTCTGTCCGCCAGCGCTGCTCCACACTAGAAGCTTGGGTCTTTGCGGCGGAGCTCTACACGCTGTTGATATAAAGACCAGCGGTAGTCGCGTAGGAAGGTCTCTCCTGCTGGATCCCTGGCGTCTGGTTCTCCACGTCCCAGCGTTTTCTCCAGGCGGCGCAGGCGTGCAATGGAGTCCGGCACCCTTTCCAATGGCACCTCCTCTCCGCTCTCTGACACCTCAGCAAGGCTGACTTGCCGGGGCGGCGGGAATACGTTCACCGGTACTATATGGTAGGCCTGGTACTTGTACCTGCCCCCCCAGTTGAGATCCGGATCGAAGTGCTGGGTTGATCCAAACGTTGGCCTGGAAAGCCTGATGTCTGTCGGGTCAAGTTGAGATGGTTCGTAGGGGTAATACTTACCGCTGTACCTCTGCCAGACGTGCCCTGGACGCTCAGGGTCCTGGTACACGTAAACCCTTGGCTCTGACGCCTTGGCGTCGAACCGTGCCGGAGTGACCAGCTGATATCTGAGATCCACCTGCGTGCCGGCGTCTCTCGCTTCAACGAAGCGCAGAGGTATACGCACACAGGAATACCTAGCTGTAACCGGCACTGAAGGGCTCAGGAGGTGGTGGAGCTCACTTTCCCCAGCAACACCCAGTGAATTGTCCTCCACCGGAGCTTTAACTTCGTCTGCCACAGGGATTTCCTGTAGTTGCAGACTGGGTGATGTACCACGTTCAGCCGCGGAGGCTGTACGTGGTAGCTCACGTGGCAGGTGCGGATCCTGCTCCCGTGAGTCTTGGGGTTGACCGCCGCTTGGTTCCTGGGACAGCCCTAGGTCGTCGTCAACTGCTACACAGCTGGCAAGAGTCTCGTCTAAGAGCTCTTCACTAGGCACAAGTCCCGCTAGGCGCTGAGCCTCACGAGACAGGTGTTCTTCCCAGGAGGTCTCTTGACGACGCAGGCTGCGTCCGTGGGTGGCTGCTAGCACGTGAAGGAACCTGCAATCTGCAGTCGCGTGGTTTGCCGACGCTCCGTGCAGATGACAGCCTGGCTGGCAGCGATAGTGCTCTACAGGATAAGCCCCTTCCCCTAGAGCAACTAGGCCTTGGTCTGTACGTAGCTGCTTGATGAGCCAACACTCTGTTGTCAAGTGGTTGGCTTGGCACCCGTGCAGCACACAGCCCCGAATACACTCACTACGATACCGTGAGCTGGACGGTTCAGGTGAATGGCGTCGTGCTCGAACGTTCCTCTCTGGAGTAGGGCTACGCTGAGCAGGACGGCGCGATGGCGTGAGAGAACGCGGAGTTCTTCGACGCCTAGGAGGAGAATGCGAACGTTCTTGGTGACGCCCGCGCTTTCCTCGCTTGTGTGGGTCCTGCAGATCACGCACTGGCAAGCACGGAACAACAGGAAACACAGTAACTCTAGTCCAACTTCCTAATTGCGACTAGAATTCCAGCAAACTTTCTCACAAAATTTGCTACGCAAGCAAGTAGACTTATTCGCTAATCCTGAGCGTTGCGCAGTTGAAGTGTGACAGCTTGGTCAGAGCGGATCTGACCCAAGCGAACTCGTTGCTTGCAACCAGCGACTCCAAAATTGCTACAATAAATCTTACTTGAATAAGACGACCTTATGCACTACCGCTCCACGCGGCGTGCGGTGTCAATTGGCTGAAGGATCTCGCCGCAATTGTGCTCACTTGTCCGTTCGTGAAGGTGTGGTCGCTCTCAACAGTGGATGTTGACGAGCAACTACTATCCAAGAGCGGGTCTTGTAGATAGTCCCTTGAAGTTCTCCTTGCTTGGGTTCACGCGCACCGACGTCCTGACGATCGTGCAGTGCGACGACTTCCGAAGGGCTTAGCTTGGCACAATAGTGACGAAATGTTTACAGTAATAATTATAAGTTCATAAAACGGGTCTGTTACGCTCACGAAGAATAGCTTCGAGAGCCAATTGACACTTGGTCAAAGCTCTCAACGCGTTAAATCCGCCGCCGACGACTCACAAGGCCCTAACGTCAAACTGGATCCAACGCTACAAACTGCGGCTCTGGAACCAACCTAACTACTAACGTTCGGTTATCCCTTTGAACCAAGTTAACAAATAAAAATTATCCATCTAATAACGGGAAATAACGTTGTTAACTTGTCTATCCGTTAGACGGTTTCAACTTAGTCCGAACATTGCTCGCGACGACATTGGGTCGTCATTCTGCTTCGCCCAAACTTCTAAGCTAGCTACAAAGTATGACGAGCACCCAGTATGTCGTGACAGTTACTTGCCAGCGTTAGCTATGGCACGGCATTGTACGATAGCCAGCGCAGTGATGCGGCACTAGTTCATTGTCAGTACATAGACATGGCACAATACGATTGCCAGCGCAGTGACACGGCACAATACGATTGCCAGCGCAGTGATGCAGCACAACATAATTGTCAGTGCAGTGACGCGGCATTATTTCATTAAGTAGTGCAGAGGTTGACGGGTTGACCCGTCAATGGAACATGGAAACGGGCAAGGATATCACGACGAAGGGTATCATCGTTAGGCACGACAATCTGAGTCGTCGATCCTTCAGTCCGTAGCCAAAGACCGTTCTGCTTGTGTAGGTGCCCCACATTGCTAGGCGAAGCAAACCAGGAGTCGCCAGCATAGGCAGCCTTCAAGCGAGCCGCAAGGTCTGAGGACAGAGGCACGTCCGGGGTCTGTGGATGTTGGACAGGCGCCGCCAAAATTGCAGCATGTAGCGACGGATGTCGACTGAGAGCGTCGGCGATGTTAATCCGGCCGGCAACGTGCTCCCAGGTGCAGTCGAACCGCGCGAGGTACTCCATCCACCTCGCTTGTTGTCGGTTCAACGTGGGGATGCTTTGCAAAAACGCCAGGGGCTTGTGGTCAGTCTTAAGGGTGAAGGAACGGGTCAACCAAGAGGTTGACGTCGAGGGTGAAGAAATGGGAGTGCACGCAATCCGAATTCGAACGTCGAAGGCGGATGAAGGTTTGCCAGAGATGTGCAGGGGAGCATCCCACGAGGGATTGCCCCTTGTTGCCGCCTTTGGCTCAGCAGCCGAAGTAGGGGGATGCCCAGGATGGTTTGGAGGGGACTCCACCTGGGAATGCGGAACCTGCGGGTGGGCGGTTGTCGTTCGTGCGGCAAGCCGTGAAGGCATTGCTGCCTTCGGTCTTTGAACAGGTCGAGCGTGCGATTGGACGTCGATTGTCACTCGACGGTCGCTCAGGACATGTGGGCTTTGACTCGTGGTGTAACCTGTTTGCCCCGAGAAAACCCCTAGCGTCTATCGACTTGTCGGGCCACACCGTTTTGTTCCTCCCCTCGTCTCTGCGCGAGTTGCAAGTGCAGCTGGCCTTCTATAGGAGAAGTAGGCGTCAGCGTCCAGACACGGCCGCATGTGTCCTACCTGGTTATTGTCGGCGCAAAGCTATGGCGTTGCTAGCGGGTATGCGGCCTGTCTTCCGGTTCGAACCGGGCACCGTCCTGTTTAACGGTGTGGATGTAGCAGGTGCACCTGTTCCGTTGCCGGTTCAGGCCTATGCCGTTGACGTTTGGTACGAAGCTCCTGCAACCCATCCTGAGGGTTCTGCCGAATGTTCTGAACCCGCCCTGAGCGTCTTGCTTTCGTCCGCAGAGCCGGTACCGGCAGACAATCGGGTTCCCTTGATTCAGGTCAATCTTGCTGGTCGCACCCTGAAGGCGCTCGTCGATACCGGCGCCAGTGACAACTTCATCTCATCACCAGAGGTGAATGCGTTGGGGTTGACCCCACAGTCGTCGGAATGGTCCACAGGTTTCCCTCGTGGATGGGGGTAAGCAACCCATATTGGGCAGGGTCACCCTTCACCTGCGTATAGGTCCTCTGTGTATCATGACCCATCCTTATGTGTGCTCACTGACGCTGCAACATATATACTGGGGTCCTCAACATTACGGCAGTATGGGGCTGGCATTGACCTAGAGTCTGGAACCCTTCACCTACGTAAGGGGACTCTGGCGTGCAAAATACCCTTCGTGCTGTTTGCAAGTGTTGAGCCAGAGGGGGGTAAGACTGAGGCGGAACCTGTGGTTAACTACGCTGTGGCCGCCATGGGGCAGCGTACGGAATCCAAGCCAGTCGGGCGTAAAGAGGCCATCCGGATGATCTGGAAGGGTGCCCATGGACTGCTTGTGAGGCCTAGGTTGCATTTGAATGCGGCCACTGCTCAGACTTTGTTGGATCCTGAGGTTGAGGCCTTGCTCACAGGGTACGCAGACGTTTTTCATGACGTGCCTGGGCTTCCTCCTTTGCGTCCCGTTGACCATACCATCCCACTAGTGCCCGGCGCACAGCCTGTTTTACGACCCATGTACAGGCTCAATCCTCTGGAGTTGGACAAGGTGAAGCGCCAGGTTACTGATTTGCTCGCGAAGGGTATGATTCGCCCCAACACGTCTCCTTACTCTGCGCCGATTTTGTTTGTCGGTAAGAAGGATGGGAGCCTGCGCATGTGTATTGACTACAGGGGTTTGAACGCTACCACGGTCAAGAACCGTTACCCTTTGCCGCGCGTCGATGATCTGCTCGATAAGCTAAAGGACTCGGCTTATTTTAGCTCAATTGACTTGCAACAGGGGTATAATCAGATTCGCATTGCTGCTTCTGACGTGCCGAAGACTGCGTTTCGGACCCCCTTTGGTCACTTCGAGTACACGGTCTTGTCGTTTGGGTTGACCAATGCCCCTGCGACGTTTCAGTCGGTCATGGACCGCATGTTTAGACCGTATATCAACAGGTTCGTCGTTTGCTACTTGGATGACATCCTGGTCTACTCCAAGACGCGCGAGGAGCATCTGGAGCATCTTAAGCTTGTGCTTGAGGTGTTGAGGCGGGAGCAATTGTTTGCTAAACGTGCCAAATGCTTCTGGGCACAGCCTCAGGTGGAGTACTTGGGCCACATCGTGTAGGCCGCTGGCGTGCGGATGGACCCACGGAAGGTGGCGGTGGTTCGAGATTGGCCTGCGCCTCAGAACCTCCAGGAGCTGTGTAAGTTCCTTGGTTTGACCAACTACTTCCGTAAGTTCATCAAGCAGTACTCTGTCCTCGCTGCCCCGCTCACGGATTTGACTCGCAAGGGTGCTTTTAATTCGCCTGATGCTTGGACACCTGAGTGTCAACAGGCGTTCGAAGAGCTGAAGCGTGTCGTTGCCGACGACGTCACCCTTGCATTCCCCGACTACTCGTTGCCATTTCGTGTCGAAGTGTTCACAAATGCTTCATTGTATGGGAGTGGCGCTATATTGTTGCAGGAAGGGCGACCGATCACCTTCACGAGTAAGAAGTTCACGGGCGCTGAAACCCGTTACACGACTGGGGAACAGGAGCTGTTAGCGGTCTTGCATGCACTTAAGGAGTGGCGTTGTTACCTAGAGGGACGGCCATTCACGCTTAAGACTGACCACAATGTCGTGACATACAGCGTGTCAGACATAATGTGTGCAAAATAGAGTTAAGTTTATCTTTTGTTAAGACCGATGGGTCGGTACTTTGAAGTAACGACTCACAAACAATTTCGTTAATTGACAAAAGGAATTACGCGCGCATGGTGTCTTTGGACGTACAACAGGCGTGTGCGCGTTTCGTCTGTTCCGAGTCCACGTCGATTGACGTAAGGCCCGCAAAGAGACTTTATTGCTAATAAAAGCGTCGAGAGCAACTGAAGTGTTTGTCAGTTGGCTCTCGAAGCTATTCTTCGTGAGCGGAACGGACCATTTACGAACTAGTAATAATCATTGTAACCTCTTTTCGCAACCCGCCAGACTAGTTCCGTCGGAAGTCGTCGCACTGCACGATCATCAAGACGTCGGCGCGCGTGAGCCCAGACAAGGAGAAGCCTTTGGGACTACTTCCAAGACCCGCTCTTGAGTAGTTTGTGCTCATCAACATCCGCTGTTGTTAGCGCAAGCACCTTCGCGAACGGACAAGTGAGCGGATTGCGACGAGACCTAACAGTGACGGCACGGCACTTAGTATGTTCAGTTTACAGTACTATGTCATGACAGCAAGCCCCTGACGTTTTTGCAAAGCGTCCTTACGTTGAACCGACGACAAGCCAGGTGGATGGAGTACCTTGCTCGGTTTGACTGCACCTGGGAGCACATTGCCTGTCAGATTGATATCGCCGATGCTCTCAGCCGACACCCGTCGCTACATGCTGTGATTCTGGCGGCACCTGTCCTACGTCCATGAACCACGGACGTGCCTCTGTCCTCGGACCTTGCGACACGTTTGAAGCATGCCTATGCTGGCGACTCCTGGTTTGCTTCGCCTAGCAATGTGGGGCACCTATGCAAGCAGAATGGTCTTTAGCTACGGACCGAAGGATCGACGACTCAGATTGTCGTGCCTAACGATGATATTCTTCGTCGTGATATCCTTGCCCGTTTCCATGAGGACCCATTGGCAGGACACCCAGGTAGCACACGGCTGGTCGAGCTGGTGTGACGCTCGTTCTGGTGGTCTCGTCTGGTGAGAGACGCTGAGAACTTCGTGCAGACATGCAGTTTGTGCCAGCGCAACAAGGCCTTGTCCGGTAGGGGCCACGGGTTGTTGCAACCTTTGCTTGTCCCTGACACGCCTTGGGAGAGTGTTTCCATGGACTTTGTGGTCGCGCTGCCCAAAACTGAGGGGGGATACGACTCAGTGTTCGTCATGGTCGATCGTTTGACTAAGATGGTCCACCTTGCACCCACCACGTCGACCTGCACTGCTGAGCAGACTGCACGCCTGTTTTTTGACAATGTGGTTCGGTTGCACGGCGTCCCTAAGAACGTGGTCTCGGACTGTGGGGGTCAGTTCACGTCTAAGTTTTGGGAAGCACTCTGCAAGCTTGTGGGCATGCGGGTTAACCTGAGCACGGCATACCACCCGCAGTCTGATGGCCAGACCGAACGCACAAACCGCACATTGGGTGATATGTTGCGCAATTTTGCTGGTCGCACGCCTCTTGTCTGGGATACCTACCTGACGGCGGCAGAGTTTGCGATTAACAATGCTTTTAATTGGTCAACAGGTCAAAGCCCTTTCTTCCTGACTTATGGGTTTCACCCTGCGCTACCTGTGTGGCATGAGCTGGAGGTGTATGTCCCTGCGGCTAAGACCTTTGCTAAGTCGTTTTTATCCCAAGTGGCAGACGCTAAGTCATGCTTGGAAGCGGCACAGCAACGGCCGACGGATTACTACAACAAGTCCAAGCAGGACGTGGTCTTTTCGGAAGGGCAGATGGTTCTGCTGAGCACTAAGAACCTCCGTTCCTTTGCCGAGGGATCCCGAAAGCTTTTGCCCCAGGATTGGTCCATACCCTGTTGTGCGCATGGTAGGGAACGTGGCTGTCGAGCTTACGTTGCCCCCTGACATGAACATCCATTCCACATTCCATGTTTCACTTGTTCGCCCATACCGTGGCACGGAACCCACGCCTGACCCCACTAACACCCCTGCGGCAGTCGAAGCGGGTCCTGAGACCTGGATTGCTGGAAAGCAGAAGGTGTATGATGTGGAGCGTGTTCTAGATTACCTCACTCGCGTGTGGGTAAGCATAAACGCAAACACACAGTGCATGAGTACTTGGTCAAGTGGACCGGGTATTCCAGTGAGCACAACTCTTGGGAGCCTGCACGTAACTTCTCCCCTGAGATGCAACCCATCCTCGAAGAGGCTAGATTGCGTGCAACGCAGTCTCAGTGACTGGTGTAGTCGAAGCTGCATGTGGCAGCGAGGACGCTGCACGCGGGAGGGGGGGATAGTTGTTGTACCACGGTTCACCTCACACCCATGCACCGGACCATATGACCCGGTAAGGCGCCCGGCAACCGGTGATTAGGCGCATTGGCATACAGGCACCATGCCCTCGGTGTAGCACTTGCAATGCTGCAGGTTTTGGGATAACTTCCTGACCTGTCGTACTGTCCATGTGGACAGTACGGCATTCGCAAAAACGTAGATTTTCGTAAATCTATTTGCATAATATTATAAGCAATAATATTCTGTTCGTTATCATGCAAATGGTTCGACCAATGTGACGCACAAGTGTGAGAAGTGCGGCTCAGATTGCACGACGCCGCGCGGAAGCTTTAGTCATGCGACCGGAGCAAGTCCGTGTACGCGCACGGGAATAATTATCTGAGAGCGCGCATTATCTCATACTGATTTATCATGCAATATCCACTTCACGTGCGCGAGCGGAATGCGACTGAGTGAGTGATATTCGCATCGACTCACATGGCGGTTGAGCTACATAACGAACATTGCCAAGTATTGCATTTGCATTGCCATAATGCTGTGAAGGCTAAAGGATGATAGAATATCGTCTGTGACATGATTACGAACATGTCACACATGCGGATCAGCGATCTGGTGTGATATGTACTACGGACGACGTCATGAGTATAAGTCGAGCGATGACGGCCTTGTTAATATATTGAATATTATATGCTATCGATCTCCCTCGATCGTATGCTCTCCCATATTGATGTCCTGAGTCTGGACACGCTTTCACTTGGCCTGAGCGAAGCCTGAGCATTAAAGGAGCGGCTAAGTGATGATAGCGTGCTTCCAGTTCTGATAGGTACTCTGCATTCTGGATCGTACGGTGTAACCCCTGGCCTCTGAAGACTTCCGCTGTGCCTGACTCTCATTACGGTGCGCTTGGCTTGCTGTGCTTGCACCTTAGCACTTAACACCGAAGCGTGCAGAAATATGCTTGAAAGGCAGGAGGGGTACAACACGCAGTCACTGCCGCCTGCAAGATCAGGACTGGTTCACCCTCTGCTGGTTGCTCCTTGCTGCCCTTCACCGTCTTCCTCACTACTGTGCCACCAGGCTTGGCCCCACACACCGCATCTGACCAGCGCTCATCCCTCAGTGCCTTGCCTGCTGTCCAGTCCTTCACTGTGAGAAGCCATGCGTGGTGAAGGAGACCAATCGGGGAGGCATGTAAGTATTTCGGTACCATGATATGGCACAGCTGCTCGTGTGAAGCAGGGGTGGGGCCACCACGGGAGTCATTGCCATAATCTTCCCTGCAAGCCGCCGCCTGCCTGGCTGTGATCAGTCCCTCTTGTCTTACCACCTCCGCCACACTGTCCCTGGAGGCCACTATTTTGTCTGCCGTACATTGCTCTCATCCACGTACGACATGGGCTGCCGTACGTTGCTCCCATCCATGTACGACACGGATTGCCGTATGTTGCGCTCATCCACGGGGATGATGTGCATGGTGCAGGTGAGATGAGATGTGAGGTGTGCCGTGGTACAACAGCTTGTACAATCCAAAGCTTTTTGGCCCGCAATGGAATGTGTTCTTGACCTGGGGCATATACCCCCACAAAGTCCATTCTGATGCCGTCTCTTATCCTTTGGAGTACTGTCCGTGCTGGGAAACGGATTTGCCCATTACCCGCCATTCTAAAACATTCCTCCCAAAGCCAGCTAAATAAATAATTGAAGGTGGCCAGCTCGGAAGTTGCTGGGATCTGGGCAGATCTCCCATAGCTCTTCCTCGAAGATTGAATCCGGCCTATCATTGATGGCTGAGTTTAGGTTCTGCAAGCGATGCCATCCTTCTCTCAGTAGACTTGCTGCACGTGCGCTCCGATTCCTTCTCCGATAACGGCTCTGGCTGTGGCCCATAAGGAGTCTTCCGTTTCTTTACATAGCTGATTGACGACTCTCATCGTCCATATTGCCCTTCAGTGTCCATGTCATTGCTCTTGTTTGCAGCATTTCATCTGTCCGTCACACCTCCTAACGGTCCATTCTTGCTTCCACTACTCCGAGGGGATTGCCTGGCTGGTCCCATTTCGTCGAACTGCCCACCCCAAACCTGTGGGCAGCACGGAAACCCTTTCACCACTCGACTTAGATGTTCGGGGCACTACTACTCCAGATCATGCCCCAAAATGTTGCTTCCGACACCACTAATTCGGCTGCATGGCGCATAGTGTCGTACATCCCACCGACTTAGCCCCACATTCAGGCCGATTCAGCAACACCTACATTTACCGGTTTGGGCACTCCGGGCCATGTCCATGAAGAACTGCGCCAATCAAATCTCCGCATCCATCAGGAGCAGCGTGCTTGCGTGCACACATCAGTCTTATCACCGCACGCTGACATCCATTTGGGTTACCCTGCCACTGTGAAGGCAAAATACAACCGCAACTCTCTTATCCTGTTGTGCAGCTGCTCATCGGTAGCTTGGAATCCCGGTTTCACTTGTTGCAGGGCCACATGCGGCAGGTCCCATTCCTTCCGCTGCCGTGACCTCCTCTCAGCCTGCTGTCTCACAACTATTGAAGCAGGCACCAACGTCATTGGCATTGTTACCAAAGGACCCGGGCTCCCTATGACCACTGCCGCCATCCCTCACGCTCCAAAGTTTGCGTTGGCCACTCCCACATGCACCTGGCACCCTTGAGATAGGGGGGGGTCCTGCTCTCCATGTCCTGCCACGTGTTTGGCCAGGACGGAACCCCTCTCATGCACTATAACAACGGATTCGTGCGTTAATTTCGCGTTAGTTCGTGTTAGCTCACGTATGTGTGCGTTTTGCGCGTTAGGCTCTGTGTTGGCTGAACGCGCGTTTAATGCAAGCAGGTAGAAAACTCGACGGAACATCCGTAAAACTAGGTTGTTTTCAAGTTTGTTTTAATAAAAAAAATTTCACAATGAATGTAATTTAAATAGTTATTATTTATTGTGCTTTGCATTACTTGGCATTTCCGACGCTGCGTATCTCCTAACACGGACTATACGCACTCCATTCACACAAGCATTAAGATAACGTAATGGACGTGTGTACAGCTTGCGTACAGTGCGTTAACAAACGCAACCATACGCACTGTGCGCAAGATGTACGCAAGCCATTTGCGTTAAGTTAATGCTTGTATGGAGTAGTTGGATAGATTAATCTTCGTGATAAAGTCAGTTTCTAGCTTCGATATAACATTGGTGCAGATTGATAAACCTAGAAGTACTGGCTGCCTGGAATCAACAACTATGCCTTGCCTGAATTAAGGCATGCAGGCAGGATTACTAATGCGTGAACTCTCTCGTGTACTGTGTGTGGGATTTGCTTGGGACTTTGCATTTACAGGCTTTTTTGCCATCCTACTTACAGGGAAATAGTCTGATCCTAGTCATACCTGCGAGCAGACGTATTTGGGCTAGGGATCACCTATACCATAGGGTATATATTGGAAGGTAACTTGGGTAATAACTTGATGAGATACATGCATGCACACGGTCCAACCCTAGCAACTAGTGTTTCGTTTTTCCTTGCATGACAACGATTGTTCTTTAAGGCGTTATACTTGGAGTTTCATTTGCTTGGGTCATTGACTTGTGGTTGGGTGTTGCGGTAAGCAGATAGAGCGATGATGGCAACAAGATAGAGTCACTATGTATGTGCTCGCATATCCATGCCTAGGAACCAAGCTGCAGTAATTTGGGATCTATTAATACATCGCCTGGCCTGTGATGGTCATGCTGGTGACGGCCATTGAGAACTTCTCCGGTAGTCCGACGACCATACGGTATGCAACCTCCCGCTCCGCGACTGGGTGCCCAACCTGCACCAAGTCCGTGTACAGATTGCGGGCACGCGCCAAGTACACAGGCAATGGCTCCCCCTGCTTCATCTTCAGGGTGGACAGCTCGTCGACCAGCTGTGCCCTGCGGGATTCACTTGTTGAGGCAAACACGGCTGCAAGGTTCTCCCAGGCCTCTCGTGCATTCACCGCTGCTCTGATGATCGGGAGGTGGTGGTCCTTGACGTTCAGCACCATGATTGTCTTGACCGACCTTGATGCCGCTGCCTCCTGGTCCGTCGTGGGGTTCTCCCTGATCCAGCGGTGCAGCTGCATCCTCTCAAGCATCATCTCAAAACGATATGACCACGTGTCGTAATTGTGCAAGTCCAACGGGTCCGCCAACTTATCTTTGCCCATCTCGCTGGCTCAGATCTTGGGCCGACCAAGCAACTCCAGGCGTTATCCACAGATCTTGTGCGATCAACCCTGGACGGTTGATGTCGTCCTCCGTAGCCTTCTGGCAGTCGTAGCAGATCTCCTGCTGCTCACGCACTCTACGAAGCTAGGTCGCCGCAGCAGGGCTCATAACCTGTTGCGAGATCAATCGCAGCGGTGTGGCCAAGACCTTACAAGTCAGGTTGGGTGATAGTCAGCGGATCGCTTATTGTGGTGGAATAGGACTGAACTAGCACCTTATTTATATCAATCAGTAGGGCCCAACTGATCCGCCCTGTACTGCGGATAAGATAAGCCCCAGGGAGTCGGTATGACCCAGACTGACATGACACACGCTGATCCAACCGATGTCAGTCGGTCCAACCTCCAACAGTTGTGACCCGACGGTGGCACTTGCCTAGTCAGGCCCCTTGCCAACTCCCGGCCTGCAACTGCTCCGACGTTTAACCTAATCAGGCCTCTTGTCAACTCCCGGCCTGCAACTGCTCCAACGTCTGGTCCGCAACATCGCAACACACCCCCTCGGAACAGACGTGGGTGAACCGTGAACCATGCACCATGCGGGCGCTGCTGCTAAGGTGACATGTGCAGCCTTATTCGCAAACGTCCCTTCGGTGCCTTCCCTGGTGGCTCTAGGTGGCATCTAGTCCCATCTCCTTTCGGCACCACACGAACTTGCCCTCGGTCAGAGCCTTGGTCAGGGCATCCGCGACCATCCGCTCCGTGGCGCAATACTTCAGCACCACCTCACTGCTCGCTACCCTTTCCCGCACCATGTGATGCTGCACATCGATGTGCTTCGAGCGCGGCGATGTAATGGGGTTGTTGCCCAGGTCCATTGCCCCCTGTGAGTCCACCATAATCATTACTGCACCATCCATCATCCCCAGGTCCGCGCACAGCTTTTTCATCCATAAGGCCTCACGGACCGCACTAGATAGGGCCTGGTACTCCGCCTCTACTGACGAGGCTGCCACTGTGCGCTGCAGCTGGCTGCTCCAGCTCACCGCAGTGCCGTTTACCCTAAAAACATACCCGGTGGTAGATCGCTGGGTGTCCAAGTCCCCTGCCCAGTCGGAGTCACTAAAGCCATCCACGTGCTCCTCAGGCATCTTCCGGAACCTCAAGCCTATCTTCTTCGTTCCTGCAAGGTAGCGAAGGACCCCTTTTGCCATTCCCATGGCCGACTTAGTTGGTTTCGCCATGGATCTTGATAGCACGCTGAGCGCATAGGCAAGGTCAGGCCTAGTGCTAACCGCCAAGTAATTTAGCTCTCCCACTAACGCTCTGAAAGATGTGGGGTCATCCATCGGCTCATCATCCGTCCTGGCTCCCACAATTTTAGCGCCTGAAGCCTTGGGTTTGGCCTCCAGCAGGCCGTACTTCCTCAGGATCCGCTCAACGTACTGCGCCTGTGAGAGCACAATGTCGCCATTCTTCTCTCGTTTCACTTCCATGCCTAGAAAGACCTTGATCTCCCCCAGGTCGCGGACCTTGAACAGTTCCCCAATTGCCGCCTTGATCTTATTGACGAGCTCCTGAGTCTTGGCTGCAATGCACATGTCGTCCACGTGCACGAGCGCGAGTACCACCCCCTTCTCGTCTACCTTCACGAACATGGCAGGGTCGGACTTAGATGGCATCAGGCCAATCTCGGCGAACTTAACTTTCATCTTGTCGTACCAACATCTGGACGCCTGCCGTAGTCCGTAGATGGACCTAAGTAGGTGGCATGCCGCCCCAGGGTCCTTTGATTCGTAACCTGGCGGCTGCTGCATCCATATCTCCTCCTTCAGCTCGCCATTCAGGAATACCGTTGACACGTCTAGCTGGTTGACCTTGAGCCCACGTGCCGCTGCAACGGCCAGCAGCGTGCGGAAGGATGTCCCCCCGGATGTCGGAGCGAATACCTCGTTGAAGTCCACCCCCTCGCGCTGAGTGAAGCCCTTTGCCACTAGGCACGCCTTATATCGCTCGACAATCCCGTCGGGGTGGGACTTGATCTTGAAAACCCATCTGCACGGGATAACCTTGGCGCCTGTGGGGGGGATTCCCAGCTCCCACGTGCCGTTTGCCAGCTGCGCGGCAATTTCCTCGTTCATTGCCTGCTGCCATTCATGACTGTTGGGCCCGTTGATCGCCTCTGCATAGGACCCAGGCTCCGGCGTTTTTACCCTCCATCGGGGTGTTCATCCGCGCCGTCCTCATCCATCTCGTCATCATCCTCGGCACTGCTGCTGTCCTCCGTTGGCTGTTGGTGCGTAGTCGTTTGTGTGGCGTTCTGACCAGACCCGCCAGCTCCGCTCCCAGATGGGCCAGCGCCGGATCCACCTGCACCTTCTGACTCACTGACATGTGTGGTTGACGCTGTGCCGCCATGGTTTGATGTGCCGGGTCCAGCGCCGCCTCGCGGTTCAAAATCCTCGTCGGATGAGTCGGACTCAGATGCCTTGTCTCCCCACGTAGCCTTGTCGTTGCGCCTGGTGCTCCGGGTGCCAGGTGGTGCGGCCGCACTGTAGCCACGCACCTTCTCATCAAGTGTCACATCGGAGTGAATAGATATGGTACCGTCGGGAAACAGCACACGATACTGCCCCGCATCAGCGTACCCCACCAACGTTCCCTTCCTGCTCACGGGGTCCAACTTATTGCGCTTCACCTTAGGGATGTGGACATATGCGGTGCAGCCAAACACACGCAAGTGGCCAACCTCCGGTACCCGACCAACAAACATCTCATATGGTGTGCGTGACAATCCCTCTACAGGGGATATGTTCCTAATGTAGTTGGCGGTGGACGCTGCCTCCGCCCACATGCGTTGTGGCAGGCCGGAATCACTAAGCATGGCCCGCATCTTTTCTAGCAATGTCCGGTTGAGGCGTTCAGCAGTCCCGTTCTGTTCGGGCGTGTACCCCACGGTAGTACCGTGCCTAATCCCTCTAGAGCGAAAATATCCTTGCAGCGAGGAGTTAACAAACTCACCCCCTCGGTCAGACCTCACCTCCACAACCCGGTAACCACACGTGTTTTCAAGCTGGGCAATCATCGTCACCAACTTTTCTCTCACCGCCGCCTTCGTGGCGGTAAAGGCAACTGCAGAAAACGACGTGCAATCGTCCATTAGCACTGTCATGAATCTGGATCCATTCAGGGACTCTGCCGGCATTGGGCCACAAACATCCAAATGAATGACCTCAAGCGGCCGGGTTGCCCTATGGCCGGTTGGGGGGTGCGGATTGCGGGTTTGCTTGGCGGTGACGCATGGCTCACAAACACCTGACTGCCTTATGCGCTGCCCCAGGTCAATGCCCACCACCATGCCTAACGAGCCTCTCAAGGCGCCCCATGCCAATGTGCCCATATCTCCGGTGCCATAGCTCCTCTATCTACCTTACTCATCTGACGCGTGTGTGCCACCCCAGCAACGTTCTGTCCTGCCTGGCTCCGGTAAGTGCTGCATTCCAGCCTATACAGGTTGCCAGCACGACGCCCTGCTGTGAGGACGGTGTGCTCACCTTGGGACCACACCACTGAGCCCCCATCAAATCGAGCCGATGCACCCTTCTTGTCTAGGGCCGAAACGGACAGCACCTTCACGCAGCTGTCCGGTGCCACATAAACCCTGCTGAACGAGACCTGATTGTTCGGGTTAACAGCTGGTGTCAGCTTCAGGACGCCAAAAGCAATGGGCCGAATGGCCTGGCCGCCCATCCCCTTAATGTCAAACCGCTCATGCTCCGGAATGTCACATACAAGGACTAGCTCACTCGGGTCGTAGGTGATGTGGTGGGATGCACCCGAGTCCATGAACCAACCCTCTAACTTATCATCATCATCGAAGCCAACATATGCAAAGCTCATGGGCTTATCCGTCCGTCTACCTCCGGAGCTCTCTTGGCTCCTCGTCCCATGGCTGTCAGCCGACCATGTCGCACCAGACTCGCCCGTGGTGGTCTGATGTCCGCTCCAGTGATCACGGCGGGGTTGCCGTGCATCCGGCCACTCCTGTGGCCGCGTTTGATAGCTCTGACCTTGAGGCATCCGCGGCCTTCGGCACTGCCGCGAGACGTGCCCAAACTCCCCGGAGTTCCAGCACTGCTTCTCTCCACGCCTAGCGTGGCCGTGGTCAGGGGCACCTTCTCGGGATGGTGCTCCCCTGCCGCCGCTTCTTGAACTTCCGGCGCCTCCTGCGCCACCACGTTCTCTCCCGATGAACGCGACTGATTCCTTGGCAGCCTGCTCCCCACTGATTCTCTTCTCAAATGCCAGCAGCTGCGCACCTGCACCGTCCATAGTCATCGCCTGGCCTGTGATGGTCATGCTGGTGACGGCCATTGAGAACTTCGACGACGTAGTCCGACGACCATACGGTATGCAACCTCCCGCTCCGCGACTGGGTGCCCAACCTGCACCAAGTCCGTGTACAGATTGCGGGCACGCGCCAAGTACACAGGCAATGGCTCCCCCTGCTTCATCTTCAGGGTGGACAGCTCGTCGACCAGCTGTGCCCTGCGGGATTCACTTGTTGAGGCAAACACGGCTGCAAGGTTCTCCCAGGCCTCTCGTGCATTCACCGCTGCTCTGATGATCGGGAGGTGGTGGTCCTTGACGTTCAGCACCATGATTGTCTTGACCGACCTTGATGC
This sequence comes from Volvox reticuliferus, assembly GCA_019650235.1. Taxonomy (NCBI): domain Eukaryota; kingdom Viridiplantae; phylum Chlorophyta; class Chlorophyceae; order Chlamydomonadales; family Volvocaceae; genus Volvox; species Volvox reticuliferus. Next base: position 535,896 of record BNCP01000058.1, read on the forward strand.
CGCTGCCTCCTGGTCCGTCGTGGGGTTCTCCCTGATCCAGCGGTGCAGCTGCATCCTCTCAAGCATCATCTCAAAACGATATGACCACGTGTCGTAATTGTGCAAGTCCAACGGGTCCGCCAACTTATCTTTGCCCATCTCGCTGGCTCAGATCTTGGGCCGACCAAGCAACTCCAGGCGTTATCCACAGATCTTGTGCGATCAACCCTGGACGGTTGATGTCGTCCTCCGTAGCCTTCTGGCAGTCGTAGCAGATCTCCTGCTGCTCACGCACTCCACGAAGCTAGGTCGCCGCAGCGGGGCTCATTACCTGTTGCGAGATCAATCGCAGCGGTGTGGCCAAGACCTTACAAGTCAGGTTGGGTGATAGTCAGCGGATCGCTTATTGTGGTGGAATAGGACTGAACTAGCACCCTATTTATATCAATCAGTAGGGCCCAACTGATCCGCCCTGTACTGCGGATAAGATAAGCCCCAGGGAGTCGGTATGACCCAGACTGACATGACACACGCTGATCCAACCGATGTCAGTCGGTCCAACCTCCAACAGTTGTGACCCGACGGTGGCACTTGCCTAGTCAGGCCCCTTGCCAACTCCCGGCCTGCAACTGCTCCGACGTTTAACCTAATCAGGCCTCGTGTCAACTCCCGGCCTGCAACTGCTCCAACGTCTGGTCCGCAACATCGCAACAGCAAGCTCAGTACTCCCAGCATGTGAAAGATCTCAGCTTTCCCAGATAAATAGCTATATCTCATTCTTAAGCGCTTGCTTGGCCTAATATAAAAATAATATGTTAAATGTTTTTAACAACTTAATCTGGGACATCATTATGGCCCCTTGAAGATTAAGAATCGATGATGCCGAGCGCGGCGGTGCGGCGGTGCAGCGAGTGACACACCTGCGCGCGGGTTGTCACTCGATGCACAAGTAAGAAACGCAAGGCATTATGCATCCGTTTGTCTAATTCTTTCTGTCAGCCATTGTATGTACTTCCTTCTAGGGGGCGTTCGAGGATAACAGGAAGAGGACGACAAGTATGAGGGTGAGCTCTGTACTTAAGCTTAATGTCACAAAGTGTTGCATTTATTGTTATCAATAGTAAGATGTTATTTTAATCTTTCATCTTGAACACGAAAGAGATGCAGCCGTCGGCATGCAAAAAGCAGCAGGTATTTTTGTAGGAGTGCGAACATTTAAAATAGCAGCAAACATGGTACCTTGCATTATTTGTATGACTGTAGGCAATTTACAGGAATGCGATGTTCCTCGCTGTTGCCTGATGAACTTCGCAGGAGCGAGGTGCAAGCGAGGATTAAAGCGCGTGAGGACGAGCAGGACGAGGCTGGCAATGCTTCCAAGTGTTGTATCACCCCCAACTCGTGGTAGTGATAACAACCGGTTGATAGGAAGAGCAGAGCATAGGTACTCTGAGCTCAGTACGGCAAGCCTCCATAAAGAACTGTAATCTCTAAGGAAGAGAAAACATAGCTATGTATTAAGGAAATACATAGGATCAACCAGTGAAACCAAACTCAACTGAGTCTACCAGTGACAGTGTCATAGTTGCACTAGGGCATGCAACCCTTAGCCTCTACATATAAACATATAGAGGGTGTAGCCACAGGGCTACTTACTTAGCAAGGAGCTAAGGCCGGTACCGTAATACAACACCAAGGGCATCCAAGCAGAAAGAGGCCGATGGCAATATTCGTTAATTATGATGCTGATAAATTGTGGTGGTTGTAATAGCAGCTACGACAGTAAAAATGCATGGTGATTCAACTGGTTAATATAGTGTATGCACAAAATATTGTCGTCATCTGATATTGAAAGAAGTCGGGAAATTTTACGTGCAGAATTATTGCATCTGCACACGTAATGAGCGCGTATGAATGGACGATCGATGTCACGTTGACCGTACAGTACAGTCAAGCGACTTGGATGCATTGCAATACCCAATGCATAAAATACTGTAACTTTTAATTCATGCTGAAAATTATATACTATCATTGGAATTCTATGAATTTTTAGCTGAAGGTTGATTATGTCCAAAACAGTAAACCAAACAATTTCCATACAAGGTAAAATAATCAGCAGCGAATGAAAATAAAACATATCTGGAAGAACTAACAGCAAATATTAACCGAAACAATCAACAGGATGTTTAAAATGCACTAATGCAGCAGCCCTGCCGTACATGAAACTGACAATTTTGCACGTAACATGAGGTTACGAATAATAAGTTATTTCGATGCTTGAATACAACCCACAACCGCATGCTGCGTAGGCATTGTTCACAGCATACTCATGAAAGCGTTCGGGGGCATTAATGAGCGTGAATCCTGCAAACTTAGTGCGTAAGAGTGCGTTCCGTGTACTTTCAGCAACGCAAGTAGTGCTTATTCGCGCGCGTTTTGGTTTGCCTAACACAAGTGTGCTTTAGAGCCTAACGCTTACCTTAAAAGTCATATAAGTGCAAATCGTACAGCGTAAACGTCGCGTAAGTATGCTAATGTTAACACACACTATACGCAAAACATTTCGGGCGAAAACAAAAAGGTTGTTTACGTTTGCTTTAGGTCGGGTTAGGACAGATGCGACAAATAACACGGTGCGTTTTTAATGCGTTTGCAGTGCTTAAACCTTGCTTTAGTTCGCGTTAGTTCGCGTTAGGCTAGCGTTAGGGTCCCCTAACTAACTAACGCACGAATCCTTTGTTATAGTGATGGTCAAGCTCTGCACCGCCTGCACCCCACTTCTCTAGCCGGGGTTTAAAGCCAACGCCTGACCACTTGTGGGTCCAGCCCGCATATGCATAGGGGCCGGTTGCTGCGCATAATCAAAGCTTGGCTGTCTCCCTAAGGCTTTCTCCGTCCGCTGTTGCTGGGCTAGTCTCTCGAGCCATGCAAAAGCTTCTTGTGCTGTGGCAACTGCCCTCTTGATGCTCACTAAAACCGGGTATTTACTAACTTGTAGTTTTCAGATTGTGAACGCTGAGAAGTTGTTCATGGCAAAGTATTTCGCCCACAGCTCGTCTATATACCAAGCCCACATAGTTGCTGATTACGGTAACTTTATTTCTCACACACGGCTACCGCTTTTGTCGCCCAATCGTTTGCACAAAGCAGCTAGGCCAGCCCCTTTGCCCATTCCTTATCTGCCCCCGACCTGGCTGCAACCCTAAGAGCAACCAAAAGATATTGATTAAAATTATAATAGTTGTGATTACAAGAGTTGCTGAATGAAGTGGTATCATTAGAAATAGTATTACCCCACAACAGCATACCACATGGTACATGGGTGTAACACGATACACAGTACCATGCAGCGGCTGCACAGCGGGGCAGCTGCACAGCACGGCAGCTGTACAGCACGGCAGCGGCACCATGTGGCAGCTGCATCACGTGGCAGCTGCACCGTGCGGCAGCAGCACTGGTGCCACGTGGCAGCTGCACTGTGCAGCAATCTGCACCGGTGGCAGCAGCACCACACCGCAGCAGCACTGTGTGGCAGTGGTTCCACGTAGCAGTGGCACCACACGGCAGTGGCCCTGTGTGGCAGTGGCACTGTGCAGCAGCTGCACAGCACGGCAGCTGCACCAGGTGGCAGCTGCACTGCACGGCAGCTGCACTCCATGGCAGCGGCACCATGCAGCATCAGCACTGCACGGCAGCAGCACCTACTGCATGGCAGTGGCACGCCACGCTGGCAGCATCACGCATCCTAAAATCCTGAACTCCTAGCATCCTAAAATTGCTTTCTTAAATCGCAATCTAAAATTTCTTGGTGACATACTTTGGCGAGTAATGCTTACCTTACGATGTTGGCAATTCTATTAAGTGAAGATCTGCGTAATTTCTGAAGCTCCAATACTTGGTAAACAAAGAAGTACATATCTATAATTGCAGGCTTTAAGTAAAGGGGTAGCTATAGTGGAAAATCATTGCTGTACGATTCAGAATAACTGTCAACTAACGGTGTAAGGATATTCCTTGTTTGAGCTGTTAGCAGGCCGTTCACTAAAACCTTTTTTATTCTAGAGCATAATAAATTAATATAAACTTTTGAGCATGAATCTTGCAGGGCTTGCCAGTGCTCTGCAGGATACATAGCTACTACATGCAACAAAAGACTGGAAAAATCTAGCTAAAGAGGTCAGGAATTGCTTTTAATAGCCTAGGAATTGCCTAATAAAAATCATGCTTTTAAATCTTCATTTTACTACCGCTTTCATTGCTGTTGACTCTCTTAAGTGTACGGTGGTTGTGCGGGGACTGGGGCCTGCCGCCCCAGTTCCCCGCACCTCCACCGTCTTGGATTAATGGGATCCAAAGTAGATTTACGGCCCTAGTCCCCCACACTTCCACCATCTTGATGTACTGGGGTTCAAAATAGATTCTCATTGAGACAAATAAAAGCAGAAAAATACTGTAACAGACCACATCAGTACTTATAATATTCAGTCTAGTCGTCTCTTCCTAAGGTGCCAGGTAGGCTGTTAAAAGTACATTCTTTGTTGCATTATAAGGTTTAAAATTGAATGTTGTAAGTAGAGAGGCAGCACTTAGAACCTAATTCATATCATGCTTTTAAATATGCATTTGACTACCGCTTTCAATGCTGTAACTCCCAGAAGTGTACGGTGGTTGTGCGGGGACTGGGGCCTGCCGCCCCTGTTCCCCGCACTTCCACCATCTTGGTGTCCAGGGATCCAAAGTAGATTTACTGCCCCAGTTCCCCGCACTTCCACCATCTTGGTGTCCAGGGATCCAAAGTAGATTTACTGCCCCAGTTCCCCGCAGTTCCACCATCTTGGTGTTCTGGGGTCCAAAGTAGATTCTTGTTGAGACAAGTAAAGGCAGAATAGTATATTATTTATTGCATTATAAGGCTTCAAATCCAATGTTGTAAGTAAAGACGGAGGGAGCAGTTGTAATATAGTTCATATTATTAATTTTCCACTAGATATTTTCCCCCTATGTGTGCCTCTGATTTTCCTCTTAAATATTTGTGGTGGTCTGTATGTAGTTAATTTTTTTGGTCACCTCAAGCATCCCATTCATCAGCTAGCTAGCAAGGAATTTAAGTGGTGTTACACTGTGGGTGACTCGCCTTGCAAAGATGAGCACCAGGGTGTTGTATCTCTGTCATATCCGCCTAAAGCAAAGGCTCGATCAAAGGATGCCAGACAACTGGCCAACCTGGATATTAGCCATGAGATACCCCAGGATACTACACAGGGGTCCTGACCGGACTGAGCCGAGGGGCACTTGGCTTGGGCACAAGGAATGTATATGTTATGTATGATATATACTACTGTCATCCTATCAGTATAGTTTATGTTATCCTTATAATTAGAAAGGGTGTATCCTGGTAATAATCTGGTACCACATGCCAGCAGCACCACACTGCAGCTGCACATGCCAGCAGCACTGCACGGCAGAGGCAGCTCACACACAGCACTGCATGCCAGCGGCACCACATGCCAGCAGCACCGCATGCCAGCCCAGCGGCACTGCATGCCAGCGGTACCACATGCCAGCAGCAACGCATGCAAGTGGCACCGCATGCCAGCGGCACCACACTGCAGCTGCACCATGCATGCAGCAGCTGCACCGCATGCCTGCTGCACTGCATGCAAATGGAACCACATGGCAGCAGCACTGTGAGGCAGTGGCAGAGTGCAGCAGCTGCACCACGCGGCAGCTGCACCACACGTCAGCGGCACTGCACGGCAGCTGCACCACGCGGCAGCTGCACCACACGGCAGCTGCACCACGCTGCAGCTGCACCACGCCGCAGCTGCACCATGCGGCAGCTGCACCACACAGCAGCTGCACTGCACGGCAGCAGCACCGGCAGCGGCACCGCCTGATTCATTCAAAAATCACATTCCTAAGTCGTGCGCATTCCGAAATTATTTGATGACTGAGTCTGGCAAGTAATGCTTACCAGGATGGCAAAGGTGATGTTGAGAATCCTCTGTGAAGCTCCATAAAATTGCTGAAGATCCAAAGAAGTACGTATCTATAGAAATTGCAGGCTAGAAATAAAGCGGCAGCTATAACAGCAGAAAATCATTGCTGTACGATACAGATTAACAGTCAACGAAACATTGTAAAGATTTTTTTGTTTGATATGTTAGCAATCCTTTTTCTAGAAAATATTATCTAGAGCATAATAAAAGCTTTAGAGCATGAATCCTGCAGGGCGGGCACTGGCCAACCCTGCAGGATACATAGGTACTACATGAAATAAGAGACTAAAAAAACCTAGGTAAAGAAGTCAGAAAATGCTTTTAATAGCCTAGGAAATTGGCTAACAAAAATCAATGCATTTACCTCGCGACTGCATAAATTCCCAAGGGCCTTACATGACTAGCACTCCTTACAGGGGCGGACGACTGTAAAAATTTCCTAGGGGCCTTATATGACTAGCACTCCTTACAGGGGCTGAATGTACGACACGAATACGACATAAAAAAACTACAAGCAACTAAAAATGACTAGGCTAGCTAATAAAAGCGGTAGCAATTACTGATATGTGTTTCAGCATATCCTGGTTTCCCTGTTAGACATGTATGGTGGCCGGAAGGTAAAAAAATAGGTCTCCTCTGGCATTGATGAATCACTTAGGAAGTAATATGTATAATGTGTAATGTGTATTGCTATCCTATCAGAATAAAATGTTATTGTTAAATATTCAAAAGGTGTATCCAGAGAAGTATTACTTACATACATGCATTGTTCTGAAGTAGCGTCAGCTCAGGCATCCAAAATAGTGCAATACATAAGTCATAAACCCACGATAAAGATTAACAGTCAAGCAACTAAACATTGTACAGATTTTGATTGTTTGATACATTTGCAATCCACTCACTAGAAAATATTATCTAGAGCATAATAAAAGCTTTAGAGCATGAATCCTGCGTGCAGGGCTGGCCAGTGCCCTGCAGGATACATAGGTACATGAAACAACAGACTAAAAAAGGTCAAAAAAAGAGGTCAGAAAGTGGTCAGAAAATGCTTTTAATAGCCTAATGGCCACCGGGAGGATCTTTTCGATTATCGACTGGTGCCAGTCGTAGAATGGAGTCTCCGGTGTGGGGAAGCCGTTGAGCATGTCCACGACGTCCTCCACTGGTACCTGACCCCGCTGATGGCAGAACCGAGAGCGAAGGTTCGTCATTGCTCTCGTCGCTGCTGCCTGGAAGGCGGGGAACTGATCATGCGAGAACTGGCCCATAGACAAGGCCGCAGTCTCCATCTCGTACAGGTCGAACTCGCCGTCAGAATGCTCCTCCAGAAGTGTTGACCCTGCTGCTTCTTGGCTATCAGTCGAAGGTTCTGGCTCCGCCGATGCGGACCATTCCTCTTCCGAATACTCTTGCTGGTCGCTCGAGGGCTCCTCGTAACTCAGCTCCTGACTCGCCTGTTCGTCCGGGGCTGTGTGGGGTACCATTGAGGGCTCCACCACCGCTTGAAGTAGCGGTGCCCTGTCCTTCCTTGGCTGCGGAGTGATGACGGGAACTGAGTGCCCGTCGTCGAACTCCGGGTTGCGCTGCCACTGCACGGATTCAGGTGCTGCACCACGTGTTGTAGCCCTCGACACCTCACTAGCACCAGGCCTGGCTGCCTGGCTTGGGTTTCGTCGAGGGTGCGCCTGATCCGCCAGGAGTGCTAATGCTTAGAAAGTTGGGTACCGGCGATGCAGTTCCACGCAGCGCTGGTACAGGTTCCACCGATTCTGCCAGGCAAGGTATGGTGTGTCAGGATGACCACGCTGCGGCTCTCTGGCCACGAAGATGTCCTCGAGGCGTTGCAGCCGCGGCATGGAGTCAGCGACCCGCTCCAAGGGCTGCTCGGTCCCGTCGTGTAGCACCTCCGCCAACAAGACCTGTCTGGTCGGCGGGAAAATGTTCACAGGAATAACGTAGTAGGGCCTGGTGCCCTCGCCAAAGCTTGGAGCTGGACGGAGAATCACTGCTGGTCTATTACCTCGAGGTGCTCGACAAGCACTTCGAGCCCCAGTGGCGCAGCGCCAAGCTCCTGCAATACATGCGGTTGAAGCAGGGCGCCCTGTCCCCCATTGTCTACCTTCAACAGCTCAAGATGCTGGTTCCGTACGTCAAGATCAAGTACGGAGAGCCAGCGATTGCACAGAAGTACATCAAGTACCAGAAGTACATCGTACGGGTAATACCTTCCCGTGAACCGGCTCCACAGGCTTCCCGGGTGTTCGGGATCCTGGAAGACTGTGACGTTTGGCTCGGTGGGGGCTGGGTCGCTCCTCACCGGGGTGACCACCTGGTAACGGAGGTCTCAATCACCCGCAGCTTTGGAAGTGCGGATGAGTAGGGCACCACCTGCGGCGGATGGAGGATCAAGTCGATTACTTCTTCCAAGTTCTCCGGCACCACGCCCTCCGACTCCGAATCGGATGTGCTGAGGGATGGCAGGGGATGTGCCTTGGGTGCTTCTACTTCCGGTGAATGGCGAGCGCCTGGACTAGTTGCCGGTGCTCGCTCCGGGGTAGGGCGCGGCTCGGCGTGGGGCCGCGGTGATGGCACTCGCCCGCGTTCTGTGATCTCTTCAACTGCGGGAGCCGAAAGAGGAGAAGCGCGTGGCGGGGCCGAAGTAGCTTCCGCTACCCCTCCGGTCTCTTGAGCCGAAGGGGTTTTCTTGGGGCTTGACAGAGGTCGCTGTTCAGCAGCCCCTGGCTCCCTCTCCGCTTGGTCAACGACTAACCCTGCAAGGTGTTGCGCTTGCAGGGAAAGGGCCTCGTCCCACTGTGTTGCTTGCCTGCACTGGCTGCGCCCGTGTGAGGAGGCTAGCCTAGCCAAAAATCGACAGCCAACAGTTGGGTGATTCGCGTTAGGCCCGTGGAGGTAGCAACCTGGCTGACACCGATAGTGTGCTACCGGGAATTCACTCTGTCGGATGGAGACGAGTTGCTGGTCTCCTCGTAGATGGTTGATGAGCCAGCAATCCGACGAGGTATGATCCGCGTTCCACCCGTGCAAGACGCACCCGTAGATCGTCTCGCGATGCCTTCTGGGCGTCGAAGGTCCTGCGCCTGAGGAAGGGTGATGCGGTCTTGTGTGGTGCGCGCCAGGAGAGCTGTGCGACCTGGGTCGTCGCGGGGGTGACGGGGAGCGTGAGTCCCGTCGCCTCGACTCGCGACGATGTGGTGGGCTTCGAGAGCACTCCTCGTGACGCGCGCGGTCCGATCGGCGCCGGGATTCCTGCGCTTCGGACACTAAAGGTCCGGAAGGCGGTAATCAAGGTTAAAAGCGTGCCTGATCGTGACAGGTTGTTCCGCTAAGGGATGACGAACTTGTGTGAACCGACGTTGGTCGATCGACGGTTTCGTCCCATTGTTCGGAGACGAGAGTGGTGAGCTATGGAAGCTCGACCATGTGAGTGTGATAAAAAGTGTAGCGAGCTGCGGAAGCTCAACTACGTGTGTGCGATGAAAGTGTAGCGAGCTGTGGAATTTTCCCGGCTAGGTAGCCGTCGCACACTGCACCCTGCTTCAAGCAGAATCGCCCTTAGCTCATTGCTCCATTCGAAAGGTAAAAGCACTCTGCGCATTTTCTCCAGCATGAGGACACTTAATAGGTCCCCCAGCTCCTGCGTGCTCGGCTGGTACTGGACCAGATCCGGGCGTGTCAGTGCCGTGTGCAGCGCCACCACCTTGGTTCGGCTATGCCAGCCTGGCATGCCGTGCCCCAGAGCTGTCTCCACTCCTCACACTTCTCCCAACGCCCACTCGGTTAAGGCTCCTTGCCGTACTGCCGTGCTCCTTGCGTTTTTCTTGTCCGGCGTGGTGAAGGCCAGGGGTGCACGCAGCTCTGGCAGACCAACCTCCTCAATCTCTCCGTCCTCATACACTATTTGGAACCTGTGTGCGCGTCCTTGCCTTCCTAGGTAAGATGACACGCCTAACTTGCGTCCATCCCGCCTGCCACGTCCGCGCGGCTCACGCATAACGGCAGCGCCCACTAGCCCCTTCAGATGCTGGGGTACCGCCGCTGCCATCTTGGGCCCGGCAAGTTCAGCCAGTAGTATTGCGGTAATACACGTAGTCTCCCATCTCGAAACGGCGCATCCGGGGTAGCATCGCACCTCCCCTCAACCGCGCATACCTCAGCGAATCACGGTGCTGCGCGATCAGAAGGTTGGCTCCTGCGATGGCCATGTGTCTTCGCAGAATGGCGGCGCGCTGCATGATGGCTCGTGCAGCCGCCTCGGGATCATCTAAGTCCACCTCGTGTGAAAACCTCTCCCTTATTGCCGGTGGAATGGTGGGCTCCACCGCATACAAGATGTGGTAAGGCGCTACGCGAGAGGATGACTGCGTGGAGCAGTTATATCCCAGCATCACGTACGCCAGGTGCTTGTCCCACTTGGCGTTGCCTCCTCCAGCTTCCGCGATCCTGTGCAGCGCATTCTTGCACGTTTGAACGGCCCTTTCGGTTAGGCCGTTTGCCTGAGGGTGGTTCGCTGAAGTCTGCCTGTGATCGATTAATGCATCGACCAACAGTTGGGCAAACTCTCCTTTCCACTCGCTCCCTTGGTCCGTGCAAACCTCTTCGTGTGTCCTCTTGACCACCTCCACACGCTCCGTGGGCTTGGGTACTACTTTTCCCTTGCCACATTGATCCAAGCGGTAGAGCACGCCTCCCTGCATGCGATAGGACTTGGCCCTTCGCACACATCTCCTTTGTTCGGAGGGGCTCACTCCCGGAGGCGGCACCCCATGCACGAGCAAGTGAAGGGTGTTGTCGTCCTCCCATATGTCCTGGCTGCTTCCTTCTTCAGCTTTTGACGTGACCAGAGCGGCGAGGTAGGGCCGGTCCTCAAGGTCGTGTTCTGCGTGCGTTGCCAGGGCCACTGCCACGCCATGCGAGGCAAAGGCTGCGTGTTGAAGTGGTTTGCCAGCCTGCTCCAGACACTTAACTTGCCCCGCCATCACTTGCAGCACTGCCAGTATGCTGGCAAGGTACGTGAAGTCGTGAATGTGCGCGAATAGCTGCCTGCGCTGATCAATCGCCACATTGTCCAGCCGTGTGCTGTCTGCCTCCAATCCCAGGATCCTTTCACACTCCTCAGGGTAGAGTGCGTCGTACTGCCCCGTGACACTGTTGTACACGGGCGTGCTCCGCGCCAAAGAGCCAGAAGTGCCGACGCATCCAATCGAGCCAGGGTACAGGGCCCTGACTGGGTTGTCATTGTGATCACATGGGTAAAAGGGGCTCCTCATTTGTCGTGAAGGTGTGGGTGCGGTATGCTCCTCTGCGAGAACATCCTGCACTTGGCGTCCCGGTGGTCGAACTGCCGCCTTGCTTACGGCACCTAGCTGCTCAGGTGATGCCAGATTTGACCAGAGCTGGAACAACTGGTGCGTGTATGAGCCAAAAGCCGCCACATCCGCCAACGTAGCCCCGCCGAAGTGAGATCTTACTTGTGCTTCAGCCGCCTCCCCTCCTGGCGGCTCGCTGCCTGGAGGCGCAGCTGGGCGCCCCAATATGCAGGCAGGCTTAGGCTGTGGTATGAGCTGCTCCACGCACTTCATAATGCGTAGGATAGACGGAACCACAGCCACCGAATCACCATCCCACGTGGCTGCCGTAAGCCAGACCACGCCATTCTCAGCTCCGGCATTTTTAAGGTCTGCTTCCTGAGAGATGTGACTTGCTCGACATCCTGGGGTAGAGCAACAAAGGCATCCTCCCAGGCCTCCAATGGTAGTAACGTAGGGTAAACGTTGCTGAGTACGCGCAGGCGCTCCCTGGCTAGCCGCCTCATACTGGTATCCTTGTCCGAGTAGAGGTAGCGATTAATCCTGATGCCGTTCTGCAGACAGGCCTCGAGCATCGTGCACGCTCCTCCCAAGGGCTCATACAGCGTGATGCCTTGCTGCATGGCTAGCTGGAAGAATGGCACGCCCACTTCCCATAACGCGGTGTTGACCTCATCCTGGATTGGCAGCAACCTGGCCCGTCGTGCGGTTGTGAACCACTCCATGGCACGGGCCAGCAACCGCCGTCGCTGAGTGACGCGCTGCTCATGTTCCACATCGGGTGGTGGTCTCAGAGCCTCGAAGCGCCATCCGTTCCACCCTGCTGTAGTTTCCTCCGGAGACGGGCAGAAGTCATCACTGAACCGCGCCACCGGGGATGCCGAGTACAGGGCCTCGCAAGTAATCTGGTTTGCCATCCGGGAGGCACGCACCGATGCGAAGGCAGAACTGGACATCCCAGGCGTTGCGGGTGAATCTTCATCAAGTCTCGCCCCCGTCACATCTTCAGACTCCAGCCTGGGGTGACGTGAGAGTGTATCCGTGTTTTGGTGGCGCAGGCCTGACCTGTGCTCAATAACGAAATTGTACTCCAGTAGCGCCAGAGCAAACCGCGCGTACTGGCCCGTCAAGCCCTCCGTACTCATGAGGTACATGAGGGGCTGATGATCCGTGACCAGCCTGAATGCCGGTCCACCGATGAGGTGATGCCTGAACATCTTGACCGCCCATACAGCCGCCAGCATCTCGCCCTTGTAGCTGCTGTAGTTAGCTTCGTGCTTGTTGAGCGAGCGGCTGATGCACGCGCACATATACTCATTGCCTTCATCGTCCACCTGCCCCAGTACCGCACCTATTCCCTTGTTGGAGAAATCCATGTGCAGTACAAGTGGGCGGTTGTAGTCAATTCGCCGCAGCACGATTCCCTCCTTGGTGAATGCAGCCTTGATTGATTCAAAGGCGTGCTGCTGCGCTGGCCCCCACTGCCACGGCAGCTTGTTGAGGTCCACTGCGGGCTGGCTCATGTTTGGGACGTAGCAGCGGTAATAGTTGATAAATCCAAGCTGCGTCCTGAGCTCTGACATGTTGCGTGGGGGTTGTAAGGCCATGATTGCCGCTACCTTGGCTTGGTGCGGGCTTATTCCTGAGGCACTTAGGTTGTGCCCCAGATATTCAATGACGTCTGCTCCAAAGATGGACTTATCCGGGTGGGCACGGATCCCACACGCGGCAAGGGCGTCCAGCACGCGCTCCACATCTTTGACGTGCTGCTCGGGCGACTCTGACCAGATCAGTACGTCGTCAATGAAGGCGATGCTGACGTCGTCAAGTCCTGCCTTGGTTAGCTCGTAGTCCATTATGCGCTGGAATTTGGCGCTTGCGTTCTTGAGGCCGTACGGCATTCGGGTGTACATCATGAGTTTGTTACCCACCCAGTACGCCGTCTTGGGTTGATCCTCCGACCGGATGGGGATCTGGAGGAAACCTTGCCTCAGGTCGAGCTTGGAGAAGATTACGGCCTTGCCCACGCGCTGGAAGATCTCCTCCGGGCTGTGGAGGCCGTACCTGTCCGAAAGCGTGCGCTGGTTAACTGGACGGTAGTCCTGTGCCATGTAGTATCCTGGGGTATCTCATGGCTAATATCCAGGTTGGCCAGCTGTCTGGCATCCTTCGATCGAGCCTTTGCTTTAGGCGGATATGACAGAGATACATGCCATACGGGAATCCGTCCATTGTCCAGTGTCGGGGTCCTTCTTAGCGGCTAGTACTGGGTTAACCACGCAGATCGTGGGTCCCGTGTACTCCTTGACGATGCCCGGTTGCACGAGTTCCGCCGTCTTTTGCTGGATGATCTCCTTCTCCCTGGGGCTGTACCGCCGCGGAGGTTGTACGATAGGTTTGTCGGTTGGCTGGTTTGTGACGGTACGGCACTAGTTGTGTTTGATTTACAGTACTTTGGCGTGACAAGCAGGCTCAGCTCACATAGTACGAGGCTTGGAAGGCAGCCAGTGCCTGAGTTGAAGGGTAGGTTGCGTGATAGTGATCTTAGTAGCTATCATAGTGTAAGAGTGGCCTCCATGCTGGTGGCTTCTGCCCTTGCCGGGCAGGAAGTGAAGCATCTAGAGTTCGTCCCCAATGTGATAGGGCCGCCTCACCACAAAGGAAAGCAACCAATGATTGCATATTGCACAACATAGGCGAACTTGTTGTAATGTTTACGACATTTTTCTGTAGGAAAAACAATCATACGCAGACATTTTGGAGGCTAGCTTTGAATGGCTTCTCAGCCGTTCTGAAGCACTGGCACGACTGCCGCACTGCAGCCGTGTAGCGAGACGCCCACGTGGTCAACTATGCGTCAAAACATACGTAGGCATAATTTCGGAATACCAGTTTGCGGTTGCAGGCTGTCATTGTTGCTGGCGCCTTGGTATGCCGGCTGCTGAGTTTGTTCGATAACGGAATGCGCGTTATTGATAATACTGGAACCTGTCTTTGGAGTTGCCAGTTTTGGGGCAAGCATCAGGGTGGCCCCTTGCCATGCGCCTTGAGCAAAGCTGTTTTCACAATTTCGTCCCTTACTTTGATTTGATTATCATGAACTGGCAAAAATTAGCTTTCTACTTCATGTAACGTGTCAATGTCAATCAGTAGTCGGCAAGGCCACGTCTGGCGGTGGTCCGTTAGGATAAGGCCCCGATGAATTCGGCAGCGTTGAGCTCGCATAATTCCAAATAAATAACCCATTTTGTGCAACTACGTCATTTGCGTTTGTGGGCAGATATTAAGCTTTGATGTCTGGTGCAGCGACGGAAAAGGTATTCGCCGAGTGACCGCGCATTTTGCGGAAGTAAATAATGCTTGGAAAACCGTTCCATCTAGGAGCAAAAATGCATGTGAAAACGCGGCAGATCACTGTCGTGAGGTGTGCCGCCTCTCTCGGGCCCCGGATGCGTGTGACGCCTGTCAGTCGCCGCGTGGGCTTGCTGGGCGGCCTGGCAACTGTATTCCTGGGATCATCTCCTACAGCAAATGCGGAACTGGTTGAGGGGCAGGCCCAGGTCAGTATTTCTAAACCAGTCTACAAATATGTGAAGTGAATATGTTTAGTCTAGTTATATCTAGGTCCATGGCACGTGTACTGATTCGCCTTCTGTGGCGAATACCTTGACGACAGCTGCCGCACAACATTTATGCGAACCTGCACGGACCATTAGCACTGCTGTTGGGACCTCCCTCGTATCCTGCAGACCAATGCTGGAGTCTTCGCACGTGTAGCAGCTGTAGATGCAGTTCAAACTGTGGCGTCGGTCCAGGAGACGTCGTCCACCTTGACCGGTGCAGTTGCAACTCTTGTGTCGATAGCGTCGGGCAGCCTAGCTGCGTTCCTGGGATTTCAGCTGAACGAGCAGGTACATTATGGTATACGGTGTAGGGTTTAAGGTTTTTACAAGCCAAGCCAAGGTTAAGACTCCGGCTCGCGTGGCTGCTCGCCATTCATAAGCGAGCCCAGCCTGGCACGCAACGCTGAGATTCGCGACCATCCTCGCCGTTAATCGTCGCTAACACTTTGTGATTTGAAATTTGACCGCAGAAGCAAGTAACATTTCAGGTGAAATGTGCTGCTGATATGGCGCGTTCGCAATGCGACCAGCTGACGGCCGAAGTGGCAGCGCTGACTGAGAAGTTGGCTGTGGAGAAGGATTTGGCACGGGTGGTATCAAGTAACTTCCGAAATGACATAGCCGCTCTGGTGCGCCGGTTGGTCAAAATATGTATGTCAAAGCCGGTCACCATCTGTGGCAGCATTCCTAGCGGCGGTTGCTGGTATTAATTATTCCGTACTGATGTAACAGAGTGCGTCTTGCATGAGAAATAGAAGGAAGGCTGATATGTAACTATCTACTTGGATACGTTTCCTGGACGGCTTGCGACTGTCGCGTGGCAGAAAAGAGCAACCGTCTATAGCAGGGATTTTGCATAGCAGAATGCATGCGGTCGTGGCTTGATCCAAAGATGGACGAGAGATGCTGTGACGAAGATGCTGTTACGCTCTTTAAAGTTCTTGCATTTGCTGCTATGCTTCGACAGGAGGAGGAGCTCGATCAGCGGCAGGCGGACCTCTCTCGTGCGCAGCAAGATGCTCAGGCGGCTGAATCACGCGCGACCGCCACCTCGGCACAGTTGCAGGCGGCCGAAGAGATGATTAAGGAGGCTCGCATCGAGGTGTGCATAGTGGATATTGCGACGGGCAAGGCAGCGTGAAAATGCAAGGGCTGAAAGTAAGCAAATCATTAAGGGAGGAGTGTGGGAAGGCGTTAACCTGACAGGTAAGAGTAATGGTAGTCACTGGATGCTGGCAGCCAGCTTTGTGTGTATAAGACCATGCCAGTAACTAAGCGTAGGAAGACTGCGGGCCTGGCCAATAGTGGCCAGTGTCACTCAAGGATTTTTAGGATAGGATCGCTGCTCCCTATCTTTGAAACAGCGTTTACCGCACTGTGGATTGCACCCTTGCTGGGGCGATGGTGGAAGCCCCCTATGGTCTCAGCGCCGTGTTATCGATATGCTGTCTTGATAACTATGTGAAAGCCCAACATTGTATGATATGCGTGAGAGTTCCCAGGTGTGCGGCAGATTCCATGGGCATGTGTTGTAAAGGTTAATTGTTCACCTGCTTGTCCCTGCGCAGTTGGCTGCGGCTGTTGCAGTCCAGAAAGAGACCTCCGAGCGCCATGTAGCCGCAATGACGCGCTCCCACCAGCTGTCCATGGCCCTGGCACGCGAGAAGGCGGTTGCAGAGAAGGTGCAGGCCGATGCCAAGGTGCGTCTGGAGGCGGCTTTGAAGGCGCAGGCCGCTGCTGAGGAGGCTGGCTTGCGGGCACGCACTGAGCTCGCCAGGACCCGAAGCCGTGTGACACGTCTGGAGGTATGGCGCACATAGGGTTAGGGATTTTTGGGGGTTTAGGGTTTAGGGTTTTAACAGGGTTTTTTTAGGGCTGCGGGTTAAGGCGAATACATGCAACCTGGTGCTGATGCTGATGGAACAAGGACCTGCCATTAAGGTTGGCTAACGGTTGGCCTCAGGGACGGAGGAGGAGAAAGAAGCAGAGGAAGAGAAGTAAAGCTAGGGAATCTGTGTGGTACTAATGAGCAGGGTATAAGTGTATTGGATAGCCCCCAAGACAACTTAATATGGAATGTATTCTGAAATTGTCAGGACGTAATCTGTGAAACTTGTCGTACCGGAAAGAATGTTATCCACTCAACAAACAATTGTTTTCTGCCCTAGGGTCCTCGGAACATTTTAGGGCCTACCTAGGTAGAGCTCCGAGGGGTATCCCGTAATGGAATTCATAGGGCTCCGGGGAACCAACAGCGATCCCCTTGAACCCTGAGACAGACCGCTTCAACTTGTTGGTACTCACTATGGCGGAGCTAGATGATGCTTTATTGCAACAGGAGGACTAGGCCATGGTCTGGGACGTATTTCACAATAAGCAACAGCCTTGCTACACACACGGACTCGCATTCCCCTTGAATGTTTGTGAAAGGTCATTTCGTCATGCCTACGTCGCGTCATGGACTTATTCCTCCTGCAGGCAGACATCGTGAATCGCACTGAGCAGCTGGTTTCACTGGAGCAGAACACAGCGATCGCAAACGCTCATGTTACTGAACTACGCAGTCAGCTGGACACCGCACAGCTGCAGTTGATGGCTGCGAATGGCCGAGTGGCAGAGCTCGAGATCCAGAAGAGTACGCTAGAAGGGGAGAGAAGGCGCGTGGCGGCTGAGCTGGAGGCGGAACGATGCCATTTAGCAGAGCTGAAGGTACGGGAGGGGAAAGCCATCATGGCTACCCCATCGCGCTAGTGAGTGGAGCTGCAGCGGTTGACCTTTTGGGTCGCACATCATACACTTGCATAATTCATTCTTGGTGCTCTTTCCTGCTCTCCTATTTGCCCAGGCTGCAAATAACACCGCAGCACAAGATAATTCTGTGCTTAGGGAGCGCACGTCGGGTCTCGAGGAGGAGCTAAGCCGCACTACTAAGCACCTACATGCCTATAAGGTATGGTCAGAGCACCCGTGCCTTGGCTAAATGGGGCCATGCGGTGGGGTGTCGTGTCAGGTCTATGGATCTTTGTAATGAATGGGCAGAGGACGCCTAACCATGCGACTGAAAGGGGCCGTCGCCTGGCTTGGCCTTCAGCGTTTTGTGGCTCTGGATATTTAAACAGGGGCATTTGAGAAATGGTTGTCTCCGCTGTCCTTGCGTCCCTTTTCCTGCGCCCATTCGAGTTCCCTCCTCACCCGTTTTGTGACACCATGCCATCGGCGCTCAGAAGATAAAGTTGATGCCATCTCTTATATCCTATTCGCCGGCCGTTTGGCATCTTCACTCTGTAGGCTGAGCTCCATGCGGAGACTGCGACCAGAAAGGCGCTACAAGTACAGGTTGCGGCTCTGCAGGAACGAGTGGCGCAAGGAACGCAGCAGCTAGCAGCCGCGGAGGCGACCAACACGGCTGCTGAACTGCGGGCCGCGGTGCTTGGTCAGCAGGTAACGGAGCTTCAGAGCCAGGTCGAGCAGGCGGACGCGCGCGCGGTGGAGGCACAGGTGCGGATGTGCTGTTATGACGATTTGTTTAGGGCCGCTTAAAATAGCTGCTCCAATGCTTGCTCAGTTGGTTATCAGCATGCAGTCTTGCGTCCCTGGTACTTATCGTCTTGTCGTCTCTCTGTACGCATGTCCTGCCGTGCTATCCCATCCTCGTGTGCTTGTCTCGGTGAAATGAATACGGTCATTTCCCGTATGCCCGCCCGTTCGCCCTAGGCCTCCCGCAGCGCCACTTCCATTGAGCTGGCGGCCGCCATCTCTCAAGTTCAGGACCTAGAGCGGCAGATGGACCGCCTGGCGGGGCACCTCGAGAAGAACGAGGTACGTTCAGCAGGTGCCATTCGTGCAAAGCAATTCAGGACCGGAAGGAGTTGGTATTTCTTTGAAATGAAGTAACGTTGCTATCGGTTGATCCGAGGTGGTATGGTAGGTATCCAGACCAATGAGTTGTGGAAATGAAGTGCGTAGCGTCGTCGGGGGGGACGAGCAGCAGCCAAATACTAGTGTAAGATGCAAACGGAAAAGAAATAAACTGGGGGATAAGCAATTGGGCCTGAGTCTAGCGCACGACCGGATCTGACATAACATAGTTATTTCCGCTATCTTAATGGCTTACGTGGCTATCGGAATCTATTCAAGGGAGAGGGGCCCGAGGGGTTAACATGAAAGGGGCTGACGAATCCCCGTCAGATCTTGCAATAATAGGGAAGTTATCCCTGTCATCGTTATTGCTATTATTAAGAGTTTGCTGTATGGCGGTGGCAGCATTGGCAGAAGGCTTGAACAAACACCCTGCCTGCATCATCCTCATCAATATTACCAAAAGGATCAGAATTCTTTGGCAGCTGGCCAGCCATCTGAAGATGTGTTGACCACCACACAGGTTGGTCAGAGCTAGCAACCTTTTCCCTCCTTGCTCTCGTTACATTTTGCTCCATCCTTGCTCTCATTACCAGGGCGTTCAACTCATTTCAAATCAACGTAAAGGTCATACTATAGATCACAGCTCTCAAAAGAGGTTGGTGATTGAGAGCAATTTGCTGAACCACTATCTATGACCAGCTATCTATGGAAGTGGGTCAATCCTATTGAAATATTACCAAGTACCAATAAACACAAATTTCTTTAAAGCTACTACAACAGATTTACCGTGTTAATTGTACTTGCAGTAAGGCAAATACTGCTGATATTACTGAAATTACACTATTTTGCACCCGAATCCAAATGTTCATCACAATCTTATAATTCCTCAATTAGACATTATAGCAGGCATTCGGACGTTGGGAGCTGGTTAATGCTTGGCTGGGTTGGGCCTGTTTTCCTTGCAACAATATTTGCATCATTAAAGCAAGCGCGAGCGAGCATGCTCATTACCTGTCTCTGCAAGAAATGTGTCAATGAAACCACTGCTGACCAGCTGTCTTAAGTACACCTTGCATGCTTTCATCGCAATGCCTACATATGGTGTTGGCATGGTACATGTTCCCTGACACTTTCTTCAGGGCACTAGTTAGTACTTCAGGCAAACTAGATGCATGCATGCGGCTTGCTTGCTGTGTGGCCCCTTGAGCTGATCTGACTTAGAGCCAACTATGTTGTAGTTGAATAAATTTGTAAGCTTGAATAAATAATCACATGTTTGTCTGAATCCATCTACGGTTGTTTAATTAAAAGAATAAGTTTTAAGTTAGGCTAAGTCCAGTTTAGCAAACCTACAAGGCTAAGATTGACTTCTCCTAAATTTACAACTTAAACCGCAATTGTTTAGTAGGGCTGCAGTACTACTGAAGGGCATGCAGCCTGTACAGATGGAACTTTCCTGATCTCTTTAGATCGGTACGCCAGGGACAGTATACTAGTCGCACAAGTATTTAATTACGACATTGGTATGTCTCTCTGATAACATGCATAGGTGCTTAGATACCCCAAGCCAAGCCCGTCCAGCTGGAATGGAAGACCCAGAGGAAGGTACAGACATTATTAGCATTTCACTGTTGTGCAGTCTATCCATCCCTCCCCATGGCACGCAACATGAGAGTGTTAGGGGGGTGGGTCCATTAGGAGGTTTTGGGGTACCAGTAGCGTGACTATTACTAAAGTAAGGATAACAGTAAGCCACGCTCAGAATGCTCCTCGCAGGCCTGGGCACCTCGTTAACTCTTGCTTCTAGTATTTCCTCCAGCTTCAGTGCGTTCTCAGGGAGCCATGCTTAAGGTTGCTGTTCTATTCTAGTCCGTAGTTTTTTCGTCAAGAGCTGTCTGGAATGCTTCCATCGGCCTTTCTTAGCTATTTTGGCGCATCAGTTCTTGCTCTGCATTATCACAATATATACTTGTGGCGACAAATGCACTGGAAGCACAGGAAAGGACTTCTGTACATCAGTGTTGACTGTGCTTCTTGATGAGCGGTACTGCCACCATGGCCAGATACTGGAACTGAATGTGGCCAGACCTGGCCTAGGGTGACATGCATGACCGTTACCACTGGCCGATATGAACCGCTGTGCAGAAATCCGAGGTTTGATCGCAGTTGCTTCAAATTATTAAAATATAAGCTAATTAATCAATTTGTTTGTTTAATGTCGATATTGGGTTCCCTTGCTGTTGCACAGATACACGAGGAAGAACGTGCACGCAGTAGGAGTGTTAGGCTCACTGGAGGGTATATCACAAACTTGATACATCTCGCATCTGGAGGTGGGGTTACCTGGCCAGCATCTAGCTTGCAGTTTCATCTAGATACCCCTCAGCCACACCTAGATACTTAAGGACCTTTTACCCGCGTCTAGGTACAGTCCTTACCCCATCTAGATCTTTGAACCCCCTCCTTTTGCCGAATCTGGATACCTTCCTAGCTGTATGTAGTTATTGGGATGCCCCCTCTTAGCGGCATCTGGGTACGTTCCAAAACTCATCATGATATTTAGAACCCCTGTTTTATGCATACCTAAATACGTTCCCAATCACATCTAGGTGTTTTGGGTCCCCTTTTTGCTGATATCTGTATTAGATAGTCCTAGCTACATTTGTTACTGTTACGCAGCCAAAAAAGTCTGCCATGAATGTATAACTTCTAGGTCTGAAATGGCATGTATTCTTATCACCATTTGCTGCTGTACTTCACATGTGCTCTAGCTGGAGGACATGAAGTAACGGCTTCGTCTCAAATATGAGCATCATGAATTACTGTAAAGTATTTATTTGAATCAGTAATAAGCAGGCACTCTGCCCATAATCATGACCACGGTGCCTGCTGTCCATTCACACAAAGCTATCTTAACCAAGATATGTACATATTCATATTACAACCTGTACAAATATTTTTTATTGGAATATGTTATCCATTGGTAGTCATCCCTGTTTCTGCTTTTGGGGCACATAAAATCCCATGTTATGCCGCCTATTCAAAGTAAATCTGAAGCTGGCATGTAGGGTTCCACCAGCCATATCTAGACACGTCTAGATACCGGAGGGGCCCCCTATTGTAGCTGCATCTTGACCACATCTAGATATCTATAATCAGACATGTTTCGTATGGCACGACATTGTGTCCCTGGAGGTGCCAGGATCGATTCTGACAGAGCAAGATAAAAATCCCTCCGCTGGTTGAGGGTGGATGTGCCCCCACAAAGATGGACGGTGACAGACCCTGATTAGTGACCTGCGAGCTAACCAGAAATGGAGTTGATGCTGCCGTTGATCCGGTCGATTCAATTGGATGCTGAACCCGGGAAAATCACTGAGTCCGCGCGGGTGAAAGGATCAGGGTGCCCCAAAATACTGGGCAAGGTAGGGACTGCCAGGTAGTGGCCACGGGTGAAGCAAAACCCCCCTATCCTACACACTACTCATAGATATCATGGTGAAGCACATCTTGATACTTATTCCCCGTTTTTGGCTGCATCTAGATATCTTGAGAGTCGTATAAAGATATGCAGTCCCCCTAGCCACATCTTGATATGAAGTACCACTTAGATGCTGATACGGCCTCTCATTAAGATATTTAGATACAAGTAGAATAATATCCAGAGCTGGTTGCTTTACCGCATCTAAGGTCCATTGATACGCTCCTGGCCTACTGCAATCCGGGGGAAGGTCAATCTTACAACGCAGTGTTTCCATACTCATTTTGATCATAAATTTAGTCCAACTGCTCTTCGTGTCAGGGGCAGCATGTAATCGTACGGGCTGGATTTCTAGGGGTAGCCTAGCTTCTGGTTTCACATCCACTTTCCCTGCTTCACATGGGCAGGCAATATACTGTATTGATGGATCATATTCCTTGCCGGTGTTAGGCCACCATGTTCTTTATGGTAAGACACAGTACTTCAGGTATGTCTGACCCTTCAAAGGCTGGCTTAAAGGACCAATAGACAGTACAGCCAGGCAGTGCAGCTTAGCACAACGTCAAGAGTTAGGATACCTTGTACTGTTATGTCCCCGATTCACTGTTTATCTTTTGTATACACGCAGTTGAAATATACTGAGGGTTCGCTAGAGGGATTGTTAGGTAATCAGAGCTGCTACATCAGGTCAAAGAAAATTATAAGCCTGAGATAACAACTCGAATCTCCATTCAAATGTATTCTGCTGCTATTTCTGCAGAAAGCCTCCCATGGTAAATCACTGGATGTTCTAAACAGCACCTTATCTGGGCTCCCCTATCCAGGCGGAGCTGGAGGCCGAGCGCAGCGCAAGGCATGAGCTCTGCCGTCAACTCAACAACCTTCAGGTGCGCACGGAGCAATGACGGGAAAATATTTGCCGATATTTTGATAGGTTTTCTGTTTGGTGGCAATCTCAACAACGCCATCCCTTCCGATTTCTGGCTGCATCAGGAAGTACACTTAAAGCTTGAGGCCACCGCAAAAAGTCTTAAGGACAGCCAAGAGGCTACTGCCCGCGAACTGGTGTGTAGCCAAGGCAAGTTAAGGGAGCTCGAGGCCAGAGCGGAAAAGCAGCGAGAGAAGGCGCAGCACTACAAGCAGGTGTGACAGGGATCTCCATGGGTGGGCAGGCTGTGTACGTAGTCGCTCAAGGATGTCCGTGTGAGCTGTTGTGTAGAGCTTGGCATTCATTGCGGTTGTTACGCCGGTTGCAGCTCGATGTCTGTCGCTCTGGAGGATTATACGCACTTCCGTACTTTCATGTGCCATGGCGCTGCAGGAGGCAGAGTGCGCCACAAGCGAGCTGGTGTCGGTTCGTGGCGAGCTGGGCAAGGCCCATGCTATAGCCGCCGCCGCCAATGCAAAGGTAGTCGAGCTGACTGAGATGATTGTCACGTACGAGGCCAGGAGTAAGGACTTGCACGATAAGGTTCAGGTGCGGCCCCCTCCCTTGTGTGCTTCTTGCTTTTGGAGCCCCTCCTTGACAACCAATGTTAATGCAGATGTGACTATTTTGGTGCATTTAGCATACTTGCGTCTACGAACAGGGCCATGCTAGCCCAGCGGGTGTGTCATGCGTATAGGCATATGGTATGGGATTTTTTCCATCAAGGACAAAGCCTGTATTTGTGAGTAAAATGAAGTCAGCTTTCTGATACGGACAATCTGTACAGCAGGATAATTGCTATTAGGAAGATATACATCCCCGGGTATGCATATGAGTGCAGATTTATTATGATCGACACAGGTCCAGCGATGATGCTCAGCAGTCCTACATTTCTGGCCCTCTGCGTCTCTCCCAGTAAGGGTCGGTTCTGGCCCAGCCCAGCCTTTTGGCATTTGTGCCCCCTTGAAGGGTAGAAGTCGAGTCTAGCTCTGGTCAACCGTCGATACCGTGCCTTGACCAGCCCCAGTGTCAGCAAACGCAATCATGACAGTTTTACTCCGGTTTTAACCTTGTATTGAAGCAACAATCTTTCGCTTTTATCTTTGTCCTAGATAGTCCAGGACTGAACTATAAGCTCGTCTTCGTCCAGGCGTAACTCAACTCATCCTGTTTGGCTCAGGCTCACCCCAACTTATCCCTGCGTGCTCGTGCAGGATGCAGTCACCCGTGAGGCTGCGCTTGTGCGCGCAGCGGACACCTCAAAGACGGCCTTGACCAAGATGGAGCATGATGCACAGGCCATTCGCCGGGAGGTGCGTCTTGTGTGGGTTGAAAGGGCAACTGGAGATGGGAGATTCCTGCGAAGCTCATTAACAGGTTTCGCTAACGAGTTCACGGGTAAAGCATCCTTGAAATCGTGCACGTTGTGGCCTGCGTGCAGCCCTGTGTCTTGGCACGACGTAACCCCAATCTGGTGCTGCAGATGGCGGAGAACAGCATGCGAGCCGCGCAGATGAAGCAAGAGAACGTTGACCTTCAAAAGATTGTTGCAGAGCTTCAGGTGAGGCTGATCGCACCGCCAGCACGCATGTGGCTCGGGGGCCGATTTCCGCCTCTTGGGGCTAACTGGACGGTAATCGACGTTGCTGCGGAAGTGCTTTTCGAAAGGTCCTAAAGTTCATGTGTCGTCGCGTTGTCATAAAGAGCTTACAATACCGCATGATCACATATCGATGAGTGACTCCTGTCGCAACGGTTGCCTCTTCATTTTGTTTAGGTTAAGTTGAACAAGGCCTGGACGGACGCAGGCAAATCGACGGACCTGGAGCAGCAGGTTGCCCACTTGCAGGTGCGTGCTGCAGGGCCGCTGCAACTGAGAGGCTGTTGCAAGCTTGGCGAAATGGCTTGAAACGTTCTGCCATCCGCATTGCGCTCCGGAAAGGATACATTTGAATGATAGGAAATGATTTTCCTCCCGGGGCTGCTGCTCCTGGTTAATTTTTCCTTGCAAATGCAGGACGAGCTGGCGGTGGCGCAGGGCTTCCAAGCACAGGTAGGTCTTCACCCTGTACCACTTGAGTGGCATTGTTTGAGCATACCAACTTTTTTATGACTGCTGCGCCTCTTGAGACTTCCGACTGGGATTTAAAAAAAGATTAAAGTAGCATCGGCAAGGCTGGCTGGCGGACAAAAGGTCACTTCCCGGCAATTCAGGTCATATGTGCCCCTCCTTGAAAGAGAAGTTGCTGGTTAATTTTTTGTAGTTGGAGGAGCTGCGTCAGCAGCTGGCCCAGCGGGACCGCCAGCTGGCGGAGTCTGTACGGAACATCTCCCGGCTGCAAGCGATGGCAGGAAGGTCAGCGGATGGAGAAATCGACGTCACCCTGTCGGTGGGTTCAACCGCAACTTCCGCAACCTATGGAGCTCCCAAGTGCGACCCGGCTGCTCCGAAGCGGACCCGCGCCACCACAGCCAAAAATACTGCGCGACGGGAAACAGTTAAGAAGGCAATCATCGACGAAGTGGCTGTGGCTCCTGCTGCAACTGAGCCCACTGTTGTCGAGCATCAGCAGCCAGAATCGACGGCGTTAAAAGCAGAGCCAGTGAAGCATGCGCACGCTTCGAAAATGAAGTGCACTTCACGTGTAAATCCAATGGCAAGTGCTTCGCCTATACCTGCGGTGGCGAGTGCTGAGGCGACATCAGCGGAGGTGGTTTTCACGGCAGCAGTTCCCAAGCGGCGTGGTCGTT
The DNA here is from genome assembly GCA_019650235.1 of Volvox reticuliferus. Taxonomy (NCBI): domain Eukaryota; kingdom Viridiplantae; phylum Chlorophyta; class Chlorophyceae; order Chlamydomonadales; family Volvocaceae; genus Volvox; species Volvox reticuliferus. Next base: position 561,845 of record BNCP01000058.1, read on the forward strand.
CCCCCACCACGAGGGTGCTTGATTAAAGGAAATGAAGGCGTTGAGAACTGTTGGATGGGAATTGTTGAAACTCTCCGCCTCATAAGATTACCGGGAATGGCTTAGGGTGGTTGTTCTTGCAGAAGGGAAAGGCTGATCTTGCTTAATAGAGGTCTGCAGCTGATTGGAGTGGTTTAGAGGACTGTTTATTGCCACTTACCTGTGCCTTGCCACATGCCTGACATCAGGAATATTATCGCGTTTGTAGGGATTCTCAATTCCTTAACTCCTATGCTAAATGCATTTATGTTAGGATTACGTGATCTGTCTGCAAAGCAAAGCAATTGTGGTAACACAACTTGTGTGCCAGCATATGCACATCGCTGTTCGGCATCTATACAATTTGCAGGCTGGGGTGGTTGCCGGAATGCTGGTATATCGATGCCGGACACTAATTTCTGCAGATGATTTTGCATTAGCGAGACAGCAGTTGCTCAGGGCGACTAGTAATGGGAATTAGATGACGAGTCATGAGCAGCAAGGAAAAATAACAAAATTGTCGTGGGTTGCATCCGAGGTCAGGGGTATGCAACTCCACCGTTAATGCTACTGCTGTAAAAAGCTGGTCTAGTAATCGTTTATTGTTAAGTAGTAACCGTTATTTGGGTGAACATCCACTTCACGGCCCCAAGAATTTTCATGTTTGTAATTTCTACAAGGGTTGACTAATGAAGTTTAGTATTCTTTACCTTTCAAGCCTCATATCACATTGCTTTGAATGCGGCCATGAGTGCAGCTAACCTTGCACTGGTCTGTGATGGGTAGAGCCCTTGCACTTTCAGAGTGGAAAGTTTCCTTGCCTGCCCCAAGCTTTGAAATTCCTCTGGCATCACTGGCAGCCGCTCTTAGATAGTGGGCCAACCAGAGTTAGACTATAAACTGCATCACGCGATATCATATATAGGTAATTGAAAGTTCTGCCGAAATGGTTAAGCTCCAAAAGCAATCTAAGCGTGAGCTCGGACGTCCTGTAATCTGCTCTGAATCCATGGTGACGATAACTGTATTTCCCCTAAAATTACGGCCATTCTATTTAATTTAAAACTACGTTCAATTCTATCTACCAGTACTAAAAGCTGATAAGTTTCCACACCGTATAAACATATAAGGAAAGGCACAATACATGATACATAGTTATGCACGTGGCAGGACAGACAGACAAAGCCACGTGCCCCTCCCCTGCGCTGTGGCTCGGTCTGGTCAGGCCCCCCGGTGCTCGTCTTTGTACGGCGAGTAGCCCACAGTGTAACAAACCAAATAATTATTTTATTTTAAAAGCATCACGCAGGTAATGCATAGGTCCACCATCAAATTCTCCATTTTTATTGGGTTTTCGATGTTTTACTCCCAAATATATTTCTGGATATTTATTAGCTTTACGACGTCATGAACAAAAGCCCTAACGCAAACCGGTGTGGTTTTAATGTCGGACTTTTCGTCTATGTTGAGTTTCGGTGTAGGGATAGCCAACTTGAGCATTTCGGCCCCAGCTGACAGCGGTCGTGTGACCTGATCCCTAGGCTGAAGACTCACCGCAGCGGGTGTGAGCACTGTCGTAGCAGTGACGGTAGGCGTGACCTGAGCCCCAAAAGCTTCAGGCACCGGCAGTTGCACAGTAGGAGGAGTCACATCTGTCTGAGTCTCTGCGCGAGCAGCATGCAGACCGAAGATGTTAGCAATAGGCGTAAACAGGGCGTCAGCACCAACAGGCGCCCTAGGAACAGGCACGGGACTGGTCGCAGGTTGCCCTATTGATCCCGACGGACCTGCCCCTACGTTTAATTGGGCTGCCTGAGAAGCCGTATTGCGTGCAGGAGTCGCGGTTTCCAGCAATGGAGCACCACGCGAGTGCGCAAGAGCTAAAAGTTGCGGATAGGACATTTTGAAGTCCGTAGTCACAAAATCCAATAGGCTGCATTAGGATTCGTCCCCGCATCATAAGGCAACGTCGCAATAGCAGGACATGATGATCTACCACAAGTAGGACAGCAATGATCCTTGGAAATATTTCAACTTGTAAGGGCACAAGCATTTGTCCAAGCAAGTCCTCGCGGTCCATAAGCCGGCGACGGCGGCGAGTAGTGACTTAGCCACAGAGACCTACGGTCTCGATACCTAGTTGTTGTATTATGCAACAATTAAAAACATTTTTATAAAAATCGTTTAAGTGAGCGTGGTAGGGAGAACTACCGATTGATAGAGCGGAAGACCTTTATGTGCGCTGGGAGACTATCATTGAGATAGTTATATTCGGGGCCTTAATAAAAGATTCGACTTTTATTTATCAACCGATAGATAGTTCATACGGTGGGATGGTCGACATCCCGAACTACCAGTGACGTGTGTCACCATACTTCCCGTGAAGCCCCGCCTACCAGTGTAGGACTTAGGTCAACGGACCTTTAAAGGACGTTGTATACGACACCACGGATATTAAGAAACTGCAGGCATTCCTTGCTTGGCTTAGCCAATTATTTCCGGAGATTTATTCAGGGTTATTCCTCCCTTGGGGCCCCCCTCACAACCCTTACCAGTGAGAAAGTGCCCTTCCGCTGGACCGAAGCCTGCAAGGCAGCCTTCCAGGGTGTGAAGCATGCCTTGACAAATGCACCAGTTCTTAAACTCCCTGAGCTTGATAAACCTTTCACGGTTTGGTCTGATGCCTCTATACATGGCATGGGAGCCGTCCTCTTGCAGGATAATCACCCTGTTGCCTATACAAGTTCTAAATTCAATAAGGCAGCGTACAACTACTCAACAACAGAACAAGAGTGCCTAGGCACTGTTTTAGCCCTGGAAGAGTAGCGTTGCTACCTTGATGGTGCCAGTGATGTAACGTTGATCACTGATCACCAACCACTGGTATACCTACAGGAGCAGAAAAGCGTGGATAAACTATCCTGCCGCCAAGCTCGTTGGATGGAACGATTATCACGTCTCACATTTAAATGGGAGTATCACCCTGGTCGGGTGAATGTCGCTGACCCCATCAGTCAGGTCCACGATGTGGTGGTGCTCTGTAACAGACTACATCGTGACTTATAATATTTCCATTAAACACATTTCTCTCTAACCTATTAATTATTATAAAGGCGCATACCGTATAGCGGTACACATACATCTATCCGGTACGGAGCAGTACATAGTTACGGCTATGGCTGTACAATCTGGTACATGGTAACCATACATGGTCAGATCTCTATCGCCAACTCTCCAGATGGTTCAGAAGCCTTCATCTAATGGTACAACACTACCACATCTGCGCCTATGCCGTACTAAAAGCGAGTATATAATCCCTGGGAAGACCCCGGTGTTTATCAACACCTCCATCTCGGTTTAGTCATCTCTTCTAAGGTGCCAGGTAGGCTGTTACATTGGTGCGAATTGATTTTCGAACTTCCTCTAGGAATTTTGGTGGAGAATAGATGTCTGGAGAAGGCAGCGCACTGCTAGGCATTTCCGTATCAGCTTCTGAGCAACAAAATGCCTTGCAATTGGTAGCTAACATCCCTCCTGGTGATTCCGCTGCCGACCCGGCGCCTAATGGTGATGGCGAGCAGCTTGAGGTACGAATTCTTCAACGCTTTTCCTCCCTCTCGCCGCCCGCAGCCTTATCATTCTTTCAAAGAATTGGCAACTTATTTGCTTCGCGATTTCCTGAGCGGGTTGGGGATCCAGTTCCAGGGTTGCCATTGCAGAGTCAGCCTACGGGTGACCAACCTACAGGTGGTGCTCTAGATAATATTTTAACAAATAACAATAACGAAAATAATCCTGTATTGATTCTGCAGCCTACGGGCACGGAACGATACGAGCCTATGGGCGATATTACACTTCGCGATCGCGACCGCGACCAACCTACGGGTGGCGCGAATCGAACCGATACCTGGGCGAACAACAAAATAGCCCATCATCGTTTCAACAGCCTATGGGCACTGAGAACCTTATGCCTACGGGCGGGTTCCGGTCACAACATGACCATTTACGAACGCCACAAATAATAAATGTGGGCGAGGCTAATATTGTGCCTAATGTCCCAGCAGATGGCAGAAATATTAATCATTGGTCAGCCTAGCTAGTCGCTTCCGTAACTTGATGCCGTCGTGGCCAGGGCGGATCCTATCACCACAAACACCTATAATGCGGGCGCAATTAGATATAATTCCTGAGAGGCTAATGGCCACAAATATTGTTGCAACACCAGCAACTAACGATAACCACATGACTGCGGCATTGCAGGCTAGAGAGCCAGGCACGGGTCCAGCTGTGCCCCCCCAGGGTGCAGCAATAACTGGTGCACGTGATCCGAGGATGCAGCTGCAGCAGCCAGCGGCAACGTTCAATATGGGCATGCAGCCCATTTCACACAATGGAATGATGCCACCGAGCTTCCCATTTGGAGCCTCGGAGTACCAAGGAGTGGGGCCATTCTCTCCGCTGGCAGAACAGCCGACTCCGCCAACGTATGGCACAGCAGCGAGTGACGGACGGGATGTCACCGCCATTGCTCAGCAGCTAAATGATGTCCGGGGACGCGTAAACTCCCAGGGACACCTGCTGGAGCGGCTGAACAAAAATGTCAATCACATCGGAAATATGATGCACTCCCAGAACCAGGTTCTGCACAGCCATGGGCAGAACCTCAACCAGCTGGCGGGGCAACTAAACAACATCCAGCAGGTGAGCGACACCGCGGATTATAATACACCCGTACCATTCGCTAGGCTATTACCATGGCCGCCATACTTGACGGGTGATCCTAAGCATGATTCTAAGACCATATCAGATAAACTGGTGTGGTACAATGCTGTCGTAGAGTTTATGAAACTCACAGGCATGAATCATGTTAGCAACTTAAAATTCTTCCTACAAGGACCCGCTAGCAAATGGTTTGATAGCCTGCAGTGGTATCATATGCTTAAGGGCATAACCTTAGATGGGGCGACCTTAGCACAAGAATTTAAGAAAGCTTTTGGGGATTCCATGTATATGCACGAACTATTAGAAGCACGTGAACGGCTTCAGCGTGGGGAGGCGGTACAAACCCCGGGTATGACCGTCTCAGAATATGTACAAAAAATTCTATTAATTCTGCTAGATGCCCCGGATATGGCAGAAACAGATAAAATCTCATGGTTCTTTACCCACATGCAACCAAGCATAGCTAAAGCTGCTGCGGTAGATGAAGATAACCGGCACCATAAGACGCTGGAATCTGCTATTAAAGCAGCATATATATGCTGCTGAACACCGCATGAAAGTGGCTAAGTCCGTGCGGGTCACAGCCGCAGTAGCAGCTGCAACGACTCCAACAACAGAGCAGGCAGGCTTAGCAAAGGGCTTGTCATATGACTCTGATTTGATGCTACTGCACTTGTGGATGCTGGTGCTAGCCATACCATAGTGGACAACTCTGTCGTACATGAAGCAAGGCAACCTAACTAATGGACCTTCAATAGAGTTAGAGATAGCCAATGGAAAGAAAGTTCCAATCAAAGGCCAAACTGAGCTGACTCTCCAAGTACAAAAGTACTTTGGCACAGTTCGAGCCTTAGTTATGCCAAACCTCCTCCCAGGAATCCAATTAATCCTGGGCATGGATTGGTTAAAAGCCAATGGAGCATTATTAGATGTTCCTGGACTTACTTGCCTTCTTCAATCCCCAACCAACGGGTCTCGGAAACCTATCCAGCTAATAGCGGATTCTCGCCGAGGCAAGAAGGGTTCAAGTGGGGAGGAGAATGCAGGAGTTCAAGCCATGCGCACTGTCTGTGCAGTTTTAGCATCAAAAACAACACCAGATTTAATGTCGGCTAGTGCAGCACGACGAACAATTAAGAAAAACACACCAGGAATGCTGGTAGTGGTACGAGAGGTAGAACAAGATACCCCGATCACTGCAGAGTCTGCAACACCTATGGCAAACGTAGCACAAATGGAGTTACCACCACCACCACCATTAAAATGTTTTCCAGATAATCCCTATCTTTGCAGTACCTTTGTGACACCACAGCAGGCTCCAAATGAACAACCGGAGATCATAAAAGACTCCGAGCTCAAGGCCTTGCTGGAGGAATACAAGGACCTTTTTGAGCCAATCCAGGGTCTACCAAAGGACCGTGGAATTGGGCATACTATTGATCTTGAACCAGATACAAAACCTGTCTTTTCACGAATGTATCGCCTCTCTCCACAGGAGATAGAGGAGGTAAAACGACAGGTAGAGGACCTCTTGAATAAAGGCCTCATCCAACCATCAACATCCCCATGGGGGTCACCGATATTATTTGCTGCAAAGAAGGATGGTGGGCTACGAATGTGCATCGACTACAGGCAACTAAATAAAGCCACTATTAAAAATCGGTATCCTATTCCTAATCCAGAGGATCTTTTTGATGCCTTACATGGGGCAACTATTTTCTCATCAATCAACCTGCAGTCGGGTTATCATCGAATCCGGATCGGTGAAAACGACCGTCAGAAAACTGCCTTTCGTACACCATTCGGGCATTATGAATTTTTGGTCCTCAGCATGGGACTAGCAAATGCACCGGCCACATTCCAAACCATAATGAACACGGTATTTAAACCATATATTGGTAAATTCGTGCTGGTGTATCTGGATGATATAATCATCTTCAGTAAAACTCCTCAGGAACATAAAGAGCACTTAGAGACACTACGCAAGGAGAAGCTTCAGGCTAAACTAAGCAAATGCGAAGTTAACCGACAGGAACTTAAGTTCCTTGGAATGATCGTCGGTAAAAATGGCCTCAAAGTGGATGACTCTAAGGTCAAGGTCGTGCGTGACTGGCCTACCCCTAATGAAGTCTCAAGCCTAAGAGGATTTCTGGGCTTATCAAATTATTTTCAAAAATTTATCCAAGGATACTCAACACTAGTGGCTCCATTAACGAAGCTCACTGGTAGCACTGAGCCTTGGCATTGGGGTAAGGAACAACAGGACGCATTTGATGGTGTCAAGTTTGCACTGACAAACGCACCTACACTCCGATTCCTGGATGTTACAAAACCCTTTGAGGTTATTGCTGATGCTTCTCTTCATGGTACTGGAGGAGTACTATTACAAGAAGGAAGACCAGTGGCATATACCAGTGCTTAATTTATGCAAGCTGAGAGAAATTATACAACTACAGAGCAAGAGCTCTTGGGTGTTATTACGGCGCTTAAACAATGGCGTTGTTACCTTGAAGGACCTCCAATTACGCTGATCACAGATCATAATCCAAATACATTTTTGGATACTCAAAGAAGCTTGGCCAGGCTCTCCAGACGTCAAGTACGCTGGATGGAATACCTTTCACGATTTAATTATACCTGGGAATATAGACCAGGGAGGATCAATGTCGCTGACCCTCTAAGCTGAATGCATGCCTATCACTATAACAAAGGATTCGTGCGTTAAATTCGCGTTAGTGCGCGTTAGCTCGCGTATGTGTGCGTTTCTCATGTTAGGCTCTGCGTGGGCTGAACGCGCGTTTAACGCAAGCAGGTAGAAAACTAGACGGAACATCCCTAAAACTAGGTTGTTTTCAAGTTTGTTTAAACGAAAATGATTCTCATGATGAATGTAATTAAATTAGTTATTATTTATTGTGTTTTGCAATGCTCGACAATTCGGACGTTGCGTATGTACTAACGCGGACTGTACGCATTCTGATCGCAATCCTTAAGCAAAGCGTTAAGGTAACGCAATGGCCGTGCGTATAGCTTGCGTATAGTGCATTACCATAAGTGGCATTCTTGATTTAACGCATACGCAATGTTTTGTACATCGCTATGTTCGTTGTTTTTATTTACATCGCAAATTTTCACATGTGCTCCTCTCTGCCATCTTCCTAGCTCCTGTTCAATTTGTTAGCAAGTACTCGTGCTTCATTCCATCCAGGTAATATTTGTTAACATTGGCAAAATATGAAGTTATGAATCATTTGTTTTTCCAGAGCTGCTGTTCGCTAACCGCATGCATGCAAGCCATCCGAAGCATAAAAGGAAGGAACAGCAGACTGCTGCCGAAGGCATGAAAGCGAAATGACGTTGGACCTTACATTATAGGAGAGCAAGCACAATGCGAGCAGGAAGTGTGGGAACAAAGAAAGCCATCATACCCGAGCGCAGGAAAACCAAGTCAACAACCGAGTCAGCAACAAAACCAACGAAGTTACCAAAGGGAACACCAACTTCCGTGATAGCTGCCATCAAGCCCACTTGGCGACCACCCGCTAAAAGAAGGGAGCTACCACCCCACCAGCTTAGGGGCAGCAAGGAAACCCGGCAAACATGGAACCCGCTGTAACTAAAAACACGAAAACCAGCTCTAGGGCAAACGCAGTGGACTACCGAACGCAGGGGTACGAAAAGACAACGGACCTTACACTGCAGGTGAGAATTCACAACATGAGCGAGCAAGCAGGCGGGAAATAAATGCAGCCCAACCGACAACAACCGAAGTCCAATAGGTAACGAAGCAAAGGCCATGAAACTCCACGCACATTGAAATCCGTGCCTAAGTCATTGTATCCTCTAGCTTGCGCTCGTGTGATAATGTGGGCCGCACAGAGCCCTGCCCATCGTGCCCATCCTGTTGCCCCTGGCTCCCGCTAGGTAGGGGTGCAACATAACCATCCTCGCTCTCTGAACTAGTGATATCCATAATCATCTGGAGAAACTTGCGTCGTCTCCTACTCGACCGGAATGCGTCATCAGAGCTGACAACCCGCCACGTGGTGTGAACCTGTGTCGCGATGCCCTCAACCAGCTCCGCCGTTTTCCGCAGGCGGGCACGCATTTCTTGGTGTAATAACCTATAGTTCGCCGTTACTTCTGTGAGCTCCTTTTGAAGGGCTGCTGATCGCTCCTGCTCCATTTGCAGCCTTTCTTCCTGAAGCTGCAATTTCTCCCTTAGGTTGTTTATCTCACACCTGCAAGCACGCACGGGCGATTGAGGACGGGCAATTATGTAGACAAAGTTGGGAAGCTTGACAAGAACTTTGCTTGATAAGCATCCTGTATAATCCTATCGATCTCACATTTCATCGCTACTCAAAGGACGGCGATCCAATAAGCTGCCGTCTTGGTTGATGCCGTCATCTGGCCGCTCCGCCATGCTTTGGTGTCCCTCTGGTTCCTCATCTCCTGGCAACAGGGCACACTGAAAGTCTTCTTGACTGTCAGGTAGAAAGGTTTCAGGAATATAAAGAGTTTCGTTTATAGAGGAGTTGAAAGCACAAGCAGAAGGCTCCTCCATTGCCGAACCATTTCAACAATTATAACATGCTGATTGATTCTAAATACCACAAGGACTAGATAGATGTACATACGTATGCAGCTGAATTGCGCGACTTTGTTTCGTCACCACTGCTCGTGAAATAGCTGTGCTCGCAGTAAATAGCTGTGCTGTGTTAAACTTTGTTACTTTTTCAGATGTCTTTAATATCAACCATCGCTTACAAATCGCCTGCAAACTACAGCAGCTTTTATTTGTGCCCGGCACTTGTTCCGCCCTATTTATTTGTGGCATGTTCGTTCAGCACCACCCAGTTGTTCAGCTCACTTGCTATTCATATACCTACTCGTTGCAGTAGGTTATTTTAAGGCATTTCATGAAAACGCTGATGAGTTGTTTCCTTCGCATCGTAACTCAGCCCTTACCGTGTCGTTTGGGACATGCAATATTATGCTATTTATTAAATAGGTCGAAATAAGACTATTTCTGTACGTCTTTCCATCTCCAAGACACATTTGCAAGTCGTAACGTACCGCCGACCATGTACCAACTAACTGTAAGTACGGTACATTTCGTTATTGAAAGTAAAATTATCCTTACTATATCCTACTGCATGTTTATAAACATATCACCAGCAATTATAATTATTATAATTGGGGTGTTACACTGTGGGCGACTCGCCCTACAAGGGCGAGCACCAAGGGGCCTGACCGGACCGAGCCACAGCGCAGGGGAGGGGCACGTGGCTTTGTCTGTCTGTCCTGCCACGTGCTCCCCCTCTCACTAAGACCAGCTAGAGCAAAGAAAGACTCAGAGGCTCTAGCCTGGCCACTAACAGAGCACTGAGGAGCACCACGAAAACGAGGAGGGAACAAAAGAAAACAGGGGGCGACTAACTGCACAAAGAAAGGGACTACTCTCCTCCAACACAAAACTGAACTAGCAAGAGCCTGAAAAAGACACACAGAAGCCCTCAGATGAGAGACGCCAACAGGAGAGCACACTCAAACACAGCCAAGGAGGAAGAACCCAGCTAAAGACAGAGGGGGGGATGACGAGCCAAATTGGCGCCCCCCTAGAAAGCCTCCCGGCCCCACCCACAGCTGGCCCCTCAAACACCTGCACTGCACAAGAGGGAAAGACCTCTCTCACTGCCTCCCCCAAAACCCTCAGAACCCAGCGCCTGGACACAGGCTCCTCCAGCCACGAGACCCTCCACTCTCTCCCTGCCCCTCCTCAAACACCAGGCTGCCTGCCCGTTCTCTCCAACTCTCCTCCTCTCTCCCCCTACTTCTCCCTCAAACCTCCTCAAAACCCCACCCTAAGGACCCTGCTCTGCTCTCTCTGCTCCACGGTCGGTGATTTCCATAGGAGAATCACATCTCAACTGAGCTCCAACTATGGCTAGGATGGGATGCCATATTTAGGGATACCCAGCGCTGCAAAAGAGTGCAAGCGAGTCCAGAAGTCAGCAACTGTACGGGCCCGTGCTTGGTCAGGGGAGAAGCTGTTGTTTGTACTGCATTGTCCAAAGTTGGCTGTGTCGTGTAGATGCTTGGACGTGTGTTGGCAGCTTCATCCTCCTCTTGCGTAAAGCCCCCTAACCGGTTGAAGAAGTCAGTAATAGCCCGTTGACGGGGTCCCTGGTAGCATCGGAACATCCTACTTCGTAGGATGTTCCGCAGACGCACATCTCAGGCAAACCTTCATGCTCTTCCGATGCTTAAGCTCGGAATGCGTGCAACCCCATTTATCCAGCCAACCATCGTTGGTGCGTTGTCGCTTCGTCTCGTTCTTAGCTTCGTGCGCAGCCGCAGCAGACGGCGAACCCCCTTTCCTCTTGCCCTTGGCCGGATCCGCGCGTTGACCTGCGCCGGTTGACCCTTTGCGGTTACCCGATCCGGAAGCGCCGCGAACGCCGTGACCGCGATCCGTACGAACGGTGGTCACTGCTACCGTTGGCGTTCGACGCTCCGTTTCGGCCCCCTGGTCCGTGGCAGCAGCATCAGACGTCGGATCCTGCACTCGCATGGCATTAACACGAGGGACAGGTTTAGTAGCACGCTGACCAGCTAAGAGACGCTTCTCGACCCCGCGCGCAAAGCGCACCAATTCCTCATAGGACCCAAAGTCCTTCCCCGCCAAGTCCGTGGCACATTGCGTCGCCAGGACCTCAGACAATCCACGCTGAAACCAAAAGATGCGTTCGTCCTCTGTCAGGTTACCGATAGGCGTGATCAGGGCCTCGAAGCGCGACTGGTACGCGGGTACAGTCTCATCGTGGCGCATTCGATACGAGCCAGAGGCCAACGTATTGCGGGCCTCCGCACTAAGCGGTTGAACCTCAGGAGCAAAGCGTGCAAGCAAAGCGTTAGCCAACTCCTCAAACGTGTATGTCTGCCTTGCCATTGTCCATTGATCGTACCATGTCTTCGCCACACCCACGAGGGTGTTCCCGACGAACAGACATTTCACAGGGTCACGATCACCACCACGGACCAGTTGCAAGTACACGCGGACATCACGCAGGTATGCACGAGTTGTATCTGCAATGCTACGCTCAGCATTCTTATGTTTCACGTCATGCGGGATGTCTAATTTCGGGACAGGAAGCGACAGTTTTATCACCTCTCCATCGTCGTCGAATCGACCTTGACGAGGCGGTGCAGCAGACGGACCCCTCTGCTCCTCGCGTCCAACGGGGCCTGCTTCGGCTGCAGTGACAGGAACAGTCGGATGGATAGGAGTCCGTGGGTCTAGTAGCGCAGGGGGATCTCGGACACCATCAACAACATGCGTGTATGGGCCCCTCCGAGATGTCTCAGGAACGACGGACGTGTCGGCACGACCGTCCCCCACTACTAGCCCTACATCACCGCTACCAGATGCCATGGTAAATCGGTGACTGACCGGTCACAACCTCGTGCGATAAAGGCACTCTCACACAGGTATCGGTCGAGCGACAATCAGACGGTTTTTAAGCCTACCGACGGAAAGCGCTCCCTGCAGATACAGCAAGTATCCGTCCAAAGAGTCTCACACTTCGCGTGTGCGCGCGATAAGCGCCCGCAACTGATCCGGACTCGGGTTCGAATCAGTCAACTGCGGCTCAGAAGCGCGTACTTCGAACAGGCAAAACGAATGGCAATGCGAGAGCAGCAAGGCAGTTACAGACCAGAGGCAGCCGCGGCCATCACAGCTCGGCCAAGCTCCTCCGCGGATGTATCCAAAGGACTGGGATTGCCGTCGCTGACTCCAGCCATGTAAGTAACCTACTTACGCAAAAGATCAGGGTGAGACAACAGGCCGTGAACGAACCTTACATCTCGATACCAAATTTGTTATATCACTCCTCATAATCGCCCATTGATTCTGCGGAGAACCAGGCTTAGTGCATGATGCTCGATTATATCAGAACGTACCGATCGAGGCAGCGGAAGTCTTTGATGCAAGGAGTTACAACGTTTATTCCAAGACAGGCGTAGATGACGTGATAGGCTATCAGTGCCTAGCCGAGGCAATCATCATCTAACCGATGCAAATCGGTGCTCGGGCTTATCCAAGAAATACGACCAGAAGCGATATATAAGGCGTGAGCTCAACCAAAGCGCGGTTAGCTTGTATCAATGTCAATCGTTATGATTGCATATAAACTCGCTCGTATTGTCATACTTAGGCCGTCAAAGAGCATAGCAGATATACTCGCAGCGACGGCTCGTGGTACAAGAGATCTGCAAGTAGTAAGTGTACTACCGTGATCCCGCGTGCGGGTATTGCTATATAAGCCGTCATAGCAATAGTGCAATGTTCTTTACTTGTGTAAGGTACCGACTACGCCATCGTGCGTAGTGTTGCATTCGACGCGCCGCATCGCTCGAGCCATTGCCTCGCGACCTCAAGATACGTTCACACTATCGTGCTCGAGCGCACGCGTATGCATAGTGCACGTGTTATCATTAGTGCGCATTGATGTGCGATGCATCATGCATTCTAGGTCGTCCGCGACCAAGTCGTCGGACCATGCGCACTTATCACGGTAACGATCACGCGATGTATGCTTGCAGCATTGTGCATAATGCATTAGACGATATGCTGTTCGTGGGTTGCTTGTTCCCTTAGCCGATGTGCCTAACGCGTGTGGTGCGACGTGCTGCGTGGCATGCGTGTCGTGTCGCGTCGCGCCCGCTGCCGTACTACTCCAAGTGTCCACGTACGACATGGGTGACGTCATCAGTGTCGTACCGCTCCGCGCGTCCACGTACGACATCTGACGTCATCGGTGCCGTACTGCTCCACGTATCCACGTACGACATCTGACGTCATTGGTGCCGTACCGCTCCACGTATCCACGTACGACAGTGCCGTATCGCTCCGCGCATCCACGTACGACATCCGACATCATCGGTGCCGTACCGCTCCGCGTATCCACATACGACAGTGCCGTATCGCTCCGTGAATCCACATACGACAGTGCCGTATCGCTCCGCGCATCCACGTACGACAGTGACGTGGTGCCGTGCGAGACAGAGCGATGGTGGGTGCAACCCTAGCAGAGCTTTGGCAAAGTGAGGCGTGGTACAACAGTCGATACCGGAGCCAGTGACGACTTCATCTCATCGGCAGAGGTGAATGCATTGGGGTTGACCCCACAGTCGTCGGAATGGTCACAGGTTACCCTTGCAGATGGGGGTAAGCAACCCATATTGGGCAGGGTCACCCTTCGCCTGTGTATAGGTCCTCTGTGTATCACGACCCATCCTTATGTGTTGCGTGAGCTCACTGACACTGCAACATATATACTGGGGTCCTCAACATTACGGCAGTATGGGGCTGGCATTGACCTAGAGTCTGGAACCCCAGTAAACCAGAACCTAATCCAGTTTTAATAAAACCATGAGAAATGAAAAAGGTGAAAAAAATGAGGTTTTACCAATCTCAGCAAAACATTGTCTTTTTATTCTTCACCTACGTAAGGGGACTCTGGCATGCAAAATACCCTTCGTGCCGTTTGCAAGTGTTGAGCCAGAGGGGGGTAAGACTGAGGCGGAGCCTGTGGTTAACTACACTGTGGCCGCCATGGGGCAGCATACTGAACCCAAGCCAGTCGGGCGTAAAGAGGCCATCCGGATGATCCGGAAGGGTGCCCACGGACTGCTTGTGAGGCCTAGGTTGCATTTGAATGCGGCCACCGCTCAGACTTTGTTGGATCCTGAGGTTGAAGCCTTGCTCACAGGGTACGCAGATGTTTTTCGTGACGTACCTGGGCTTCCTTCTTTGCGTCCCGTTGACCATACCATCCCACTAGTGCCCGGCGCACAGCCTGTTTCGCGACCCATGTACAGGCTCAGTCCTCTGGACTTGGACGAGGTGAAGCGCCAGGTTACTGATCTGCTTGCGAAGGGTATGATTCGCCCCAGCACGTCTCCGTACTCTGCGCTGATTTTGTTTGTCGGTAAGAAGGATGGGAGCCTGCGCATGTGTATTGACTACAGGGGTTTGAATGCTACCACAGTCAAGAACCGTTACCCTTTGCCGCGTGTCGATGACCTGCTCGATAAGCTAAAGGACTCAGCTTATTTCAGCTTGATTGACTTGCAACAGGGGTATAATCAGATTCGCATTGCTGCTTCTGACGTGCCGAAGACTGAGTTTCAGACCCCCTTTGGTCACTTCGAGTACACGGTCTTGTCGTTTGGGTTGACCAACGCCCCTGCGACGTTTCAGTCAGTCATGGACCGCATGTTTAGACCGTATATCGACAGGTTCGTCATTTGCTACTTGGATGACATTCTGATCTACTCCAAGACGCGCGAGGAGCATCTGGAGCATCTTAAGCTTGTGCTTGAGGTGTTGAGGCGGGAGCAATTGTTTGCTAAGCGTGCCAAATGCTTCTGGGCACAGCCTCAGGTGGAGTACTTGGGCCGCATCGTGTCGGCCGCTGGCGTGCGAATGGACCCACGGAAGGTAGCGGTGGTTCGTGACTGGCCTGCGCCTCAGAACCTCCAGGAGCTGCGTAAGTTCCTCGGCTTGACCAACTACTTCCGTAAGTTCATCAAGCAGTACTCTGTCCTCGCGGCCCCGCTCACGGATTTGACTCGCAAGGGTGCTTTTAATTCGCCTGATGCTTGGACATCCGGGTGTCAGCAGGCGTTTGAGCCTGCTGAAGCGTGTCGTTGCTGACGACGTTACCCTTGCATTCACCGACTACTCGTTGCCATTTCGTGTCGAAGTGTTCACAGATGCTTCATTGTATGGGAGTGGCGCTGTATTGTTGCAGGAAGGGCGACCGATCTCCTTCACGAGTAAGAAGTTCACGGGCGCTGAAACCCGTTACACGACTGGGGAACAGGAGCTGTTAGCGATCTTGCATGCACTTAAGGAGTGGCGTTGTTACCTAGAGGGACGGCCATTCACGCTTAAGACTGACCACAAGCCCCTGACGTTTTTGCAAAGCGTCCTTACGTTGAACCAACGACAAGCTAGGTGGATGGAGTACCTTGCTCGGTTTGACTGCACCTGGGAGCACATTGCCGGTCGGATTAATATCGCTGATGCTCTCATCCGACACCCGTCGCTACATGCTGCGATTCTGGCGGCACCTGTCCTACATCCACGAACCACGGACGTGCCCCTGTCCTCGGACCTTGCGACGCGTTTGAAGCGTGCCTATGCTGGCGACTCCTGGTTTGCTTCGCCTAGCAATGTGGAGCACCTACCCAAGCAGAATGGTCTCTGGCTATGGACGGAAGGATCGACGACTCAGATTGTCGTGCCTAACAATGATTCCCTCTGTCGTGATATCCTTGCCCGTTTCCACGAGGATCCATTGGCAGGACACCCAGGTAGCACACGGCTGGTCGAGTTGGTGTGACGCTCGTTCTGGTGGTCTCATCTGGTGAGAGACGTTGAGAACTTCGTGCAGACATGCAGTTTGTGCCAGCGCAACAAGGCTTTGTCTGGTAAGGGCCACGGGTTGTTGCAACCTTTGCCTGTCCCTGACGCGCCTTGGGAGAGTGTTTCCATGGACTTTGTGGTCGCGCTGCCCAAAACTGAGGGGGGATACGACTCGGTGCTCGTCATGGTCGATCGTTTGACTAAGATGGTCCATCTTGCACCCACCACGTCGACCTGCACTGCTGAGCAGACTGCACGCCTGTTTTTTGACAATGTGGTTCGGTTGCACGGCGTCCCTAAGAATGTGGTCTCGGACCGTGGGGGTCAGTTCACGTCTAAGTTTTGGGAAGCGCTCTGCAAGCTAGTCGGCATGCGGGTTAACCTTAGCACGGCATACCACCCGCAGTCTGATGGCCAGACCGAATGCACAAACCGCACATTGGGTGACATGTTGCGCAATTTTGCTGGGCGCACGCCTCTTGTCTGGGATACCTACCTGACTGCGGCAGAGTTTGCGATTAACAATGCTGTTAATCGGTCAACAGGTCAAAGCCCTTTCTTTCTGACTTATGGGTTTCACCTGGTGCTACCTGTGTGGCAAGAGCTGGAGGTGTATGTCCCTGCGGCTAAGACCTTTGCTAAGTCGTTTTTATCCCGAGTGGCAGACGCTAAGTCATGTTTGGATGCGGCACAGCAATGGGCGATGGATTACTACAACAAGTCCAAGTGGGACGTGGTCTTCTTGGAAGGGCAGATGGTTCTGCTGAGCACTAAGAACCTGTGTTCCTTTGCTGAGGGATCCCGTAAGCTTCTACCCCGTTGGATTGGTCCATACCCTGTTGTGCGCATGGTAGGGAACGTGGCTGTCGAGCTTACATTGCCCCCTGACATGAACATCCATTCCACATTCCATGTTTCACTTGTTCGCCCATACCGTGGCACGGAACCCACGCCTGACCCCACTAACACCCCTGCGGCAGTCGAAGCGGGTCCTGAGACCTGGATTGCTGGCAAGCAGAAGGTGTATGACGTGGAGCGTGTTCTAGATTACCGCACTCGGCATGTGGGTAAACATAAACGCAAACGCACAGTTCGTGAGTACTTGGTCAAGTGGACCGGGTATTCCAGTGAGCACAACTCTTGGGAACCTGCACGTAACTTCTCCCCTGAGATGCAACACATCCTCGAAGATTGCGTGCAACGCAGTCTCAGTGACTGGTGTAGTCGATGCTGCATGTGGCAGCGAGGATGCTGCACGCGGGAGGGGGGGATAGTTGTTGTACCACGGTTCACCTCACACCCATGCACCGGGCTATTGCAATGCGACAGGTTTTGGGATAACTTCCCGACCTGTCGTACTGTCCATGTGGACAGTACGGCAGGACAAGCATTCGCAAAAACGTAGATTTTCATAAATCTATTTGCATAATATTATAAGCAATAATATTCTGTTCGTTATCATGCAAATGGTTCGACCAATGTGACGCACAAGTGTGAGAAGTGCGGCTTGGATTGCACGACGCCGCGCGGAAGCCTTAGTCATGCGACCAGAGCAAGTCCGCGTACGTGCACGGGAATAATTATCTATGAGCGCGCATTATCTCATACTGATTTATCACGCAATATCCACTTCACGTGCGTGAGCGGAATGCGACTGAGTGAGTGATATTCGCATTGACTCACATGGTGGTTGAGCTACATAACGAACATTGCCAAGTATTGCATTTGCATTGCCTTAATGCTGTGAAGGCTGAAGGACGATAGAATATCATCTGCGACATGATTATGAACATGTCACACATGCGGATCAGCGATCTGGTGTGATATGTACTACGGACGACGTCGTGAGTATAAGTCGAGTGATGACGGCCTTGTTTATATATTGAATATTATATGCTATCGATCTCCCTCCATCGTATGCTCTTACATATTGATGTCCTGAGTCTGGATACGCTTTTACTTGGCCTGAGCGAAGCCTGAGCATTAAAGGAGCGGCTAAGTGATGATAGTGTGCTTCCGGTTCTGATAGCCTTCACTGGATACTCTGCACCCTGGATTGTACATTGTAACCCCTGGCCTCTGAAGACTTCCGCTGTGCCTGACTCTCATTACGGTACGCTTGGCTTGCTGTGCTTGCATCTTAGCACTTAACGCCGAAGCGTGCAGAAATATGCTTGAAAGGCAGGAGGGGTACAACACAACTCTGATAGCCTACATCTGATATTCTGCATTTGGATTGTATGTTGTAACCCCTGACATCTGAAGACTTTTACTGTCCCTGACTTTCATTTGGCTTGCTGTGATTGTGCTTAGCACTTAACGCCGCCAACACGTGCAGGAATACACGCTTGAAAGGCAGGAGGGTCACAACAAGTTTGGTAGTGAGATATAAGGTTCGTTCACAGCCTGCTGTCTCACCCTGATCTTTTTGCATAAGTAGGTATCTGGCATCTGGTAGTGGTGATTTAGGGCTAGTAGTGGGGGACGGATTTGTTGACACATCCGTCATGCCTGAAACATCTTGGAGGGGCCCATATACACATGTTGTTGACCGTGTCCGAGATCCCCATGTGCTACTTGACCCACGAACCCCTGTCCACCCGACTGTTCCTGTCACAGCAGCCGAAGTGGGCCCCGTTGGACGTGAGGAGCAGAGGGATCTGGGTCTGCTGCACCACCTCATCAAGGTCGATTCATTGACGATGGAGAGGTGATAAAACTGCCAATTCCTGTCCCGAAATTAGACATCCCACATGACATGAAACAGAAGAATGCTGAGTGTAGCATTGCTGACACAACTCATGCGTATCTGCGTGACATTTGCATGTACTTGCAACTGGTCCGTGGTGGTGATCGTGACCCTGCTAAGTGTCTGCTCGTCGGGAACACCCTCGGGGGTGTGGTGAAGACATGGTATGATCAGTGGAGCATAGCAAGGTGAACATACACGTTTGATGAGTTGACTGACGCTCTGCTTGCATACTTTGCCCCTGAGGTTCAACCGCTTAGTGCTGAGGCCCGTAATATGTTCTTCTGGCACGTATCGAATGCGACATGATGAGGCCCTGATCACGCCTATCGGTAACCTCACGGAGGATGATCACATCTTTTGGTTTCAGCGTGGATTGTCTGAGGTCCTGGCTACGCAATGTGCCACGGACTTAGCGGGCAAGGACTTCGAGTCCTATGGGGACTTGGTGCGCTTTACGCGAGGGGTCGAGAAGCGTCTCTTAGCCGGGCAACGTGCTGTTAAACCTGTTCCTCGTGTTCATGCCATGCAAGCGCAGGGTCCGACGCTCGATGCTGCTGCCAACGACCAGGGAACCGAAATGGGGTAACGAACACTGACGGCAGCAGTGACCACCGTCTGCACGGATAGAGGTCACGGCGTTCGTGGCGTTTCTGGCTCGGGTACCCAAGGGGGTTGGCTGGTGCGGGTCAGAGCTCAGATCCGGCTAAGGGCAAGAGGAAGGGAGGTACACCAACTACTCCGGTGGTGCACGAGGCTAAGAACGAGACCAAGCGACGGCGTACCAACGACAGTTGGTTGAAGAAATGGGAGTGCACGCAATCCGAATTCGAACGTCAAAAGCGGATGAAGGTTTGCCAGAGATGTGCGGGGGAGCATCCCACGAGGGATTGCCCCATGTTGCCGCCTTTGGCTCAGCAGCCGAAGTAGGGGATTGCCCAGGATGGTTTGGAGGGGACTCCACCTGGGAATGTGGAACCTGCGGGTGGGCAGTTGTCATTCCTGCGGCAAGCCGTGAAGGCATTGTTGCCTTCGGTCCTTGAACAGGTCGAGCGTGCAATTAGACGTCGATTGTCTCTCGATGGTCGCTCAGGACGTGTGGGTTTTGACTCGTGGTGTAACCTGTTTGCCCCGAGAAAACCCCTGGCGCCTATCGACACCATTTTGTTCCTCCCCTCATCTCTGCGCGAGTTGCAAGCACAGCTGGCCTTCTATAGGAGATGTAGGCGTCAGCGTCCAGACACGGCCGCATGTGTCCTTCTACCTGCTTATTGCCGGTGTAAAGCTATGGTCTTGCTAACGGGCATGCGGCCTGTCTTCTGGTTTGAGCCAGACACCGTCCTGTTTAATGGTGTGGATGTAGCAGGTGCACCTGTTCCGTTGCCGGTTCAGGCCTACGCCATTGACGTTTGGTACGAAGCTCCTGCACCCCATCCTGAGGGTTCTGCTCAATGTTCTGAACCCGCCCTGAACCTTGCTTTCATCCGCAGAGTCGGTACCGGCAGACAATCGGGTTCCCTTGATTCAGGTCGATCTTGCTGGTCGAACCCTGAAGGCACTCGTCGATACTGGCGCCAGTGACGACTTCATCTCATCGGCAGAGGTGAATGTGTTGGGGTTGACCCCACAGTCGTCGGAATGGTCACAGGTTACCCTCGCGGATGGGGGTAAGCAACCCATATTGGGCAGGGTCACCCTTTGCCTGTGTATAGGTCCTCTGTGTATCACGACCCATCCTTATGTGTTGCGTGAGCTCACTGACACTGCAACATATATACTGGGGTCCTCAACATTATGGCAGTATGGGGCTGGCATTGACCTAGAGTCTGGAACCCTTCACCTACGTAAGGGGACTCTGGCGTGCAAAATACCCTTCGTGCCGTTTGCAAGTGTTGAGCCAGAGGGGGGTAAGACTGAGGCGGAGCCTGTGGTTAACTACACTGTGGCCACCATGGGGCAGCATACTGAACCCAAGCCAGTCGGGCGTAAAGAGGCCATCCGGATGATCCGGAAGGGTGCCCATGGACTGCTTGTGAGGCCTAGGTTGCATTTGAATGCGGCCACCGCTCAGACTTTGTTGGATCCTGAGGTTGAGGCCTTGCTCACAGGGTCCATAATGTGCAAGACAGATGGGACTGCAGTTACTGAATTGCCGTCCCATGTAGCCGCGCTAAGCCAGACAATGCCACTTCCAGCTCCCACCATCTTCAGGTCTGCCTCCGTGACTCGATCCATGTCCTGGGGTAGTGTGACAAACGCATCCTCCTAGGCCTCCAAGGGCAGCAGCGTGGGATAGGCGTTGCTGAGTACACGCAGGCGCTCCCTGGCTAGCCGTCTCATGCTCGCGTCCTTGTCCGAATAGAGGTAGCGATTGATCCTGATGCCGTTGCGTAAGCAGGCCTCCAGCATCGTGCACACTCCTCCCAGGGGTTCATACAGCGTGATACCCTGCTGCATGGCTAGTTGGAAGAATGGCACGCCCACCTCCCATAACACGATGTTGAAATCATCCTGGATTGGCAGCGACCTTGCCTGCGCAGTTGTGAACCACTCCATGGCACGGGCTAACAACCTCTGTCGCTGAATAACACGTTGTTCATCCTCCGCATCTGGTGGTGGCCTTCGAGCCTCGAAGCGCCATCTGTTCCACCCCGCGCCTGCCTCCTCCGGGGACGGGCAGAAGTCATCATTGAACCGTGCCACCGTCGATGCTGAATGTAAGGCCGCGCAGGTGAGTTGGTTTGCCATCCAGGAGGCACGCACCGATGCTAGGGCACAGCTGGATGGCCCAAGCGTTGCAGGAGGGTCTTCATCAAGCCTAGCCCCCATTACGTCTTCTGACTCCAGCCTGGGGTGATGCGAGAGTGTGTCTGCGTTTTAGTGCCGCAAGCCCGGTCTGTGCTCGATCATGAAGTTACATTCCTGCAGCGCAAGGGCAAACCGTGTGTACTGGCCCGTCAGGCCCTGTGTTCATGAGATACATGAGAGGCTGATGATCCGTGACTAGCTTGAACACCGGCCCACCAATAAGATGGTGTCAGAACATTTTGACAGCCCATACTGCCGCCAGCATCTCGCCCTTGTAGCTGCTGTAATTGGCTTCATGCTTGTTGAGCGATCGGCTGATGCATGCACACATGTACTCATTGCCATCATCGTCCACCTGCCCCAGCACCGCACCGATTCCCTTGTTGGAGACGTCCATATGCAGTACGAGAGGGTGGTTGTAGTCGATGCACCGCAGCACCATGCCCTCCTTTGTGAACGCCACCTTGATTGCCTCAAATGTTGTATTACACAACTTAATAATACAATTTAATATTGTAGACGACGTGAGAACCCACAAACGTGGTAGTGAGAACTACCGATTGATAGAGCGGAAGACCTTGATTAGTGTTCACGAGATCCTGTACCATGGATCAGACTATCATCGAGATAGTAATATTCAAGGTCTTAATAAAAGATCTGACTTTTATTAATCAACCGATAGATAGTTCATACGGTGGGATGGTCGACATCCCGAACTACCAGTGACGCGTGTCACCAAGCTTCCTGTGAAGCCCCGCCTACCAGTGTAGGACTTAGGTCAGCGGACCTTTTTAGGATGTTGTATACGACATCAAAGGCACGTTGCTGCGCTGGTCCCCAGTGCCATGGCTCGTCCTTCTTTAGCAGCTTGTTGAGGTCTACCGTGAGCTGACTCATGTTTGGGACATAGCAACGGTAGTAGTTGATGAATCCGAGCTGCGTCCTGAGTTCTGACACGTTGTGTGGGGGTTGTAGGGCCATGATCGCCGCCACTTTGGCCTGATGAGGGCTTAATCCTGAGGCGCTCAAGTTGTGCCCCAGGTATTCGATGACGTCGGCTCCAAAGATGGACTTATCCGGGTGGGCACGGAGTCCACATGCCTCAAGGGTGTCTAGCACGCTCTCCACGTCCTTGACGTGCTGTTCGGGCGACTCTGACCAGATCAGTAGGTCGTCAATAAGGTGATGCTGACGTCGTCCAGTCCCGCCTTCGTGAGCTCGTAGTCCATTACGCGTTGAAACTTGGCGCTCGCGTTCTTGAGGCCATACGGCATTTGGGTGTACATCATAAGTTTGTTGCCCACCCAATATGCCGTTTTGGGTTGATCCTCCAGCCGAATGGGGAGGAACCCTTGCCTAAGGTCGAGCTTAGAGAAGATCATGGCCTTGCCTACGCGCTGGAAGATTTCCTCAGGACGGTGGAGGCCGTATCTGTCCGAAAGGGTGTGTTGGTTGACTGGTCGGTAGTCCTGCACCATACGGAAGTCCGTCCACTGCCCGGTGTCTGGATCCTTTTTGGCAGCTAGCACCGGGTTGACCGCACAGATAGTGGGTCCCGTGTACTCTTTGACGATGCCTGGTTGTACCAGCTCCGACGTCTTTTGTTGGATGACCTCCTTCTCCCTGGGGCTGTACCGCCGTGGGGGTTGGACGATTGGTCTATCAGTGTCCAGGTCCAGGTCCAGGGAGGACCCTGGTCACCGTGGTACCCTGGCAGCTCTTCCATGCTGTAGGTGAAAGCGGTGTGCTTGCGTGCGCGCACCACGGCTTTGAGTGCTGCATTTGTTGTCGTTGACAGCGTCTCGCCATTGCCCCAGATCCAGCCTCCATCAGCGTCCTTCTGATAGCGTTCATATGCCACGGCCGCTGAGTTGCCATCCAGTGTAAACGTGGCTATGCTGGTGAGCGCTGATGGTAGATTGGCAGAGGCGCCCGGGGCACGAGTCATGTCCTTGTGCAGCCTGAACCCCGGGTCCCAACCGTCCCTGACCAATATACAGCCCGTGGTCATGGCGTGAGTGGTCATGTGTAGGAACGATTGGTCGCCAATGGATCCCTTCATGGCACCTGCACCCACGGTAAGAGAAAGGAGCAGTAGCCGCCAGCAGGGTTGCAGAAAACGTTGTCCTCCAAGTCCGTTTTGGAGGCTCAATGTGTGCACGCATCCGTGGCGTTGGTTGCAGCTTCTTCCGCTTCCCCCTGCGTTTGGAGGGCTGATCCAGTTCATGCTTGACCTCGGGTTGTGGGGTTGCTGCGGCGGCTAGGGAGCTGAGAACCCATAGGCCACCGCTGCTTGCTTCTTGCGTGATGACTCCGAGGGCTGGGGCAATAATGTGGGCTGCGCCAGCGCCAAGCCTGGCGGTGCCCTCTGGTGGTGTATCCATGCCGGCTCCCTGGGGCCGTATGGGACTTGGAGTTATGTTTGGCGCAGGTGGTAGGCTGCAGCCCCCCCCCCCAGCTTTCCCGCGGCTCCCTGAGGCCGTTGGGAGCTGGAGGTCGCATAGGCCACCCACTGTAATGCAGCTGCCATCGTGTGCCCTGGCCGTGCTGACGACGTACCCTGGTGCTCCAGCAGGTTGGGAAGGAAGTGGAGCTGTGCGGTGGGGTCCTGCGTAATTGAATCTGCTACTGGGTGCATTTGCTCATTGCCCAGCAGGAAGTCGAAGAGCGGAGTGTCCTTGTAGGCAACTACATTTACCTTAAAGAAATAGGCCTAGACAAACCGGTAGGCAATCATGCAATAAGCATGATGCCTAACCGAAAACTAACTACGAGAAAAGCTCGCGATTGGCAAAACAAATTGCCGTACATCTCGGCTAGGTGAGCCGATATTAAAATCACCCTGGTGAAGAGCTTCGGCCTGACAACTTAGTATAACAATACTAATTGTTCGGAGTTCAAGACTCCGCTGTCACCTTTCCTCACTAGATGTACAACTTCGCGACACTAACATACTTACGAACCATTTCTAAACCTTCTAAGGCTTCGCTTCCGCATAAATCTAGTAGCATCATTAAGACGACTGCTACAATTGGTAGCGAGGGTCTGAGCAACGATCCTCCGCAGGTGAGCTAAACTTTGCGCAATGCCACGCGACAAGCACACCAAAACAACAAATCCTCCGCAGCAAAAAGCGCGGAAGGAACTCCTACGTTTCAAATGTAAAAATGTCAATGAAATTTTGCGTCTCAAGCGTCTCGCCGCCATAGCCGCCAATCGACGACTAAGTCGTTCGAACATTGACCCTTTGGAAACGGTGCCCTCGGCTCCAGTAATTCCCAAAACTAATAATCATAATAATATTCCTATTATCCCCGGCCCTCAGGAGCCCATGGCGGATGAAGGCGACGTCGCGTTGCCTTCCAATGGCCTGCCGCAGCGCACACCCGAACAAACGCGTGCGGCCCAGCACGTCGCTGACACAATGCGCAACGCAACGCATAATCGCGTTGTAGCATTGGAAGGCGAGTTCACGTGCCTTAAGGAGTCGTTCGACGACCAGATGGGTGCCATCCGTGCGGATTCCGATCGCACGCGAGCCCTGCTAGAACAGATCTTCGAACGCCTTTCGGAGCGTTCCCAAACGTCAGAAGCGGCCGACATTATTTCCACGATTGCTGGGTCGAGCGTCGTCACCCTGTTGCCTAAGGATGCCCTCCAGCAAACAACGCTGCAGGCCATCCTAGAGAAACACCTAGTTCCGGTGCCAACACTCGAGGAGGTGCAATCCCTCTGGGTGGAGGCAACTGCACACCTAGCTGGGGGCAGCGGTTCTCAGACAACCGCCCCAAAGTCCAGCCGGCCAAGCGAGGTAAGCCCTAATAGACGGGTTCCACATCCCCCCAAATTTTCTGGGAAGAAGGATAACACTATCACTTGCACCCGGTCCTGGTTCAATGTACTCATGCAATATTTCGACCTGATGAATATGGACCCGTTTGAGCACATAGTGTACTTCTTAACGGGCAAAGCACAGGTCTGGGCGGCAGATGTCCTTGAGATGCACAAGTCGGGCAAGAAACCCCTCACACGCGAAACCTTAAGGGCGGCGTTTCTCTTGCAATATGGGGACACGCAACGCAACACTGCCATGGCAGCATGGGATCGCTTACACTCTCATGAATACGACATGAAAACTGCCAAAACTGTTGCTGAGTATACCCAGCGCTTCCATGATGTCCTACGTGAAGCTAAGGACATGGACAAAGCCGACCAGATTAGCTGGTACATCAAAGGCTTAGTTCCAGCACTTCGGGGTCGGTGTGCAACCGACGATGAGGGCAAGGACTGGCAGGATTTAGATAAATGCATTCTATATGCAGTCGGCCAAGAGGTCCGGTGGAAGGCAGGAAAAGACAAGACTGCCACCGTTGAGCTGAAAGCTGCTACGGTAATCACCCCTAAATCCAGGCATCCCTACCAAAAACGCCCTTTTTCCCGACCACAACAGGGCTGGCAGTCTGCGAGCAAAAAACCCCGGACCGACCAAGCTTCTGACAAGCCTTCTGGCAACCGGTGCCGCTATTGCCACGGCTTCAAGAAGCCAGGCCAGTCTTGGCCGGACCACGCAGTGGACTGCTCCAAGGCAATCAAGGCTGAGGCGGAAAAGAAGTTAGCGCTCGCTGCCCGGCTCGAATCTAAAATGCAGGAGTAGGACCCTGGCAAGCGTGTGGAGGGGTGTGAACCAGCTCAACTGGTTGCACCAGATAGAGAGTTTGTGTTGCCCATGTCCGACAGCCCTTGTGCTGATCGGATGTTCCGGCCTGACGAATTCCGTCAGGTTGAGGCTCAACTTGGCCGTCAATTTACCTTTGACGCCGCATGTAACGATTCGGGCAATAATAGTCTCTGTCCACGTTTTGCCTCTCCATCAAACCCATTCGTGAATCATAATCTTGCGGGTGAGTTTGCCTGGATTCATCCTCCTTACAATCAAATTGCCCAGTGGCAAAAACACTACATCTCCTGCAAACACAAAGATCCAGAAAACACCTCTGCAGTCTTTGTAGTCCCAAAGTGGAGCTCAGTAGAACACAGTATGCGAGCAGCAGGCTTTCGCCTGATCAAAACATACACACCAGGAAAACGATTATTCCTGCAGAAAAGTAGCACAGGAGTACGGGAACTTATACCAGGTGTTTCATGGCCTATCCAGCTATGGTACGACCGACCGTCCACTACCGTGCACTTAAACTCCATAGTTGGTTCTACACCGTCTATGATCTTTGATGCTCGCCTGTGCCAAACGGCCTGCAAAGCCTTGGCCGATTCTGGTGCCGACTGTAAAGGTACCGCAGATGGGTTTATATCCCTTACAGCCGTTAAGAAAATGGCCCTTGCTCTCAAACCATCACTCACCAGCTCAGTTAAAGTGGCTAATGGCAACACAGAACTGATTGAGGGCTCAGTTGTTGCCAATCTTCAAATTGACAAGTTCCATGACACAGTCAAACTCCTTGTTCTCAAGCAAGATGTCCCAGGTGTTGACATTATCCTGGCTAATGACTGGTTGGGAAAACGAAAAGCCACAATGTGCTGGACAACCAATACCCTGACAGTGTATAAGAAGCCAAATGCGGCATACACGTTTACGCCATCTCTTTGGGCTTCCCCGGGTATCGACGATAATCTTGATGCGATTACCCTCATGAAATATGTCACTGCAACACTCTATGCAGCGACCACTGTCGAAACGGTATCTGCTAAAGCAGCAGGCAAACGAATTGCTAAAGGAGCACGAAGTTATCTCCTGCTCGTACAAGCAGAGGAACAAATTACTGCTCCTGAACCCAGTTCCGGTGGAAAAAATCTCCTGGCTGATTCAAAGTTATCCGAATTACTAGAGGAATACAAGGATGTATTCGAAGACCTTCAAGGCCTTCCCCCCGACCGGAATATTGGTCACACTATTCCATTAGTGGATGGTGCCGTACCACCAGCTAAACGAGCCTATAGGCTCACCCAACTGGAGAAACAAGAGGTTAAAAAGCAAGTTACTGAATTGCTTAATAAGGGGTACATTGAACCCTCCACCTCACCCTATGGGGCTCCAGTCCTCTTTGTCGAAAAGGCAAATGGGCAAGGACTACGCATGGTCTTAGACTACCGTGCACTTAATAAACTGACCATAAAACGGCGGTATCCCATGCCCAATATCACAGACCTTTTCGACCAACTCCAAGGAGCAACCATTTTCAGCTCCCTGGATTTACAACAGGGGTATCACCAAATCTTGATTTCTCCCAAGGATGTGGAGAAAACGGCCTTTATAGCCCCAGGCATGGGCCAGTTCCAGTTCAAAGTACTTTGCTTTGGACTCACCAATGCCCCTGCAACGTTCCAAGCAGTGATGAATCGTGTCTTCACTGACTACATTGGCAAATTTGTGCTAGTGTACTTGGACGATATCCTGGTCTTTAGTAAGACCCCGGCCGAGCATGAACAGCACCTCCGTTTGGTACTGTCTTTGCTCCGAAAGCACCAATTCAAGGCAAAATTGTCGAAGTGTCAGTTGAACCGGTTCGAACTGCATTTCCTGGGCCACAAAGTAAGCCAAGAAGGCTTGAAAGTAGACGACCGCAAAGTAACAGTCATTAAGGACTGGCCTGTCCCCACGGATATTAAGAAACTGCGGGCGTTCCTTGGCTTAGCCAATTATTTCAGGAGGTTTATTCAGGGTTATTCCTCCCTTGTGGCCCCCCTCACAACCCTTACCAGCGAGAAAGTGCCCTTCCGCTGGACCGAAGCCTGCGAGGCAGCCTTCCAGGGTGTGAAGCATGCCTTGACCAATGCACCAGTTCTTAAACTCCCTGAGCTTGATAAACCTTTCACGGTTTGGTCTGATGCCTCTATACATGGCACGGGAGCCGTCCTCTTGCAGGATGACCACCCTGTAGCTTATACCAGCTCTAAATTCAATAGGGCAGAATATAACTACACAACAACAGACCAAGAGTGCCTAGGCACTGTTTTAGCCCTGGAAGAGTGGCGTTGCTACCTTGAAGGAGCCAGTGATGTAACGTTGATCACTGATCACCAACCACTGGTATACCTACAGGATCAACAAAGCACGGATAAACTGTCCCGCCGCCAAGCTCGTTGGATGGAATGATTATCACGTTTCACATTTAAATGGGAGTATCGCCCTGGTCGGGTGAATGTAGCTGACCCCATCAGTCGGGTCCACGATGTGGTGCTCAACTTGCTTTCTGCCGCGCTGATTGACAGCGACTTAGGACATCGAATCATCCGCGGGTATGACGGTGATCCCAATCTCACGAAAACTAAGGTAGCAAAACTGCGGCTCAAAAAGAAGGGTAACTTCTGGTACCATGGGTCCCAGATTTACATCCCTAATCAAGCTGACTTACGACAGGTTATCATGAAAGAGTATCATGATACCCCATGTGCCGGCCACCGCGGCATTGACCGCACCAAAAAAGTGATCGCACAAACTTATTGGTGGCCTGGACTAGACACTGACGTGAAGGCCTACGTCAAGTCTTGTCCTCAATGTCAGCATAACAAACCAAACAACACCAAACCGGGTGGTTTGCTGCAGCCGCTCCCCATACCTTCTTCCGTGTGGGAGAGCATATCAATGGACTTGATAACCCAGCTACCAACAACTCGCAATGGGCATGATGCGATCGTCGTGTTTGTGGACCGACTGAGCAAAATGACGCACTTTGCTCCCACACTCACGACCGCAGGAGCGGAAGAGTTGGCTCGCCTTTTTGTAGCCACTGTATTCCGGCAGCACGGCCTTCCAAAGAATATTATCTCTGACCGGGACCCACGCTTTACAAGCAATTTCTGGAAGGAAATCTTTCGCCTATTGGGCACCAACCTCCATATGAGCACAGCCTTCCATCCCCAAACCGATGGACAAACCGAGCGGATGAATCGCTTACTGGAAGAGACACTGCGGCACTATATCTCCCCTAATCAGGATGATTGGGATGATCACTTACCGTTGATTGAGTTTGCTATTAATAACTCCAAACAACGCTCGACGGGTATGACACCATTTTCTCTTAATGGTGTCCAACAACCGCGTGTACCGGTTGACTTGCATGTACCCTCTAAAGTGCCGGCTGCTGATGAGTACTCCACCATCATGCGCAAGCGATTACAACTCGCTAAAACTTGTCTCCAGGCTGCGCAATCTAGACAAAAACAGGATGCTGACTCGTCTCGGCGCCCCGTGCGTTATGAGGTTGGGCAAAAAGTGCTGTTAAGTACGAAGAACATAAATCTCAAAAAACCTGGAACGAAGAAGCTGATGCCAAAATTCATCGGCCCATATACAGTTGTCGCTAACATCGGCGAAGCAGCGGTAAAACTGGAGTTACCAGCTGAATCTCGCCTACACCCGGTCTTCCATGTGTCTCTCCTGAAACCATTCAAGGAGGGCACACAGCGACAACCACCCTCACCACTCGTTATTGAGGGTGAGCCATTCTACATGGTTGAAGCCATTGTGGATCATCGGGACGTCTCAATCCGTGGGGGCAGAGGTAAAACTCGTCGAGAGTACCTTATCAAGTGGGAAGGATATGATTCCACTCACAATACATATGAAACCGAGGCGGCCCTGAAAGACTCAGATCCCTTGGTGGAAGCCATCGAGGAATATGAGCAAAAACTCAAAGCCAAAGCAAGGCCAAAACCCCCTGCAAAAGAAACCTCCTCCAAGAGGAGACGGTAACGCTCCCGGGACGGTTCGCTTCAGAGGGGGGGGAATGTAGGCAACTACATTTACCTTAAAGAAATAGGCCTAGACAAACCGGTAGGCAATCATGCAATAAGCATGATGCCTAACCGAAAACTAACTACGAGAAAAGCTCGCGATTGGCAAAACAAATTGCCGTACATCTCGGCTAGGTGAGCCGATATTAAAATCACCCTGGTGAAGAGCTTCGGCCTGACAACTTAGTATAATAATACTAATTGTTCGGAGTTCAAGACTCCGCTGTCACCATTTCTCGCTAGATGAGAGACCTTGACATACTTAAGAGCTATTTCCAAACCTTCTAAAGCTACACTTCCGCATAAATCTAGCAGCATCATTAAGACGACTGCTACACTGGTGATCAAGGCCCATTCTCCCTGGACCTCGACACAGATAAGCCGGTGGTGCAGCCCCCACGACGATACAGCCCCAAGGAAAAGGAGGTCATCGTTGCCAAGACAGCGGAACTAATGAAGCCTGGCATCGTCAAGGAGTATGTCGGTCCGACCATGTGTGCGGTGAACCCAGTGCTGGCAGCCAAGAAGGACCCGCAGACTGGCATGTGGACGGATCACCGCATGGCTCAAGACTACAGGCCGGTCAATCAGCATACCCTGTCAGATAGATACGGGCTGCACCGTCCGGAGGAGATCTTCCAACGGGTGGGCAAGGCCGTCATTTTCTCCAAGCTGGACCTACGGCAGGGCTTCCTTCAGATCCCAATCAAGCCCGAGGATCAGCCCAAGACAGCCTACTGGGTCGGCAATAAGCTAATGATGTACACCAGGATGCCGTATGGACTCAAGAACACCAGCGCCAAGTTCCAGCAAGTTATGGACTACGAGCTGGCAAAGGCAGGGCTTGACAACATCAGCGTAGCCTTCATTGATGACGTGCTAATCTGGTCAGAGACCCCGGAGCAGCATGTGCGTGACGTGGAGCGTGTGCTGGATGCCTTGTCTGCGTGTGGCCTACGTGCCCACCCGGACAAATCCATCTTCGGCGCGGACGTCATTGAGTACCTGGGCCACAATCTCAGCCCGTTCAGCATTAGCCCCCATCAGGCCAAGGTCGCAGCAATCATGGCACTCCAGCCGCCCAGGAACGTCTCCGAGCTACGCATGCAGCTTGGCTTTGTCAATTACTACCGCTGCTACGTGCCCAACATGAGCCAAACGGTGGTGGAGCTGAACAAGTTGCTCAAGAAGGATGTGCCGTGGAGCTGGGGGCCGGCGCAGCAGGAGGCTCACGACGCGATTAAGGCCGCCTTCCTCCGAGAGGGTATGGTCCTTCGTCGCATCGACTACAGCCGGCCGTTGATTCTGCACACGGACTTCTCCAACAGGGGCATTGGCGCAGTGCTGGGCCAGCTGGATGATGAGGGGAATGAATACATGTGCGCCTGCATCAGCCGGTCACTCAACAAGCACGAGGCACAGTACAGCAGCTACAAGGGGGAGATGCTGGCGGCGGTCTGGGCAGTGAAGATGTTTAGGCATCATCTCATTGGTGGGCCTCCTTTCAAGCTCGTCACGGATCATCAGCCGCTCACCTACCTCATGAGTGCTGAGGGCCTGACGGGTCAGTATGCGCGGTTCGCTCTGGTGCTGCAGGAGTACAACTTCACCATCGAGCACCGTCCGGGCATACGACATCAGAACGCGGACACACTTTCCCATAACCCCCGTGCAAGCAGTGCAGACAACACGGGCGCCAGACTGGACGAGGACTTGGAGTATGCAGCTGAGCTGGGGCCGGCACCCAGGGAGGCTTTGGCTACGGTCCGGGCGGCATGGGCGGATAACCAGCTGGCGAGCGCATCTGTGCACCTGACGGCAGCGGTGGCACCGTTCAGTGAGGACTTCTGCCCATCACCGGAGAAGGCAATCTTGGGCTGGAATGGGTGGCGTTTTGAGGAACGGGCGCCACCACCCGAGCCGACGAACCCCGTCAAGGTGCGTGAGAGGAGGCAGCTACACAGCGCGGCTCAGGAGTGGTTCTCAACCGCCAAGCGGCTGGGGGGGCTGCGTGATCACTGTGAGGGCGACACCAGGTTACACAACGTGGGATCACCCTTCTTCCAGTATGCCATGCAGCGCGGTATTACCCTGTACGAACCCCTGGGTGGTGCCTGTACCGGCCTGGAGTCCTGCCTTCACAATGGGATCCGGGTGAACCGGTACCTGTACTCTGACACCAGCCCTGAGGCCCGTGGAGTTGCAGCAGTCCGGCTGGCCACGCTAACGGCTGCACACCCGGAGCTGCTACCCCCGGAGGCCTGGAGAGACGCCTTCTCCAGTCTGCCAGTGGATGTAAAGGAGGTAACCTGGGAGCAATTGAGGGCAGCGGGAGCGCAGGACGGCAACGCCTGGATGACGGTGGCATTCTGGGACGCAGAATCAGTGCAGGCGGTGCCTTCAGTGCTACGAGTGGTGGAATTGCTGCAGGAGCTTGTCACAGAGCCACGCCCTGCATGCATCCTAGGTCGCTGCGCCCCCATCCATGCGGCTGAGTCGGACAAGGAGGAGCAGGTGGCAACGGAAGTTAGCCTTATGCGGGGGGGGTCCGTACTAGCTGACGCGGCTAGATTCGGATCCTATGCACATCGGATGTACCAGAGCTGGAGCAACCTAAGTGCCCCGGAGCATGTTAGCAGCGTGGTGGAGAACGCAGCACGGCCTGCAGGTCGGCGATTGGGGGATATTCTGATGCCGGGCCACGCAGTGCCTATCATGGGGAAGCAGATGAGGGCCCCGTACTACCCCTGTGACCATGGCGGCATGCCAGCTGTAGCCTTCTATCCGGGTGCGGTGGGTTGCACGGACGTTTCGGAGAGGCAGGGCATCAGCACGCCCTTGTTCAACAGCCACACGGGAAAGTATGAAGCCCCGTCAGTCGTGGAGTGTGAGCGCGCATTGGGATTGGATGAGGACAGCACTGCGGTCGCTAGCTTGTCCCCGGATGAGCGACGGACCCTGCTGGCTCGCGCCACCGACGTCACCTACTTGTCCAGTGTGCTGGCGATTTATCGGGTCATGGCTGGGCAGGTCAAGGGAGTGGTCCCCATGAGGTCCCATGCAGCCGCGACCCAGGCCTGCAGCAATGGCTTAGCCCGATCCCTCACCAATTCTGCCCTCAGCAAACATGGCGGCGCGGTGATCGCGATGGCCTCAGCTCAGATACCGGCAGCGCAGGTGGAGGACGCCAAGGGCAGGGATATCTGGGATGACGAACAGACCCTACACCTGCTGCGCCACGGAGTTATGCCGCAAGGCCTATCCACTCCGGAACAGAAGCGGTGCTTGCGTAGGGCACGGTTGTACCACTTCCAGGGTGACACCTTGTACCGCATCGAGGGAGACGCCAAAGCACGTGTCGTACCTCGGCCGGCCGAGCGTACTGACATCATCAAGCGGACTCATGAGGACACTGGTCACTTTGGGGTGCGACGGACTACAGGACTTATCTTAACAAGCTACTGGTGGCGTGGGATGTCAGAGGATGTGGCAGCCGTCGTGAGGCACTGCTCAGCCTGTGATCGTGTCAGCGCCAGCTTCAACAGCAGGGCCCCCGAACTCAACCCCCTGCCTATCTCGGGACTCTTCTATCGTTGGGGCGTGGACCTGTGTGGGCCGTTTGACCGCACCGCCAGGGGCAACGTGTACACCATGATTTGCATCGAGCATTTCTCCAAGTACGTGGTCATGATTCCGCTGCCGGAGAAGCAAGCGGAGCACACGGCCTTCGCCTTTCAGCAGCACGTACTGGGGAGATACGGGGCATGCGCAGAGGTGTGTTCAGACCAAGGCAGCGAGTGGAAGGGGGAGTTTGCGCAGATGCTGGTAGATTCGTTCATCGATCACCGTCAGACGTCAGCCAGTCATCCCCAGGCTAATGGGCTAACGGAGCGCGCGGTTCAAACATGCAAAAATGCGCTCTGGCGCATTGCACAGGCAGGAGGAGGCAACCAGGAGTGGGACAAGCAGCTGGCCTACATCATTTTGGGTTACAACTGCTCAGTTCAGTCGTCTTCTCGCCTTGCGCCCTACCATGTCATGCATGCCGTGGAGCCCACGATACCACCAGCCATTAAGGAGCGGTTTGCGGAGGAGGTAAATCTGGACGATCAAGAGATGGCAGCCAGCTCAGTCATGCAGCGTGCGGCTGTGCTTCGTCGACACATGGCAGTGGCGGGCAGCAATCTGCTAATAGCGCAGCATCGGGACACCCTACGATACGCCCGGATGAGGGGGGGTGCCGTGCTGCCACGCCTGCGCCGGTTTGATATCGGCGATTACGTGTATTACAGGA
This sequence comes from Volvox reticuliferus, assembly GCA_019650235.1. NCBI lineage: Eukaryota > Viridiplantae > Chlorophyta > Chlorophyceae > Chlamydomonadales > Volvocaceae > Volvox > Volvox reticuliferus. Next base: position 596,627 of record BNCP01000058.1, read on the forward strand.
ACACTATGGCGAGAACTACGTTGGACCCACAGGCGCGACCCGAGATTCTGCGTGTTACTGAGGTTCGTCCTACGGGCATGCTTGTCCTGGAAGGTCGTTGCGGCAACACCATTACGGCGCACGTGACCCATTGTGCGCCGTGTCACCTGCCCATTAGTGACCATCAGGTGGACCCCAGGCTTGCTAGGCCCTCGCCCAGTTTACCGTGTGAGGTTTGCAGTTTTCCCGATGGAGAGGAGTGGATGCTGCTGTGCGATGGTTGTGGCACTGGGTGGCACACCTACTGCCTACGACCCCCGCTGAGTCACATCCCTGAAGGCGAATGGGTTTGCCCCCGGTGTGAGGCCAAGGGGATTCATGTCAGCGATTTGCAGGCGTTGGGCCCAGACCCCTCGTCTGGCAAGCCGTTGCAGCCGCCCAAACATCTGCGGGAGCTTCAAGGAGCCGCAATTATGAGGGAGGCTCGAGGACGTGGGCGTCGTAGTACGGCCCACCTCGGGGTGGCGTCGTACGTGGGGCGGCAAGGACGTGCGCATCGATTTCAAGTCACCTATGATGACGGCGTGGTGGAGGTGCTGGGGGTCACAGAGCTGAGAAATCGCCTGGCTCCTAAGCAGCGTGTGCCAAAATCAGTGAGGGCGAGTACATCTGAGGTCTCGTCGAGCTGGGAGCTGGACAGCCCACAGCAGGTGGAGACGGCGGTTGTGCAGGGCATGCCCGGAGAGCATGAGGCCTACAAGCTTTCCGCGCTCAGCACGGCACTGTCACTAGGTCAGATCCGTCCGTGCCCTGTGACCGTGCAGGAGGTTGACGTACTTTTAGGGGCATTGGTGCTGGAGGCTGTGGGTGCTATCTTCCTGCCGTTCAAGTGGCATGAGGGGGTGCTGCAGCAGCTCAGGGAAGCAGCATGTGTGTTCAAGTTTCTGCCAGGAAAGCCGGACCTGAAGGCACTAGAGCCGAGAGCCTTGGAACGGGCGCGAAAGGACGGTTTGGGCATGAATGTCATTGCAGTGGATGTTGGGGTTGAGGTATTAGATTTGGTGTTCCCGGCCATTGCGCAGTTTGCTGGGGTTGTAGCTCTTGCGTGCATCTCCTATAGCTACCTGTCAGCCGCAGATTATGCTAGGATGCGGTGGTTGCTGGGTTTGCATAAGCAAGGCAGGTTGGCTATCATAAAGATGGGGGGACGCATGTGGGTGATGGTCTTTAGTGACGCCCTGTGGAAGCATGCATTGCTGCAGGACGAGAGTAGCTTGTATGATTTTGCCTAGAGTTCTTTCCTTTAGCCAGCTCATGGGAGCTGCTACAGCACCCAGAGCTGGGGGGGGGAGTGAGTGTTTCGCATATAGTATGTTCGCTGGGCGGTAATCGGGCGTGACAGCTGTCACGACGGATTAAGTGACCGAACATGATAGGTAACACCGTGGCTGGCGGCATGCGATACTCTGGCAATAGTAAGAATGATGCAGCATAAGGAACTGATTAGGGCTTAAGGGACCTGACAATTGGTTCATTCCGTACGGCTGAATCAAGAATGTTTGGGAAATGGCCGGATCGAGCCTAGTCTTTATAGGGAATTAGTTGTACGACAGGATAATATGGCAGGTAGGACGACAGTATCAATTTGGCTGTTGTTTCCCAATTGTTTATTTCGTGTGGATCAATTTCGCATATTCTACCTGATGTAGTTTTCGGATTTCGTTATGATGTGCTTTGGACCTTTCGACTGTCGCGGTGACGTGTACGGCATCAGCAGTCGAAAAGGTATATTATGGCTAGTAGAGCAAGTGAACTTTGTCACTTGGCTCTAGAAGCGTTTAGTACTTCTTGAGCGTAAAAGACCGAACTTTGAATCAAACTTTCTTTCGCCTTTCCTACCGATTTGTAACGGATTAGTCTTGCCAAGCCCTTTGCCGAGCCGTGTTCTGGCGCTTTGATCAGCTATTCAAGCCCTTTGGTTGGTAGGATCCCTTCCTACGACCCGCGGACGAGCTACAAGCTGGACTGGACCTATCGCGGAACCAAGTCGAGTACCTTTCAAGGCCCTAGCCCATCCCATAGTGAGTGTTTCGCATATAGTATGTTTGCTGGGCGGTAATCGGGCATGACATTGCGTTAGGCTTGTGTTAAAAACCCTAAACCCTAAAACCCTAACTGCGAACTAACACACAAATCCGTTGTTATAGTGTAAGAGACGCTTCTCAACCCCACATGCAAAGTGCACCAACTCCCCATAGGACTCAAAGTCCTTCCCCACCAAGTCCGTGGCATATTGCATTGCCAGGACCTCAGACAATCCACGCTGAAACCAAAAGATGCGACATCCCCTGTAAGGTTACCGATAGGCGTGATCAGGGCCTTGAAGTGCGACTGGTACGCAAGTACAGTCTCATTGTGGCGCATTTGATACGTGCTTGAAGCTAACGTATTGCGGGCCTCAGCACTAAGCGGTTCAACCTCAGGGGCAAAGTATGCAAGCAAAGCGTCAGTCAACTCATCAAACGTGTATCTTCGCCTTGCTATAGTCCACTGATCATACCATTTCGCCACACCCCTGAGGGTGTTCCCGACGAGCAGACACTTAGCAGGGTCACAATCACCTCCACGGACCAGTTGCAAGTACATGCGAATGTCACGCAGATATGCACAAGTTGTGTCAGCAATCCTACGCTCAGCATTCTTCTGTTTCATGTCATGCAGGATGTCTAATTTTGGGACAGGAATCGACAGGTTCATCACCTCTCCATCGTCATCGAATCGACATTGAAGAGGTGGTGCAGCAGACAGACCCCTCTGCTCCTCACATCCAACGGGGCCTGCTTTGGCTGCCGTGACAGGAACAGTCGGATGAATAGGGGTTTGTGGGTCAAGTAGTACATGGGGATCTCGGACACCATCAACAACGTGCATGTATGGGCCCCTCCGAGATGTCTCAGGCACGACGGATGTGTCAGCACGTCCGTCCCCCACTACTAGCCCTACATCACCGCTACCAGATGCCATGGTAAGTCGGCGACGGACTGGTCACAACCTGTGTGCTAAAGGCACTCTCACACAGGTATCAGTCAAGCACAAATCAGATGGTTTCAATCCTACCAACAGATAGCGCTCCCTGCAGATACAGCAAGTATCTGTCCAAGACGTCTTGCACTTCAAGCGTGCGCGCAACAAGCGCCTGCAACTGATCTGGACCCGAGTTTGAACTGATGCTGTAGCAAGCGAGATACTATTCGATTCACCTGCAGCTCAGAAGCACAGACTTCGAACAGGCAAAACGAACAGCAATGCAAGAGCAGCAAGGCAATTACAGACCGGAAGCAACAGCCACCAAAACAACTCGGCCTAGATCTTCCACGAATGTATTCAAAGGACTA